>JARQOD010000004.1:56180626-56223327 GCA_033576555.1 Oophaga sylvatica | reverse complement strand
TTAGAGAAACAGCCTGATTACAGGGATGTGTCACTTACTGGGCTACTTGGTGCAGTTTTGATAAAAATTCCTGTTTTTCTCTGTAGAATTAGCAGAGCTATGAATACTGAGCTGTACATAACTCCACCCACACCCCTGGTTGGCAGCTTCTTGTGATCATTGCACATTGTGAGCAAGCTACCAATGAGTTGTAGGGGCAGGGTTACACAGATTAGCTGGACTTTCTGGCATGAGACACCGAGTCCTGCAGTGATAAACTCCTGCTGATAAAACACTGATTGTAATTAAACTACTGAAAGTTGCTGAGCAAGTGACACATTAAAGAAATCAGGGTCACTGCCTCTACGTCTTGCTACTCTTAGATTAAACAGCAAAAACCTGCAGACAGGTTTATAAGAAGTGCAGAAGGGGTTTATAATAGGCAGTTAGCCCAGATATAGCTGGTGACTTTTAGTTGCCCAGCTATTCCCTCTTTGGTTTTCCCTATTGGCTTGTTGAATGTGGGATTTGGTTTAACCACTTAATATTCAACCCAGGTGAATCTCCTACTGTATTGGCTACAGGATGTAATGGTGGGAAATATGGGACACCGCCTCCCATCTTCAAGGCAACTCCTCTTCTACACACATGGTAAAAATTGTTGGTACCCCTCGTGTAATGATAGAAAAACCCACAGTGGTCACAGAAATAACTTGAATCTGACAAGAGTAATAATAAATTATTCCCATAAAATACTAAGGAGAAAAGACAAATAATTAAAAACACACCTAAATTAAAACAAACCAGGAATAGTCAAAAATTGGGATAAACAATATATCACATACACTAACAACTGGATTCGAGAAATGAGTGGAAACCAAAATTTTCATTGAGACCATAGGGGGAAATAGTATGGAGGCGGTATATCCATTTACTCTCTAAACGGGAGAGAGATTTTCCCAGGTCACCACCCCGTATTCCAAGTTTAATCTGATCAATGGCTTTGAATTTTAAGCCACGAGGGTTGGAATTGTGATAAATTTTAAAGTGGCTAGGCAGAGTTTTTAGTGTTGATGGGTCCTCAGTGGTTTTGGATTTCTCAATATCACGTATATGTTCACGAACTCTAATCCTGAATTCACGTGTGGTAAGACCGATGTAAATTAAACCGCAAGGGCACGTAGCGTGATATATTATGCCTTCAGAAGTACATGTTAGATGTTTCCTAATTTTGAAAACCTTTGAACCATCATGGTTTGTAAAGGAATCAGATTTTGTCATATTGGTACATGCCTTGCAAGTACCACAAGGGAAAAAACCAAATGGTGCACAGTGCATAGTGCCTTCAGTGATGGGGTCATAATGACTGTGCACTAATAAGTCCCTCAAATTGGGACTTCTTTTAGACACCAGTAAAGGAACTGGGGGGAGGATTTTCCTCAACATGGGATCAGTCTGTAGAATTTTCCAATGTTTTTTAAACAAATCTCTAAGGTCCTCCCATTGATTATTAAAGGTGGAGATGTATCTTATTTGATTTGTATCAGGATTAGATCTCTTCTTAGGAGGATAAAGCAAATGTTCCCTAGGAGTTTTTTGGGCTCTCCTGTATCCATTTTTGATGCTACGTTTGCTGTATCCTCGATTGGTAAATCTTTTGCATAAATCAGCTGCCTGATCCTCAAATGTAGAAGGGTCAGAACAGATTCTTTTTAACCTTAAGAATTGACCTGTTGGTATACCCTTAATGGTTGCTGATGGATGAGACGACGTGGCGTGCAAAAGGGAATTGGTGGCTGTGGGTTTTCGATATAAGTTGGTTTCAATTAAGCCAGTTGAAGAGATATTAATCTTGAGATCTAGAAATTCTACACTCCTACCAAACTGGTAAGTTAAGGTAATATTTTTGTCATTACTATTAAGTTTCCTCATTAAAGAGTGGAGGTTATCCATAGATCCTTCCCAAATGAATAGGACATCGTCGATGTACCTCATCCAGCCTTGTACCCACTGTATTTCAATAATGCTCTCATTTTGAAAAATTTCCCATTCCCAAGCACCTAAAAATAAGTTTGCATATGAGGGGGCACAAGAGGCCCCCATAGCTGTCCCTTGGGTTTGTAAAAAAACTTGTTTTTTAAAAGTAAAGATGTTATGATTAAGGACAAAGTCCAGTAAAGTGAGAATTAATTCAGCCATAGCAGGTTCTAAATTGCTGTTTTTAAGGTACCAGGCCCTTGCCCTCAAGCCGTCACTGTGTTTTATGGAGGTGTACAATGCCTCCACATCGGCTGTAACAAGGATCATGTGATCTTCGAGATAAAGGTGATCAAGTCTCTGTAAGGCTGCAGTTATATCTTGAATTTATGATGGTAAAGTGGATACAATGGGCTTGAGAAAGAAATCTATGAAATCTGAAATTAATTCACAGAGGCTTTCGTTACCCGATATAATGGGTCTGCCTGGAGGGTCTATGGGGTTTTTGTGAAGTTTGGGAATGAGATACAATGTTGAGAGCTTGGGATGTAAATTACGGATGGTCTCAACCATCATTTTTGGAATAATACCTTGTTGGAAAGCTTTCTTAATAATAATCATTAGTTCATTTTTAAATTTAGAGAGAGTAATAATAAATCAAAAATGTATGAAAATGGAAATGAAAGTCAGACATTGCTTTTCAACCATGCTTCCACAGAATTTAAAAAAAAAATAAAACTCATGAAATAGGCCTGGACAGAAGTGATGGTACCCTTATCTTAATATTTTGTTGCACAACCTTTAGAGGCAATCACTGCAATTGAACGATTCCTGTAACTGTCAATGAGACTTCTGCACCTCTCGACAGGTATTTTGGCCCACTCCTCAAGAGCAAACTGCTCCAGTTGTCTCATGTTTGAAGGTTGCCTTTTCCTAAGGCATGTTTCAGTTCTCTACAAACATGCTCAATAGGATTTAGGTCAGGGCTCCTAGAAGGCCACTTCAGAACAGTCCAATGTTTTCCTCTTAGCCATTCTTAGGTGTTTTTAGCTGTGTGTTTTGGGTAATTATCCTGTTGCAAGATTCATGACTAGTGATGGGCGAACCCCCCCAATGTTCAGGATCGGCGGGTTTTGTTGTGAATGGACTTGAAATGAGTTCTGAGCAGAGGCTCCCTCTGGTGGTTACAAGCGGTACTGGACTGTCCAGTGAAGATTGTGAGGATTGGGAATCAGGTGTTACTGACTGGTCTTATATAAGGGAGTCGCCTTCCCATCAGGGTTGCCGGTGATCAATTGTTCTGGTCTCAATCCTTGATTCCTGTTTCCTTTGTAGCCTGCTGTGTCGTGTCTGCATCTCCTGCTAACAGATAAGACATTTTCTTCTTTTTGTTTTTGTGCTTGATTTTTGCATTTTGTCTTGCCTTCTGTGGGGGCCTTCAGGGTCCCCTCCGGGGGCTTTTGCCCTCTCAGTTTAGTTCAGCCACTGATGTTTGTACATTTGCTTTTTCCAGTTTTTTCAGTGGCTGCTGTTTTGATTTTGTTACACCAGAGAACTAATTTAGGTGGTAGAGGTCGTGTGATCTCAGGTGTTTTTGAAATTAGTAGAGTTGGTGCTTTTCAGGGTTTTTTGGGATTGCAGTAAGTGCCCTTCCTATCCTTTTCTATTTAGGTAGTTTGGGCCCCAACGTTTGCTCATACTATTTTCTGTCTGTGTCAGTATTTCTTCTTGTCTAACCGCCATTACATGTTTGGGGGCTTTCTATGTTCTTTGGGGATCTGCTCCGGGGCAGATAGCTTTCCTCTTTCTATCTTTAGGTGTAGTTAGTTTCTCAGGCTGTGACGAGGCGTCTAGGACCAACGTAGGAACGCTCCACGGCTGCCTCTAGTTGTGGTGGTTAGTCAGGGTACTGCAATCTCATAGATTCCAACTGCTCTGGTGTATTGCCTTTTTTACCTGCACTCCTCAGCTACCGAAACATAACAGTATCAAAAACACCTGAGATCACACGACCTCTACCACCTAAATTAGTTCTCTGGTGTAACAAAATCAAAACAGCAGCCACTGAAAAAACTGGAAAAAGCAAATGTACAAACATCAGTGGCTGAACTAAACTGAGAGGGCAAAAGCCCCCGGAGGGGACCCTGAAGGCCCCCACAGAAGGCAAGACAAAATGCAAAAATCAAGCACAAAAACAAAAAGAAGAAAATGTCTTATCTGTTAGCAGGAGATGCAGACACGACACAGCAGGCTACAAAGGAAACAGGAATCAAGGATTGAGACCAGAACAACTGATCACCGGCAACCCTGATGGGAAGGCGACTCCCTTATATAAGACCAGTCAGTAACACCTGATTCCCAATCCTCACAATCTTCACTGGACAGTCCAGTACCGCTTGTAACCACCAGAGGGAGCCTCTGCTCAGAACTCATTTCAAGTCCATTCACAACAGGGTTTGCCCTAGTTTTTTTTGTAAAGTTAGAGCTCGGGGCCAGAGATGACGCAAACTTGCGTCCGAACACCGAGCTTGGACTTTACAGATATGGGATGGGGTGGGAGGGGCTGTAAAACAAATCATAAAATTAATAAGAAACAATATAATTAAACTTACCGTCCAGCGACACGGCCTCCCATCTCGCTGTCTCCCTGCCGCATCCACTTCCATGGCCGCTCATTAACTTCCGGCGATATTCACTGCACTCGGTAGTCTTCGGCTTTTTCTGGCAGTGTTCATGCGGTGATGTCATGGAAACGCGAGTTCAGGACCTTGGGACTGAACACTGTGTTCAGTACGGGTCCAGAACTTTACAGTTCGGGTTCATCCATCCTTACTCATGACCTGCGACTGAGACCAAGATTTCTGACGCTGGGCAGCACATTTCTCTCTAGAATCCCTTGATAGTCTTGAGATTTCATTGTACCCTGCACAGATTCTAGACACTCTGTGCCAGATGCAGCAAAGCAGCTCCAGAACATAACAGAGCCTCCTCCATGTTTCACAGTAGGGACAGTGTTCTTTTCTTGATATGCTTCATTTTTCCATCTGTGAACATAGAGCTGATGTGCCTCGCCAAAAAGTTCAATTTTTCTCTCTGTATATAGGACATTCTCTCAGAAGCTTTGTGGCTTGTGAACATGTAGTTTGGCAAATTCCAGTCTGGCTTTTTTATGATTTTTTTCAACAATGGTGACCTCCTTGGTCGTCTCCAATGAAGTCCACTTTGGCTCATACAACGACGGATGGTGCGATCTGACACTGATGTTCCTTGAGTTTGAAGCTCACCTTTGATCTGTTTAGAAGTTTTTTGGGCTCTTTTGTTACCATTCATATTATCCAAGTCTTTGATTTGTCATCAATTTTCCTCCTGCCGCCACGTCCAGGGAGGTTGGCTACAGTCCCATGGAGCTTAAATTTCTGAATAATATGTGCAACTATAGTCACAGGAACATCAAGCTGCTTGGAGATGGTCTTATAACTTTTACCTTTAACATGTTTGTCTATAATTTTCTTTCTAAACTCCTGAGATAATTCTTTCCTTCACTTCCTCTGGTCCATGTTAAGTGTGATACACACCATACACCAAACAGCACAATGAGTACCTGTAGCCCTCTATACAGGCCACTCACTGATTCCAAGATTGTAGACACCTGTGATGCTAATTAGTGGACACACTGCGATTTAACATGTCCCTTTTGTCACATTATTTTCAGGGGTACCATCATTTCTGTCCAGGCCTATTTCATGAGTTTTATTTTTTTAATTCTGTGGAAGCATGGTTGAAAAGCAATGTCTGAATTTCATTTGTTCATTTTCATAGATTTTTGATTTATTATTACTTTTGTCAGATTCAAGTTATTTCTGTGACCATTGTGGGTTTTTCTGTCATTAAACGAGGGGTACCAACAATTTTGACCACGTGTGTATATTTATAGAAATTTATATTTATCTGGTCATTTCAATATCACCAAATGTCCAAGGGGCACTTCACCAATATATATCAACAATTACCCATATACAAATCAATACAGGAAAAAATGAAGAGATCCCAATTAATAACCAAAAATACTTTATTAATCACAATTAAAAACAAAAGGAAGTAAAATAGCAAAATGCCGTAAGGGACACCAAAATAGAACATACATAGGAATGATCCCAGCCATATATGGTCCAAAAAACACAATAATAGCTGTTATTGCAGTACTCAATAATAACCTAATAGGTAACAATACAACTATGCATCTGCATACAGCAATAGATTAATGAACATAATCCCATAATGGCCCCATATATGTAACACGAAACACACCACCAGGGAATAACAGTATCTGCTTTTAAGTAAGGTAACTTAAAGACATGTGGTAAGGGGATATAATCTCTCCTTATTATTAAATGCAATACCACGTACTAGTGACCATCCGGTCATCCATACAATACAAAAATAGGTATATTACCTGGCGGTGGTGCTGTTAGTGGTGTCCCTTCACCCCTGAATTATGTTCATTAATCTATTGCTGTATGCAGATGCATAGTTGTATTGTTACCTATTAGGTTATTATTGAGTACTGCAATAACAGCTATTATTGTGTTTTTTGGACCATATATGGCTGGGATCATTCCTATGTATGTTCTATTTTGGTGTCCCTTACGGCATTTTGCTTTTTTACTTCCTTTTGTATTTAATTGTGATTAATAAAGTCTTTTTGGTTAATAATTGGGATCTCTTCGTTTTTTCCTGTATAGATTTGTATATGGGTAATTGTTGATCTATTATCTGGTCATTTGTAGCAGTTTTTGCCATAGAGCCATCCTGAGTGTCATTACATTAGCATTACAGAACAGGGTATGGGTGACTAAGAAGCCTTCATGCATGTTATCTTCTGTCCCCACGTTCTGCTTAAAACAATAGGAAAAACAACAATATGGCACTTTGTATAATCTAATGCAATGCTCTTCCTCATGGGATCTTATGACATTGTTTTTCTTGACACTTTTCTCTTTGACGCCATCAACATAGCCTTGTGCTCTGTCCTCTATTTAGAGTGTATTTGGCTGAATCCTACTTAATCCCAGCTATGTTGTGTTTCCTCTCTGACCTGAATTATCCATGCTCTGATCTGCTAAACTTCCACCTGTCATTTTCCCCCTACAGTGTCAATCTTAACATTTTTCATTGTCACTCAAAGCAAGCAATACAGCAAGCGCTGCTTATCTTTTCCATTATATTTGTAGATTTACTGATTTTTTCCACTCTATTTTATGTTTTAAAGAGATGAGTTTGTACTTATGAACTCTAAAGTCAGCTGGAGAATAATAGAAAATTCAGTATCCTCAAAAAAGCAAGAAGAAATGGCATTAGGATGCCTTACGGGAAGAAGATAAGGTGGCTGATGCGGGCGGTGTGATGTTCTGGGCAGTGTTCTGTTAGGAATACTTGGACCCTGGCATTAATGTGGTGATACATTGATGTACCACCTAAATGTATATCGTTGCAGACCAATTACATTCCTCAGGGCTCATTTAGATGTCTGATTTTCATGTACGAGTGCTATCCGTTTTTTCACAGATAGCACTCGTACCTGTGATAGTCTATGGTGCCATTCACATGACCATGATTTTTCGCTGACTAAGTGGTCTATGGAGCATCACAGAAATGTGTCTGATTTTGATCCGAGGGTTGGATCAAAAAAAGCAATGCAAGTCAATGGGTCCATGAAAAATTTGGACCACACTCGGATGACATCCTAGTGCAGTCTGATTTTCAAAGAATGGCAGAATGGAGAAGGTGGAGAAACTTTTTGTTTTATTTCTCTACGTATGAGAAAAACGGATGACACTTGAATCACATTCTGATCAGAATAATCTGTTTTTCTTGTACGTGAAAAAAATCTGATGTGTGAAAGAACCCTCAGTTTGATCGAACATACAGTACAGACCAAAAGTTTGGACACACCTATTCAAAGATTTTTCTGTATGTCATGACTTTGAAAATTGTAGAATCACACTGAAGGCATCAAAACTATGAATTAACACATGTGGAATTATACATTACACTTTACAAAAAAGTGGGAAACAACTGAAAATATGTCTTATATTCTAGGTTCTTCAAAGTAGCCACCTTTTGCTTTGATAACTGCTTTGCACACAGAAAAGGTGAACGGCTGGACTCTACATGCCTGGTTCCCACCGTGAAGCATGGAGGAGTTGGTGTGATGATGTGCGGGTGCTTTGCTGGTGACACTGTTGGGGATTTATTCAAAATTGAAGGCATAGTGAACCAGCATGGCTGCCACAGCATCTTGCAGCGGCATGCTATTCCATCCAGTTTGTGTTTAGTTGGACTATCATTTATTTTTCAACAGGACAATGACCCCATTGAGGAGGGGTCACCGAATCCTCATTTGAGCAACCAGGTCAGTCAGGATGAGCTCTGTGATACGCACGGATGAGTCTCCTAGCATGGATGTCCGAAGCAAACACCCAAGAATTGTCCTCCTGACCATAACCTCTCCACTTAACCAAATACTGGAGTTTCCGTCTAGCAAAACGAGAATTCAATATTTTCTCAACCACATACTCCAGATTGCCCTCAACCAAAACAGGGTCAGGAGGCACAGCCATAGGAACCACTGGCTCGACAAACCTCTTCAATAAGGACTTGTGGAACACGTTATGGATCTTAAATTTCCCTGGAAGAAGTAAACGAAAGGAAACAGGATTAAGAATCTCCATGATCTTATAAGGTCCAATGAACCTAGGCTTAAACTTAGGAGATGCAACTCTCATAGGGATATTTCTTGAGGACAACCAGACCAAGTCCCCCACTTCAAACCGAGGACCATCAGTCCTATGCCGGTTGGCAAACCCCTGGGCCCTCTCCTGAGAGAGGGACAACCTCTCCACTACCTGGTCCCAAATCTGCTGCATACGCTCCACAACAGAGTCAACACCTGGACAGACAGAAGCCTCCGTCTGTCCTGAAGAAAATCGAGGGTGAAACCCAAAATTGCAGAAAAATGGAGACATCAAAGTGGCAGAGCTAGCCCTATTATTAAGAGCAAACTCAGCCAAAGGCAAAAAAGAGACCCAGTCATCCTGATCAGCAGACACAAAGCATCTCAGATAAGTCTCCAATGTCTGGTTTGTTCTCTCAGTTTGTCCATTGGTCTGAGGATGAAAAGCGAGGAGAAAGACAATTGAACACCAAGTTTAGAATAAAATGTCCTCCAAAATCTGGAAACAAACTGGACTCCTCTGTCAGACACAATGTTCTCAGGAATGCCGTGTAACCGAACCACGTGCTGAAGGAACAAAGGCACCAATTCAGAGGAGGAAGGCAACTTAGGTAATGGCACAAGATGTATCATTTTGGAAAACCTATCACAAATCACCCAGATAACGGTCATTCTCTGAGAAACAGGGAGGTCGGAAATGAAATCCATAGAGATATGGGTCCATGGTCTCTTGGGCACAGGCAATGGCATCAACAAACCACTAGAGCGAGAGCAAGGCTTGGAGCGAGAGCAAGTCCCGCAGGACTGCACAAATTCCCTGATGTCACGAGACAAAGTAGGCCACCAAAAGGACCGACTAACCAAGTCTCTGGTACCAAAAATTCCGGGATGACCGGCCAACGCGGAACAATGAATCTCAGACATCACACTCTTTTTCCAGCGGTCTGGGACAAACAATTTCCCAATAGGGCAGCGCTCGGGTTTATCCTCCTGACACCCTTCCAGAGCCAGTCTCAAATTGGGCGAGATGGCGGAAAGAACTACACCCTCTTTCAAAATAACAGCAGGATCAGATAACTCAGGAGAGTCCGCAAGGAAACTCCTCGAGAGGGCATCCGCCTTAACATTCTTAGTGCCAGGAAGAAAGGAAACCACAAAATTAAAACGTGTGAAAAACATGGCCCACCTGGCCTGTCTAGGATTAAGTCGCTTGGCTGATTCCAGATAAACCAGATTCTTATGGTCCGTGAGGACCACCACCTGATGTTTGGCTCCCTCCAGCCAATGTCTCCACTCCTCAAAAGCCCACTTCATGGCCAATAACTCCCGATTACCCATGTCATAATTACGTTCAGTTGGAGAAAATTTTCGAGAGAAAAAGGCACAAGGGTTACTTTTAGAGGTCTCTGGATCTCTTTGGGACAAAACGGCACCTGCCCCAATTTCAGAGGCATCAACCTCTACCTGAAATGGCAGAGAAACATCAGGCTGCCATAGAACAGGAGCAGAAGTGAATCTCTGCTTAAGTTCCTGAAATGCAGAGACTGCCTCAGGAGGCCAATTCACCACATCAGAACCCTTTTTGGTCAAATCAGTCAATGGTTTAACAATAACAGAGAAATTACCAATAAATTTACGATAAAAATTGGCAAAACCCAAGAATCTTTGAAGTGCCTTTAATGAAGTAGGTTGGACCCAATCACAGATGGCCTGAACCTTGACCGGGTCCATTTCAATAACAGATGGGGACAAAAAGAATCCCAGAAATGAGATCCTCTGTACGCCAAAAAGACACTTTGATCCCTTCACATACAGAGCATTCTCTCTCAAAATCTGAAACACAGTCCGAACATGTTTCACATGAGAGTCCCAGTCATTGGAAAAAATCAAGATATCATCCAAATAAACAATCAGAAATTTATCCACAAAATCCCTGAAAATGTCATTCATGAAGGACTGGAAGACAGAAGGAGCATTAGTGAGCCCAAAGGGCATCACTAGGTACTCAAAATGCCTCTCTGGGGTATTAAATGCCGTCTTCCATTCATCCCTGTGCTTAATGTGAATAAGGTTATATGACCCCCTGAGGTCAAGCTTGGTAAACCAAGTAGCACTTTTCACCCTGGAAAACAGGTCAGAAATCAAGGGTAACGGATATTGATATTTCACAGTGATATTGTTCAAGAGACGATAATCAATACACGGTCTTAATGAACCATCCTTTTTGGCCACAAAGAAAAAACCGGCACCCAAGGGTGAAGAGGATGGTCTGATATACCCTTCTCCAATGACTCCTTGATATAAGACCGCATAGCGTCATGTTCAGGTACAGACAAGTTAAAAAGGCGACCTTTAGGGAATTTACTACCAGGCACTAATTCAATAGCGCAGTCATAGCTCCTATGGGGGGGCAAGGATGCAGATTTACTTTCGCTAAACACATCAGAAAAATCAGTCAAAAAGTCAGGAACATCCTGAGCCTGGGGGGAGGCAGAAAAAACAGGAGTGTTGGTATTAACACATTGGCAGCCCCAACTGGTTACAGACACAGATTTCCAATCCAAAACAGGATTATGAGACTGTAACCAAGGGAAACCCAGTACGATAATGTCATGCAGTTTATACAGCACCAAAAATTTGCAACTCTCCTGATGATCAGGTTCAACCCTCATTATCACCTGAGTAGAGAACTGAGGTTTATTCTCAGCCAAAGGGGTAGAATCGATCCCCAGTAGGGGAATAGACTTCCGTAGGGGTATCAAGGGAAACCCACAACATTTAGCAAAATCAAAATCCATCAGGTTAATAGCTGCTCCCGAATCAACAAAAGCCTGAGCAGAAAATGTGGACAAGGAGCAAATCAGGGTAACAGTCAACAAAAATTTAGGGCAGACTGAAATAGCATGAGAGGCGTCACCACAGTAGAAACATAACCCATTGCGTTTTCGAAACTCATGACTCTGTGCCCCAGAAGCCACTCTATCACACTGCATGGGTTCAGAAGCTGGTTCACAAGGCAACACTGTTCCACGCATACCTCTGTCAATTTGAATCGCTAATGACATAGAATCATTGAGACCAGAGGGGACAGGGAATCCCACCATAACATCCTTTACATTCTCTGACAGACCCTTCCGAAAAAGGGCTGCCAAAGCATCGTCATTCCATTTGGTCAGGACTGCCCACCTTCGGAATCTCTGACAGTATAACTCAGTGTCCTCAAGCCCCTGATTTAATGCCAACAAGGCTTTTTCAGCTTGATCAGTGACATTAGGCTCATCGTACAATAATCCCAGAGCCTGAAAAAATGCATCAACATTACTCAAAACAGGGTCCCCAGGTGTCAGGGAAAAAGCCCAATCCTGAGGATCGCCGCGCAGGAGAGAGATGACAATTTGAACTTACTGTGCTGCGTTCCCTGAGGACTTAGATTTCAAGGCAAAAAACAACTTACAGTTATTTTTGAAATTCAGAAAAAAAAAAAAATCTCTGACAACTCTGACAATCTTCTTTCTTTAACACTATTTTTCCCTTCTGTGAGTACCATACAAATATCAGTTTTTGGGCCGGTGATACTGTTATGATTTGGTAGCTGAGGAGAGCAGTCAAAAAAGGAAATACACCAGAGAGTTTGGAATCTATGGGATTGCAGAAAATACAGAAAAATCATTGAATGAGAAGTGTGTTAATGTGTTAATTCATAGTTTTGATGCCTTCAGTGTGATTCTACAATTTTCATAGTCATGAAAATACAGAAAAATCATTGAATGAGAAGGTGTCCAAACTCTTGGTCTGTACTGTATGTGGGTTGTGCAAGAAAATTCCCAAAGCCATCCATAAGGACTCATTCAGACATCAGTAATTTTACTTGTGTGCAAGAAAACACTCCAAGTTTCATCAGTGCTTTTGATTAGAGTGTCATTTTGGTCTGTCAGTTTTTAGCATCAGTTTGGTCACAGTTTCATCAGTATTTCTCAGATAAAAAAACCCAATGGAGGTTTCTCAAGCTCCTCCTCTCAAACAGTCCAAGCGCTGTCTGATTTTTTTACGGACCCATAGACTTGCATTTATGATTTTAATATGTGAATTGGATGAATATCAGACAAGTATCCGAGATTTTGTGCAAATAATTCAGTGAAAAAAAATTAATGGACATGCAGTGGCGTAACTAGGACATGGTGCAAAATTTGGACCTTGGTTCCCATCCGCCGCATGTTAGTCAGATATACAAGACCTTGTAGTATTCTAAATGCCTTAAGTACATATGTGTTCCGCCCTCTTGTCCATTATGTATTAATGTCCCCCATCCTGGGCCTCTTCCAGTTATATATGTCCCCCTTCCTGGTATAATATCTGGCATCATGGTCCCCTTCCTAGAATATATGTCCCCCATCTGGATATCAATGAAAATGAACAAATGAAAGTCAGACATTGCTTTTCATCAATGCTTCCACAGAATTTAAAAGAAAAATAAAACTCATGAAATAGGCCTGAACAGAAATGATGGTACCCCTGAAAATAATGTGACAAAAGGGACATGTTAAATCAAGGTGTGTCCACTAATTAGCATCACAGGTGTCTACAATCTTGGAATCAGTGAGTGAGCCTATATAGAGGGCTACAGATACTGACTATGCTGTTTGGTGACATGGTGTGTATCACACTCAACATGGACCAGAGGAAGCGAAGGAAAGAGTTGTCTTAGGAAGTTAGAAAGAAAATTATAGACAAACATGTTAAAGGTAAAAGTTATAAGACCATCTCCAAGCAGCTTGATGTTCGTGTGAATACAGTTGCACATATTATTCAGAAATTTAAGCTCCATGGGACTGTAGCCAACCTCCATGAACGTGGCGGCAGGAGGAAAATTGATGACAAATCAACAAGACAGATAATACGAATAGTAACAAAAGAGCCCAGAAAAACTTCTGTACAGATTAAAGGTGAACTTCAAACTCAAGGAACATCATTGTCAGATCGCACCATCTGTTGTTGTAAGAGTCAAGGTGGACTTCATGGGAAACAACCAAGGAGGACACCAATGTTGAAAGAAATCATAAAAAAGCCAGACTGGAATTTGCCAAACTACATGTTCACAAGCCACAAAGCTTCAGGGAGAATGTCCTATGGACAGATGAAACAAAAATGTAGCTTTTTGGCAAAGCACATCAGCTCTATGTTCACAGATGGAAAAATGAAGCATATCAAGAAAAGAACACTGTCCCTACTGTGAAACATGGAGGAGGCTCTGTTATGTTCTGGAGCTGCTTTGCTGCATCTGGCACAGAGTGTCTAGAATCTGTGCAGGGTACAATGAAATCTCAAGACTATCAAGGGATTCTAGAGAGAAATGTGCTGCCCAGTGTCAGAAACCTTGTTCTCAGTTGCAGGTCATGGGTCTTGCAACAGGATAATGACATAAAACACACAGCTAAAAACACCCAAGGATGACTAAGAGGAAAACATTGGACTATTCTGTGTGGCTTCTATGAGCCCTGACCTAAATCATATTGAGCATCTTTGCAAAAAGCTTAAACATGCCGTCTGGAAAAGGTAACCTTCAAACGTGAGACAACTGGAACAGACTGCTCTTGACGAGTAGGCTAGAATACCTGTTGAGAGGAGCAGAAGTCTCATTGACAGTTACAGGAATTCTTTGATTGCAGAGATTGCCTCAAAAAGTTGTGCAACAAAATATTAAGTTAAGGGTACCATCATTTCTGTCGAAGCCTATTTCATGAGTTTTATTTTTTTAAAAATTCTGTGGAAGCATGGTTGAAAAGAAATGTCTGACTTTTGTTTGTTCATTTTAGTAGATTTTTTATTTATTATTACTTTTGTCAGATTCAAGTTATTTCTGTGACCATTGAGGGTTTTTCTGTCATTAAACGAGGGGTACCACCAATTTTTACCACGTGTGTATATCCCCCATTCTGGGCCCCTTCTTGGTATATATGTTCCTTATCCTGGTATATATGTTACCTATCCGGGGCCTCTGACTGGTATATAAGTTCTCTATCTGGCTAAATATATCCCCTATCCCGGCTTCTTTATGCTTTATATATTCCTCATCCTGGTGTATATGTTCCCAATCCTGGTATATATGTTCCCATCCTGGTTTATATGTTCCCATCCTGATTTGTATATCTCTTGTTCTGCCGCTGTTCTACGGATAATAAAAAGAAACAATTCTACTCATGTTCCCCTGCTCCCACTTTGTGGGGTACCCTCTTCTGTAGTCACAGAAGTGGCAGCTGACGTCAGCGTGCAAGCAAAAGGCAGCGCATGATATCACAGCCATGCGCCGCCAGTGACTTACTGGCCTCTGAATGGCCGTAGTTTGTATTGCGGTACACGGACCCTGCGGGTCTCTGCACTAAAATGCATTTCAGCTGAATGTGTGTTCTCGGAAGCACATCCAGCTGAAATATGCACTGACATTGGTGAGGCCCCCCTAACATACGAGTGTTCATGGCCCGTAGTGTCAACCTGGCTGAGCACAGCACCGAGGCCGAAGTCGCTGGCGTCGGTCTGCACTAAGAATGGCCGCGTGAAGTCGGCTGCCTATAGTACAGGAGAACTAGAAAGGGCGGTCTAGAGCGCCTGGAAAGCTGTCTCGCAGGCGACTGTCCAGCCTTTTCTTGGTGAGGTCCGTCAGGGGCTTGGCCAGGGCAATATAGTGTGGAACAAACCTCCTATAGTACCCAGCAGTACCCAAAAAGGACATCACCTGCTTCTTGGTCCTGGGGGTGGGCCAGGATGCGATGGCATCCACCTTCCCGGGCTCTGGCTTCAGAGCTCCCCCACCTACCCGGTGTCCCAGGTAGTGGACCTCACTCATACCCAGCTGGCATTTTTCCGGCTTAATGGTCAAGCCTGCTCGCTGGATCCGCCCGAGCACCTGCGCCAGGTGCTCTAGGTGATCCTCCCAGGTGAGACTGAAGATGGCAATGTCATCCAGGTACGCGGTCGCATACCCTTCCAGTCCCTCAAGCAGCGTGTTGACCATCCGCTGAAAAGTGGCAGGGGCATTGGGTACACGGTAGCCCAGGTATCACAGCTTCTGATCCCACTGCCGCTACCAAATGTGAGAGACGACCCCCTTCCTCCCACGTCACCAATGGGACGTAACTCCACAGGTACAGCTCTCCGACGCCCCCTTTGTCTCTCAGGTCAGTAAGGGAACTGCACCTAGAGCAAATGGCCGCCGGGGAGGGTGTCCTGTTACCCAATGGGTATTCTAAGATTCGTGATCAGAGTAAAAGCATCAGCCCAAGATTAATTTTATGGTTTAATCGCCTTAAGGGCGCACTAGATAATTACAGAAATATACAGTAAGGCCGGCGTCACACTGGCGACAGAATCTGACGACTGCAATACGATGAAATATCGTATTGCAGTCTGCCCTATGTTAATCTATGGAGCAGCTCCCAGTATCCGATTTTTTGTGGTCCGTTTTAAACGTCCGTGTGCAATCGCAGCATGCTGCGATTGTCACCGATTGTGGGTCGACTATCGCCAATGCAAGTCTATGGGAGCGATGAAAAATCGGATTACAAACGGACCGCACGTGTGACTTGCGATTAAATCGCACCACTATCCCAGGTGTCAGGAAATTGCATCAGGATAATTGCCAGGAAGGGCTGACATGCTAATTAGGCTACGAAAATTCAAACCCAAACAGGAAACCGCCTCCACGGAGTCCAGAACCATGGCCAGTCACATCAATGTGGAGATGTTGATCGTTCTGGTCCAGGAGAGGCCAGAACTTTGGGACCAGCGGGATCCAAATTATTAGAACCGGTCACGGAAGGACGCGGCTTGGAGGAGAATATGTGGACAGATGTTCCTGGATTTTGGCGACAGGTCTAGGGAGGAGCAAGAACGCATTAGTAAGTAACGACTTGAAACCGCTTACAATACTGTTTGACTACTCAGTATGTACCAACAACAATGTGTTATAATGTCCCTGTACCCTTATATGTGAACCCGAAATGTGTTGAATAAATCAGTTATTCCTGTTGAACCCCCAATGCTATGTGAGAAATCCAAGCACATGTAATATTTAGCTCCTGTAATTGTCAAAACAGCCGCAAAAACAAAAAATCTTTCAATGCAAGTGGAAAAAGTGTAACTTCAAAACTCCACAGACTAAAAACATGTAGCGGTAACGTTTCGACCCTGCAATGGGTGTTTCTCAAACCTTAAGGAACATAACTCAAAAGGAACAGAGGAGGCCACTGTGGGATATGATAACTTGAAAACGCTCCATCCCATATATACGGGAATCACACAGGGCAGGGACCAACTGAAGGTCCTGGTATGATGAATGTTCAGGTGAAGTCTGTGTTGGTGTGATATTTAGGTCCTACTGCAATGGTCGCCAAATTAAAGTTTCAAATTTTGCCGGACACAATAAATGCGTAGGTGAACTACTTAATATGTGTCCCTTTAGTTAATTCCATTGCTGTGTGCCAAATGAATGCTAATTATTGTGACACATATGTCATACAGCTTTCTATGTATGACCCCTTGTAATATTAAATTGTTATTTTACCTACATACAATTTGTATTGCTGTTCTATACCCCTATAACAGGTTAAAAAAGTAATATATTGCTGGTGTACGGGTTTTTTTTGTAAAATACATTACAAGGGCACATAATTTAAAAATGTTATTGTATCTGTTAATTTTTCAGCCTCAGATGTTACAAGATGTTGGCGCAGCTGTAGAGACTGCTACAGGAGAGAGAGACAGCTGAGGGGGCGCAGTGGGGCAGCAGCAAGCACTAAGCGCAAATATGTGTATTTTGATCGACTTAATTTTCTTGCTCCAGCTCTGGATTTGCGACCGTAAGTTAATGTCTGTACAAAGTTTATATTATTTTTAATGAATAAATTGTAATAAATTTTTCATATTCTCTAGCACCGAGTCAAACCTTACAGACAGAGAGCCAGCTTCGGACTCGGAGGCAGTTATCGACCCTGTGGGGGATGTTGAGGAGGCTGGCCCATCATCAGCAGCAAGTGCAGCAGCAGCATCACCACCACCACCACCAGCAGTGGAGTCTGAGAGATTGGCTCTACAGTCTCAAGACCTCCCCTGAGCAGCAGCCCTGGTAGGCCCCTGGATGTGGCTTTGCCTACAGCAGATGTTGCACGG
Source organism: Oophaga sylvatica (assembly GCA_033576555.1). NCBI lineage: Eukaryota > Metazoa > Chordata > Amphibia > Anura > Dendrobatidae > Oophaga > Oophaga sylvatica. The sequence continues at coordinate 56,205,476 of JARQOD010000004.1, read as the reverse complement.
CGACCCAGGCGTAGAAGAGAAGGAGTTGGTTCTGTCACAAGGAGGCAGGTGGACCGAGGAGTGCTGGACTATTTGTCCACTGTAGCTAATGGTGATGGTGAGGAGGGATTTTGCCGCAGTCTGGCCCGTTACCTCCGGGCGATTCCAAGACAGCACATACTGCGGATCAGAAGTGCACTGCATATTGTGTTGGATGCTGGAACACCGCCTAATGATCCAACCAACCTACTAAATTATCTTGATAGATGGGTGGTTGGTCCAGAAAATGTATTTAGATTGTTGGGTCCAAATCCCTCACAATCTGCATCAGCCTCTGATCCTCCTCCTCATCATCATCCTCCTCCTCCACCTCCTCCTTGTGTCCAACAGAACCCAACTCCTCCTCCTCATCCTACTGCAGCTTCTTCTTTATACGGAGCTAACCAGCTCCAAGCCATGGCACAGAGTGGCCAGTCACAATATGCCCACTCGACCATACCCAATGTTCAATGCTGGCCACAACATGGGTATGGTCGACATGGGCATTTTGGGGGCTATAGTGTAAGTGGGCAGTCATATTATGACTACCCACAACAGTTCCCAAACTTAACATACCCAAACCCACATCCAGAGCAAGCCAGAAGCATGCAGCAAACTGCTCAGTTAGCCACCACTCATGGTGACACAGTGACTGGAGAACAGTCTAGCCAGCCCTCACAAGCTGGACTTCCACCTTCACCACCACACACCTACCAGCAGTTATAGGTGTTATGTATTTATTATGTTTATGTTTTAACTTATAAAATTTACCTTTGTTTTACTGCTGAGAATTTATCAGCAAATATGTTTAAAAAAGCTAGGGACACATTAGTCCTTTAGCATTATGTTTAAAGCCACTAAACATAACAGCAGACATAAAAAAATATTTAAGTGGCATTGATTGTATGTGATTATTTCAAAAGGTGATGGGCTGCGTAACTTACACACAACATGACAACAAAAACATCACAACATATACAATAAAGTGAGAAGAAATATCTTTATGACAGAGCAACATAGCCACACTACATGTGTAATAATGCCTCCTCTTGCCAGGCAGTAGCACCCTCAGGGGACACAAAATATTGAGTGAACACATCACGTACTTTTATGCCTGAAGGTGGACGACGGGGATGGATGGGTGGTGACATAGGCAAAGACACATTCACAGAGGCTAATTCACCCACATGTTGAGAGGAGCATTCATGGATTCTACAAAAATTATGTAGGACCACACATGCTTTGAGGACCACATTAACATTGTCTTCACTGAGTTGAATTGCAGATTGAAGTACCCGCCATTTAGCACAAAGAATTCCAAATGTGCACTCCACCAGACGCCGAGCACGTGACAGCCGACAATTAAATATTCTACGCCGATGGGTGAGATAGCGACGGGGATATGGCCTCATTACATTACGGGTTAATTGAAAGGCCTCATCCGCTACTATAACATAAGGCACATGTTCTGGAATAGAGTCAGTAAGTTGACTTGCTGGAGGTAGGTCCAGTTGGTTATTGCGTATCCGCCTACCCATTATGGAAGTATTGAAGAATCTTGAGTCTCCAGTCCTTCCATAGGCCCCAATGTCTACAATTATAAACATGTAGTTTGTGTCGACCAAGGCCAACAAAACAACAGAAAAATATTGTTTGTAATTGAAGAATTGGGAGCCTGAGTTAGGAGGTTTTCAAACACGTATGTGCTTGCCGTCCAGGGCTCCTATACAGTGTGGAAACTGGCAATTTTGGTCAAAACATGTGCTATCCTCAACCAGTCACTCATTTTGGGTTCAGGCATGACTTCTTCATGTAGTCTGTTCCAAATTTCCACACAAGTTGACCGAACAATGCCAGAAATTGTTGATCTGCCTATTAGGAACTCTAAGTGCAGAGCAGCGTAGGACATGCCAGTAGAAAGGAACCTGTAACACACATAGAACATGGACAAATCAGTTAAAAAAAAAAAAACAGCATTCACAACACTTACAATGCTTGAGTTAGTTAGAGCACACATGCTGGAAATTAGATTACAAGCCATGGCTTCTGTAGAATACACCATAGGCAATAATTGAGATAGCTAAGGTTGAGAAATACATTACACACATTATAAGTTTACAAGAAGTGTGCTCCAACACTTGCAAAGTGAGTATGTGGAGGAAAACATCATCAACATATCGTTGACACACATACCTTATTGTTAGGAGAAGGCGTTCCTCTGCAGAAATTGCTTTTCTCATCCTGGTGTCCTGAAATGTGATCCCAGGGCGCACAATGTCAAGAAACGTATCAAAGGTAGCTATGCTCATTCAACAATATAGGAAAAACTTCTCTCCATGCCTACGCAGTGACAAATATAGCCGGTGAAAATGGCCTTTAGTTATCCTTCTTGTCAAAAGTGGATGTACCCACATCCTTCTGCGTCTTCTGGGATCTGATATTACAGGATATGCCTCCCCAAAATGTCTGGATATAACCCAATGGAACAGCACACGCTCAGTGGGAGTAAATCTGAGTGTGTCGCTCATGTTTGTATAAAGCAGCTAGCAAGCACTAAGCAGAAGGAACAAAATGAAACCAGTCCAAAGGTGGGAGAGTCACAGCTGTAGCAGATCACTTAAATATAGCTCTGCCTGATGATTTAAATTAGTATCAGGCCTCAAAACCGTTATTGGTCCTTTTTGGTAAGCTGCGACAAAAAATCGGTGGTCAGATGAAAATCGGATGTTACAAGGTACACACACATGCGATTAAATCGCATCTTTGAAGGAAAATCGGATGCCAGAAGGATGTGTGATGTTTTCATTTTGATCCGACAATCGACCGACTAAAGCGGACCGATTTTTTGTCGTTGTGTCTGACGCCGGCCTAAAGCTATACAACGTAATTACAATGGAATTGCAGTCAGAGTAAAAAATACAACGATAATGTACAAGGCTTAAAGGTATAAGCTATAGATCAATATTACCGGGTAGTATGGTCATGGGAAGGCAGGAGCTCTGCCATCCCCAGGTAAGTCTTCAGTTGCTGGACAGTCCCCACAGCATGTGCTGCTGCTCCATTTGGCAAGGAAAATCAGCTCTGTCTTGTGCTTCTTGTTGCTGTGAGAAAAATGGAATGCCCCAGCTTCTTCATGGCTACAGTTCTTAAAACTGCTAGGTCCTTCCCCTTTGCTTTGAAGCACGCATATTAACTAGCCTGCAATTCATATGGAGCAGGAAACACTGGCCTGAGTCCGAGCCATTCAACATACCAATGACCATCCCATTCAGACACTGGCCTAAACCAATTAGCATGTTAAAGCCCTATTGATTCATAGTGGACATCAAAACTGGTCGTACTGAATATGCTAATAGGCCCTGCGTAGTTAGCAGTCTGTGGCTCTGTGAACTGACAAAATGGAGGCTGGTACAGGCCCTATACAAAATGGCGACGTCCCTTTCCTTACAAGTACCAATACTACTAATTACAAAAACACTTGAGATCACACGACCTCTACCACCTAAATTAGTTCTCTGGTGTAACAAAACTAAACAGCAGCCACTGAAAAAACTGGAAAAGGCAAATGAACAAACAACAGTGGCTGAACTAAACTGAGAGGAGCATAAGCCCCCGGAGGGGACCCGGCAGACCCCCACAGAAGTGCAGGACAAAATGCAAAAAGCAAAACAAAAAAACTAAAAGAAGAAAATGTCTTATCTGTTAGCAGAAGATGCAGGCACGAAACAGCAAGCTACAAAGTGAACAGGAATCAAAGATGAGACCAGAACAATTGATCACCGGCAACCCTGATGGGAGGGAACCTCCCTTATATAAGACCAGTCAGTAACACCTGATCGCCAATCTTCACAATCTTCATTGGATAGTTCAGTACTGTTTGTAACCACCAGAGGGAGCTTCTGCTCAGAATTCATTTCTAGCACATTCACAACAGCTGGTATCTTCTGATACAGTACCTTTATTCTGCCTTTTGTATTCAGGTCAAATCCATACTGAGAGAGCGTCTGTGTGTGACTTCGGAAATAAATACGGAGATTTAAATTTTCCCTTACACTGTATACAGCTGTACGCTCCTCATACAGTACCATATATCTGCTGGTATTTTTGGTAGATTTTCCCAAACATGAGGAATTATGGTGGAAGAGGCCGCGGACGTGGACAGGGGCTGGGCAGCTGGTACTGATGGTGGTGGTGGTGCATCTGCTAGTAGTGCCAAAAGCACAATAGCACCTAAGGCAGGAGGTGTTGAGCCTGCGTCATTGTCTGGCTCCAGAAGGCTTGGAAGGCTCCCTTTTTTCTGGGAGTAGGTAAACCGCTTTTAAAGCCGGCTTACATTGCCGAAACAGCCTCCAGCTCTATCGCCTCCTCTTCTGAAGTTTCAAAAACTGCAAGCACTGAGTCGTCACTGCAGGCTCCTGGTCAGGAACAACACCTTTCCTTGTGTCCTTCACCCCCACCAAAAGTGAAGGATGTGGCAGGCCACACTTCAGATTACTCCCTGTAGCTCTTTTCACATACCATGCCTGGGTTATCAAGTCAAATTCTGAATTCACCAGTCCAAGATAAATATGACATGGAGTGCACTGATGCACAGCCACTGCTATATGATTCTGCTGGTACATTCACCCAGAGCACTATATTGCCCTTTCAGTCTACTGAGCCAGAATCTCACCCTGATGAAACTCAGGTGCCCCTTCCCGCATACTATACCACCTTACACAGTGACCCAGAGGAAGGTGCAGATGAAATTGAAGAGGAGGTGATGGATGACCCAGTTGTTGACCCGGATTGGCATCCACTGGGGGAAGAGGATGCCGCTGGCAATAGCTCAGAAGAGGAGGAGGATCCGCAGCAGGCATCGACATCGCAGCTACGGTTAGTTGGCAGGCCCGTATCAGTCCAAAAACATGTTAAAAAAACAAAAAGAGTTGCAGGACAGCTTGGCCAGACGATCAAATTAGCACAGCGTGCAAGCCCTGAAAATTTATCCCATAGTAGGAAGAGTGCGTTGTGGCACTTTTTTGACCAAAATCCTATTGATGAGGCAAAGGTTATCTGTAAGAAGTGCAGAAGGACCTTTAGCCAAGGGAAAAATCTCAGAAATTTGAATACCAGTTTCTGACCCTGATGAAACTCAGGTGACCCTTCCCGCATACTATACCACCTTACACGGTGACACAGCGGAAGGTGCAGATGAAATTGAAGAGGAGGTGATGGATGACCCAGTTGTTGACCCGGATTGGCATCCATTGTGGGAAGAGGGTGCTGCTGGCAATAGCTCAGAAGAGGAGGAGGATCCGCAGCAGGCATCGACATCGCAGCTGCGGTTATCTGGCAGGCCCGTAGCAGTCCAAAAATGTGTTAAAAAAACAAAAAGAGTTGCAGGACAGCTTGGCCAGATGGTCAATTTAGCACAGCGTGCAAGCCCTGCAAAGTTTTCCCATAGTAGGAAGAGTGCGTTGTGGCACTTTTTTGACCAAAATCCTATTGATGAGGCAAAGGTTATCTGTAAGAAGTGCGGAAGGACCTTTAGCCGAGGGAAAAATCTCCGAAATTTGAATACCAGTTGCATGCTTAGACATGTGAACACCATGCACTTGCAAGCGTGGACGGACTACAAAACCTCATGTAGCACATGTGCACCTGCTCCACCTGAAGGTAGCCAGTAACGTTATATCGTTTCCCCCATTGTAAGCCCATCGGTTAGCACACCACCAGCAAGAAATGTTAAGGTGTCATAGCAAGGCCAAAGCAGTCAGGGAATCACAATGTTTTTGCAAAAAAGACTTAATCTAGGCCATCACCACCACCACCACCATCACCATCACCAACCCCCTCTCAGTCCGTCATGTCCATCACTAGTTCCCCAATATGCAGCTCTCAAGTCCAGCTAATCCTAGCAGACACTCTGAGTAGGACAAGAAAGTACTCATCCTCTCATTCGCGTACACTGGCATTGAACGCCTACATTGACAAACTGATCTCATTAGAGATGATGCCCTTCCATTTGGTTGAAAGAGCAGCGTTCCGAGAGCTCATGGCCTACGCTGTCCGACTACTTGCAGTGAGAAACTGAGTCAAGGCTGGGCAGTTTACATCTTGAGCCAGGCAAGGTAGTCAGTGATAACGGACGTAATTTTCTGGCGGCCATAGCCCTGGCAAAACTCAGACACATACCTTGCCTGGCTCACACCTTGAACCTGGTGGTGAAGTGCTTCCTAAATAATTATCCAGAGTTAACAGCCCTGCTCCATAACGTGTGAAGACTGTGCTCGAACCTCTGTCGCTCGCCGGTAGACTCCAGTCGTATGCAGAGGCTGCAGTAATCGCTCCACTTCCCTAAGCACCGCCTAATCATAGATGTTGCAACAAGGTGGAACTCCACCATACACATGAGAGGCAGGCTGTAATGCATTTGTGGGAGGATACACAGGCAGGCAGTTTGAGGGCAGACATGGAGTTGTCAGGTGTGCAGTGGTCAAAGCTGAAAGACCTCTGCAAAGTCCTTCAGTGTTTTGAGGAATGCGCACGGCTGGTAAGCGCATACGATGCCATCATAAGCATGAGCATCCCACTTATGCGTCTGCTCATGCAAACTTTGAAGCACATTAAGGATCAGGTGTCTGCAGTGGAGGAGGAAGAGGAGGAGGAGAAGGGAAGCCTTGATGACAGTCAGCCATTGTCTTCTCAGGGAACTGTCCTGGACGAGGTGGAGGAAGAAGAGGAAGAGGAGGAGGATGAGGGAGATGATTATTTTGGGGAGGAGGATGCTTCTCAGGGGGCAAGAGAAAATGTTGGCTTACCAAGGTCAGATACAGGGTTTGTGCGTGACTGGAGGGATGTGGATTTTCACAGAAAGTGCTCCTCCACCCACCACTGGCAGTGCATCATTGACACCTGGAACATTGGCCCACATGTGTGATTATGTCTTGCGAATCCTAAAAAGGGACCCCCGCGTTGTCAAAATTATGAAGGATGACGACTACTGGTTGGCCAGCATCCTCGATCCACGCTATAAAGGCAAATTACAGAACATCATGCCACTGGAGAACCTACAGCTAATATTGGCAAACAAACAAGCAACTCTGGTAAACCATTTGTTAGAGGCATTCCCAGCACACAGCAGCGGTGCAGGTTCTACCATATACATGCGGCACTCAGAGATGGCAAGAAGTCTGAAAACAGCAAAGCCGGCTATGTTGCCCTGTTTACATAACTCCTATTCACAAAAGTGAATGCATGTAAATAATCCCCTGCAGCACATCGTTTGTTGCAAAGTAAACTAAAATGACTGGGTATGTATACAGATTTATTACGGACATTTCTGGAGCTGAAAATCAGATCCACCAATCTCAATCGATTGTTTCTGCAACATGCACATGAATTTCTGCAAGCTGCATTCAGATAAATAGGATTTTTGTGAAAATTTCGTCAACAAAAATGCTCTATGTGATTTTACCCTTTGGTAGAGAGTAGAGTAGAGCGAAACAGGTCGGCCAGATTCATAAGTCGTCAACTTTTGCTAAAGTCGGGTTTCGCTGACCAAAACACGACCATAGCGTGAAGTCGGCCATGCGGTCGGCAAAACGAGCGCCAAAGTCGGATTTCCCATAATGCTTGCAGGTGCCCAAAAGGTTGCGCTCAGTCACGCCTATCGAGGTCGTGATCTTTCACAGTACATGCAGTGTGGCACGTCCCAACGACCGCCAAAGTCGTTAAATAGATCGCTAACCGCTGATGCGTCGTTAATGAGATCGTGCAGTTTGGCCGCTACTAGCGACCTTAAAACGATCACACCAACGATAGCGTCGTTATCGAGATCGTTTGTGGGAACGTTTAGTGTGGCAGTACCTTAACTGTTGTATCTGCCCTGACTATACAGCTCTGGCAAAAATTAAGAGACCACTCCACAGTTTTATAAAAATCAGCTTCTCTACATGTCTGACAGCCATTCCATTCCAGTGCCAGTTGAATTCCAACCAGAGTACACCTCATTCTACTTAATGTGCTTCTGATTAAGTGATCACCTGAACCAAATCTTATTTAATGAAGAAAAGTATAAAAAACACTGCTGTGGTGTTCACAATCCTCTTGCAATAGGACAAGCTGGATGGCAAAACAAGTGCTAGTAATATCCCAAAAGTAATAGGAATGAAAAAATAACTTTTAACCATGCCAAAGGAGTTGAAAAGAAAAGTCTTGAGTGAGGAAAAGAAGGGCTCAGTTCTGGCTTTACTAGCTGAGGGATACAGTGAGCGTCATGTAGCCACCATCCTTAAAATTTCTAAGACGGCAGTCCATTACAACAAGGTCAAGCAGCAGACATTGGGGACAACAAACCTACAGACCGGCAGAGGGCGAAAACGACTCTCCACTGACCGGGATGACCATCATTTTATTCAAATTTCACTCAGCAACCACAGGATGAAATCAAGTGATCTACAAAAGGAATGTCAAATGGCAGCTGGGGTGATGTACAGAGCAAGAACAGTACGTAGCAGGCTCCTAGAGACAGGGCTCAAGTCATGTAAAGCTAGAAAAAAGCCTTTCATCAATGAGAAGCAAAGAAGAGCCAGACTGAAGTTTGCCAAAGACCATAAGGATTGGACCATAGAGGACTGGTGATGCAGGTTATGATGAGTTCCTTGACCCCACATGGAATCAAGCCCATCCGAGTGATGTGAGCACTTCAGAGGAAGAGGTGTTGGTCACGCTGCTCGAGCATCACAGCAAAAGTGGGCGAATGGTGCAAAAGCACAGTGGTCAGTCTCTATCCAGTACATTGGCTTCTATTGCCCTCCACTCTCATGAACTGAGCACACCAAAGTCAGCTCAAAGGAGCTCACTGGTGTGATATACCTTCTGGCAATGTCCTGACGACAATATACGGGTGGTTTGCACACTATGTCATCAGCCTGAAGTGAGGCATAAATCTTCTGAACGTGAGCACCGCCTTCATGATGAGGTATCTGAATTGCAAATCATGAGCTGCAGTGGAGTACACACCAGAAAAACCAGGAAAGATCTGAGGCTCCTGCTGCTCCCTCTTCTGCTTCAGTCTCTGCATCTTCCTACTGTTTCTGAGCAACAGTGCCACCTGGCTCCCCGCAAAGAGAGGATATGACGGCACCATCACCAGCAGTGTCACCAACCTTCTCCACACCGTCCCATCGAAGCCTTCCCAGCTGTCGATCCCCAAAACACTGGAGAGAAAGAGGAAGCACCAACCAACCCACCCACGAGTCTTGATCCTGAAAGCAAGCATTTCAAAATTCCTGGCCTTTGAAATGCTGCCATTCTAGCTGGTGGAGACGGACACTTTTAAAAGTCTTATGGTGGTGGCTGTGCCCCAGTGAATGGTTTCCAGCTGCCACTACTTATCCAGGCTGGCCATCCCTGCCCTGCAAGAAAATCTTGCGGGCAAAATGAGGTGTTCACTGCTCTACCCCATCAGTGGCAAGGTCCACATAATCACTGATAAGTGGACCAGTAAGCATGGTCAGGAAGTTATAGCTCCCTAACTGTCCACTGATTAAATGTAGTGGCTGCTGGGCCTGAGGCGGAAAACATTTTAGTGCATGTCCTACCACCACTGAGGATTACAGGATGTTTCCCTGTCCATATTGCCTCCTCCTCCTACTACCACTGTTTCCTCTACCGCCTCCTCATCTGGTCAGCGTAACACCTGTACCATCAACTTCAGCGCAGCCAGGGGGAAAAGACAACTCATCTGTTTGGGGGAAAAATCCCACACCATGCAATAGCTGTGGACCGGCATCAAACAACAGACCGATGAGTGGTTGGTGCTGCTAAATCTCAAGCCAGCCTGTTGGTATGTGAAAATGGCTGAAATCTCATAGCAGCTCGGACATAGTATTTTTGATGCACATCCCTTGCCTGGTGCATGTGCTGATTTTGTTGGTGTAGAGCTTTCTGAAAAATTACCCTGAAATGTCAGAGCTGCTGCAGAAAGTTGTCTGTGCTCACTGTCGGCATTCTTACCCTGCTTCTTGCTTGTCTGCGATGCAGCGTCACTTCATGCCTTCTAGCTCACCACCTCATATGCGACATACCCACAAGTTGGAACTCCAGCTGGCTAATCCTGAAGAGACTATGAGAGCAGCAGCAGGCGATAGTGGAATTTCAGTTGCAGCAAGCACGGGTGAGTCGCTCTGTGGAACAACACCACTTCATTATCAATGAATGGGCCTCCATGTGGAACGTGGTGCCATGTTGTGCTGCTTCAAGTACTCCACGAGCAAAGCCAGCGCTAATCACTCCATCATAAGTGTTACTATCCTACTTCTATGCCTCCTTGAAAAAACGCTTCAGGTGTGGATGGATGAGGTGGTGGAAGTGGAGGAGAAATACAGACCATTCACACCATTATCAGACCTGTTGTCCCCACATGGCTTGGAGGGTGGGTTCCTGTTAATGACGAGTTAATTAAACCTAAACCATGAGTACAACCTTTAAGCATTGTTCCAAATAGGAACAGGGCAACTCGCTATATAGTGTCAAAAATAGAGAAATTGCAGAGCCTCAAGCCCAAAATAAATAACAAAAAAGTATAATAAAGTAGAAAATATACAAACTTTATTGGAAAATATTAAAAATAGTTCACAATAATAACATTTAGAACAGAAGATAGAATGGTGATTGAGCAAGTGAAAAACGCCTGTAGCACATATAAAAGCGCACCTAAATCCAGAACCATCTCATATTAATATGTAGAGAAGTATATGGAAAAACTGATAATTTCTACCAGGAGGGAAGGCATCGTAATGCCATCCAATCAGTAATAATACTATATCCATATGAAAGAGATGGAGCCTATATGGTATATAAAATTTCACATAGGCTAACAAATGTGGCAGTGCTGAGGGATAAATTCCAAATCAGCCACCTTAAATAAGAAATGCCACATTAGTCTGCAGAATTAGATGCAGAGAAGTGCTTACCCATTGTTGGGGAATATGCGCTGAATCAGGCACGTGCCCCGACGCACGTTTCGCCTTTTTGCTCCCTCGGGAGGCAGTGTGGATAGTGGTGCTGACCCGTGTTATATAATAGTACATCTAGCTGCTGCAAATTGGCGTTAATGAGTGGCGCATGCGCACACTGTCACAGAGACCGAAGACGCGCCACTTCCGGTACTCCAGTGGCGTCCTGGGTCAAGGAAAATTTTCCTGTGACGTCAGAGGACCCGGACGTCATCTTAAGGAGACCTTCAACAGCGTGACCCGATCCTGCCGTGTGCGCATGCGCACTTCCAGAAGCGCCATTTTGATTATTGGCAAAGAAGTTAGATGATATAATGCCAGTAAGTTAAATGAATATAAGCGATATAGTGCAGGAGAATGCATGGAAGTTAATGCTGAATCGCCAATATATGTGTCATTAACCATAAAGTTACCCACGCCGGCATACTCATACTTGTTATATGTCGAAATATAACAATCGTTGGTCACAGATGAGGGATATACTAAACAGGCACTGGCCGGTACTTCGTTCTGACCCCATACTGAGAAAGGTTCTGCCAGACCGCCCACTTCTTACAGCCAGGAGATCTCCAAATCTCAAAGATCTCCTGGTTAGGAGTCATTATATAGCGAATCCACGTAGTCATTTTGGTGCACAGAGACAGGGCTGTTTTCCGTGTGGGTCCTGTTTGGCCTGTCGAAACATTAGCAGGGCATCAAACTTTGGGGTAGGATGTGAGAGTGGGAGCCACCGGATCAGACATTTTATATCCTGTAGCACTGACCATGTGGTGTATCTATACAAAAAAAAAAGGCTGCACTCAAGCATACTAAAGAATGACAATATGGAATACATGAAATTTAGAATAGCAATATGGCTTTGGAATATAAGGAACAATTTGAGACGCTTAGTATAAACATTTGGCCAAACATTTTAAAGCCCACCAACCATCGTCAAGGTGGTCTCAATACTGGTGAGTCCCTGACCTAATGTGAACATACCTCTATTAGGCTGATATCTGAATTTCTGGGTGAATATGCACCTCTGTCAGCAATGCCTGCATTTATGGGTAAAGTAGGGACCTGGTGTAATTAAAATCACCACCTGGTGGGGGCGGAGTGCTCAGTCAGCAAGCTAACATTCAATAGACAAAAAAACCTGACTGGCACATCCAGACTAATGTGGACTAGGTGCAAACCAAGGGAAGCTACCCCCATGTAAAACATACAAAAAAAAAGGCTGCACTCAAGCATACTAAAGCATGACAATATGGAATACATGAAATTTAGAATAGCAATATGGCTTTGGAATATAAGGAAAAATTTGAGACGCTTAGTATAAACATTTGGCCAAACATTTTAAAGCCCACCAACCATCGTCAAGGTGGTCTCAATACTGGTGAGTCCCTGACCTAATGTGAACATACCTCTATTAGGCTGATATCTGAATTTCTGGGTGAATATGCACCTCTGTCAGCAATGCCTGCATTTATGGGTAAAGTAGGGACCTGGTGTAATTAAAATCACCACCTGGTGGGGGCGGAGTGCTCAGTCAGCAAGCTAACATTCAATAGACAAAAAAACCTGACTGGCACATCCAGACTAATGTGAACTAGGTGCAAACCAAGGGAAGCTACCACCATGTAAAACATACAAAAAAAAAAGGCTGCACTCAAGCATACTAAAGCATGACAATATGGAATACATGAAATTTAGAATAGCAATATGGCTTTGGAATATAAGGAAAAATTTGAGACGCTTAGTATAAACATTTGGCCAAACATTTTAAAGCCCACCAACCATCGTCAAGGTGGTCTCAATACTGGTGAGTCCCTGACCTAATGTGAACATACCTCTATTAGGCTGATATCTGAATTTCTGGGTGAATATGCACCTCTGTCAGCAATGCCTGCATTTATGGGTAAAGTAGGGACCTGGTGTAATTAAAATCACCACCTGGTGGGGGCGAGTGCTCAGTCAGCAAGCTAACATTCAATAGACAAAAAAACCTGACTGGCACATCCAGACTAATGTGAACTAGGTGCAAACCAAGGGAAGCTACCCCCATGTAAAACATACAAAAAAAAAGGCTGCACTCAAGCATACTAAAGCATGACAATATGGAATACATGAAATTTAGAATAGCAATATGGCTTTGGAATGTGGATGTGCCAGTCAGGTTTTTTTGTCTATTGAATGTTAGCTTGCTGACTGAGCACTCCGCCCCCACCAGGTGGTGATTTTAATTACACCAGGTCCCTACTTTACCCATAAATGCAGGCATTGCTGACAGAGGTGCATATTCACCCAGAAATTCAGATATCAGCCTAATAGAGGTATGTTCACATTAGGTCAGGGACTCACCAGTATTGAGACCACCTTGACGATGGTTGGTGGGCTTTAAAATGTTTGGCCAAATGTTTATACTAAGCGTCTCAAACTTTTCCTTATATTCCAAAGCCATATTGCTATTCTAAATTTCATGTATTCCATATTGTCATGCTTTAGTATGCTTGAGTGCAGCCTTTTTTTTTGTATGTTTTACATGGGGGTAGCTTCCCTTGGTTTGCACCTAGTTCACATTAGTCTGGATGTGCCAGTCAGGTTTTTTTGTCTATTGAATGTTAGCTTGCTGACTGAGCACTCCGCCCCCACCAGGTGGTGATTTTAATTACACCAGGTCCCTACTTTACCCATAAATGCAGGCATTGCTGACAGAGGTGCATATTCACCCAGAAATTCAGATATCAGCCTAATAGAGGTATGTTCACATTAGGTCAGGGACTCACCAGTATTGAGACCACCTTGACGATGGTTGGTGGGCTTTAAAATGTTTGTGTCATGAGTCGAACCCAGTACCTCTTGTCCACTGGCCAGCAGCTCTACCATCTGAGCTATTCTGCTGGCTGCAAAGTTCCTTGCTGAACCCTGATACCATTGACTGTTCTTCCTGATTAGCTACACCTAGTGCTCTTTTGATTGGGCCTCTGATTGCCAATTACACACCCTATATAAACCTGGCCCTGTGGGTGTGTCATTGCGAGATTATTGAGCTCCAAGCCTTTAGTCAAGCGTTTCCTGCTGATCCATTGCTACAAACACTGCTCTCCTGTGAACCGACCTCGGCCTGCCTTCTGACTACGCTCTCCGCCTGATCCATTGCTACAAGCACTGCTCTCCTGTGAACCGACCTCGGTCTGCCTTCTGACTACGCTCTCCGCCTGATCCATTGCTACAAACACTGCTCTCCTGTGTACCGACCTCCGGCTGCCACCTGACTACGTTATCTGCCTGCTCCTCTGTTACCGAACTGCCTTTCCTGTGTACCGACCTCCGGCTGCCACCTGACTACGTTATCCGCCTGATCCATTGCTACAAACACTGCTTTCCTGTGTACCGACCTCCGGCTGCCATCTGACTACGCTACCTGCCTCTGCTTCCCCTAGTGTTTGCAGTAACATCGGCTCCAACCCAGACGGGATCTTGACAGAATAATCTCGCGCCAAAATGGAGTCCGCTGTGAACACCCTGAGACGGCAAGTTACGGAGCTTCAAAGTTTTTGTACTGACTCTCAAGGAAAATATGCCAAGTTACAAACTGATTTCACGGCGATACAACAGGAAGTAATTGAGCTACAAAAACAACTTCTGGACGTGCGCAATTCAGGGTCCGAATCAAACGCGCGGCTGCCGCTGCCTGCAAAGTTCAGTGGGGATCGCAAGCAGTACCGAGGATTCCTCAATCAATGCCGCATATACTTCCAGATGCAACCTGCTCCCTTTACCAGTGAGAGGAAGAAAGTTTTTTTCATGATAAATCTCCTGACGGATGAAGCTCTTGCTTGGGCTTCACCTTATGTAGAAAAGGACTATGACCTCCTTAATGACCTGGAAGCCTTCACCGCAGCTATGAATCAAGTTTTTGATGACCCAAACAGCTGTGCCACAGCAGAAACCAAATTACATAATTTGCGCCAAGGACGTCGCTCTGTTGCGGAATACACATCAGAGTTCCGTCGCTGGGTGGCTGACACCACCTGGAATCCAGCGCCCAGAGAAGTCAATTTCGACGAGGGTTATCAGAACCAGTGAAAGACGAGCTTGCCAGGGTTGAGACCCCTGACCAGTTGGAGGACTTTATTCAACTATGTATCCGGATTGACCAGAGACTTACTGAAAGGAGAAAGGAGAGACTGCGAGCACTTGGGAATAGCCCTGGCTTCTCATTTTCAGCATCGGACCACCAAGAAAAGACGCAAGGCGTGTCTGAACCGATGCAGATCGACGTCATCCGAAGACCACTCTCTGCACAGGAGAAGGAGAGGCGACGTGCAGAACATCTCTGCCTCTATTGTGGGACCCTGGACACTATGCCATCAACTGTCCTAACAAAAGGACTATAGCCTTTACCAACAACAGGTCTGCCAGCAATATGGACCTTTCTCAGCAGTCGGATTCCATCTTGCAGACTATCTCATCAGTAACGCCAGAAATAGACAAAATACATACTACATCATCTCATTTTGTAATCCCCATTCAGGTTGTAATGGGCACCCAAAAAATACAATGCTCTGCCCTGTTGGATTCGGGAGCAGGAGGGAATTTTATGGACTTAAAATTTACACGTGATAATAATATTTCCAGTAGGACCAAATCCACACCAATTGAAATGGAAACGGTGGATGGATCACCCTTGTCTTCTGGACCTGTCACGCATGAGACAATCGAACTGGAGATTTGTATCGAACCGGATCATCATGAAGCTGTCAGTTTCCACCTTATCTCATCTCCGAAATTTCCGGTTATTCTAGGGATCCCCTGGTTTTCAGTCCATAACCCTTCTATCAACTGGGCATCAAGGACCATCACCTTTCCATCTGACTACTGTAAGAATAATTGTCATAAGGAACCCCCTGTTCTCCAACAAGTCCAAATCTCTGAGATTTCGCATGAGAAGGAAGAGAAACTACCACCTCAATATCAGCAGTTCTCTGATGTCTGCAGTAAGAAGAAAGCAGATCAATTACCTCCTCACCGTCCTTACGACTGTCCCATTGAATTGCTGCCAGGAGCAACCATTCCATTTGGACGGATTTACAATCTTTCCGAACCTGAATTGAAGGTATTAAGAAAGTTCCTGGATGAAAATTTAGAGAAAGGCTTTATTCGACCTTCCACATCTCCAGCTGGGGCACCCCTGTTCTTTGTTGAAAAGAAAGACTCCACTCTGCGGCCATGTATTGACTACAGAGAGATGAATAATATCACTGTCAAGAATCGCTACCCCTACCCTTGATTCCTGAACTATTTGAGAGACTCCGTTCTGCGAAAATCTTTACGAAGCTGGATCTTAGAGGGGCTTACAACCTCATACGGATTCGCCCAGGAGATGAGTGGAAGACCGCCTTCAGAACGAGATATGGACATTTTGAATCTCTGGTTATGACCTTTGGTCTTAGCAATGCCCCAGCCACCTTTCAACATTTTATTAATGATGTATTTCGAGATTTCTTGGACCAATTCGTTGTGGCTTATCTCGATGACATTCTTATATTTTCAGACACCTTGGAAGAGCATCGCAGGCACGTCCAGTTAGTCTTGGAACGACTACAGGAGAACCATCTTTACATTAAACTTGAAAAATGTGAGTTTGAACAAACCAGTATCCAATTTCTGGGATATATCATCTCCCCAGAAGGTCTGAGCATGGATCCCGGCAAAATCAATGCTGTAGTGGACTGGCCTGTTCCAAGAAATTTAAAAGACGTCCAGCGTTTCATAGGATTTGCAAATTTTTACCGAAAATTTATAAAGAACTTTTCACGGATCATACTACCAATTACTACACTAACAAAAAAGACCAAAGCATTTTTCTGGTCTCCGGAGGCACAGGAGGCTTTTGACAAATTGAAAACTCTTTTTACGTCTGCTCCATTGTTAGTACACCCAAATCCTGAATTGCCATTTACTGTCGAAGTGGACGCCTCGGACTCTGCAGTGGGAGCCATTCTGTCTCAGCGAGTTGGGGACAAAATGCAACTTCACCCATGTGCGTTTCTTTCCCACACCATGTCATCTGCAGAAAAGAACTACGACATCGGTAATAAAGAACTGTTAGCCATTAAAGTTGCCTTCTCCGAATGGAGACATCTTTTGGAAGGTGCCAATCACCCTGTGACTGTCCTCACGACCACAAGAATCTTGAATTCCTCCGTACAGCAAAAGATTGTCTGCAAGACAAGCACGATGGGCCTTATTTTTCTCAAGATTCAATTTTATAATTTCTTACCGGCCTGGTTCAAGAAATGGCAAGGCTGACGCCCTGTCCAGGATATGTTCGGAACCTCAGGAGAGGTCTAGTAATGACGATACAATTCTAGGCCCTAAAAATTTTTTGGGAATATTGCACTCTAGAGGACTATGTAATAGAATTAAAGATGGATATCAAGAGGACTCTTTCCTTAACCATCCTTCGGAAGACGTCGATCTTTCATTCAAAGAGGGGTTTTGGATGCAGAAACACAAAATATATGTACCTGAATCTTCTCGCCTTGAAGTCCTCAAAAGTGTCCATGATTCTAAACTGGCAGGACATCCTGGAGTTGCAAAAACACAAGACTTACTACTTCGTTTCTTTTGGTGGCCTAATTGTAGGAAGGACGTGAGGAAATATGTTTCAACCTGTTTAACATGCGCACGAAACAAGACCCCACGATCGTCTCCTCTAGGACTCTTGCAACCACTTCCAGTTCCATCCAGGCCTTGGGGATCTATTTCCATGGATTTTATTGTGGAACTACCCCCTTCCAAACAGATGACCGTCATCCTTGTCATAGTGGACCGACTCACAAAAATGGCCCACTTTATTCCAACTGAAGGAATTCCTACTGCTGAAAAAACTGCAGAACTGATAATCAAAGAGGTATTCAGGTTACATGGAATTCCTGACAGCGTGGTGTCTGACAGAGGCGTTCAGTTTACGTCAAAATTTTGGAAGAGTTTCTGTACAGCCTTGGGAGTCACGGTGAATCTTTCTACCGCTTTCCATCCTCAGTCCAATGGCCAGACGGAGAGAACGAACCAGACTTTGGAGCAATACCTCCGTTGCTTCATTTCCTATCTTCAGGATGACTGGGTGGACTATTTACCAACAGCAGAGTTTTCCTACAACAACTCCATACATAGCGCTACATCTCAAACCCCATTTTTTGCTAATTATGGAGTACATCCAGTATTTATCCCTAATCTGCCAGTGAACACTCCCATTCCTGCTGTAAATGACAGGCTTGCAAAATTACAGGAATCCCAGAAGGAATTATCAGAGATATTACTCAAGACCCAGGAAGTATATAAGGAAGCAGCAGATAAACATCGGAGAGTGCCCCCTGCTCTTCAGGTTGGAGACAAAGTTTGGCTGTCCACTAAAAACCTTAAGACACATGTGCCATCCTCCAAATTGGGTCAGAAATTCATTGGACCTTTTCAAATTTCTGCAAAAATTAACCAGGTTGCTTTTCGTTTGGAACTTCCCAACAATCTAAAGATTCATCCAGTGTTTCACATATCCTTGCTCAAACCCTTCTGTGAAAACCCGTTTCCAGGAAGAATTCAGCCACCTCCTCCACCAGAAAGGATCCGTGGTGAAGAAGAATACATTGTGGATAAGATTCTGGACTCCCGAAAATTCAGAGGTAAACTGCAGTATCTGGTGCAGTGGAAGGGTTACGGACCAGAGGAAAATTCATGGGAACCAAGGGACAACGTCCATGCTCCTAGACTAACAAGAGCCTTTCATCAGAGGTACCCGGATAAGCCAGCTCCTGAGATGTCCAGAGGCCATCCTGGAAGGAGGGGAGTACTGTCAGGAGTCGAACCCAGTACCTCTTGTCCACTGGCCAGCAGCTCTACCATCTGAGCTATTCTGCTGGCTGCAAAGTTCCTTGCTGAACCCTGATACCATTGACTGTTCTTCCTGATTAGCTACACCTAGTGCTCTTTTGATTGGGCCTCTGATTGCCAATTACACACCCTATATAAACCTGGCCCTGTGGGTGTGTCATTGCGAGATTATTGAGCTCCAAGTCTTTAGTCAAGCGTTT
The DNA here is from genome assembly GCA_033576555.1 of Oophaga sylvatica. Taxonomy (NCBI): domain Eukaryota; kingdom Metazoa; phylum Chordata; class Amphibia; order Anura; family Dendrobatidae; genus Oophaga; species Oophaga sylvatica. Next base: position 56,186,377 of record JARQOD010000004.1, on the reverse strand, counting down.
CCTGCTGATCCATTGCTACAAACACTGCTCTCCTGTGAACCGACCTCGGCCTGCCTTCTGACTACGCTCTCCGCCTGATCCATTGCTACAAACACTGCTCTCCTGTGAACCGACCTTGGTCTGCCTTCTGACTACGCTCTCCGCCTGATCCATTGCTACAAACACTGCTCTCCTGTGTACCGACCTCCGGCTGCCACCTGACTACGTTATCTGCCTGCTCCTCTAGTTACCGAACTGCCTTTCCTGTGTACCGACCTCCGGCTGCCACCTGACTACGTTATCCGCCTGATCCATTGCTACAAACACTGCTTTCCTGTGTACCGACCTCCGGCTGCCATCTGACTACGCTACCTGCCTCTGCTTCCCCTAGTGTTTGCAGTAACATCGCTCCAACCCAGACGGGATCTTGACAGTTTGGCCAAATGTTTATACTAAGCGTCTCAAATTTTTCCTTATATTCCAAAGCCATATTGCTATTCTAAATTTCATGTATTCCATATTGTCATGCTTTAGTATGCTTGAGTGCAGCCTTTTTTTTGTATGTTTTACATGGGGTAGCTTCCCTTGGTTTGCACCTAGTTCACATTAGTCTGGATGTGCCAGTCAGGTTTTTTTGTCTATTGAATGTTAGCTTGCTGACTGAGCACTCCGCCCCCACCAGGTTGTGATTTTAATTACACAAGGTCCCTACTTTACCCATAAATGCAGGCATTGCTGACAGAGGTGCATATTCACCCAGAAATTCAGATATCAGCCTAATAGAGGTATGTTCACATTAGGTCAGGGACTCACCAGTATTGAGACCACCTTGACGATGGTTGGTGGGCTTTAAAATGTTTGGCCAAATGTTTATACTAAGCGTCTCAAATTTTTCCTTATATTCCAAAGCCATATTGCTATTCTAAATTTCATGTATTCCATATTGTCATGCTTTAGTATGTTTGAGTGCAGCCTTTTTTTTGTATGTTTTACATGGGGGTAGCATCCCTTGGTTTGCACCTAGTTCACATTACTCTGGATGTGCCAGTCAGGTTTTTTTGTCTATTGAATGTTAGCTTGCTGACTGAGCACTCCGCCCCCACCAGGTGGTGATTTTAATTACACCAGGTCCCTACTTTACCCATAAATGCAGGCATTGCTGACAGAGGTGCATATTCACCCAGAAATTCAGATATCAGCCTAATAGAGGTATGTTCACATTAGGTCAGGGACTCACCAGTATTGAGACCACCTTGACGATGGTTGGTGGGCTTTAAAATGTTTGGCCAAATGTTTATACTAAGCGTCTCAAATTTTTCCTTATATTCCAAAGCCATATTGCTATTCTAAATTTCATGTATTCCATATTGTCATGCTTTAGTATGCTTGAGTGCAGCCTTTTTTTTTGTATGTTTTGCATGGGGTAGCTTCCCTTGGTTTGCACCTAGTTCACATTAGTCTGGATGTGCCAGTCAGGTTTTTTTGTCTATTGAATGTTAGCTTGCTGACTGAGCACTCCGCCCCCACCAGGTGGTGATTTTAATTACACCAGGTCCCTACTTTACCCATAAATGCAGGCATTGCTGACAGAGGTGCATATTCACCCAGAAATTCAGATATCAGCCTAATAGAGGTATGTTCACATTAGGTCAGGGACTCACCAGTATTGAGACCACCTTGACGATGGTTGGTGGGCTTTAAAATGTTTGGCCAAATGTTTATACTAAGCGTCTCAAATTTTTCCTTATATTCCAAAGCCATATTGCTATTCTAAATTTCATGTATTCCATATTGTCATGCTTTAGTATGTTTGAGTGCAGCCTTTTTTTTGTATGTTTACATGGGGGTAGCTTCCCTTGGTTTGCACCTAGTTCACATTAGTCTGGATGTGCCAGTCAGGTTTTTTTGTCTATTGAATGTTAGCTTGCTGACTGAGCACTCCGTCCCCACCAGGTGGTGATTTTAATTACACCAGGTCCCTACTCTACCCATAAATGCAGGCATTCATTGCTGACAGAGGTGCATATTCACCCAGAAATTCAGATATCAGCCTAATAGAGGTATGTTCACATTAGGTCAGGGACTCACCAGTATTGAGACCACCTTGACGATGGTTGGTGGGCTTTAAAATGTTTGGCCAAATGTTTATACTAAGCGTCTCAAATTTTTCCTTATATTCCAAAGCCATATTGCTATTCTAAATTTCATGTATTCCATATTGTCATGCTTTAGTATGTTGAGTGCAGCCTTTTTTTTGTATGTTTTACATGGGGGTAGCTTCCCTTGGTTTGCACCTAGTTCACATTAGTCTGGATGTGCCAGTCAGGTTTTTTGTCTATTGAATGTTAGCTTGCTGACTGAGCACTCCGTCCCCACCAGGTGGTGATTTTAATTACACCAGGTCCCTACTTTACCCATAAATGCAGGCATTGCTGACAGAGGTGCATATTCACCCAGAAATTCAGATATCAGCCTAATAGAGGTATGTTCACATTAGGTCAGGGACTCACCAGTATTGAGACCACCTTGACGATGGTTGGTGGGCTTTAAAATGTTTGGCCAAATGTTTATACTAAGCGTCTCAAATTTTTCCTTATATTCCAAAGCCATATTGCTATTCTAAATTTCATGTATTCCATATTGTCATGCTTTAGTATGCTTGAGTGCAGCCTTTTTTTTTGTATGTTTTACATGGGGGTAGCTTCCCTTGGTTTGCACCTAGTTCACATTAGTCTGGATGTGCCAGTCAGGTTTTTTTGTCTATTGAATGTTAGCTTGCTGACTGAGCACTCCGCCCCCACCAGGTGGTGATTTTAATTACACCAGGTCCCTACTTTACCCATAAATGCAGGCATTGCTGACAGAGGTGCATATTCACCCAGAAATTCAGATATCAGCCTAATAGAGGTATGTTCACATTAGGTCAGGGACTCACCAGTATTGAGACCACCTTGACGATGGTTGGTGGGCTTTAAAATGTTTGGCCAAATGTTTATACTAAGCGTCTCAAATTTTTCCTTATATTCCAAAGCCATATTGCTATTCTAAATTTCATGTATTCCATATTGTCATGCTTTAGTATGTTTGAGTGCAGCCTTTTTTTTGTATGTTTACATGGGGGTAGCTTCCCTTGGTTTGCACCTAGTTCACATTAGTCTGGATGTGCCAGTCAGGTTTTTTCAGTCTATTGAATGTTAGCTTGCTGACTGAGCACTCCGTCCCCACCAGGTGGTGATTTTAATTACACCAGGTCCCTACTTTACCCATGAATGCAGGCATTGCTGACAGAGGTGCATATTCACCCAGAAATTCAGATATCAGCCTAATAGAGGTATGTTCACATTAGGTCAGGGACTCACCAGTATTGAGACCACCTTGACGATGGTTGGTGGGCTTTAAAATGTTTGGCCAAATGTTTATACTAAGCGTCTCAAATTTTTCCTTATATTCCAAAGCCATATTGCTTTCTAAATTTCATGTATTCCATATTGTCATGCTTTAGTATGCTTGAGTGCAGCCTTTTTTTTGTATGTTTTACATGGGGGTAGCTTCCCTTGGTTTGCACCTAGTTCACATTAGTCTGGATGTGCCAGTCAGGTTTTTTTGTCTATTGAATGTTAGCTTGCTGACTGAGCACTCCGTCCCCACCAGGTGGTGATTTTAATTACACCAGGTCCCTACTTTACCCATAAATGCAGGCATTGCTGACAGAGGTGCATATTCACCCAGAAATTCAGATATCAGCCTAATAGAGGTATGTTCACATTAGGTCAGGGACTCACCAGTATTGAGACCACCTTGACGATGGTTGGTGGGCTTTAAAATGTTTGGCCAAATGTTTATACTAAGCGTCTCAAATTTTTCCTTATATTCCAAAGCCATATTGCTATTCTAAATTTCATGTATTCCATATTGTCATGCTTTAGTATGCTTGAGTGCAGCCTTTTTTTTTTGTATGTTTTACATGTGGTGTATCTAGCCACGTGCCCGTGTAACCTCAGTTACGTTGGCCTCACCTCACGGGAATTTCGCGTGAGGGTGAGGGAACATGTTCGGGTATACAGGCAGCCAAAGAAGCAGTAGACATCGATTCCCTTAAAACAATTCCACGCCACTTTCGTTGCACCACAACTGCAACCCGAGTGGCTTGAAATTTATAGGGATTGACCGTGTCCGCACTGGCATTAGAGGTGGCGATACAAAACGTATATTAGCACAACTCGAGTGCAGATGGATTACGGTCCTGAATACCATGTTCCCAAATGGTCTCAATGAGAAACTCTCATATGCGTGTTTTTTGTAGGCAATGACTGGACATCCGCTTCTTTGTTTTTAGGTTGTGTGCTGGTTTTTAACTTACCTTTATTGTTCACAGATAATGTTCTTCATTTTCTTCAAATTGTTGGTTCGCGGTGATGCTCATTCGAAGTGAGAACTTTCCGGATGGTGTATATTTGAACTGCAGAGGAGTAATTCTCCGACTCCACCCTCTTGGCTCTTTTGAGTGAATCGCAGCGTTTTTCCACATTTCATCTTTATTATAAAAAAAAAAAAAATTATTTTTCATTTATTAATCTTTAGTTATATATGTTAGCTTGGCTGTTGGTATCAATTGCATATATTTAGAATCGTGTAATTATCACTGTGGTATTTTGTTGATATTATGTACCCTTATTGTGTATCCATTACGGGGTTAAAAGAGAGTTTATATGAGTATGCCGGCGTGGGTAACTTTATGGTTAATGACACATATATTGGCGATTCAGCATTAACTTCCATGCATTCTCCTGCACTATATCGCTTATATTCATTTAACTTACTGGCATTATATCATCTAACTTCTTTGCCAATAATCAAAATGGCGCTTCTGGAAGTGCGCATGCGCACACGGCAGGATCGGGTCGCGCCGCTGAAGGTCTCCTTAAGATGACGTCCGGGTCCTCTGACGTCACAGGAAATTTTTCCTTGACCCGGGACGCCACTGGAGTACCGGAAGCGGCGCGTCTTCGGTCTCTGTGACAGTGTGCGCATGCGCCACTCATTAACGCCAATTTGCAGCAGCTAGATGTACTATTATATAACACGGGTCAGCACCACTATCCACACTGCCCCCCGAGGAAGCAAAAAGGCGAAACGTGCGTCGGGGCACGTGTCTGATTCAGCGCATATTCCCCAACAATGGGTAAGCACTTCTCTGCATCTAATTCTGCAGACTAATGTGGCATTTCTTATTTAAGGTGGCTGATTTGGAATTTATCCCTCAGCACTGCCACATTTGTTAGCCTATGTGAAATTTTATATACCATATAGGCTCCATCTCTTTCATATGGATATAGTATTATTACTGATTGGATGGCATTACGATGCCTTCCCTCCTGGTAGAAATTATCAGTTTTTCCATATACTTCTCTACATATTAATATGAGATGGTTCTGGATTTAGGTGCGCTTTTATATGTGCTACAGGCGTTTTTCACTTGCTCAATCACCATTCTATCTTCTGTTCTAAATGTTATTATTGTGAACTATTTTTAATATTTTCCAATAAAGTTTGTATATTTTCTACTTTATTATACTTTCCTGTTAATGATGGTTGGACCTGTGGATGGCCGGGTCCATTCAGATGAATGGGGGGCCTGAATATTTGGCATTTCTCATGCTTTCATCCATATGACAACGTGAGAAATATGGGCTCTGATTTCCGGTAACGTTAAATGTTACACATTACCGTCGATCACAGTGCTCTGGTTCCCACATTGTCACACAAATGACA
>JARQOD010000004.1:56025133-56172806 GCA_033576555.1 Oophaga sylvatica | reverse complement strand
GATCAAAAAATGTCACGTGGTCATAAATGGTACCAATAAAAACATCACCTCGTCCCGCAAAAAATAAGATCTCACATGACTGTGTGTTCCAAAATATGCAAAAATTATAGCTCTCAAAATGTGGTGATGCAAAAACCTATTTTTTGCAATAAAAAGCGTCTTTTAGCGCGACAGCTACCAATCATAAAAACCCGCTATAAATAGTAAATCAAACCCCCCTTTATCACCCCCTTAGTTAGGGAAAAATAATACAATTAAAAAAATGTATTTATTTCCATTTTCCCGTTAGGGTTAGGGCTAAAGTTAGGGTTAGGGTTGGCGCTAACGTTAGGATTAGGGTTAGGGTTGGGTTTAGGGTTAGGGGTGTGTTAGGGTTAGGTTTGTGGTTAGGGTTGGGACTAGGGTTAGGGGTGTGTTATTGTTAGGTTTGTGGTTAGGGTTGGGACTAGGGTTAGGGGTGTGTTGGGGTTAGGGTTGGAGTTAGAATTGGGGGGTTTCCGCTGTTTAGGCACATCAGGGGCTCTCCAAATGTGACATGGCGTCTGATCTCAATTCCAGCCAATTCTGCGTTGAAAAAGTCAAACGGTGCTCCTTCACTTCTGAGCTCTGCCATGCGCCCAAACAGTAGTTTACCCCCGCATATGGGGTATCAGCGTTCTCTGGACCACAAGAGTTATTGTGCAATTTGTCCTATTTCTTCTGTTACCCTTGGGAAAATAAAAAACTGGGGGCGACAAAATCATTTTTGTAAAAAAAAAATATTTTTTTGTTTTTACGGCTGTATGTTATAAAACTTCTGTGAAGCACTTGGGGCTTCATAGCGCTCACCACACTTCTAGATAAGTTCCTTGTGGGGTCTATTTTCCAAAATGGGGTCACTTGTGGGGGGTTTCCACTTTAGGCACATCAGGGGCTCTCCAAATGCGACATGACGCTCCCAGACCATTCCATCAAAGTCTGCAATCCAAAACGTCACTACTTCCCTTCTGAGCCCAGACGTGCACCCATACAGTCGTTTTCTCCCACATATTGGGTATCAGCGTACTCAGGACAAATTGGACAAGAAATTTTGGCGTCCAATTTCTCCTGTTACCCTTGTGAAAATAAAATATTGGGGGCGAAAAAATCATTTTTGTAAAAAAAAAAAGGATTTTTTATTTTTATGGCTGTACGTTATAAACTTCTGTGAAGCACTTCGGGGTTCAAAGTGCACCCCACACATCTAGATAAGTTCCTTTTGTGGTCTATTTTCCAAAATGGGGTCACTTGTGGGGGGTTTCCACTGTTTAGGCGCATCAGGGGCTCTCCAAATGCGACATGACTCCCCCAGACCATTCCATCAAAGTCTGCAATCCAAAACGTCACTACTTCCCTTCTGAGCCCCGACGTGCGCCCATACAGTAGTTTACTCCCACATATTGGGTATCAGCATACTCAGGACAAATTTGACAACAACTTTTGGGGTCCAATTTCTCCTGTTAACCTTGTGAAATTAAAATATTGGGGGCAAAAAAATCATTTTTGCAAAAAAAAAAAAGATTTTTTATTTTACGGCTGTACGTTATAAACTTCTGTGAAGCACTTTGGGGTTCAAAGTGCTCACCACACATCTAGATAAGTTCCTTGAGGGGTCTAGTTTCCAAAATGGTGTCATTTGTGGGGGGTTTCCACTGATTAGGCAGATCACGAGCTCTCCAAACACGACATGGCATCCAGCCAATTCTGCGTTGAAAAAGTCAAATGGCGCTCCTTCCCTTCCAAACTCTGCCATGCACCCAAACAGTGGTTTACCCCCACATATGGGGTATCAGCGTACTCAGGACAAATTGCACAATAACTTTTGGAGTCTTGTTACCCTTGGGAAAATAAAAATTGGGGTGAAAAGATAAATTTTGTGGAAAAAATATGATTTTTTAATTTTATGGCTCTACGTTATAAACTTGTGTGAAGCACTTGGGGTTCAAATTGCTCACCAAAGATCTAGATAAGTTCCTTAGGGGGTCTAGTTTCCCAAATGGGGTCACTTGTGGGGGGTTTCCACTGTTTAGGCACATCAGGGGCTCTCCAAATGCAACATGGCGTCCAATCTCAATTCCAGCCAATTTTGGTTGGAAAAAGTCAAATGGTGCTCCTTCCATTCCGAGCTCTGCCATGCGCCCAAACGGTGGTTCCCCCCACATATGGGGTATCAGCGTACTCAGGACAAATTGGACAACAAATTTTGTGGTCCAATTTCTCCTGTTACCTATGGAAAAATAAAAAATTAGTGACTAAGAGATAATTTTTGTGGGAAAAAAAATAGGATTTTTTATTTTCATGCCCGGGCATTATAAACTTGTGTGATGCTCTTGGGGGTTCAAAGTGCTCACCAAAGATCTAGATAAGTTCGGGGGTCTAGCTTCCAAAATGAGGTCACTTGTGGGGGGGTTTCCACTGTTTAAGCTCATCTGGGGCACTAAAAACGGAACATGACCCCCATCAATGTTTGCATTCCAAAACGTTACGGCTTCCTTTCCAAGCCCTGCCGTGCACCCAAACAGATTCCCCCCCCACATATGGGGTTTCAGCGTACTCAGGACAAATTGGACAACAACTTTTGGGGTCCAATTTCCTTGGGAAAAATCTAAAATTTGGGACTAAAAAATCATTTTTGTGGAAATTTTTTATTTTTTTTTTCACACCCAGGCATTATAAACTTTTGTGAAACACTTTGGGGTTCAAAGTGCTCAGAACAGATCTAGATAAGTTCCTTAGGGGGTCTAGTTTCCAAAATGGTGTCACTTGTGGGGAGTTTCCACTGTTTAGGCGTATCAGGGGCTCTCCAAACATGACATGGCGTCCAATCTCAACTCCAGACAATTTTAGTTTGAAAAAGTCAAACGGCGTTCCTTGCCTTACGAGCTCTGCCGTGTGCCGAAACAGTGGTTTTCCCCCACATATGGGGCATTGGTGTACTCAGGAGAAATTGCACAAAAACTTTATCTGCCCAGTTTCTCCTTTTACCCTTGTGAAAATAAAAAAAAGTTTGTAAAAGTTCATTTTTGTGGCTAAAAAGTTAAATATTAATTTTTTCCTTCCACGTTGCTTCAGCTTCTGTGAAGCACCTGAAGGGTTATTAAACTTCTTGAATGTGGTTTTGAGTACCTTGAGGGGTACAGTTTTTAGAATGGTGTCACTTTTGGGTATTTTCAGCTATATAGACCCGTCAAAGTGACTTCAAATGTGAGGTGGTCCCTTAAAAAAATGGCTTTGCAAATTTTGTTGTAAAAATGAGAAATCACTGGTCAACTTTTAACCCTTATAATTTCCTAACAAAAAAAAATGTTGGTTCCAAAATTGTGCTGATGTAAAGTAGACATGTGGCAAATGTTATTTCTTAACTATTTTGTGTGACATATTTCTCTGTTTTAAGGGAATAAAAATTCAAAGTTTGAAAATTTCAAAATTTTCAAAATTTTTGCCATATTTGCGTTTTTTAAAAAATAAACGCAAGGTATATCGAAGAAATTTTACCACTAACGTGAAGTACAATATGTCACGAGAAAACAGTCTCAGAATCATGAAGATCCGCTGAAGCGTTTCAGAGTTATAACCTCATAAAGAGACAGTGGTCAGAATTGTAAAAATTGGCCCGGTCATTAACGTGCAAACCACCCTTGGGGGTGAAGGGGTTAAAAGAAACAGATCCAGTTGTGATCAATTCTTTTAGCCAGACAAAGAAAGTTGTGTCTGCACAACTTTTTTGTTTTTTGTCATGCCAAGATAACTGATTGCTGCTGATTTAGTTTCAAACGAACGATTACTGGACATGTGAACTTGGCTTACAAAATATCATAGTTACCTCTATCTATTTGGCTAAGGTCAAATGGATGGTTGCCAACAGCTTATTCACCAGCACAGTAACATACTTTTTAGACAACTTAAATTGTAAAATGTATCCAAAAATTATCTCTTTATAGGAGGATGCCTACTATGTTGATTTTTATACACAGGCAGTACAAATGGAAGAAGCCATTTCTATTTCACAATTCTGATGCAAACATTATGCCTGTTTGGGTAGCATCAAAAGCTTTTCTCTTTTTCTAAATAAAAAAGTTATAGGTTTCTCACCAGCCATCAAAAAATTATCCCTTTATTTAGCGAGCAACCACAAGTTAGATTTTTCAAAAGTAAAGGCTTCTCAATTCGCAGTCAAAAAATTATCCCATTTTTTGATTCATAACAAGGTTTTTATTCTCAAAATAGTTGAATAATTACAAAGGCTTTTATCAAGTCAAGTGAAGTGTTGGCCTGTCAACAAGCTCTGAAAAAAATTATACATATTTTGGAAACTTTTTCATGTTTGTGTAACTCCAAAAGAGTATGCTTTCCAGCAAAAGTCATAGGCAAAAGAAAATCGGTACTCATCCTTTTCTGATTCATGAGAAATGTAAGGTTTTCCACTTTTGCAGAGGACAGCTTGGTCTGCTTGGGTGTGACAAGGCCACAGGCTGCACTGAATACCCACTCGGATATATACATATACTTTTCAACCTACTGTCTCCTTCTCCATTAAACTGTAGACTGTAAGCCCGCAAGGGCAAGGTCCTCTCCTCTTTTGTAACAGTCAATAACTGTTATTTTGCTTATTGTAATTTATATTTGAATATTGAATGTAAGCCTTTTTCACATGTTCAGCACCATAGACTCAATGTTGCTCTAAATGTTGCTCTAAAAATAAATGATAACATTACTCTGAAAGCTAGACATGACAGCACACCTATATTATGCTGGACGACAGGAATAGTTCCTGCCAATGATACAATCTGCTGATCCAGAAGTCAATGGGATCGGGGCTCAGAGTATCTGTTGAAGAAAGGACACATTCAAAATACAACCGAACTTAGCTGTGTCTATGTTTGCTGAAGTGTGCCAGGTTGTTTTTTGTTTTTTTTTACAATCTTCAGCTTGATCTCGAGCCATAGCAACTTGATGGATGAACAATCTGTAGGAAAAATCGATCCTGAGCAAGCCTAGATAGGTCCACCAAGGTCTTCTCCGCAGTTATCGTGAAAGTATCAAGCCATCAGGTTGCTGATCTTCCTTTTCGCCTTGACCTTCTATTCATCTGACCATGATGTCCGTCTCCAGTGATTGCTGTCTTAGTATGATGTGTCCAAAGTAGTCAAGTCGCAGCTTGGTGATCCTTGAATAGAGTAACATGTCTGGGTTGATTTGCTCCAAAATGTATTTGTTTGTTCTTTCATGCCATCCATGTTATTAATAATATCAGCTGCTGTCAATGCCGGATCTCAGAGTAACCCACTCTACAGTTTGCCTGCTGCATGATATGATCTGTCACCATATTATGCTAGTACAGAAACTCCAACATGTGCAGCAGGTTGTGATGTTACAAATAAGTTTGCACTTTGGAGACCATTCTGTTTTTGTAAAGTCATGAGTGCGTGCTCTGCCACTTAGAATAGGTGAAATGAGCAGACACCTTTTCTGGTATTAGCCACCACATTTCTCAAATGGGTATATTTCTTAAAGTCAGCATGTTTGCCATGCAGAGAGTGTGAACTAATTTGCCCAACTGTAAGGAGGCCAGAATGTTTCGGGCATTGCCGCTCACAGCAATTTCCCGCTGCAGTTGACAAAGAGCATGAGATTTGCAGCTTGCTGTATAGCAGTAACTCATCAGTTGTATGGCTTCTTTGTCCTGATGCTTCCAAACTCAATGGCTCTTGCCTCCCACAACCTGGACATCCCCTCCTCCTAACCCAGGGCTCACATAATTGCTGCACTCCTGTCGGCTTCCTTCAGTGGCCACCCTGCCTTCTGTGACTGACTGCACTACCGCCCCCCCCGGTAAGCTTAATTCGGATTATAAGATGCACCCCCATTTTCCTCCCAAATTTTGAAGAAAAAAGTGCATTATATATTCTGAAAAATACAGTAGATTATTGCTTGTTCATTTCACAAGCGAAGAAGCACACTTTGTAAGACAGACGAGCCTTGACTTGAGTTTTTTTTTCCAGCAAGAAAATCAGCACTAAGGTGACTAAGCTGGCCTTTTTCTTTTGCAGTGCATCAAAAATGGAAAAATGCTGTTATTAAGGTGTGGTGCTACGGTATATCGTGGATATTATAGTACACCACAACCAAATTTAGGCCTTTGACTATACGTGTAATGATCAGCTTTGTGCAATTTTTTTTTTTCAATAAAGTGTTGAACCAGGGAAAGTGTTGGGAGTGTTCATTTGAATACAGTATTTTTTTGTGTGTGTGCACTTTTTTTATTCATGGTTTAAAAATTCACAGCTGTCATTAATCCCAAGCACCATTACCTTGATTGCCACTGTACTAGGGCAATCGGGAAGAACGAAGGCGAAATGCCAGAATCGGAGCATTTCATATGAGGCTCCACTTCTGGAGCGGCTGTGGGATTGTATTTTTAGGCTGAGAAGGGCCCAATAAGCATGGACCTTCCTAACCTGATAATATAAGCCCACAGCTCTCTGCTTTACCTTTGCTGGTTATCAGACATAATGGGGACTCCAAGTATTTTTTTCATTAATTTATTTATTAGGTTAATGCATGGCTCAAATTACCATATATACTCATGTATAAGCCGACCCCCCCTAATTTTGCCACAAAAAAACTGGGAAAACTTATTGACTCGCGTATAAGCCTAGGGTAAAAAATGATTATGCCCCCATATGATGCTCCACAGATTATGCCCCCATATGCTGCACAGATTATGCTCAATATGCTCCACAGATTATGCCTCCATATGCTCCAGATTATGCCCAATATGCTTCAGAGATTATGCCCCCATATGCTCCATATTATGCCCCCATATATTCCACATATTATGCCCCCGTATGATCCACAGATTATGCCCCCATATGCTCCATATTATTCCCCCATATGTTCCACAGATTATGCCCCCATATGCTCCAGATTATGCCCCATATGTTCCACAGATTATGCCCCCATATGCTCCAGATTATGCCCCATATGTTCCACAGATTATGCCCCCATATGCTCCATATTATGCCCCCATATGTTCCACAGATTATGCCCCATATGCTCCAGATTATGCCCCATATGCTCCAGATTATGCCCCATATGTTCCACAGCTTATGCCCCCATATGCTCCAGATTATGCCCCCATAGGCTGCACAATTATGCCCCATATGCCCCATAGTATAGGCCTCATATGCTGCAAAAAAAAAAAATGACATACTCACCTCTCGTCGCTGGGGGCCAGGTGCCGGTGTCCTGAGCAGGCGGTGACAGCGGTGCGCTATGGGCGACAGGTGCCGGTGTCACCTCTCGCTCAGGACCCCGGCACCTGAGATATTTACCTGTACCGTTCCACAGCTGCGCTGCTCCCTCGGTCTGACTCCTCTGGCTGTGAATGATCTGGCAGGGGGCGGGGCGCACACTAACGACATCATTGCGCCCTCTGCCTGATCGTTCACAGCCAGAGGAGTCAGACCGAGGGAGCAGTGCAGCGGTGGAACGGGACAGGTAAATATCGCTATACTCACCCCTCCGCCGGCGCGTCTCTGCAGCCTCTCCTCTTCTCCCGGCGCTCTCCGCAGCGCTTCAGTCCTGCAGCGGTCACGTGGTACCGCTCATTAAAGTCATGAATATGTGCATATTCATGACTTTAATGAGCGGTGCCATGTGACCACTGCAGGAAGGAGCCGGAGATCGTGGGAGAAGCAGGGGGGCTGCAGAGACCGCGCCGGCGGAGGGGTGAGTATGATCCGACACCCCCGATCCCCCTCCCCCGCCGACCCCCGTATATGACCCGCGTATAAGCCGAGAGGGGGACTTTCAGCCCTAAAAATGGGCTGAAAATCTCGGCTTATACATGGGTATATACGGTATATATTTTTGTGGATATTTATTTATATATCTATTAAATATCTATTTAGCTATCATCCTATTTGTCTATCTATCTATCTGTCTACCTCACATCTGAAACACCTAATTATCTGTCATTTATATTTTATATTCTATTCCGATACGTGTCACACGGATGGCACAAGAATGACACATGTACAGTTGAAACCAGAAGTTTACATACACTATATAAAAAGACACATTTGCATGTATTTATCAATACCTGACATAAAACCAGAATAAACCTTTCCTGTTTTAGGTCAATTAGGATTACCGTAATTATTAATATTTGCCAAATGCCAGAATAATGAGAGAGAGAGACGGTTTAAGGCATTTTTATTACTTACTGTAAAGTTTACATACATTTCATTACCATACCTTTGAACAATTCTGGACTGCCCATATGATGATGTCATGTGTTTGGAAGCTTCTGATGTATTTTAATGCACACCTGAAACATAATGCTCCTTTCTGTAGCATCATGGGAAAGTCTCAAGAAATCAGCCAAGATATCAGGAAGAAAACTGTGGACTTGCACAAGTCTGGCTCATCCTTGGGTACAATTTCAAGATACCTGAATGTGCCTCGTTCATTTGTACAAACAATTTTACGCAAGTATAAACAAGATGGGACTGTTCAGCCATCATACCACTCAGGAATGAGATGGGTTCTGTGTCCTAGAGATGAATAAGCTTTGGTCCAACATATGCATATCGACAAAAAGACAAAAGCAAAAGACCTTATGAAATTGGAAGCTGGTAAGATTGTGTCAATTTCCACAGTGCAAAAAATACTGTATCAACATGGACTAGAGCCATTACTCCAAGAGAAACAAAAAAGCCAGCTTAATGTTTGCAAATGCACAAAGGAACAAATACCTTGATTTTTGGAGACATGTCCTGTGGTCTGATGAAACTAGAATTGAACTTTTTGGGCATAATGACCATAATTAAGTTTGGAGGAAAAAGGGAGAAGCTTGGAAGCCTAAGAACACCATCCCAACTGTGAAACACGAGGATGGCAGCATTATTCTGTTGGGTTTTTTAGCTGCAGGAGGGACTGGTGCACGTCACAAAATAGATGGCATCATGAGAAAAGAACATTATGTGGCATTACTGAAGCAACATCTCAAGACATCAGCCGGGAAGTTAAAGCTAGGGAGGAAATGGGTAATAGACAATGACCTGAAACATTCTGCCAAAAGGGTAATAAATTGGCTAAAGGATAACAAAGTCAATGTTTTGAAGTGGCCACCACAAAGCCTTGGTCTCATTCCTATTGGAAATATATGGGCAAAGCTGAAAAGGCAGGTGCGAGCAAGGTGACCTACAAACCTGGATCAGTTACACCAGTTTTGTCAGGAGGAATGGGCTCAAATCCCAACCAACTATTGTGAGAAGCTCATGGAAGGATATCCCAAGGGTTTGACCCAAGTCATTCAGTTTAAGGGCAAAACCAAATGCTAATGAAATGTATGTAAACTTTTGACTTTGCAGTAAGTAATAAAAATGCCTTAAAAAATTCTCTCTCTCTCATTATTCTGGCATTTGACCTAAAACGGAAAAGGTTTATTCTTGTTTCATGCCAAATATTGAGAAAAACAGGCATGTGTGTCTTTTTATATAGTGTATGTAAACTTCTGGTTTCAACTGTATGTCTTCCATGTGCGCATGTGCTGTATGTATTGTTATCCATATTGCTGGAATCAAACAGACATATCTACATGTGAGTCATACGGACATGTGCCAGCCCTATAGATTATAATGGGTCTGCGTGTGTGCAAGTTTCTCTTTATGTGTGAAAACGGACGCCACACGTACCGGAAACACAGATTGGTAAAATCAAATCGCAAATTGTTCGGATTTAAAGAAATTTGACTCAAAATGGTTCTGCGGCAAATCGATTCGATCATCTCTAGTTTTCAACAAACATTTGTGACTGCAAGAAACCAGAATTTTATCCTTTTTGTCATCCATGTGTGAAGACAAACTGCTGATTTTTTATCTATTGTATAAAACTTTATCCTTTATAGATATATTTTAAAATAATCAGCACAAAATTTGTGATCTAAATTACAAAAAGAACATAACTTAAAAAATGAATAGAATAGTAAATTATGTTTTCAATTTGCTTTTATCTTTTTTTGCTATAATTTTTTCATAGTAACTTTATTTAATAATGGAGAGATGTGCTTACATAAGTTAGAGAAACAGAGAGACAATAGTTTGTAAATGTAACAAATCATACAAGTTGACAGTGTGATAGAAAGTTGATGACAGCACAAAGCACAATACATCCACAACATATCCCCTATAACCTTAAGTAAATTGGTTTTATATCCCCTTATCACTTTGCAGTATTTTCCTCTTGAGATGGGATCAGCACACACATTTGTGCTTCTTGAAGTGGGCTGTGCAGTCAATAGCAGGCACTGTGTGCAGGCGGTAACTGTACCATGTGTGTTCAGTATTCTGTCACCACCTTGCCCAAAACTGTCAGTTTTCTCCTACAGCAAATCCCTTGCACTGGACAAGTGTAATACTTTTAGCTGAACCAGCAATAAAAATGGAAAATAAAAATGTTGGTCAAATAGAACACTAGACAAAAATCATTGTCATATGCATACAATATATACAGTTATGCTGAAAAGTTTACATACCCCAGCAGAATTTTTGCTTTCTTGGCCTTTTTTCAGAGAATATGAATGATAACACCAAACACTTTTTCTCCACTCATGTTTAGTGGTTGGGTGAAGCCATTTATTGTCAAAACTACTGTGTTTTCTCTTTTTAAATCATAATGACAGCCCAAAACACAACAAAACTGCATTACTAGGATGTCAGGTGGATCCCCTCATCTCCCAAGGATGTACGGACTAGAGATGAGAGAATATTTCAATGCTTGGTTCGGATTCCGATCGCTGAATTGCAATATTCTCCAATTAATTTGTTGAATATTCGCCAATAGAGTTGAGCGAAACAGGTTGGTCAGATTCATAAGTCGCCGACTTTCGCCAAAGCTGGGTTTCGCCGAGCGAAACCCGACCATAGTGTGATGTCGGTCATGCGGTCGTCGACTCGAGCGCCAAAGTCGGTTTTCCCATATTGCTTGCAGGCGCCTTTTTCAGCCAATGAGCAACGAGATGACATGGGCAGCGTCCACCACCATATTAGAGAAGGGCATTGCAGTGACTGGCTTGCTTTGGGGGGCGTCATAGTGTCTATAAAAGCCCTGACCGCCGACCGCCATTTTACTTCTGCCGATCTCAACAGTAGGGAGAGGTTGCTGATGCTGTTTATCAGAAGGAAGAGAGTTAGGGCTGGAAAGAGAAGTTCTTATGTGCTTGTGCTGATAGCAATTGTGCTGTACAGTTAGTGTGCAGTGACAGGGGAGAATTTTCTTGTGTGCAGCAGCGCTGGTTATTAGGCTGCCTGCCAGTGACAGGGGAGGATTTTCTGGTGTGCAGCAGCGCTGGTTATTAGGCTGCCTGATAGCTGTATTGCTGTGTGTACACTGCTGTGCAGACTGCTTTTTACACAGCACTAATACTTTTATTCTTTTTTTCTGCACAGTTACCGAGTGTTCATTTTTTCCCACACTGTATAGAGCTGTACGCTCCTCACACACTACAGTGTACCAGCTGGTATCACAGACAAATACATGCTGACTATCTGTGTGTGACTCCGGAAATATATACGGAGATTTAAATTTTCCCCTACACTATATACACCTGGTATCTTCTGATGCAGTACCTTTTTTCTGCTTTTTGCATTCTGGTCAAATCCATACTGAGTGAGCGACTGTGTGTGACTAAGGAAATATATACGGAGATTTAAATTGTCCCCTACACTGTATACAGCTGTACGCTTCTGTTACAGTACCATATATCTGCTGGTATTTTTGGTACATTTTCCCAAACATGAGGAAGTATGGTGGAAGAGGCTGCGGATGTGGGCGGGGGGGGGCAGCTGGTACTGATGGTGGTGGTGGTGCATCTGCTGGTAGAGCCAAAAGCACAATATTGGCCAACAAACAAGCAACTCTGGTAAACCGTTTGTTAGAGGCATTCCCAGCACACAGCAGCGGTGCAGGTTCTACAACGAGCCATACTGGGCAACATGGAAGAGGTGCTCATGGTGCACACAGCCGAAGTGGCGTTGGAGACAGGGGTTTCATGACCGTGTTGTAGATGGATTTCTCGAGTACCGCTCACACGACGTGTAATCCTTAATCGGTTGCAACAGACAGGAGACAGCAGTTGTCAAATATGGTTCAAAATTACTTCTCCTCCCCTATCGATGTTCTCCATCACAGTTCATTCCCCTTTGACTACTGGGCCTGTAAACTGGACACCTGGCCTGAATTGGCACAATATGCCTTACAGGAGCTCCCTTGCCCTGCTGGTAGTGTGCTATCAGAAAGAGTCTTCAGTGCTGCTGGATCAATCCTTATCAGAAAACTGAATGGCACATACAAAAATAGACCCAATTTGAACAGGTGCTAAACCTAGAATCACCAACTCATGCACATTCAAGAAAAAAAGGTAGCACACTGTAGCGCTTTAGCTTGCAGACACAAAATATGGAAAATGAATTGCATCACTGCCTTAGAAATATGAAAAATTGAGAAGTCTTAGAGCATAAAATGGCCAATTTCTGTGTACCTGGAAGCCACGTTAAGGCTCTTCTCGTATTCCAGGTCCTAACTAATGCCAATGAGGATTGACATTAGTTAGGACCTGGAATACGAGAAGAGCCTTAACGTGGCTTCCAGGTACACATAAATTGGCCATTTTATGCGGTAAGATTTCTCAATTTTTCATATTTCTAAGGCAGTGATGCAATTCATTTTCCATATTTTGTGTCTGCAAGCTATAGCGCTACAGTGTGCTACCTTTTTTTCTTGAATGTGCTGGATCAGTTCTGACAGAAAGAAGGACGCAGCTGTCGACTCAAAATGTAGGTGATCTCACCTTCATTAAAATGAACCATGCCTTGATTTCAAAGTATTTTGTACCACCTTCCCCTGATGACACATAGGTTGCCAGCAAAATAACTCGCTTTGTCCTCCTCTTCCTCCGACTTCTCCAATTCCTCCATTTGCAGCTGCTGAACGTCCAGCCTACACCTCAACATATGCCAGTTTTTTCCACCTCCCTAACTGGGCTATACCCCCCCAGGAATGGCATCAGCACCTGGCGCACCCGGGCAAGTGCCGGGGCCCTGAGCAGGTGGGGGCCCACTCACCATCAGAGACACCGGTGTACTTTGAGGGGCCCTGTGCCAGTGCCCATGAGTGGGCCCCTCCTGCTTGCTCAGGGCCCCAGCACTTGCAATACTTACCTCTCCCTGCTCCACCGCTGTGACGTCTTCCGCGTTTCCTGACAGTGACATTCAGGTCAGAGAGCGCGATGACGTCACGTCTGTGCGCCCTCTGCCTGAACAGTCACAGTGCAGAGAGCTAGAAGATGGCGACGCTGAGGAGTCCAGAGTAGAGCAGTGACCAGCGAGGAGAGGTATTTCATTTTTGTAATGTTTGGAGCAATATATGGGGAGCATTATACTCTGGAGAATTATATATGGGGCCCATCATACACTTGAGCATCACAGATAGGGCCCATTATAAACTGGAGCATTATATATGGGGCCCATCATATACTGGAGCATTATAAATGGGGCCCATCATACACTGGAGCATCATATACGGGGCCCATTATACACTGGTGCATCATATTGGGCCCATTATATATGGAGCATTATATAGGCCCATCATACACTAGAGCATCATCCATGGGGCCCATCATATAGTGGAGCATCATATGGGACCCATTATATATGGAGCATTATATAGGCCCATCATACACTGGAGCATCATCCATGGGGCCCATCATATACTGGAACATCATATGGGGCCCATTATATATAGAGCATTATATAGGCCCATCATACACTGGAGCATCATCCATGGGGCCCATCATATACTGGAGCATCATATGGGGACCATTAAATATGGAGCATTATATATGCCCATCATATACTGGAGCATCATCCAAGGGGCCCATCATATACTAGAGCATCATATGGGGTTCATTATTTATGGGGCATCATATAGGGTATGGAGCATCATATGGAGCACATATGGGACCTATTCTGTATGGAGCATTATATGGAGCCCATTCTGTATGGAGCAATATATGGGGCCCATCATATATTGTATGGAGCTTTATATGCGACTCATTATACTGTATGGAGCAATATGTGGGGCTCATTATACTCTATGGGAACCGTCCTATACTGTATGGCACATTATATGGGGACCATCATATACTGTAGCATTATGTGGAGCTCATCATATACTGTATGGAACATTATATGGGACTAATTATGTATGGAACAATAAATGGGGCTCATTATTCTGTATGGCTCACTATGTGGTGGCCATAATACTGTATGGAGGACTATACTGTCTGTTTTTTGAGCTATTGTAGAATTTAAAATAGATATCAGTCATGTAATGTAAGAAGTGAAGTATTTGGCATTTTACTATACCTATATTTCTCTGCCGTATCGGATCATCATGAATTGTGGTATGTGTTAAAGGGGCCCACTGAGACTCTTTGGCCCGGGGCCCACGAAAACCTCGAGCCAGCCCTGCTCCCCCCACAACTTTAGCCAAATAGCCCCCAGTTTTCAATGCGTTACTATTATTATAAAAAAGTAAATTAAGGTTGACAAGCTTAAGTAATAAGAATTGATTTGTTGCATTGAAATGGCACTGAGGTGTGTTTACTGTCCTCACTCACCTGCTGACTTTTCTTCCCATTGACTTGCAATGGGTTTCGGTCGAGTTTCAGTCGGACCTTTGACTTTTTCCGATAGTTGGCCGATTCTTCGAAACCCACTCGACCCTCCGGAGGCAAAATCGCTCATCTCTATTCGCCAAACATAACCTAACGACATTCATCTCAATGGGAGGCAAAAACAAGCTCATGCACAAAACCTTATAATGGCCCAAATGCTGCCAAAATGCATCAAATGAGTAACAGACACCAGGAAAGTGACCTCAATTCACCCACAGTACAAATTTTAGCACTGCAGCAATCAGCCAGGCATGAGGTATTGGGTCTGGGACAGCACTTAAAGGGAATCTGTCACCCTAAATTGGCGGGATATTTAAATGATGGCAGTCAGGTCAGATGGGAGGTGTTTTGGGTACTTGCCTTAACATGTTGTTCGCCGCTGTCTCCATTATTTCTGGGAATTGTAGTCGTTGCCCTCCATATAACGCACCTGCGCATTGCAATCTTGAATTACGCACACGCAGTATGCTTTGCCCGCAGATTGCAATGCACAGGCACGTTATATGGAGGGCAACGACTACAATGCCCAGAAATAATGGAGACAGCGGCGAACAACATGTTAAGGCAAGTACCCAAAACACCGCCCATCTGACCTGACTGCCATCATTTAAATATCCCGCCAATTTAGGGTGACAGATTCTCTTTAAAGTTTTTAATTAAAAGTCACAGTATGACAAGGTGGGTGAGGGATCAGTGTAGGTCCCCTTTTCTGGGAGTCCTGATACCACATGCAACACCTCTACCTGCTTTCATGCTGAGCCACACTCAGGTGGCACAAATATCAGTTTTGCAGACTACTATTGTCACAAAAATTTAAGGATAGTAACACGGGTAGATAAGTCCAAGCGGGTGGAGGCCTGATAGTCTCTGAGGCCTACTGCTACATGCAACATGCATAAAGGAGACACAACCAGGAGTGTTCATAATTCAAAAAATTATTGGCAGACTACCAAAGTAACATCAATTTCACCACAGTATAGATAGTACAATAGGGACCGACAGGTCTTCTACTACACCCAATCCAGCAGATGGACACCCAACCAGTAGTGTTCACATTTAAACAAATGAGGACCTAAGATGACAGAAGTGACATCAATTTCACCACAGTAGAAATAGTTTAAAAGGGACTGACAGTTCATTCACTACACCCAATCCAGCAGATGGACACCCAACCAGGAGTATTCACATCACATTTCCAAAAATTACAGGCAGACACCACAGAAATGGCATCAATTTCACCACAGTAGAAATACACTGCTCAAAAAAATAAAGGGAACACTCAAATAACACATCCTAGATCTGAATGAACAAAATATTCTCATTGAATACTTTGTTCTGTACAAAACTGAATGTGCTGACAACAAAATCACACAAAAATCATCAATGGAAATCAAATTTATTAACTAACGGAGACCTGGATTTGGAGTGACCCACAAAATTAAAGTGGAATTTAATGTCCTTAAAGCAAGTCAAAATGATGCTCAGTAGTGTGTGTTGTCTCCACGTGCCTGCATGACTTCCTTGTGCCTGCATGACCTCCCTACAACACCTGGGCATGCTGCTGATGAGGCGGCGGATGGTCTCCTGAGGGATCTCCTCCCAGACCTGGAATAAAGCATCCGCCAACTCCTGGACAGTCTGTGGTGCAACGTGACGGTGGATGGAGCGAGACATGATGTCCAGATATGCTCAATCGGATTCAGGTTTGGGGAACGGGTGGGCCAGTCCATAGCTTCAATGTTTTCATCTTGCAGGAACTGCTGACACACTCCAGCCACATGAGGACTGGCATTGTCCTGCATTAAGAGGAACCCAGGGCCAACCACTCCAGCATATGGTCTCACAAGGTGTTTGAGGATCTCAATCTCATCTTGATACCTAATGTCAGTCAGGCTACCTCTGGCGAGCACACAGAGGGCTGTGCGGCCCTCCAAAGAAATGCCACCCCACACCATTACTGACCCACTGGCAAACCGGTCATGCTGAAGGATGTTGCAGGCAGCAGATCGCTCTCCATGGCATCTCCAGACTCTATCAAGTCTGTCACATGTGCTCAGTGTGAACCTGCTTTCATCTGTGAAGAGCACAGGGCACCAGTGGAGAATTTGCCAATCCTGATGTTTTGTGGCAAATGCCAAGCGTCCTGCACAGCGTTGGGCTGTGAGCACAACACCCATCTGTAGACGTTGGGCACTCAGACCATCCTCATGAAGTCGGTTTCTAACCATTTGTGCAGACACATGCACATTTGTGGCCTGCTGGAGGTCATTTTGCAGGGCTCTGGCAGTGCTCCTCCTGTTCCTTCTTGCACAAAGGCGGAGGTAGCGGTCCTGCTGCTGGGTTGTTGCCCTCCTACGGCCTTCTACATTTCTCCTGGTGTACTGGCCTGTCTCCTGGTAGCGCCTCCAGCCTCTAGATACTACGTTGACAGACATAGCAAACCTTCTTGCCACAGCTCACATTAATGTGCCATCCTGGATGAGCTGTACTACCTGAGCCACTTGTGTGGGTTGTAGAGTCCGTCTCATGCTACCACGAGTGTGAAAGCACAACCAACATTCAAAAGTGACCAAAACATCAGCCAGAAAGCATTGGTACTGAGATGTGGTCTGTGGTACCCACCTTCAGAACCACTCCTTTATTGAGGGTTTCTTGATAATTGCCAATAATTTCCATCTGTTGTCTACTCCATTTGCTCAACAGCATGTGAAATTGATTATCAATCAGTGTTGCTTCCTAAGTGGACAGTTTGATTTCACAGAAGTTTGATTTACTTGGAGTTATATTCTGGTGTTTAAGTGTTCCCTATATTTTTTTGAGCAGTGTGGTATAATAGGGACCTGCACATGTTCCACTATGCCCAATACAGCAGATGAACACTAAACCAGCAGTGTTCACATTTACACAAATGAGGGCCTTACACCACAGAAGTGGCATTTCACCACATTAGAAATAGTATAATAGGGACCGCCTGGTCTTCCACTACACCCAATCTATCAGTTGGACACTCCACCAGGAGTGTTCACATTTCCAAAAATTATTGGCAGACATCACAAAAGTCCCATCAATTTCACCAGAGTAGAATTAGTATAATAGGGGCCGACAGGTCTCCCACTTCACCCAATCCAGCAGATGGACACCCAACCAGGAGTGTTCATATATAAACAAATGATGGCCTTACACCACAGAAGTCGCATTAATTTCACCACAGCAGAAATAGTATCATAGGGACTGACAGGTCTTCTACTACGGAAGTTCTGCTGGACTGGTATGTACCACTATACGTTCACCATAAGGTGGTAATATCAGTGTTTGTCCTTGTGTAGAGATTTTTACTAATATAGCGGTCATCTGCTGAGATTCCCCTTTACCCACAATTAGGGTGCACCACCATAGTTGTAATCAGGGTTACCAGTTAGGGGTCCACTCAGATGTTTTGCCTTCCCCAGAGCTGAATTTCTAGCTATGTCTTTGCATTTTTGGTTTAATTATTATATACCAGAGCAGTTAGCTAACTTAATGCCATATACTCAGGAACTATTGATGTCTTAGATTTCTGGGAATTGTTACCTGCAAAGATGACAAGGTGGAATATTTTCCTCTCGGTAACATTGCCATTGATTGTTTTCACATAGGAGAATGCCGCACATGCAGCACGTTATTATGTGATCATACAATGAATGAGAGCATCTAAGTGTTAGGACTAAAGCCATATTTAGCACATATCAGTACTACAAGGAGGTCATTGTTTTCGAACAGTATCTGTTACAGGCTTACAGACAGAAAGTAAATTGACTATAAATTTCCAACAGAGTTATCTAAAATACCTGAAGGAGTGCTACATCATCATAAAACTAGAAGATAGCCATCCAAATGTTTACACTGAAGCACAACAGATCACCTTCATCCAAATGGTCAATGTGAGAGGTCACAATACTGCAGAAAAAGCAAATGACTAACTCCCACATTGTTCAAGGCAATGAAATTCCTAACAAACCCCCTGTATCAAGTCTTAACAATGGGCAGATATGCATTGAATGCACACAGACTGGAAATTAATCCATGGCAAAGGCTTTGTCATTGTGATGTCACTATTGAAATCTAGGGTCAGTGTCTGGATCACAAAGTCATATCAAATTAGATAACACAACTGACTATTGTTACATAACCTCCATAAGGACAACTAGAAGTAGATAATTAACACCTTCCTGTCTGAGACCATTTTCAGGTTTGGTTTTTGGCTTTCTTGTCAAAAATATTTTTATTGTATTTTATATAACATAACATGAAATTAATGTGAAACTAACACAATTTAGCAAATTTCTAAAGGGGATAGGTAAATGGGAAGGTTATCAGAGTGGTGGAAGGAAGAGGGTAGGATTAGAATGGTGGGTGGGTGGGGGGTTGGCATTTTTGTTTTCTGATTCCCATCTTTCAAGAGCCAAAACTTTTTTATTTTTGCATCAATATAGCCATATAAGGGCTTTCTTTCTTTTGCGGGAAAAAATGTAGTTTTAATCACTCCATGAACTTTAAATAAACACTTCCACAGCATTATTTTTATTCATTAAATCTGTGTAAATGGATATGTAATGTAATGTATACTGACCCATCTTCCCTGGTTTGCAAGTAGCTCCCCTCACCCTCATAACCTCCAAGCAATGAGTAAAATAGCCCTGGCTCACATCGCAAACTCGATTTCTCCAGCGATGCTCTAGGAGTGGTGAACGCTTATGGAGGAAAACTTCATCCACTTCAAATTTATGTTAAGAACCTATAACTCTGCCATTCATCTTGCCAAACAGACCTACTTCACCACCCTGATCTCCTCACTATCCAACAACCCCAAGAAACTTTTTGACACCTTTCACTCCCTATTCAGGCTGAAACCACAAGCCCCTATCACAGACATTTGTGCTGATGACCTGACCTCCCACTTTATAGAGAAAATAGATAATATCCGTCAGGAAATCCGCTCCCAGCCACCAAGTGCAGTGACACACATCCCTCCTCGCATTTCCCTGGCTCACTTTCAACATTTGATCCCATCACAGAAGAAGAAGTCTTCAGGCTCCTCTCTTCTTCTCATCCATCTACATGCACTACTGACCCCATTCCCTCACATCTCCTCCAGTCTCTCTCTCCAGTCGTCACTACTCACCTAACTACAATCTTTAATCTCTCTCTCTCCTTTGGCATTTTCCCATCCTCCTTCAAACACTCTATCATTACTCCATTATTAAAGAAACCCAC
Organism: Oophaga sylvatica; assembly: GCA_033576555.1. NCBI lineage: Eukaryota > Metazoa > Chordata > Amphibia > Anura > Dendrobatidae > Oophaga > Oophaga sylvatica. The sequence goes on along the minus strand of JARQOD010000004.1, from coordinate 56,152,795 downwards.
CCTTGACCCATCCTGCACAAACAACTACAGACCAGTCTCCAATCTCCCCTATATCTCTAAACTCTTGGAGTGCCTAGTCTACTCCCGCCTTACCGTTACCTGTCCACTCATTCCCTCCTAGACCTTTCACAGTACGGCTTCCGCCCCCTACATTCAACAGAAACTGCACTTATCAAAGTGACCAATGACCTTCTGACAGCAAAATATAACAGTGACCACTTTCTGCTCATTCTTCTCAACCTTTCGGCAGCTTTCGACACTGTTGACCACCATCTCCTACTCTCTAGGCTCCAGTCACTAGGTATTAAGGATTAAGGACACGGCTCTCTCCTGGATCTCTTCCTAGCTTTCTGACCACTCCTTCAGTGTTTTTTTCACTGGTTCCACTTCATCCCCTTTTCCTCTCACTGTTGGGGTAACCCTGGGCTCAGTCCTTGGCCCCCTTCTCTTCTCTCTCTACACAGCCCCAATTGGACAGAACATCAGCAGATTTGGCTTTCAGTACAATCTTTATGCTGATGACACATAACTATACATGTCATCCCCTGACATTACCCCCGCTGTACTACAGAACGCCAGTGACTGTCTGTCCGCAGTTTCCAACATCATGTCCGCCCTCTATCTGAAACTCAACCTCTCCAAACTTGAACTTCTCCTGCTCCCACCTTCTACTAACCTCCCCAAATCTGACATTGCGCTCTCCATTGGTATCTGTTATGAATGTTTTAGAAATGAATTCTGAGCAGAAGCTCCCTCTGGTGGTTACAAACAGTACTGAACCATTCAATGAGGATTGGCAATCAGGAATTACAGACTGTCTGGATATAAGGGAGGTTTCCCCCATCATGGTTGCCGGTGATCAATTGTTCTTGTCTCAACGTTGTTTCCTGGTTCACTTGGAAGCTTGCTGAGTCTTGCCTCTTCTCCTGCTCTCAGATAAGATATTTTCAGTTTTTTTGTTTTTTGTGCTTGCCATTTGCATTTTTCTCTGCATTTCTGTGAGGTTGGCCAGGTTCCCCTCCCCGGGGGGCTTGGGCTCCTCTCGGTTTCTCTGGAGCCACTGTTGTTTGTTCATTTGCCTTTTCCAGTTTTTTCTGTGGCTGCGGCTTAGTTTTGTTACACCAGAGAACTAATTTAGGTGGTAGAGGTCGTGTGATCTCAGGTGTTTTTGCAATTAGTAGCGTTGGTTTTTTTAGGTTTTTTTTGGAATTGCAGTAAGTATCCTTCCTATCCTTTTCTGTCTAGGCAGATTGGGCCCCAGCGTCTGCTCATACTATTTTCTGTCTGTGTCTGTATTTCCTCTTGTCTAACCGCCATTACATGTTTGGGGGCTTCCTATGTTCTTTGGGGATCTGCTCCGGGGCAGATAGCTTTCCTATTTCTATCTTTAGGTGTAGTTAGCCTCTCAGGCTGTGACGAGGCATCTAGGACCAACGTAGGAACGCTCCACGGCTGCCTTTAGTTGTGGTGGTTAGTCAGGGTACTGCAATCCAGTAGATAACAACCTCTCTGGTGTATTGCCGTTTTTGCCTGCTCTCCTCAGCTACCAAAACATAACAGGTATCACCATAATAACACCCTGGCAGCAGGCACGCTGTCTGGGTGTTACGTTTGCACCAATCTCTCCTTCACCTTCCATATACAATCTCTTGCCCGCTCTTGCCGCTTACACGTAAAGAACATCTCTAGAATCCACCTTTTTCTCACCGTGGAACCAACAAAAACCCTCACTTTCACCTTGATCCACTCCCGTCTGGACTACTGTAACGCTCTATTAATTGGTCTCTCCCTTACTCGACTTTCCCCTCTCCAGTCCATCCTTAATGCAACAGCCAGGGTCATCCATCTGGCTAATCGGTACTCAGACGTGTCCACTCTACGCCAGTCATTACACTGGCTGCCCACTCACTACAGGATCCAATTCAAAGTACTTGTTCTCACCAATAAAGCTCTCCAAAATGTGGCACCCCTCTACATCTCCTCACTCATTTCTGTCTATCGGCCTAGCCAATTGCTGCTCTCTTCAAACGACTTTCGACTAACCTCTGCACTAATCCGTACCTCCCACTCCTGACTCCAAGACTTCTCCCATGCTGTGCCAATCCTCTGGAATGCTCTATCCGAAGAAATTAGGACCATCCACAACTTGCACAGTTTTAGGCACTCCCTCAAAACACATTTGTTCAGAGTGACCTATCACTTTCCCTAATCAAAGTCATTTTATGTTTTTATGTGTAAGTGTTTGTGTGTAGCCCATTCACTATCTGTATCTATCCCCCACTCCCTCTAGATGGCAGGACCATCATTGTAAATACACACCTGTATTTGGTATCTCCCCCACCTCAGTCCCATGCCGCAATCCATATCTAGGGGTTAAATAGTTTACAACCGGGAGCGATGCTAATCCGACCGGCCTGGCTGTAAACCACTGGGGAATTTTTACACACATACACTAATAACATTAGTAGTCAGGGACATATATAATAGAAATGATATGCAATGGTTTACTGTATGTAAACCATGTGTCATATCCTGTCTGGTTCTGCAATGATTTTACAGAAGCCGACAATTGAATTACCGTATATACTCGTGTATAAGCAGAGATTTTCAGCACCTTTTTTGTGCTGAAAATGCCCCCTCGGCTTATGCACGAGTTATAGGGCAGAAACCAGCGGGGAAGGGGATGCGGCTGCAGGAGCCGGTGGCTGGTACATCATACTCACCCTCCCCGTGCCATCGCTGAACGTCCCTGCAATCCTGCGTTCTCCCCGGCTTCCTGCAGCTCTCCACGGCTTCCTGCAGCTCTTCAGTGCTGAGCGGTGACGTAATACCCACTCATTAAGGTCATGTAATATGGACGCGACGCCACTCCCATGGGCGTGGCCTCCATATTCATGGCCTTAATGAGCGGTATTACGTCACCGCTCAGCGCTGGAGAGCTGCAGGAAGCCGGGGAGAGCAGCAGGAAGCCAGGGAGAACGCAGGATTGCCGGCCGGGACGTTCAGCGATGGCACGGGGAGGGTGAGTATGATGGAGGAGGATGGGGGGAGCATGGAGGAGGACGAGGAGCATGAAGTAGGACAGGGGGAGGACGGAGAGCACGGAGCAGAACGGGGGGAGGACGGAGAGCATGGAGCAGAACGGGGGAGGACGGAGAGCACGGAGCAGAACGGGGGAGGACGGAGAGCACGGAGCAGAACGGGGGGAGGACGGAGAGCACGGAGCAGAACGGGGAAGGACGGAGAGCACAGAGCAGAACGGGGGGAGGACGGAGAGCACGGAGCAGAACAGGGGGAGGACGGAGAGCATGGAGTAGGATGGGGGGAGGACGGAGAGCACGGAGCAGAACGGGGGGAGGACGGAGAGCACGGAGCAGAACGGGGGAGGACGGAGAGCACGGAGCAGAACGATGGGAGGACGGAGAGCACGGAGCAGAACGGGGGGAGGACGGAGAGCACGGAGCAGAACAGGGGGAGGACGGAGAGCACGGAGCAGGACAGGGGGAGGACGGAGAGCATGGAGCAGGACGGGGGTGGGCACAGAGGAGAATGGGGGAGTGCAGAGCTGGATGGGGGAGCACGGAGCAGGACGGGGAGGATGGAAAGCACGAGCAGGACAGGATAATGGAGCAGGAGGAGGGGAGCACAGAGGAGAATGGGGGCGCACAGAGCTGGATGGGGGAGCACAGAGCAGGACGGCAACTTATACACCCGGCTTATACGCGAGTCAATACGTTTTCCAAGTTTTTTGTGGCAAAATTAGGGGGGTCGGCTTATACACGGGTCGGCTTATACATGAGTATATACGGTATCTTATCACCTATTCTGCTATATATATCTCTATGAAATATAAATATTTTCATTGAATACTTTGTTCTGTACAAAATTGAATATGCTGACAACAAAATCACACAAAAATCATCAATGGAAATCAAATTTATTAATCAAAGGAGGCCTGCATTTGGAGTCACACACAAATTTTAAAAGGAATGTAATGTTCTTAAAACAAGTCAAAATGATGCTCAGTAGTGTGTGGCCTCCACGTGCCTGTATGACCTCCTTGTGCCTGTATGACCTCCCTACAATGCCTGGGCATGCTCCTGATGAGGCGGTGGATGGTCTCCTGAGGGATCTCCTCCCAGACCTGGACTAAAGCATCCGCCAACTCCTGGACAGTCTGTGGTGCAACATGCCGTTGGTGAATGGAGCTAGACATGATGTCCCAGATGTGCTCAATGGGATTCAGATCAGGGAAGCGGGCGGGCCAGTCCATAGCTTCAATGCCTTCATCTTGCAGGAACTACTGACACACTCCAGCCACATGAGAACTGGCATTGTCCTGCATTAGGAGGAACCCATGGCCAACCGCACCAGCATATGGACTCACAAGTGGTCTGAGGATCTCATCTCGGTACCTAATGGCAGTCAGGCTACCTCTGGCAAGCACATGGAGGGCTGTGCGGCCCTCCAAAGAAATGCCACCCCACACCATTACTGACCCACTGCCAAATTGGTCATGCTGAAGGATGTTGCAAGCAGCAGATCGCTCTCCACGGCGTCTCCAGACTCTGTCACATCAGTCACATGTGCTCAGTGTGAACCTGCTTTCATCTGTGAAGAGCACAGGGCGCCAGTGGTGAATTTTCCCATCCTGGTGTTCTGTGGCAAATGCCAAGCGTCCTGCACGTTGTTGGACTATGAGCACAAACCCCATCTGTGGACATAGGGCACTCAAACCATCATCATGTAGTCAGTTTCTAACTGTTTGTGCAGACACATGCACATTTGTGGCCTGCTGGAGGTCATTTTGCAGGGCTCTGGCAGTGCTCCTCCTGTTCCTCCTTGCACAAAGGTGGAGGTAGCGGTCTTGCTGCTGGGTTGTTGCCCTCCTACAGCCCCCTCCACATCTTTTGGTGTACTGGCCTGTCTCCTGGTAGCATCGCTAGCCTCTGGACACTACGCTGACAGACACAGCAAAACTTCTTGCTACAGCTTGCATTGATGTGCCAACCTGGATGAGCTGCACTACCTGAGCCACTTGTGTGTGTTTTAGAGTCCGTCTCATGCTATCACGAGTGTGAAAGCACAGCCAAAATTTAAAAGTGACGAAAACATCAACCAGAAAACATTGGTACTGAGATGTGGTACCCACCTGCAGAACCACTCCTTTATTGAGTGTGTCTTGATAATTGCCAATAATATTCATCTGTTGTCTATTCCATTTGCACAACAGCATGTGAAATTGATTGCCAATCAGTGTTGCTTCCTATGTGGACATTTTGATTTCACAGAAGTTTGATTTACTTGGAGTTATATTCTGTTGTTTATGTGTTCCCTTTATTTTTTTTTGAGCAGTGTACATCTATTCTATCTATTCTATCCTATTCTATTATATACTGTACACGGCATCTGCCAGCTTTTAATGTATCTATCTATCTACATATCTATATATGTGTATGTCTGTTTTGAAGATTATTTGGTTTTAAAATGATGTGTACAGTTTTGTTTTAAAATGCGATTTTAACATAAGCTTTTACAATAGAGAGAACTGCTGTATGTAAAAGCTCATGTTAAAATCGCATTGCATACGGATTGCATACGCATGTCATATGGATGTTCCGTTGCAAAATCGCACGGAAATCCCATTACACTCGCATGACACTCGCATGATACTCGCTCAGCACTTGTCCATTTTTTCGGTCCGGAAATCGGACCATTTTTTTTCTCGCAAATGGGTCCATAATCTTACAGTGTAAATCTATGGAGTGTCAGAACGTGACTCCATAGGCTTAGATTGTATAAGCTAAAACCCAGTGTGATCCGGCTATTCAGAATTTCATATTGGAAACCAGGGAAGATGGCAAGCTGCAAATATATTTTTATTTACGGAATGCTAAATTTAATTGGAGTGCTTTTTTATAAGCACATTATACTGATTCAAAGAGATTAGTGATAAGAGAGCATGCTCGGATATCGAGTTATAAGAGCATGCTCGGGTTTGGGTACAGTAGCCGGGGTGCTTGACTCAAATGCTCATGTACCCGTGGTTGCATGTATCGTGGCTGATACACAGCTGCTAAGCATGTGGAGAATACCCGTATATCGACTCAAACACGCCGGCTATCTCCAAGAGATGAGAGGGGAAAGCAGTGAAAATTAATTTTATCCTCTGATTTCAGAGGTCAGTGGGACAAACATTGGGTTCCCCGGTATTAGGCCTCTTTCACACATCCGTCTTTTTGTATCAGGCATGATCCGTCCTATGCCTGAAGGGACGGATCCGGCGCTGAAACAAAAAACTGATGCAACGGATCCGGTTTTTTGCTGGATCCGACCTGAACTTTTGAACCCATAAAAAGAGGGTTTCTGATGCCCGGAGACACTGGAAAATGTAGTAGTAGTAGTAGTAGTAGTAGACCTCGATTTCCAGAATCCGGATCAGACTTTTGCCGGATTGCACAAAAGTCTGATCCGGTTCCATTGAATTCTATTGTTTCCGGCCGCCTGATGCGCCGCTCAGGGCTGCCACTAGGAATTTCGGGGCCCCATACTGGCAAAATTTATGGGGCCCCCTTGAGACTCCGCCCAGGCTCCACCCCCAGTTCCGTATCCACCCTAGCTCCTCCTCTACCACATAAACCTTCCAAAATCCCTCCGCCCTTTCATGGAAAAACTTCACTTCTGCACCATGCTCTCACCAATGACACATTAACACCAATCACTCGATGAATATGCAGCATTTTGCTTGTTTAGTATAATACACCCCATAGTCCTCCATATATTATAATGTGCACTACATATAATGTATCCATAGTCCTCCATATAGTATAATACACTCCTAATAGCCCTCAATATATTAAAATACACTCAGTCATCCATATAGTATAATACACTCCTCATAGTGCTCCATATAGTATAATGCACCGCCATAGTCATCCATGTAGTACAATTCACTTCCCATAGTATAATGCACCCCATAGTTCTTCATATGATATAATGTATTCCCCATAGTCCTCGATACAGTATAATGCAGCCCACATATAGTATAATGCAGTCAGCCTATAGAGCATAATGCAGCCACCCACAGAGCATAATGCAGCCAACCCACAGAGTATAAGGCAACCACCCAACAGAGTATATTGCAACCACCCCAGAGTATAATGCAACCACCCCACAGAGTATAATGCAACCACCCCACAGAGTATAATGTAAACCCCCCATAGAATATAATAGAGCCCCCTCAAAGTATAATGAAGCCCCCATAAAATATAATCTAGCCCCCCATAGAATATAATGCAGCCCCCATAGAATACAATGTAGCCACCTCATACAGTATAATGGAGCCCCCTCATAGAGTATGATGCAATCACCCCTCATAGAATATAATAAATATAATACAGCCCCCATAGAATATAATGTATCCCCGAATAGAATATCATACAGTCTGCCTCCCCAAAGGAATATAACGTAGCCCCCTATAGTATATTACACAGCCACATAGTATATAACACAGCCACCCTATAAAATATAATATATCCCCCAATAGTATATAACACAACCCACATAGTGTATAGCGCGGCCCGGATAGTGTATAGCACGGCCCACATAGTATATAGCAGGGCCCACATAGTATATAGCACGGCCCACATAGTATATAGCACGGCCCACATAGTATATAGCAGGGACCACATAGTATATAGCAGGTCCCACATAGTAAATAGCAGGGCCCACATAGTATATAGCAGGGCCCACATTGTATACAGCAGGGCCCACATAGTATATAGCAGGGCACATATAGTATATAGCAGGGCCCACATAGTATATAGCAGGGCCCACATAGTATATAGCAGGGCCCACATAGTATATAGCAGGGCCCACAGTGTACAGCAGGGCCCACATAGTATATAGCAGGGCCCACATTGTATACAGCAGGGCCCACATTGTACAACAGGGCCCACATAGTATACAGCAGGGCCCACATAGTATACAGCAGGGCCCACATAGTATACAGCAGGGCCCACATAGTATACAGCAGGGCCCACATAGTATACAGCAGGGCCCACATAGTATATAGCAGGGCCCACATAGTATATAGCAGGGCCCACAGTGTACAGCAGGGCCCACATAGTATACAGCAGGGCCCACATTGGATATAGCAGGGCCCCTATAGTAGACAGCAGGGCCCCCATTGTATATTGCAGGGCCCCTATAGTAGACAGCAGGGCCTCCATTGGATATAGCAGGGCCTCCATAGTATACAGCAGGGCCCACATTGGATATAGCAGGCCCCTATAGTAGACAGCAGGGCCCCCATTGTATATTGCAGGGCCCCTATAGTAGACAGCAGGGCCCCCATTGGATATAGCAGGGCCTCCATAGTATACAGCGGGGCCCACATTTTACAGCCCTCATCTCTCCCTCCCCCCCCCAGGAATGGCCGGCCCCACAGCAGGACAGATTTTAAAAAAAAAAACACTCCTCACCTCATCCTCGTGCCAGCGCTGCTCCCAGCTCCTGTCTCCTGCTCTGCCCGGCACACAGTGAGCGCGCTGTGTCAGAGGCAGAGCGGGGAATGATGGGAGAGGGAGCGTCAGCTGACGCTCTCTCCTCCATTATCGCTTTGAACTGTGCCGGCTGACGCCGGTATAGTTCAATGCAGCGGCGGGGGGAGTCGGCGCTGGGGGCAGGCGGGCCCCCCTGCCACACAGGGGCCCCATAGCGGCTGCGTGATGTGCCGCTAGCTGGGGGCCCCTTGAGGTGCAGGGGGAGCCTCAAAATGTTGGGGGCCCCCGGGCCCGAGCGCGGACCTGCGTGCTCGGGCGGCGGGCCCCCCCTAATGACCGGGCCCCATACAGCAGTAAGGGTTCTCATGCCCTGATGGCGGCCCTGGCGCCGCTTCAGGCACATCAGGCGGCTCCGGCAAAAATAAAAACGTTACATGCTGTGTTGTGTCCGGCCGCCGGAATGTACATTTCCGCCGGATCCGGACAAAAACGGATACAACGCACTGACATGCGGCGCCATCCGGCGCTAATGAAAGTCAATGCAAAAAAAAAAAACGCATCCGGCATTACATTTTGCCGGATGCGGTTGGACAAAAAAATGCCGGAGGGCGTCGTCAGGCGCACAACGGATGTGTGAAAGAGGCCTTAGATAGACATTGCTACTGCATTACTATTGCAATTGATCGCTTTTTATAACCATCAACATACTTCTTACACCTCTCAACTGGAAATTTGGACCACTCTTCTTTTGCAAACTGCTCCAGGTCTCTCATAATTGCCTTTTCTCAACAGTAATTTTAAGATTTCTCCACAGGTGTTGCTTATTTCTGCCACTTTAGAACTCTCCGACACTTTGTTTCCATCCATTTCTGTTGTGAATGGACTTGAAATGAGTTCTGAGCAGAGGCTCCCTCTAGTGGTTACAAGCGGTACTGGACTGTCCAGTGAAGATTGTGAGGAGTGGGAATCAGGTGTTACTGACTGGTCTTATATAAGGGAGTCGCCTTCCCATCAGGGTTGCCGGTGATCAATTGTTCTGGTCTCACTCCATGATTCCTGTTTCCCTTGTAGCCTGCTGTGTCGTGTCTGCATCTCCTGCTAACAGATAAGACATTTTCTTCTTTTTGTTTTTGTGCTTTATTTTTGCTTTTGTCCTGCACTTCTGTGGGGGCCTTCAGGGTCCCCTCCGGGGCTTTTGCCCTCTCAGTTTAGTTCAGCCACTGATGTTTGTACTTTTGCTTTTTCCAGTTTCTTCAGTGGCTGCTGTTTTGATTTTGTTACACCAGAGAACTAATTTAGGTGGTAGAGGTCGTGTGATCTCAGGTGTTTTTGAAATTAGTAGAGTTGGTGCTTTGCAGGGTTTTTTGGGATTGCAGTAAGTACCCTTCCTATCCTTTTCTATTTAGTTAGTTTGGGCCCCAACGTTTGCTCATACTATTTTCTGTCTGTGTCAGTATTTCTTCTTGTCTAACAGCCATTACATGTTTGGGGGCTTTCTATGTTCTTTGGGGATCTGCTCCGGGGCAGATAGCTTTCCTATTTCTATCTTTAGGTGTAGTTAGTTTCTCAGGCTGTGACGAGGCGTCTAGGACCAACGTAGGAACGCTCCACGGCTGCCTCTAGTTGTGGTGGTTAGTCAGGGTACTGCAATCTCATAGATTCCAACTGCTCTGGTGTATTGCCTTTTTTACCTGCACTCCTCAGTTACCGAAACATAACAGTATCACCGGTCTAAAATTTAAAGTTGTATGGTACTCACAGAAGGGAAAAATATTGTGAAAGAAAAAACGGTTGTCAGAGTTGTCAGAGATATTTTTCTGTTTGTTGCATTTTTTTTTTTTTTTTTTTTTTTTCCCTCTGTATCTCTGGGTGCTGGGGAGGATTTTTTCTCTCAATGGAGTTTGCACAGTTGTCTGGTCGTGTGGATCAGCTTGCCACTGAGGTTCGGAGTATTGCTGCATATCTTGCTAGGTTGCCTGTTGTGGAACCTAGGATTCCCATGCCAGATTTGTTTTTGGGGGATCGAGCTAAGTTTCAGAATTTCAAAAATAATTGTAAATTGTTTTTTGCCTTAAAATCTAAGTCCTCAGGGAACGCAGCGCAGCAGTTCAAATTGTCATCTCTCTCCTGCGCGGCGATCCTCAGGATTGGGCTTTTTCCCTGATACCTGGGGATCCTGTTTTGAGTGATGTTGATGCGTTTTTTCAGGCTTTGGGGTTATTGTACGATGAGCCTAATGTCACTGATCAAGCTGAAAAAGCCTTGTTGGCATTAAATTAGGGGCTTGATGATGCTGAGTTATACTGTCAGAGATTCCGTAGGTGGGCAGTCCTGACCAAATGGAATGACGACGCTTTGGCGGCCCTTTTCCAGAAGGGTCTGTCAGATAATGTAAAGGATGTTATGGTGGGATTCCTGTCCCCTCTGGTCTCAATGATTCTATGTCATTAGCGATTCAAATTGACAGACGTTTGCGTGAGCGGAGAAGTATGCGTGGAATGGTGTTGCCTTGTGAACCAGCTTCTGAACCCATGCAGTGTGATAGAGTGGTGTCTGGGGCACAGCGTCATGAGTTTCAAAAGCGCAATGGGTTATGTTTCTACTGTGGTAATGTCTCTCATGCTATTTCAGTCTGCCCTAAGCGGGGAAGACGTTTTGCACGCTCAGTTGTCTTGGGTAGTGTTCAGACTAAGTTTTTATTAACTGTCACTCTGATATGCTCTCTGTCCTCATTTTCTGCACAGGCTTTCGTTGATTCTGGAGCAGCTATTAACCTGATGGATTATGATTTTGCTAAACGTTGTGGGTTTCCCTTGATACCCCTACAGAAGTCTATTCCCCTACTGGGGATCGATTCTACCCCTTTGGCTGAGAATAAACCTCAGTTCTCTACTCAGGTGATAATGAGGGTTGAACCTGATCATCAGGAGTGCTGCAAATTTTTGGTTCTGTATAATCTGCATGATATTATCGTACTGGGTTTCCCTTGGTTGCAGTCTCATAATCCTGTTTTGGATTGGAAAACTGTGTTTGTAACCAGTTGGGGCTGCCAATGTGTTAATACCAACACTCCTGTTTTTCTGCCTCCCCCAGGCTCAGGATGTTCCTGACTTTTTGATTGATTTTTCTGATGTGTTTAGCGAAAGTAAATCTGCATCCTTGCCTCCCCATAGGAGCTATGACTGCGCTATTGAATTAGTGCCTGGTAGTAAATTCCCTAAAGGTCGCCTTTTAACTTGTCTGTACCTGAACATGACGTTATGCGGTCTTATATCAAGGAGTCATTGGAGAAGGGTCATATCAGACCATCCTCTTCACCCTTAGGTGCCGGTTTTTTCTTTGTGGCCAAAAGGATGGTTCATTAAGGCCGTGTATTGATTATCGTCTTTTGAACAATATTACTGTGAAATATCAATATCCTTTACCCTTGATTTCTGACCTGTTTTCCAGGGTGAAAAATGCTACTTGGTTTACCAAGCTTGACCTCAGGGGGGCATATAACCTTATTCGCATTAAGCACGGGGATGAATGGAATACGGCATTTAATACCCCTGAGGGGCATTTTGAGTACCTTGTGATGCCCTTTGAGCTCACTAATGCTCCTTCTGTCTTCCAGTCCTTCATGAATGACATTTTCAGGGATTTTGTGGATAAATTTCTGATTGTTTATTTGGATGATATCTTGATTTTTTCCAATGACTGGGACTCTCATGTGAAACATGTTCGAACTGTATTCCAGATTTTGAGAGAGAATGCTCTGTATGTGAAGGGATCAAAGTGTCTTTTTGGCGTACAGAGGATCTCATTTTTGGGATTCATTTTGTCCCCATCTGTTATTGAAATGGACCCGGTCAAGGTTCAGGCCATCTGTGATTGGGTCCAACCTACTTCATTAAAGGCTCTTCAAAGATTTTTGGGTTTTGCCAATTTTTATCGTAAATTTATTGGTAATTTCTCGGTTATTGTTAAACCTTTAACTGATTTGACCAAAAAGGGTTCTGATGTGGTGAATTGGCCTCCTGAGGCAGTATCTGCATTTCAGGAACTTAAGCAGAGATTCACTTCTGCTCCTGTTCTACGGCAGCCTGATGTTTCTCTACCATTTCAGGTGGAGGTTGATGCCTCTGAAATTGGGGCAGGTGCCGTTTTGTCCCAAAGAGATCCAGAGACCTCTAAAAGTAACCCTTGTGCCTTTTTCTCTCGAAAATTTCTCCTACTGAACGTAATTATGACGTGGGTAATCGGAGTTATTGGCCATGAAGTGGGCTTTTGAAGAGTGGAGACATTGGCTGGAGGGAGCCAAACATCAGGTGGGGGTCCTTACGGACCATAAGAATCTGGTTTATCTGGAATCTGCCAAGCGACTTAATCCTAGACAGGCCAGGTGGGCCTTGTTTTCACACGTTTTAATTTTGTGGTTTCATTTCTTCCTGGCACTAAGAATGTTAAGGCGGATGCCCTCTCGAGGAGTTTCCTGGCGGACTCTCCTGAGTTATCTGATCCTTCTGTTATTTTGAAAGAGGGTATAGTTCTTTCCGCCATCTCGCCCAATTTTTAGACTGGCTCTGGAGGGGTGTCAGAAGGATAAGCCCGAGCGCTGCCCTGTTGGGAAATTGTTTGTCCCGGACCAGTGGAAAAAGAGTGTGATGTCTGAGATTCATTGTTCCGCGCTGGCCTGTCATCCCGGAATTTTTGGCATCAGAGACTTGGTTAGTCGGTCCTTTTGGTGGCCTACCTTGTCTCGTGATGTCAGGAATTTGTGCAGTCCTGCGGGACTTGCTGTCGCTCCAAGCCTTGCTCTCGCTCTAGTGGTTTGTTGATGCCATTGCCTGTGCCCAAGAGACCATGGACCCATACTCTATGGATTTCATTTCCGACCTCCCTGTTTCTCAAGAGAATGACCGTCATCTGGGTGATTTGTGATAGGTTTTCCAAGATAAACATCTTGTGCCATTACCTAAGTTGCCTTCCTCCTCTGAATTGGTGCCTTTGTTCCTTCAGCACGTGGTTCGTTTACACGGCATTCCTGAGAACATTGTGTCTGACAGAGGAGTCCAGTTTGTTTCAAGATTTTGGAGGACCTTTTGTTCTAAACTTGGTGTTCAATTGTCTTTCTCCTCGGCGTTTCATCCTCAGACCAATGGTCAAACTGAGAGAACAAACCAACATGGAGACTTATCTAAGATGCTTTGTGTCTGCTGATCAGGATGACTGGGTCTCTTTTTTGCCTTTGGCTGAGTTTGCTCTTAATAATAGGGCTAGCTCTGCCACTTTGATGTCTCCATTTTTCTGTAATTCTGGGTTTCACCCTCGATTTTCTTCAGGACAGACGGAGGCTTCTGTCTGTCCAGGTGTTGACTCTGTTGTGGAGCGTATGCAACAGATTTGGGACCAGGTAGTGGAGAGGTTGTCCCTCTCTCAGGAGAGGGCCCAGCGGTTTGCTAACCGGCATAGGACTGATGGTCCTCGGTTTTAAAGTGGGGGACTTGGTCTGGTTGTCCTCAAAAAATATTCCTATGAGAGTGGCATCTCCTAAATTTAAGCCTAGGTTCATTGGACCTTTTAAGATCATGGAGATTCTTAATCCTGTTCTTTTCGTTTGCTTCTTCCAGGGACATTTAAGATCCATAACGTGTTCCACAAGTCCTTGTTGAAGAGGTTTGTTGAGCCAGTGGTTCCTACTACTGTGCCTCCTGACCCTGTTTTGGTTGAGGGCAATCTGGAGTATGTGGTTGAGAAAATTATTGAATTCTCGTTTTCTAGACGGAAACTCCAGTATTTGGTTAAGTGGAGAGGTTATGGTCAGGAAGACAATTCTTGGGTGTTTGCTTCGGACATCCATGCTAGGAGACTCATCCGTGCGTATCATAGAACTCATCCTGACCGACCTGGTTGCTCAAGTGAGGGTTCGGTGACCCCTCCTCAAGGGGGGGGTACTGTTGTGAATGGACTTGAAATGAGTTCTGAGCAGAGGCTCCCTCTAGTGGTTACAAGCGGTACTGGACTGTCCAGTGAAGATTGTGAGGAGTGGGAATCAGGTGTTACTGACTGGTCTTATATAAGGGAGTCGCCTTCCCATCAGGGTTGCCGGTGATCAATTGTTCTGGTCTCACTCCATGATTCCTGTTTCCCTTGTAGCCTGCTGTGTCGTGTCTGCATCTCCTGCTAACAGATAAGACATTTTCTTCTTTTGTTTTTGTGCTTTATTTTTGCTTTTTGTCCTGCACTTCTGTGGGGGCCTTCAGGTCCCCTCCGGGGGCTTTTGCCCTCTCAGTTTAGTTCAGCCACTGATGTTTGTACTTTTGCTTTTTCCAGTTTCTTCAGTGGCTGCTGTTTTGATTTTGTTACACCAGAGAACTAATTTAGGTGGTAGAGGTCGTGTGATCTCAGGTGTTTTTGAAATTAGTAGAGTTGGTGCTTTGCAGGGTTTTTGGGATTGCAGTAAGTACCCTTCCTATCCTTTTCTACTTATTAGTTTGGGCCCCAACGTTTGCTCATACTATTTTCTGTCTGTGTCAGTATTTCTTCTTGTCTAACAGCCATTACATGTTTGGGGGCTTCTATGTTCTTTGGGGATCTGCTCCGGGGCAGATAGCTTTCCTATTTCTATCTTTAGGTGTAGTTAGTTTCTCAGGCTGTGACGAGGCGTCTAGGACCAACGTAGGAACGCTCCACGGCTGCCTCTAGTTGTGGTGGTTAGTCAGGGTACTGCAATCTCATAGATTCCAACTGCTCTGGTGTATTGCCTTTTTTACCTGCACTCCTCAGTTACTGAAACATAACACATTTCTCTGTGCTTCTTTATATTTGAGGATCATCTTCCTGCTAGAAGACTCATGACTTAGGGCTCAAACCCAGCTTTCGACACTAGGCACTACATTGAGACCGAAAATCCATTGGTAAACTTCAGTTTCATGATGCATTGCACATAGTCAAGGTATCCAGTACCAGAGGCAGCAAAACAACCCAAAAACATCTTTCAGCCTCCATCATGTTTGACTGTAGGTACTGTGTTCTTTTCTTTGAAGGCCTCATTTTGTTTTGTGTAGACAGTAGAATGATGTGTTTTACCAAAAAAGCTCTATCTTGATTTCATCTGTTCACAAGACATTTTTCCAGAAGGATTTTGGCTTACTCACATACATTTTGCAAACCAGGTAACAAAAACAAATGTCCTAAAATAAAATAAATAAAAAATTTTTGCAAAAATTGCATGAAGGTAGTAATAATTATAAGGCTATTTAGTAACATAATTTTGATCAAAAGAATGTACAAGCCATCCCCCACGTCAAGGCAACCCTTTGTGGGACAGTCCTACTCTAATATTAAAAACCTTTCCATTGTCAAGTGACGTAAATGTGAACAAGGCAGAGGGACTGAACCCACCAGTTGAAGCATAGGCCAGACAGGATGGATTTCTCAACTCAGAAACGGGGCGGTCACACCCTTATATGCACAGAATGCACTCTGAACTACATAAAAAACTAGATCTGAACTGAAAAAGTAAGTTGATGTGTATGCAAAATGTAAATGCATATTAACACATGACCATTACACAGAAAACCAGGCACAAAAAACAAATGTCCTAAAATAAAATAAATAAAACTGGTGGGTTCAGTCCCTCTGCCTTGTTCACATTTACGTCAGTTGTTTACCCACAGTTTTAGAGAGGTGCCAACAATTGTGTTTAGGCCATTTTTGGAATTGTGTGTGAAATTGTTTCCAATTTACCTTTTTTTCTTAGTTTTTGTGTTGTTCCAGTGCACTTAAAGGAAGTATACATGCGTATAACAAAACGTGCAATTGCAATAATTTTCTGGGAGAAATACTTAATTTTCTGGTATTATTCCAAATGTTTCAACACAGTATCAGTATTTTTTTTCTTAGAAATACATTTTAATTTATCTCTTTAACGCCCCCTTGTCTTCACAGCCAATTTCATATGTATGTTTGCTTTTTTCCCTCCCCTTTTTTCCTTAACTTTTTTATTTTTCCATTGGTATAGCCATATGAGGGCTTTATTTTTACAGAATGAGATGTAGTTTTGAATGACACTATCAATTTTTCCATACAATGCACTGACAAAAAAGGATAAAAAACCTGAACCGCTCTTGTTGGAAATTTTTGCTGCTTCATTTGACCTCACATCGACAGAGCAACTCTTCCCGTTCTAGGCTACTCTGTCAATGTGGTGTGGCTGCCAACATTATGGTGTTTGACAGCCGGCTCTCCGTGGCAGGGCAGCATGGAGCACACTATCTATCAGCATGACATCATCAGTCACACCACATCAGCAGAGCAGAGCAGACGAGAACAAGCTGCTCTTTTAATATGATGTCACTGGAAGCTGCAGAATCACAGTCAGGAGCAGTGTGTGACCACTCTGAGCCAGCTGACATTGACGTTGGGAAGAACAGACAGTTAATTAACAACTACCTGTCAGTTCTTAACCCATGAGAAAAAAATAAAACAGTCCAAGATAATGCCACTACAGTAATTTTTTTATTGCACTGCTGGAGTGGTGCTTTAAATGTTAGCCCCCATCCCTTGTCTGATACTCACCTACCTCCACCTTCATCGATTTCCAGCATCGCTCCCATTGTTTTCCAAAGAAAAATTACTTGCTTGCAGCTCCAGTGTTTCATAGAGCTGCACAGAGGTAATTTTTCAATACATGTCTATGAAAGCCCTGTTCTGGCCTTGTTCTGGCTCTCATAGACTTGCATTGAGAGTATCACGATCCCATTGCAGACTTACAGCTGGAGTCTGCGCACAGAAACTAAGTGGTCAGGGGAAATGAGAGGAGAGGCTGCGGTGAGCTTACCGCCTGAGCACAGGGCCTGAAGCACATGACCACCAGGGGGAGTGGCCAGAGGCAGGGCCAGACGCCGAGTAGCGGCAGTGACCGGCGATGCCGGAGAGTAGTCAGAACGTGCAGGGGTCAAGCCAGGAGGGTCAATGAGATGCAGAAGGGTGAAAAGTAAAGAATGGTCAGGACG
Organism: Oophaga sylvatica; assembly: GCA_033576555.1. Lineage (NCBI taxonomy): Eukaryota > Metazoa > Chordata > Amphibia > Anura > Dendrobatidae > Oophaga > Oophaga sylvatica. The sequence goes on along the minus strand of JARQOD010000004.1, from coordinate 56,135,292 downwards.
TAGCCAAAGGTCAGGAAGCCGAAGATAGTAGTACAGTACAAACGGGCAGACGGGTGCGGAGTAGGAGTAAAGAAGCCAAAAGGTCAGAGCCAGGGGAAACAGTAATATCAGAATCACAAGGCAAGTGCAGAAACGAGCAAACAGACCGGGTCCTACACAAGAGGCAATTGGACAAAGCAGTATGGCAAGCATACCAGGGGGTCAGACACACAGCCAAGAAGAATGTATAACTTCCAACAAACCCCAGACAGGGGCCGGTATATATATCCGTCCCTAAAACCAAAAGGAGGCCATACAAAATTAACCCTGCGAGGACAGGGAAGGGAACCCTGTCCGCAACCATGACAGATAGCTTGTCATGTAGCTTATAACTACAGGCCACTTAGAAGATGCAATCACAAGATGGCGTCATGGGATCGGTGCTGTGCGACACTGGAGGTGAGTATATGACAGGTAGCAGGGGCTTACCATTTAAAGCACCACTCCATCCTTGAGAAATAAAAATGCTCGAGTGGTGCTTGTAAGGTTTGTAAATTAAATAAACCTTTCAGCTGACTCATGCTACAAGAACTATCAAACATGAATCTGATTCTGGTGGAAATATGGGCACTAATGCTCCTGAAGTGTATGTTTTTAAGGAAAGGAACCGCAGTCCCAGGCATCATGTAGGCAATAAACCTAGGCACCGAAATGATGATAAAAAACAAAGATCTTTATGCAATAAGTGAATATTTTATTTTGATCCAGCAAAAAAAGTCCAAGGTTTCGACCAGTAATGGTATTTATCAAGGACATTTGTATTGCAGAGGAGCCGTGTAATCAGGTAGATACGGCTATGTGCAGATCTTGGGAGAGACTGACAAGTCCTGCTGTCCTGAAACACTCACACTGGCCAGTAATGCCATCAGGAGCTTATAAAATGAATCTGAGACCAGCTCCATTATTATAGTCATAAATGTTTTACTCTGAAATGCATCCAATGTGTGTGTATAGGGAGAGACATGCTAATTAAGGGGAGTAAATTATTATTTTATAATTTATTTTGAAAGCACAATTGATTCCATGGTGCTGTACAAGTTAAAAGAGGTTACATAGAAAATACAAATAGTGAACAAACTAACGATGGCAGGCTGAAACAGAGGGGAGAGGCCCTGCCCTTGTGGCTTTAGAGTCTACAGCATAGTGGAAGGAGGTAGTAGGTTAAAAAGAAATTTCAGAAGCTCCTGTGGTGGTGAGGTGAACAGCGCAGTCACTACATACTGGAAGCTTTCTTGAAGAGATGGAATTCTCAATTTGTGTCTGGACATTCCAAATGTCGTGGATAAACAACGTGTTGGGGAAAGGAATTGGATGAGGAAAATTTGAGTGTGGGGAAAAAAAGGGAAGTCTGTGGGAATATACGAAAGATAAGGGAGGAGAAAAATGGACGGCTTTATAAGTCAGTGTTAGTAGATTGAATGGAATTGGAAGCCAATGAAGGGTTGGAAAGAGGTTTGAGAGCAGAGGATAGCGGGGAAAGAGGGGTTTAAAGTCTGGCCAGAGTTAAAGACAGACTGGAGGGGGTGAGTGATTGTTAGCATGGAGGCCCACAAAAACAGTATTACAGTAGTCACGCCAGGAATGAAAAGGGCCACGCACTATAATTTTGCAGTTTCTGGGGTCAAAGAAAGGCGGGTTCTGGAAATATTTTTGGGGTTGGAGGCAACAGGAGATAGTAAGAAATTTGATGACGGTTGAAGGACAGGGCAGAGTCAAGAGTTACTCTGGGGAAAGCAAACTTCTGGTACAGAGAAAAATGAGATGTTTTATTGTGATAAAAAGATTGGATATTGATTTGAGGTGCTGGAGGAAATGAAAGAAGGAGGAAGTGACTATAGACACTCTGGTTTTCTGGACACCCGAGGGGTGACATTTGGGCCAGAGAGTGAGATCTGAGTGTCATCAACCATAGATGAAAATTGAAAGCCATAGGACTTTATGAGTTGTCCCAGGTCATGTATAAACAGAGAAAAGAAAGGGAAATCGCTTATAGAGCCTTGGGGAGACCAAGAGAGAGGGCAGAATGAGCTGTAGTATGGAATGGAGACACTAAATGTCCCAGTGGATAAGGCACTAGAAGATCCAGAGAAGGCAAAGCCCTTTTAATGCAAAGGGAAGCAAAGGGTTTCTGTAGTAAGAGGAAGTGGTCATCAGTTTTAGAAAGGAGGAGTATAGATAATTGTTTTGTTATTTTTTGGTGGTAAGTTGTTAGCAATTTGGTTAAAAGGGGACTTTTGGTGAAGTGGTTTGGGGACGGAAGCCAGATTGAATGTTGTTGAAGAGTGAGTTGGCTGAAAGATGGAGAAAGTTCAGTGTGGACATGCCTAAACGAAAGAACAAGGCTAGGGGGTCCTGCCTTCTTTTCTAAACATACAACCTAGTTCCCCAGTCGCTTTTTTAAAGCAAGTTTCTATGAACTGTTTGCATCAAATTTTTGGTGAAACATTGAAACGTGGATGAGATGGGGAGAGGCCGGAGGTACAGCAGCAAAAAGCAGACAGACATAGCTGGAAAAAATAAAAGAATAATTACAACCAATTTATAAAAAAACAAAGGAAACAATGAAAAGGTAAAAAAAATGTATAAATAACAAATACGATTAAGCCGCTACTCTAAAAAAAATACCGACTTTAAAATTTTCACAGGTAAAGTTAACAGAATTTTAAAAGTTATATGCAAGCCAAATACAGTGATAACCTTTCTTTTGCATAAAAACCCTAAATGACGTGTTGGCCAGTCTTCGTAACTCCCCTACTCAGGTTACAAAGCCCACACACCGTTAACCGGAGCGTAAAATGCGGAAGTACCAAGACACACTGGTGCAATCCATATGTTCTCCATTCCACCCGAGAGCACTGCTGCTGCTACTGATTTACAAAGCAGCTCTGTGCGTCGAGCAGTGGAGACAGCTCTGCAACAAGAGGGAGCACAAGCAGCGCCTCTCCCACAGGGCAAGAACTTATGTTCCAATGTGTCGAAGTTTTGTGGCAGCGCCACCAATGTCTACACCATCCGAGACGGCTCCAGTCAGCAGGAGGCAACATTTCCGTAAGATGGTGACAGACACATGTCTTGCCCTCTCAGTGTACTCCCAGATGGCTCTTCCCCATTCAATTTTGTGTCTCTAAGCTGGATACATGGCCAGAGCTTAGCCAGTATGCATTGGAGGTGCTGGCTTGATCTGCTGGCAGTGTATTATCGGAGCGCGTCTTTACTGTGCAGGTGGTGTACTAAAGACCGTTGCATGCGACTATCCTACGATAATGTAGAACGGCTTACTTTTCTGAATTGAACTAGGCATGGATCTCGCCTGAATTTGCCTGTCCGGTTTCCAGATTAACTAACTGGTTGACAACGTTTTCCATGTCTCCTGTTATGTTCATCTTCTACCACCTAGGCTATACTCCCTGGGCTACAACACTGCCAGTTGCTGCTCAGAAGTGTCGTGTCCACAGACCAATACACAAGCATAGTGATAGTGGGGTTCAGTTACGCTGCTGTTCCCCTGCTGTGTGTCCGGCAAAAATTACTGCTACCTAGCTACACATGTTTAAAAAAACATGACATGTTAAAGTGGCTAGTGCTACACATAGATATCAGGCATACACCCTTATTTCTAAGCTGTAAACAAGTGTAACGTCAAATTTAAAACCATTCAATGATTAGTGTTGGTAACAAATCTGTAACTAAATAATTGTGACATATTATGCAGATATCCACATGTCTAACACAAAGCTAACACAAAAGCATACTTATGCTATAGGGTACTGATGGTGAACCTTCCCCACTCCATAACTTTGACCAATCCAACTCACATCATGCCTCAAATGCTGCAATGTTGGAAGTGCATAATGTGGGTTGAACTTTAAACAACAGCTGCAGTGCGAAGGTTATCCTTCTGTGTTCTTGGCTTTTAAATAAAAGCATACAAGTAAATATAATAATACATTGTTGATTAAGGGACATGATGTACACCTGTAATATTGTGCAAACAAGGATGTAGGACTATTCCTCTTCAACATTACTTATATTTGTGTCATTTGAAAAAATACATATTTTAGTTAAAAATTAAAAACCCATGTTCAGTAGCTTGTGAAAGGCCCGTTTCTTACTTCTATAGTGTTTGCAACCAATGTAATTGTATACGGATGGAAGCGCGTCACACTAATAGATTAGATTTATTTTAAATGGAATGTAGCAGAACCAATTGGAGATAAATGAAAAGGATGAGCCACTGAGACACGCTCAGCAGAGTACAAGCAGCAGTGCTTGAACATGTAACTGGAGCGTGATCTGCACTCAAAAAAGTAAAAAAAACAGATGAAGTGAACACTGAAACACAACTGTCCACAATCTGTGAAAAGCTCCTTTCTGTACTTCTATAGTGTTTTTCAACCAATGTAATTGTATACGGATGGAAGCGCTCACACTAATAGATTGATTTATTTTAAATGGAATGTGCAGAACCAATTGGAGATAAATGAAAAGATGAGCCACTGAGACACGCTCAGCAGAGTAAAAAGCAGCAGTGCTTGAACATGTAACTGGAGCGTGATCTGCACTCAAAAAAGTAAAAAACACAGACTGAATAACACTGAAACACAATGTCCACAATCTGTGAAAAAGCTCCTTTCTGTACTTCTATAGTGTTTGCAACCAATGTTTGTATACGATGGAAGCGCGTCACACTAATAGATTAGATTTATTTTAAATGGAATGTAGCAGAACCAATTGGAGATAAATGAAAAGGATGAGCCACTGAGACACGCTCAGCAGAGTACAAGCAGCAGTGCTTGAACATGTAACTGGAGCGTGATCTGCACTCAAAAAAGTAAAAAAAACACAGACTGAAGTGAACACTGAAACACAACTGTCCACAATCTGTGAAAAGCTCCTTTCTGTACTTCTATAGTGTTTGCAACCAATGTATTGTATACGGATGGAAGCGCGTCACACTAATAGATTAGATTTATTTTAAAATGGAATGTAGCAGAACTAATTGGAGATAAATGAAAAGGATGAGCCACTGAGACACGCTCAGCAGAGTACAAGCAGCAGTGCTTGAACATGTAACTGGAGCGTGATCTGCACTCAAAAAAGTAAAAAACACAGACTGAAGTGAACACTGAAACACAACTGTCCACAATCTGTGAAAAGCTCCTTTCTGTACTTCTATAGTGTTTGCAACCAATGTATTGTATACGGATGGAAGCACGTCACACTAATAGATTTGATTTTTTTCTAATATAATGGAGCTGCACCAATTCCACTAAATAAAATAAAAAAAAATAAAAAAAAGTGACACGTGCAGATGCCTACAAACAGCGGTGGATGCAGAGCAAACTGCAGCGTCACCTGCACTGTCACACACACACCTTGCACAGAGCTGTTAAAACAACACTGGCAAAATGAAGCTTTACACAGCGGTTGGTAACTAGCCTGCCTCAAGCACAGTAGTACACAAAATCGCAATATCTAACTGTCCCTCAGAGTCAGCACAGCAGCGTTCTGTCCCTAACTGAGTTCACAGCACAGTGACGCTAAAATGGCTGCGGCGCCTTTTATAGTGCATTCTGACATCATTTCAGCAGCCAATCACAGCCATGCCATTAGTTAAGATGACCGCATCATTACAGGATGTGCCCACACTTCGTAGGATTCCTCATTGGCTGACTAAAATCACATTGCCTCTCAAAGAATTATGGGAACTTCCGATTCCGGTATACGATATGGAAAAAGTAATCGGAATTAAGTATCGGAATTCCGATAACGCGAATATCGGCCGATACCCGATACTTGCGGTATCGGAATGCTCAACACTAAACGGGAGATGAGTTGCTGCGTCTTTCTCTGACCAGCATGGCCAGCCAACTTAGAAGAATGATCCCAGCGCAGAACACGACTATGATCAGAAGCGGACACGAAAGTCTTCCCAGGAGGAAGCCGGGCCAGATCAGTGGAGGCAACAGAGACTAACTTAGAAGGTTCAATAATGTGCTGAGGTTCTTCCTCCAGTTCAGGAGGCAAGAAGGCTCTAGAGAGTGCGTCTGCCTTGATGTTCTTGTCAGCTGGACGGAAATGAAGTACAAAATTGAAACGGGCAAAAAATAATGCCCAACGGGCCTGACGGGGATTCAGTCTTAAAGGAGATTGGAGGTAGGCAAGGTTTTTATGGTCGGTGAATATGATTACCTGGTGATGAGCTCCTTCAAGAAGATGTCTCCATTCTTGCAGAGCCAATTTGATGGCCAACAGTTCGCGATCACCGACAGAGTAGTTCCTTTCTGCAGGAGAAAAAACCTTGGAAAAAAAAACCACACGAGATCATCCGCCCGGTAGACGACTTCTGGGTCAGAACTACTCCTGCACCTATGGAAGAAGCGTCAACCTCAAGAAAAAATTGCTCACTTGAATTAGGACGATGGAGAACGGGGTGCGGAAGCGAAGGCTTTTTTGAGAGAAACAAAGGCCTCTTCTGCCTCGGAGGACCATTCCTGGTCCTGGTCCAGAACGGATGGTAGAAGGCTTGTCACGGTCCACGGGTACGGATGGCTGATGGCGGAACGGGATGACACTTGCGCCAGTAATAGCCGAGATTATCCAGGTTAGCCAGATACAGGTTAGCAATGATCTGAGGAGACAAACAGTGTAAGCGAAGCACAGAGACTGCAGACGCAGCGCAGACAGATCAGGAACAGAACCGGATGTAGCAATGATAGAACACGTTGCTCCGGCACTCCCCTAATGGTGGAGTGACCAGATATAGTACTGAGTGCGCAGCCATTGGTTAATTAGCTATTTCAAAAAATGCACGCTGCCCCTTTAAGAGAGACGGTGGGCGCGGCCTCGCGTCCTAAGCAGTCTATCTGGAGGCCTGCCAGCAGCGTGCCAGGAAGTGGAGGAGGACACAGGACGCCGAGGAGCAGATGGGACAGAAGACCCCAGCCCGCGCGCAGACTGCTGCAGAGGGACAGCTAGAGGAACAGGTGAGTGAGCAGAACGGGGTGCAGAGCCAGCGCTGGGACCGAGTGTAACAATGCAATTCCATCCGGTTTGCATTTAGTTAGACCATCATTTATTTTTCAACAGGACAATGACCCCAAACACACCTCCAGGCTGTGAAAGTGCTATTTGATCAAGAAGGAGAGTGTTGTGGTGCTACACCAGATGACCTGGTCTCCACAGGCACCAGACCTGAACCCAATCAAGATGGTTTGGAGTGAGCTGGACCACTCACCGCTTCAATTTTAAATAATCCCCAACAGTGTCACCAGCAAAGCACCCCCACACCATCACACCACCTCCTCCATGCTTCACGGTGGGAACCAGGCATGTAGAGTCCAGCCGTTCACCTTTTCTGCGTGCAAAGCAGTAATTAAAACAAAAGGTGGCTACTTTGAAGAACCTAGAATATAAGACATATTTTCAGTTGTTTCACACTTTTTGTAAAGTGTAATGTATAATTCCTCATGTGTTAATTCATAGTTTTTTTTTATTTCTCTGATCATCGAGTCCATCACTCCTATTGTTTATCTATAAATATTTCTCTTGTGTTTTTCAATCATAAGCGTTAGTTTCAATTATACTAATTTCTGCGTGTAAACAGTAACTGAAATGTTTGGAAAGATGTTGATAAATGTGAAAGAGAGGTTAATAGGATGCGATGTTATATGGCAGCATGAGCAGAGCGGATTAAGTAAGATTAGCATTTGTGCTTTATGTTTCACATTTATAAAGTTGTCTTAACATAAATAAGCGCAGGCATCCATTTTTATAAGATACTTTAAGAGACTGAGCAAAAAATCATACTTGTGTGTTTAATAGAGAAGCATCGCTGGTGACAGCTGCAGACGGCCGTATGTTTCCCTAGTAGCGCCTCCTACAGATAATATTTAGCACTTAATTCTGTATTTTTGAATAGCGCTCCTTGAAACACACAGATATGATCAGTTGTTCAAAGTTGTACCTGCTCTTTCTTAGCAGATTTTACTAAAACACCCCCATTATGACGTCCATATTCACTTACTGATCAAACATTGATACTCTGGGAAAGGCCATCCATCAATGATAAAATACAGGAATACCCATTTAACCCCTTCACTACCAAGCCATTTTCTGTTTTTCCGTTTCTGTTTTTTGCTCCCCTCCTTCGTAGAGCCATAACTTTTTTCTTTTTCCGTCAATATGACCATTTGAGGGTTTTTTTTTTGTAGGACGAGTTGTACTTTTGAACAACACCATTGGTTTTACCATATAGTGTACAGCAAAATGGTAAAAAAAAATTCCAAGCGCGGTGAAATTGCTAAAAAATGCACTTCCACAATTGTTTTTGAGGTTTTTTGCCCATGTTCACCAAATGCCCAGCGGTCGGCGATCATAGCTATCTGGCAATAAAACACACAGGATTCCCCAGCAGAACCCGGATAGTCATGTCATCCCATCAGCGACCCGTGGTCATGTGACACGGGCAGCAATGAGTGGGATTAGTGACGTGCTTCTAGCACGATTATATTAAATGCCGCTGTCAGAGATGGACAGCAGCATTTAACATGTTAACAGCCGCAGGTGGTTCATGATTCCACCCACGGCTGTAAAGGGCACATGTCAGGTGATGAAATCACCTGACATGTGCCTGAAAAGATGTTGTCTCATCGTCTGAGCCAACATTAAAGGGGGAGGCTGAACATGCACCATACATGTACGGCGTATGTCATGAAGGGGTTGCGGGCTGATAATTGCAAATGTGCCTCCAGTATTTGCTATTAACAGGCAGTCATCTTTCCTTTATCTTTGACCAAGTTTCCTGTGCCTTTGTATCTCACACATCCCCAAAACAACAGCGATCCACCTCCGTGCTTTACAATAGGAATGGTTAACCTCTCTCCAAATATAACGTTTATGGTTGTGGCCAAAAAGTTCAATTTTGGTCACATCACTTCAAATTACCTTGTTCCAGAAGTTTTGAGGCTTGTCTCTGTACTTTTTTGCGTATTGTAGGTGAGATACTTTGTGGCATTTGCGCAGTAATGGCTTTCTTCTGGTGACTCGACCATGCAGCCCATTTTTCTTCTTATTGCGCATCTTGAAACAGCTAGTTTTCAGAGAGTCCAGTGATTTAGCTGATGTTATTTGTGGGTTTTTCTTTGTATCCCAAAGAATTTTCCTGGCAGCTGTGGATGACATTTTTGTTGGTCTACCTGAGCGTGGTTTTGTTTTTACAGAGCCCCTTATTTTCCATTTATTAATCACAGATTGAACGCTGCTGACTGGCACTATCAATTCCTTCAATATCTTTTTGTATCCATTTCCTGTTTTACACAGTTCAACTACCTTTTCCCATAGATTCGTTGATGATTCTTTTGCTTTCCCCATGACTCACAATCCAGAAACGTCAGTGGCTGGATGAAAGATGCAAGAGTCTGTCTGGATCCCAGAAACTCACTCAGCTTTTATGCACACACACTGATGACAAGCAAACCGGTCACAGAGGAGGATGTTACCTTTAGACATTTAGCCATTCAAACCCATTTGTGTCAACTTCTTTGCATGTTATCAGGCCAAAATCACCAGGGTATGTAAACTTTTGTTCAAGGTCATTTTGATGTTTTGGGTTGTCATTATGATTTAAAAAGAGAAAACACAGTAGTTTGACAATAAATGGCTTCATCCAACCACTAACCATCATGGAGAAAACGTTTTGGTGTTATCATTCATATTCTCTGAAAAAAGGTCAAGAAAGCAAAAATTCTGCTGGGGTATGTACACTTATCATGAGGGCAATCTGGCATTAGGACTCCTGGAGCCTTGGGCTCCGAGAAACAAGCCATATTGCCCTCATTATTACTGCCCTACAAGCATGGACATACATGGCAATCACAGGGCTCCATAGCAAAAGTTCTATTTGGGCCTCCACACCTCTAAAAAAATAGATACACGCACATATACCGTACATACATACACAGATAGAGACACACACCCATACACAGATAGAAACACACACACATACTGTACATACCTACACAGATGCACACACACAAAGAAATACACATACATATAAACTGTACATACACACACATGCACATATATACATCTACATACACACACATACTAATCTATGACATCAGCTGTTCGGATGAGCCTTTGAGAAGGTCTGCCACATAATTCAAAGATCAGCCAGAGAAGGCTGCAGAAACCCATTGTGGGGGATGGGGACACAGCAGACAGGACTGATATCAGCCTTCTGCTTCTGCTGTGCTGTCCCTTGCAGTGAGCCTCCTCTCCTTATCTCTTCTCTGTGAGGAGATGCTGCTGGGAAGGGAACAGTGGAGGGAGCAAAAAACTCTCTGTAAGTCCTGCTATTCCTTCACTGCTGTCCCAGAGTGCTGTGCGTCATGGGCCACCTGACTACAGGTGAATACTCACCATTGGGATGCGCCATGCAGGAGGACAGAGATGGCAGTCAGTGAGCACTCTAATCCATCTGGTGGAGAAAGCGTTCATTGGCCAGCATCTCTCCCTGCATGACATGCCCCCTTTTTGAATCACTGCACTCTGCGCATCGCGTTCTCACAGACTCTGAGTATCCACTTGATTACAGGAGTGAATGAGAGGTACCCGGTGCTGCATGACACTGGGCCTCACTCACTCCCTCCCGTAACCTTGACTGAGTGGCCCCACAGTGGCTGCATATTCTGCCGCTATGGGCAGTATGCCCCAGCCTGCAGGTGCCCCCTCTACCTCCGGGTCCTCAGACTCCATCTGCTGAGGTAAGATGAGGATAGCTAATTGGATGCAATTAAACCTCACTCTTGTCCCTAATTTTGTACCATGGGTTATATGATTCCACAGAAACCTCCTATAGAAGTGATATAGTCATCATCTTACGGAACAAACTTCAAGTGTTCTATACATACCACACATGAATATGATACATCCATAATTCAGTGAAGTATTGCGTTCCTGTGGGTTGTCAGCTAACAAATGTGAATATTTCTCTGATCATGGATATATGCATGGATTGTGCCAAACACAGGTTACATAGATATGGCATGAAAAATATTGTACTTCCATTCTGACATGGATCCGCTTAGTCTGCCAGCTAAGCTGTATTTGTTTCCTTGCCTTGATTCGCACCTCTTTAGTAATAAGGATATATACTGCTCCCCTTTTTGGGCTGTTCATTTTGTTTATATATTTCTTTTATATGTTTCTATGAGCAGGTGTTTCAGTCAGGACACAGGTACTGCTCTACCCTTATCTATTTTTACGTCTTTTGATACATAGTGAGATGAACTACAAGAGTTAGGTACCGTCTCGATTGGGTACACCATGTCGTGGTGGGATGGCTTTTATGCTTTTTTAATTAAAACAGTGTTAACTAAGTACTCTATGTTATCTACATGGACTATTACTATATATTTACTTACTACACAGTATTTTCTCAATTTGTTTTCATCTCAGGTTCAGTTTGTTAAATGGCCACAGTGTGAATGCACACCTATGTATTTCATTTATACCAACATTTGCTCTAGCTCATTTTTTTCTAGTTTTGTTTATTACTCTGAATACACAGTCCATGTCTGCTCTCCATCAGAGAACCTGCTTCAATTACCTGTTCACAGGGTGATACTGGCAGTTATCCATGGCTCCCAGCCTCTGTATAATTATAACTCCATTTCTGACACCATGAAATAAGAAAATTAATAATTATACTTATCGATCACTTCAAATTCATGTTCCACTGCTGACTGGGTTCCCCACTGGTCCCAGTACTCTCTATTTGGTCTGGACAAGCATGTGACCACTGCGATCAATTACTGATCACAATAATTATGCATTGATGCTATGCCTGTCCAGACTAAAGGTACTGCCACACTACACGATCCCTCTAACGATCTCGTTAGCATCGCATACTAATGAGATCGCTAGCGGGATCGTTTTAATATCGCTAGTAGTGGCCTAATTTAGCGATGTCGTTAAGGACGCTATCGCGGTTAGCGATCTCCTTAATGACTTTAGCGGTACAAAATACCGCTGAATCGCTAAAAAAAAAGGTGCCACACTCAGCGATATATACTTACCAGCGGGACGCCGGCGATAAAAATAGGGTCCCGAACGATCGCTGAGATGAACGAGATCACAGCAGGATCTCAGCAGGGGCCACGTCGTCGCTAGATGCCACACATAACAACGTCACTAACGAAATCGCTAAATAGTGACGTTTTTTAGCGATCTTGTTAGCGACGTTGTTTAGTGTGGCATACCCTTAAGATGGAACTACAATGGGGGTAGGGCATCTGAGCAGCTTTAGAATAGAGCATATGGAAATTCGTAATGTGAACATTATTTATCTCATTGTATTAGATAATATTCATATTTTATATTTTTATATTATTACTTCAATTTCTTTTTTTAAATAGAGGGTTAATAACTCCTTAAGATAGCATAATTACGCAATACTTCTTTTTTGGAAGTGCATTAGAGCAGCAGGGTGATTTGCTGCTGAAGGAGAAAAAAAAAAAATCTCTCTTTTAAATCTTCTGCTTCAGCGAGTGTGAGCGAGCTGAGTGTGACCGGTGCGCAAGTGTGAACGGTGGTAAGTGGACTTGAGATTCAGTGAAGAAGTATTTGAAAAACCTTTAATCAAATACCTGTGTGAATTGGTGTGAGTGGCTGAATTGTGGATTTCTGAGTGCCTTTCTACCTATTCTATCTTTTGGGGGCTTTTTTAACCTATTTTTTCTCTCTAAAGGATTAATCTCTTATTTACTATCTGTGTGTTTAAAGGTTTAAAGGTTAACTATATTGCATTTAAATCTTGGTGTAGCTATATTCACAAGGGGTTAATTAAGGGTGGGGGTTCATAATTAAGGGTTTATAAGGGCCAGCTGGTTGGGGCTCAAGTCTTTTTGGAAGTGCATTAGAGCAGCAGGGTGATTTGCTGCTGAAGGAGAAAAAAAAAAAAATCTCTCTTTAAATCTTCTGCTTCAGCGAGTGTGAGCGAGCTGAGCGTGACCGGTGCGCAAGTGTGAACGGTGGTAAGTGTGACTTGAGATTCAGTGACTTTGGATTCAGGGAGTTTCCAAGGGAGGATTTACTGAATTGCTGTTACTGTATATTTTATTAATACTTTTTATTTATTTTTACTTATCTTTGCTGTCTGGTGAAATCCCATTAGATATGTGCTCCACTATTGCCAATGCCATCCAGTGTACATCTTGCCACATGTATACAGTCTTGAACAGCCGGTCGAGGGTGCATACTGCTGCGTGAGATGTGAGCACGTTGTGCATTTGGAAGCCCAATCCTGGACCTAAATGTGCAGCTGGCAACACTGAGATCCATAGACAATATGGAAAGAAGTCTTCTGCTCACTGAGCAGACGCTCAATGGGATAGATGAGGGGGGGATGCTAGGGTGGAGCTGCAGGACACTGAAGTAGGAAGCTGGGTGACAGTTAGAAAGCGGGTAGAGGGAAGAGCGCCAGGGAGGCTAGTCCTGATCTGGCACACCCCAATAAGTTTGCAAAGTTGGCAGATGAGGGGGTTGTCAGTACAGGGGTAGCACTGCTGCAGCCAGGCATGTCCTCTGAAAGCCGGGGGAGTGTCTGCTCCAGTAAGGGGGGAATTAGGAGAGCAGGGCAGGCCAGACAGGTGCTGGTAGTGGGGGACTCAATTATTAGGGGAACAGATAGGGCAATCTGTCACAAAGACAGGGATCGTCGAACAGTGTGCTGCCTACCTGGCGCTCGAGTCCGACACATCGCTGATCGGGTTGACAGATTACTGGGAGGGGCTGGTGAGGACCGAGCGGTCATGGTGCACATTGGCACAAATGACAAAGTTAGAGGCAGGTGGAAGGTCCTTAAAGATGATTTCAGGGAATTAGGCTGCAAGCTTAAAGCAAGGACCTCCAACGTGGTATTTTCTGAAATACTGCCGGTACCACGTGCCACACCAGAGAGGCAATGGGAGATTAGGGAGGTTAATAAGTGGCTCAAGAATTGGTGTAGGAAGGAGGGGTTTGGGTTCCTGGAGAACTGGGCCGACTTCTCAGTTGGCTACAGGTTCTATGCTAGGGACGGGCTGCACCTCAATGGGGAGGGGTGCAGCTGTGCTGGGGGAGAAAATGGCTAGAAGGTTGGAGGAGTCTTTAAACTAGGGACTGGGGGAGGGTATTCATTTTATAGGAGGGGAAGGCAGTACAGATAGAGACCTGGGCACAAATAATGAAATTGGGGGTGGGGGTGGGGGTGGCATGGGGGGGGGGGTTAGAACAGTTAATAATTTAAGAAAGAATAGAGGTACAGAGAGATACATAAAGTGCATGTATACTAATGCTAGAAGCCTCACCAACAAAATGGCGGAATTAGAATTAATTTTGTTGGAACATAATTATGACATGGTGGGGATATCTGAGACTTGGCTGGATGAGAGCCACGACTGGGCGGTTAATTTACAGGGCTATAGTCTGTTTAGAAATGACCGTAAAAATAAGCGAGGTGGGGGTGTGTGTTTATATGTAAAATCATCCTTAAAACCCATCCTGCGTGATATCTGTGAATCTAATGAAGATGTAGAGTCTCTGTGGGTGGAGATTAGGGGAGGGGGGAAAAATAATAAATTATTGATAGGGGTTTGTTATAAGTCTCCTAAAATAATGGAAGCAACAGAGAATATCCTCGTAAAGCAAATAGATGAAGCAGCAACTCAAGGAGAAGTCATTATTATGGGGGACTTCAACTACCCTGAAATACATTGGGGAACAGAAACCTGCAGTTCCAGCAAAGGTAATAAGTTTTTGGCAACTATGAGAGACAATTACCTTTCACAACTAGTTCAGGACCCAACAAGAGGCGGGGCACTGCTAGACCTAATATTATCCAACAGGCCAGACCGCATATCAAATATAAGGGTTGGGGGTCACTTGGGTAATAGTGATCACAAAATAATAAGCTTTCATGTATCCTTTAATAAGATGTGTAGTCGAGGGGTTACAAGGACACTAAACTTCAGGAAGGCAAATTTCCAACGGATGAGAGATGATCTTGGTGCAATAAACTGGGACGATATCCTGAGACATAAAAATACACAAAGAAAATGGGAGACGTTTATTAGTATCCTGAATAGGACCTGTGCACAGTATATACCCTATGGGAATAAACATGCTAGAATTAGGAGGAAACCACTATGGCTAAATAGAGCTGTAAGGGGCGCAATAAGGGACAAAAATAAAGTGTTTAGGGAATTAAAGCAAGTAGGTAGTGAAGAGGCATTAAATAAATACAGAAGACTGAATAAATTCTGTAAAAAGCAAATCAAGACAGCAAAGATTGAGGCAGAGAGACTCATTGCCAGAGAAAGTAAAAATAATCCCAAAATATTCTTTAACTACATAAATAGCAAGAAACTAAAAAATGATAGTGTTGGTCCCTTAAAAATAGTCTGGGTGAAATGGTGGATGAGGATGAGGAAAAAGCCAATATGCTAAATGAATTTTTTTCAACTGTATTTACACAAGAAAATCCCATGACAGATAACATGATCAGTGATAAAAAAATTTCTCCATTAAATGTCACATGCTTAACCCAGCAGGAAGTACGGCGGCGTCTAAAAATCACTAAAGTTGACAAATCCCCGGGCCCGGATGGGATACACCCCCGAGTACTGCAGGAATTAAGTACAGTTATAGATAGACCTTTATTTTTAATCTTTAAAGATTCCATAATAACGGGGTCTGTACCACAGGACTGGCGTATAGCAAATGTGGTGCCAATATTCAAAAAGGGGGCAAAAACTGAACCTGGAAATTATAGGCCAGTGAGCTTAACATCTACTGTGGGTAAAATCCTGGAGGGTTTTTTAAGGGATACTATATTGGAGTATCTGAAGCTGAATAACCTCATGACACAGTATCAGCATGGGTTTACGAGGGACCGTTCTTGTCAGACTAATCTGATAAGCTTTTATGAAGGGGTAAGTTCAGGACTGGACCAAGGGAATGCAGTGGACGTGGTGTTCATGGACTTCTCAAAAGCTTTTGATACAGTGCCACACAAAAGGTTGATACATAAAATCAGAACAATGGGGATAGGGGAAAATATGTGTAAGTGGGTTAAGAACTGGCTCATGGATAGGAAACAAAGGGTGGTTATTAATGGAGCACACTCGGACTGGGTCACGGTTAGCAGTGGGGTACCACAGGGGTCAGTATTGGGGCCGCTTCTCTTTAACATATTTATTAATGACCTTGTAGGGGGCATACAGAGTAGTATTTCAATATTTGCAGATGACACTAAACTCTGCAGGGTAATAAATACAGAGGAGGATAATTTTATATTACAGGAGGATTTATGTAAACTAGAAGCTTGGGCTGATAAATGGCAAATGAGCTTTAATGGGGATAAATGTAAGGTCATGCACTTGGGTAGAACAAATAAGATGTATAATTATGTGCTTAATTGTAAAACACTGGGCAAAACTGTCACTGAAAAAGACTTGGGTGTATGGGTGGACGACAAACTCACATTTAGTGGCCAATGTCAGGCAGCTGCTGCCAAGGCAAATAAAATAATGGGATGCATTAAAGAGGCATAGATGCTCATGAGGAGAACATAATTTTACCTCTATACAAGTCACTGGTGCGACCACACTTAGAATACTGTGTGCAGTTCTGGTCTCCGGTGTATAAGAAAGACATAGCTGAACTGGAGCGGTGCAGAGAAGAGCGACCAAGGTTATTAGAGAACTGGGGGGTCTGCAATACCAAGACAGGTTATTACACTTGGGGTTATTTAGTTTGGAAAAACGAAGGCTTAGGGGTGATCTTATTACAATGTATAAATAAATGAGGGGACAGTACAAAGACCTTTCTAATGATCTTTTTATTCTTAGACCTGTGACGGGGACGAGGGGGCATCCTCTACATCTGGAGGAAAGAAGGTTTAGCCATAATCACAGACGCAGATTCTTTACTGTAAGAGCTGTGAGACTATGGAACTCTCTGCCGTCTAATGTTGTAATGAGTGATTCCTTACTAAAATTTAAGAGGGGACTGGATGCCTTTCTTGAAAAGTATAATATTACAGGCTATATTCACTAGTTTCCTAGATACAGCGTTGATCCAGGGAGCTAGTCTGATTGCCGTATGTGGAGTCGGGAAGGAATTTTTTTCCCCAATGTGAAGCTTACTGTTTGCCACTTGGGTTTTTTTTGCCTTCCTCTGGATCAACATGTTAGGGCAGGTTAGGATAGGATATGGGTTGAACTAGATGGACTTAAAGTCTTCCTTCAACCTTAATAACTATGTTATTGTGAATGTATTCGTCAAGTATTATTCTTATCTTTACCTATAAGGTGTGCCCTATAACGCTAACCACAAGATCAACAGGATTGTTATTTGTTTTTGAGCCGTTTTCTTCATTGCACACTGTATTAATGGCAATAGGTTTTGGCATCAATTGCATTTCAGTTGTTGAAACATTAAGTTTTCAATTTTGACATCTAACAACGAATACCGTACATTTAGCAATAGAGTCTGTTCCTTCATCTCCTCTAAACCCATATCTTATAAAGGCTGGCTGTCCATCTCTTCCAGTAAACTAGAAGATTTTCCAGTGTAGTATCTTCTTGACAATCTGTGGTCCTGTGGTTAAGAGGACTAAGGTCCCCATCACACACTTCAATGTCCCAGCGATCCCACCAACAAACCGACTTGGATGGGATCGCTGGGAAAACGTTAGCTGATCGCTGGTGAGCTGTCACATAGGCAGACTCACCAGCGATCAGGACCAGCGAGCACGCTGGTATCCAGGGTAAACATCGGGTAACTAAGCGCCGCGTGGTTCTTAGTTACCCGATGTTTACCCTGGATAACAGATCCCAGCGTCTGCTGTACAACAGCGCTGGGAGCTCGCTGATCGTTGGTCTCCCGCTGTCACACGCAGCAATGTGCGCTGGCCAGCGGGACACCTACGATGAAAAAATGGTCCAGGCCATTCGACGATGATCAGCGACATCCAGCAGGGGGGGCCGGTCGCCGCTGCATGTCACATGTAGCGAGATCGCTGGCTAGTCGCTGTTGCATCACAAAATCGGTGACGCTTCAGCGATCTCGCTAGTGATCTCACTATGTGAGACGGAGGCTTAAGGGGAAGAACAGAAACTGGTGTCATTGATGAAATCTATATTCTGCTCTGTACAACATTAAGTTCTCATGGTGGAGGAGGTGGACTGTTCAGAGCACTGACTCCAACTGATTGAGTCACTGACAGAGGTGACATCATCCTGTGAATGAAACAAGCAATGTGACATATACCCACTGCTTCCTCCCCACTGATATACTTGCCAAAGGTAAAATAGGTAAATTGTTTCTGCATTTCGTACTTCTGCTGCCCCGACCATTGATCTCAATAAGTCTAATGCAACACCAGCTTATCCATAATGATAGTGTGGCATGTATGTATCTCCAATTTGACAGATTTATCTTGTAATACCATTAGGGGAGCATCTGATTGCACCCACTTTTATTCTGCTGCAGGATTACCTATGAGAATTGATTCTGCTTTGATGGCATAATTGGTCACAGCAAATATTGATTTGATTTAGATTTTTTTTCTTTTGTTCATTCAATTTACATTTTTCATTGATAAAAATTCACTATTACCACTCCATATTTTTAAAGTATTTTTATCTTTGAATCATTTTTTCCACACCTATTTAAAACGTTTACACTGTACACTTTATTTTACATTGAGTGACAATTAGCAATGTTTTGTACACTGCGGTATTGCTTACAGTAAGGGTATTTTTCCACATGGCGCATTACATCCGGATTGGCTGCAGATTGAATGCTGCGTAGAGCCACAGCATTTAATCCACAGTGTCCAGATGTTACAGCATAGTGGAGGGATTTGAAGAAATCCCGTCTCCACTATGCGTAGTAAAACACGCAGGTGACACACCCACGAATCCAGATATGCTGCGCGTCTTTTTAGAATGAATGTTTACCTTGTGGAGAAGCTCAGTCTCCGCAAGGTAACTAACCTGGTCTATGTATGCGATGCGGTGATGCCGCATGTGTTCAATGAACACATGCGGTATCATCGCGCGTACAGAAGGGGGTGGGGCTTTGGGCGGAGCGGGGTTTCCGCTCCGTCCAAAGCGCAGTAAATGCGCTCCGTGGAAACATACTCTTACACATCAGAGTTATACATTTGGCATAAAGTGCAGGAGCTTTTCCTAGGGTATTTGACTGATCTACGCAATGTGGTGAACAAAGTCAAATAATTATCCTGCTTTTAGATTGTTCTTTTCTTACAGCTAGCAGACATGAACTACTGTCTTAAGCAGGGCTCTGGATTCGATTTCACTTTGGTTCTTTTTCCAGACATTGCCTCAAACCTCAACTCTGACTTCTTTATACATTGGTCATTTACAAAAATTAGTAATAACAAATTTACTATTGTAAAATGGTAAATTGTGACTTATTAATAGACTCATAAAACATAACATACAGTGGGTACCGAAACTATTCAGACCCCTTTAAATTTTTCACTCTTTGTTTCATTGCAGCCATTTGGTAAATTCAAAAAAGTTCATTTTTTTTTCTCATTTCTCATTGACTGAAAAAAAAACGGAAATGTAGACATTTTTGCTAATTTATTGAAAAAGAGAAACTGAAATATCACATGATCATAATTATTTAGACCCTTTGCTCAGGCACTCGTATTTAAGTCACATGATGTCCATTTCCTTGTGATCCTCCTTGAGATGGTTCTACTCCTTCATTGGAGTCGAGCTGTGTTTAATTAAACTGATAGGACTTGATTTGTAAAGGCACACACCTGTCTATATAAGACCTCACTGCTCACAGGGAATGTCAGACCAAATGAGAATCATGAGGTCAAAGGAACTGGCCAAGGAGCTCAGAGACAGAATTGTGGCAAGGCACACATCTGGCCAAGGTTACAAAAGAATTTCTGCAGTACTCAAGGTTCCTTAGAGTACAGTGGCCTCCATAATCCTTAAATGGAAATAGTTTGAGACCACCACAAGTTTTCCTAGACCTGGCCATCCAGCCAAACTGAGCAAACATGGGAGAAGAGCCTTGGTGAGAGAGGTAAACAAGAACCCCAAGATCACTGTCACTGAGCTCCACAGATGCAGTAGAGAGATGGGAGAAAGTTCCACAAAGTCAACTATCACTGCAGCCCTCCAACAGTCAGGCTTTTATGGCAGAGTGGCCCCACAGAAGCCTCTCCTCGGTGCCAGACAAATGAAAGCCCTCATAGAGTTTGCTAAAAAGACACATGAAGGACTCACAGACTATGAGAAATAAGATTCTCTGGTCTGATGAGACAAATATAGAACTTTTTGGTGATAATTCTAAGCAGTATGGGTGTGGAAAACCAGGCACTGCTTATCACCTGCCCAATACAATCCCAACAGTGAAATGTGGTGGAGGAGTACAAGTCCAAAATACTTAAAAAGGTGCAGATTTATTACAAGAAATATTTAATTTGGGGCCCCTGACGAAGCCAACGTGAAAAGTGAGTTGGGGCTGCACGGTGTGGACTAAGAAAAAGCCACATTATGGGTTAGAAAACCAGGACTTAGGGGGCTTTGATTTTTACAGGGCAATTAACATGGGGAGTGTAGACTTTCTGCATCAAATATACTTTCCACCCCTCTCCTGGTGCTCCTTCCCATTGACATAGTCACAATGCACTAATCACTTTATTATATAATGTATGTGGCATTTTCTGGCTGACACACCTCGTATGTCTATCTGATATCCTCGCTGAACATGTAATCTCTATGATATTTTTTATTTATGTTTGCCTACTGTTTGTGAGCAAATTAAATATTTCTTGCAATAAATGTACACCTTTTTAGTATTTTGGACTTGTATTCCACCTTTTTCTTTGTGAATTTAAGGACTTAAATTGGGAGTGTCCTCATTTTTGGGTTCCTGTTTTCTGCTCCCCCACTTGATACTGAGCATGTACGACAGACCATTATATATCTTTTCCGTTGTGGGCTGTATTTATGGTGGTGGCAGCATCATGCTGTGGGGTGTTTTTCAGCTGCAGGGACAGGACGACTGGTTGCAATTGAAGGAAACATGAATGCAGCGAAGTACAGAGATTTCCTGGATGAAAACCTCTTCCAGAGTGCTCTGGACCTCAGACTTGGCCAAAGGTTCACCTTCCATCAAGACAATGACCCCAAGCACACAGCTAAAATAACAAAGGAGTGGCTTCAGAACAACTCTGTAACCATTCTTGACTGGCTCAGTCAAAGCCCTGACCTTAACCCAACTGAGTATCTCTGAAGAGACCTGAAAATGGCTGTCCACCAACATTCACCATCCAACCTGACAGACCTTGAAAGGATCTTCAAGGAAAAATGACAGGGGTTCCCCAAATCCAGGTGTGAAAAACTTGTTGCATCATTCCCAAGAAGACTCATGGCTGTACTAGTTCAAAAGGGTGCTTCTACTCAATACTGAGCAAAGGGTCTGAATACTTATGACCATGTGATGTTTCAGTGTTTCTTTTTTAATAAATTTGCAAAAATGTCTTCCTTTTTTTATTTCAGTAAAGATGGGGTGCAGAGTGTACATTAATGAGAAAAAAATGAACTTTTTTCAATTTATCAAATGGCTGCAAAGAAACAGTGAAAACTTTAAAGGGGTCTGAATACTTTCCCTACCCACTGTATTTTCTTATCAAAATTCGTAACTTTTCCTACATTTATATTAAAGCAAATATGCAACATACTGTGCATTTTTTAATTATTTATACAATATAAAAAATGGATTATTCAGTATTTTTTACTAAACAACGTAATATGGTTATATATTAATAAAAATCATATACCGTATTTTGTGGATTATAAAACACACCAGATTATATGACGTACTCCAAATTTTGGGGAGGAAAATAGGAAAAATATTTGTGGTGGTAAGTCGTATAGTCTGCTTTTATGGTAGCTTACTGAGGGGTGGCGGCTGCGGTGGAGCCCGGAGCCCCTACACTTCCATGGCTTTCAATGCTGTGGATTTCGGGAGAATTGGGAGGTGGCACATGCTCAGATTGAGATCTCGGCCTCCAAATCTCTTCTCCCAACATCTCAGTCTGCGCATTCACTGCCCATCTTCATGAAATCCACAGCATTGAAAACCATTGAAGTGTAGAGCTCCGGGCTTCCATATAATGTTGATGGAGCCCCTGCACCACCAAACTCCCCCGCTTACTAGCCTGGGATCCGCACTCCTGCCGCCACTACTGCCAGCTCCCTGCAGCAGCGACATTGGCACCCTGTTCCACCTCAGTCTGTAAGCTACATTCAGATTATAAACGCACTCCTATATTCCCCTCAAATTCCCCCAAATTGGGGTAAAAAGTGCGTCTTATAATCCAAAAAATACAGTTTATTAATGAGATTAATAGGCTATAAAGCTGCAAGGTGACAGCAATTTTCAGAAAAGTTGCGCAACAAAAACATTTGAGTAACTTATCTGCGACTTGCTGTGCAGTTGCATGACTATATTAATTTTAGAGCTCTAATTTTGCTATAAAATAAAAACCAAAATGTGACAAGTTGCCATCAATTTGCGACTCATTGCTTGCCACTTTCGACAAAGCACATTCATACGGGTAATGTACAAACCAGATAGACAAATACCTGAATCAGACAGGTCCTTGTTCAGACTAGGAAACGTCCTTCTCTGATCCTGTTCTGTCCCTGCCCCTGACCACGAATATTGTCAAGATAAGATAATGAAATGGCTTCCACACTTGACGGCGGCTTAGCTGAATGTCCGTAGCAGCTCCTGGGACTGCTAAAGAAGCACTTCCCTATGGAGTAAAGGAATCACACACAAAACAACTGCAACAAGCACAAACTACAGCAAAGTGAATGAATCCAGCAAAGTCTATCACTAGCAGGAAACCTCAGTAGGGGAAGGCATTTAAAGCTGCACCCAACAGGTGATAGGACAGACAAACAGAGTAAATGAAAAACACCTGCTATACAAAATCGACAGAAACAAAGATAAAAGAACTAAAACACCAAAAGAAATTTGTATTGTTCTGGCTTAGTGGGAAGAAATGCCAACCATAGACCACAGAACACAGAATCAAGGGTTTGAATCCAGAAGCATGACAACAGTCTTTTGCAAATAAGTCACTTGTGACGTGCAACTGAAAATCCGACTTATTTGGAAAGATTTGCAGTTCTTCATTGCAGTCGTGACTCGCAAGGTCAAAATGCAATCCTATAGGAAATCATTAGACGGGATATTGAAATGTGACATTGTAATTTCAGTGTCGCATGACAAATGTCGCCATGTAGCCCAAGACTTAATCTTACCAGCTTCAAGTACATTCTTCGGAACTGTTGTTGCCATACACTATTTTCAGCATCTTCTGTTCCAACACTTTGTTTCATCACATGCCTTTTAGGAGTTTAATCCCACCTCCTAACCCTAATTCCCCTTACTAGTTTGCTAGTACTTTTATTAGACACTTTGCTGTATAAGTGTTATATATGCACTGGACAACTGCTTCTTCCCTGGCATCATGTAAAATTACTGAATGGGCAAATATAATATAAGATAAAACTAGATTGGCCTAGAGTCCATGACTTAGGCAACTAGCTGAAACGCTGTGCAAACAAGAGCGTGGCTCCACCTTTTGGGCAGTTCATTTTGTTTATATAGCTTTCTAGAGGCGAGTATCAGGACAGTTGGGACCCAAGTCCTACTGTGCTCTTATCTATTATTTTTACATCTGCTTAAACATACCTAGGTTATTGGAGTACTTTGCTTTTAAGCCTCTGTGTGTACTTTGCACCCCTGCCTGTGGGTGTACTGTTTCAAAAAATCTCTGCAGCTGTGTGTATACGAGTAGTGTGCCTAAAAAATAATTCTACTTTGCAGTCATGTCTACATGAGTAATGTGTGTAAAAAATTATACTATGCAGCCATCTCTTTCTTATTTGTGGAAATAAAAAGTCTCTGTGCTTACTGTACCAAAAAGCCTCTGTGTGCACTCTGCAACCCTGCCTCTGGGAGCACTGTGCCAAAAAGCCTCTAGAACTACTGTGCCAAAAATCCTCTGCGTGCACTGTGCCAAAAAAGGCTCTGGTAGCACTGTGCCAAAATGCCTCTGTGTGTACTCTGCAACTCTGCCTCTGGGCGTACTGTGCCAAAAAGCCTCTTTGTGTATTGTATCAAAAAGTATCTTGGAGTAGGGTGCCAAAAATCCTTTGTGTATACTCTGCAACCTTGCCTCTGGGAGTACTGTGTCAAAAATCCTCTGTGTGTACCATGGCAAAAAACCTCTGTGTGTATTCTGCAACCCTGCCTCTGGGAGCACTGTGCCAAAAAGCCTCTGGAAGCACTGTGCCAAAAAGCCTCAATGTGTACTGTGTTAAAGAAGCCTCTGGAAGTCCAGTGCCAAAATTCCTCTGTGTGTACTCTGCAACTCTGCCTCTGGGAGTACTGTGCCAAAAAGCCTCTCAGAGTACTGTGGCAAAAAAGCCTCTGTGTATATTTGTGTCAAAAGCCTCTGGGAGCACTGTGCCAAAAGGCCCCTGGGTGTACTGTGCCAAAAAGCCTCTGGGAGTACTGTGCCAAAAAAACCTCTGTGTTTACTATGCCTAAAAGCTTCGGGGAGTACTGTGCCAAAAAGCCTCTGTGTGTACTGTGCCAAAAGCCTCTTTTTTACTGTGCCAAAAAAAACCTGGGAGCACTGTTCTAAAAATCCTTTGTGTGCACAGTACCAAAAAACCTCTGCAAGTATTGTGCCAAAAAGCCTCTGTGTCTACAATGCCAAAAAGTCTCTGGGAGTACTGTGCCAAAAAGCCTCTGTGTGTACTGTGCCAAAAAGTCCCTGTGGGTACTGTACCAAAAAGCTTTTGTGTGTACTGTGCCAAAAAAAATCTCCATGAGTACAGTACCAAAATGCCTCTGTGTGTACTGTGCAACCGTGTCTTTGGGAGTACTGTGTCAAAAAACCTCTGTGTATACTGTACCAAAAAAGCCTCTGGGAGTACTGTGTCAAAAAGCCTCTGTGTACCATGCCAAAAAGCCTCTGGGAGTACTGTGTCAAAAAGCCTCTGTGTACCATGCCAAAAAGCCTCTGGACGTACTATGCCAAAAAGCCTCTGTGTTTACTATGCCAAAAAAAGCCTCTGGGAGTACTGTGCCAAAAAGCCTGTGTTTACTGTACTAAAAGCCTTTTGGAATACTGTGCCACAAATCCTTAATGTGTACTCTGCAAACTTAAGCCACAAATTGCCAAAAGGCAATTCATCCCCAAATAAAGACTATAAAATATAACTTTTAATCAAACTACTAAAGGAATAATTGATAGTGAAAACTCACATTAGTCAGTTTAGTATAGAAGGACACTGGTGTACTATTGATTGGACTCACGTCCTATAAAATGCTCATTGTCCTAATATTGCTTATCTTAGTATTGTGTTAGATTTCAGGTGTATGGATAAAGGTGCAGCTGATACCTATATACCACAACTACTGCCTTAACATTACTTAACTGACTCTTGTTATATAAAAGTGCCCTAAGCCTCTCCAACATGTTTCGCCAGCATGCCTGGTGTTATCTGGGGATTGAGGCTATAATGTCATTATAGCCTCAATCCCCTGATGATGGTCATTGTGCGCGAGCTCATCAGCATGCATTGCCCCATGTGCCAGGCTGCCCAGAGGCAACAACAAGCTGTCCTCGGTTGGAGGTGAATCCTCTGAGTCTTCTGAATTATCTGTACCCTCTGTATCGTCCCAGCCACACTCCATGAGCTGCTTTGAATCACCTCCTTCTCCTCCTTCAAAACTGTCACCTGGCTTGATATTTTTGTACCTGGTCGCTGTTGGTACAGGAACCCATAAGCCATGACATGGGTTCATGCCTGGCCTGATAATGGTGAAAAAGGGCGGCGGGCTTTAGAAGTCAACAAGAGGATTAATTGTGTTTCATTAAGTACAAGTGCTTCTCACAATATTAACCCCTTCACCCCCAAGGGTGGTTTGCACGTTAATGACCGGGCCAATTTTTACAATTCTGACCACTGTCTCTTTATGAGGTTATAACTCTGGAACGCTTCAACGGATCTTTGTGATTCTGAGATTGTTTTCTCTTGACATATTGTACTTCACGTTAGAAGTAAAATTTCTTCGATATAACTTGCGTTTATTTTTGAAAAAAAACGCAAATATGGCGAAAATTTTTAAAATTTTGCAATTTTCAAACTTTGAATTTTTATTCCCTTAAAACAGAGAAATATGTCGCACAAAATAGTTAACAAATAACATTTCCCACATGTCTACTTTACATCAGCACAATTTTGGAACCAAAATTTTTTTTTGTTAGGAAGTTATAAGGGTTAAAAGTTGACCAGCGATTTCTCATTTTTACAACAAAATTTACAAAGCCATTTTTTTTAGGGACCACCTCTCATTTGAAGTCACTTTGAGAGGGTCTATATGGCAGAAAATACCCAAAAGTGACACCATTCTAAAAACTGCACCCCTCAAGGTACTCAAAACCACATTCAAGAAGATTATTAACCCTTCAGGTGCTTCACAGGAACTAAAGCAACGTGGAAGGAAAAAATGAATATTTAACTTTTTAGCCACAAAAATGATCTTTTACAAACTTTTTTTTATTTTCACAAGGGTAAAAGGAGAAAATGGGCAGATAAGGTTGTTATGCAATTTCTCCTGAGTACGCCAATACCCAATATGTGGGGGAAAACCACTGTTTGGGCACACGGCAGAGCTCGTAAGGGAAGGAGCGCCATTTGACTTTTTCAAACTAAAATTGGCTGGAATTGAGATTGGACGCCATGTCGTGTTTGGAGAGCCCCTGATGCGCCTAAACAGTGGAAACCCCCACAAGTGACACCATTTTGGAAACTAGACCCCCTAAGGTACTTATCTAGATCTGTTGTGAGCACTTTGAACTCCCAAGTGTTTCACAAAAGCTTATAATGCCTGGGTGTGAAAAAAAAAAAAAACAATTTTCCACAAAAATGATTTTTTAGTCCCAAATTTTTGAATTTTCCCAAGGAAATTGGACCCCAAAAGTTGTTGTCCAATTTGTCCTGAGTACGCTGATACCCCATATGTGGGGGGGGGGAACTGTTTGGGTGCACGGCAGGGCTTGGAAAGGAAGTAGTAACGTTT
Organism: Oophaga sylvatica; assembly: GCA_033576555.1. Lineage (NCBI taxonomy): Eukaryota > Metazoa > Chordata > Amphibia > Anura > Dendrobatidae > Oophaga > Oophaga sylvatica. The sequence goes on along the minus strand of JARQOD010000004.1, from coordinate 56,108,040 downwards.
TGGAATGCAGACGTTGATGGGGGTCATGTTCCGTTTGCAGTGCCCCAGATGAGCCTAAACAGTGGAACCCCCCACAAGTGACCCCATTTTGGAAACTATACCCCCTAAGGAACTTATCTAGATCTTTGGTGAGCACTTTGAACCCCCAAGTGCTTCACACAAGTTTATAATGCCCGGGCATGAAAATAAAAAATCCTATTTTTTTTCCCACAAAAATTATATTTTAGTCACTAATTTTTTATTTTCTCAAGGGTAACAGGAGAAATTGGACCACATAAGTTGTTGTCCAATTTGTCCTGAGTACGCTGATACCCCATATGTGGGTGGGAACCACTGTTTGGGCACACGGCAGAGCTCGGAATGGAAGGAGCACCATTTGACTTTTTCCAACCAAAATTGGCTGGAATTGAGATTGGATGCCATGTTGCATTTGGAGAGCCCCTGATGTGCCTAAACAGTGGAAACCCCCCACAAATGACCCCATTTTGGAAACTAGACCCCCTAAGGAACTTTTCTAGATCTTTGGTGAGCAATTTGAACCCCCAAGTGCTTCACACAAGTTTATAACGTAGAGCCGTAAAATTTAAAAATCATATTTTTTCCACAAAAATGATCTTTTCACCCCAATTTTTATTTTTCCAAGGGTAACAAGACTCCAAAAGTTATTGTGCAATTTGTCCTGAGTGCGCTGAACCCCATATATGGGGGTAAACCACTGTTTGGGTGCATGGCAGAGTTTGGAAGGGAAGGAGCGCCGTCTGACTTTTTCAACACAGAATTGGCTGGACGCCATGTCGTGTTTGGAGAGCTCCTGATCTGCCTAAACAGTGGAAACCCCCATAAATGATGCCATTTTGGAAACTAGACCCCTCAAGGAACTTATCTAGATGTGTGGTGAGAACTTTTAACCCCCAGGTGTTTCACTAAAGTTTATAACGTACAGCCGTAAAATAAAAAATCTTTTTTTTTTTTTACAAAAATGATTTTTTCGTCCCCAATATTTTATTTTCACAAGGGTAATAGAAGAAATTGGAACCCAAAAGTTGTTGTCCAATTTGTCCTGAGTACGCTGATACCCAATATGTGGGAGAAAACTACTGTATGGGCGCACGTCAGGGCTCGGAAGGGAAGTAGTGACGTTTTGGATTGCAGACTTTGATGGAATGGTCTGGGGGCGTCATGTCACATTTGGAGAGCCCCTGATGCACCTATACAGTGGAAACCCCCCACAAGTGACCCCATTTTGGCAAATAGACCCCACAAGGAACTTATCTAGATGTGTGGTGAGCACTTTGAACCCCGAAGTGCTTCACAGAAGTTTATAACGTACAGCCGTAAAAATAAAAAATCTTTTTTTTTTTTACAAAAATGATTTTTTCGCCCCCAATATTTTATTTTCACAAGGGTAACAGAAGAAATTGGAACCCAAAAGTTGTTGTCCAATTTGTCCTGAGTACGCTGATACCCAATATGTGGGAGAAAACTACTGTATGGGCGCACGTCAGGGCTCGGAAGGGAAGTAGTGACGTTTTGGATTGCAGACTTTGATGGAATGGTCTGGGGGCGTCATGTCGCATTTGGAGAGCCCCTGATGCGCCTAAACAGTGGAAACCCCCCACAAGTGACCCCATTTTGGAAAATAGACCCCACAAGGAACTTGTCTAGATGTGTGGTGAGCACTTTGAACCCCGAAGTGCTTCACAGAAGTTTATAACGCACAGCCGTAAAAATAAAAAATCCTTTTTTTTTTTGCAAAAATGATTTTTTTGCCCCAATATTTTATTTTTACAAGGGTAACAGGAGAAATTGGACCCCAAAAGTTGTTGTCCAATTTTTCCTGAGTACGCTGATATCCAATATGTGGGAGAAAACTACTGTATGGGTACACGTCGGGGCTCGGAAGGGAAGTAGTGACGTTTTGGATTGCAGACTTTGATGGAATGGTCTGGGGGCGTCATGTCGCATTCGGAGAGACCCTGATGCGCGTAAACAGTGCAAATCCCCAACAAGTGACCCCATTTTGGAAAATAGACCCCACAAGGAACTTATCTAGATGTATGGTGAGCGCTATGAAGCCCCAAGTGCTTCACAGAAGTTTATAATGTACAGCCGTAAAAACAAAAAAATATTTTTTTTTGTACAAAAATGATATTTTCGCCCCCAGTTTTTTATTTTCCCAAGGGTAGCAGAAGAAATAGGACAAATTGCACAATAACTCTTGGGGTCCAGAGTACGCTGATACCCCATATGTGGGGATAAACTACTGTTTGGACGCATGGCAGAGCTGAGAAGTGAAGGAGCACCGTTTGACTTTTTCAACGCAGAATTGGCTGGAATTGAGATCAGACGCCATGTCACATTTGGAGAGCCCCTGATGTGCCTAAACAGCGGAAACCCCCCAATTCTAACTCCAACCCTAACCCCAACACACCCCTAACCCTAGTCCCAACCCTAACCACAAACCTAACCCTAACACACCCCTAATCCCAACCCTAACCCTAATCCTAACTTTATCGCCAACCCTAACCCTAACTTTAGCCGCAACCCTAACCCTAATGGGAAAATGGAAATAAATACTTTTTTTTTATTTTATTATTTTTTCCCTTACTAAGGGGGTGATAAAGGGGGGTTTTGATTTACTATTTATAGCGGGTTTTTATGATTGGCAGCTGTCACGCTAAAAGACGCTTTTTATTGCAAAAATAGTTTTTGCATCATCACATTTTGAGAGCTATAATTTTTGCATATTTTGGCCCACAGAGTCATGTGAGGTCTTATTTTTTGCGGGACGAGTTGACGTTTTTATTGGTACCATTTTTGAGCACGTGACGTTTTTTGATCGCTTTTTATTTCGATTTTTGGGAGGTTAGAATGAACAAAAATCAGCAATTCATAAATTTCTTTTGGGGGAGGCGTTTTATACCGTTCCGCGTGTGGTAAAATTGATAAAGCAGTTTTATTCTTCGGGTCAGTACGATTATGGCGATACCTCATTTATATCATTTTTTCATGTTTTGGCGCTTTTATAGAATAAAAACAATTTTATATAAAAAATAATTATTTTTGCATCGCTTTATTCTGCGAGCTATAACTTTTTTATTTTTTTGCTGATGATGCTTTATGATGGCTCGTTTTTTGCGGGACAAGATGAAGTTTTTAGCGGTACCATGTTTTTTTATATCGGTCTTTTTGATCGCGCGTTATTCCACTTTTTGTTCGGCAGTATGATGATAAAGCATTGATTTTTTGCTTCGTTTTTTTTTTTTTTTTTTAAGGGGTTCACTAAAGGGGTTAACTAGTGGGACAATTTTATAGGGGGGGTCGTTACGGACGCGGCGATACCAAATATGTGTACTTTTATTGTTTTTTTTTTTTTTATTTACAGGAAGAAGTGAATTTATTGGGGAATATATTTTTTTTTTTTTTTATTTTGGATTTTTTTTTTACACATGTTTATTTTTACTTTTTTAACTTTTTTACTTTGTCCCAGGGTGGGACATCACAGTATTTTATCAGATCGCTGGTGTGACAGTGTGCACAGCACTCTGTCACACCAGCGATCGCACAGGCATAGATGCAGGCTTCTCAGTGCCTGCTCTCGGCAGGCACTGAGGTAGCCGCCTCCCTCCAGGACCCCGGCGCCATCTTGGATCTGGGTCCTGGGAGGGAGGAAGCCCTCAGAACAGCGCGATCACATCGCGCTGCTCTGAGGGTCTCAGGGGGGCGCAGGGAGCCTCCACCCTGCGCGATCCTCCCCTGTGCCCCAGTACACCGCGATCATGTTTGATCGCGGTTTGCAAGGGGTTAATGTGCCGGGAGCGGTCCGTGACCGCTCCTGACACACAGTCATGGTGTCAGCTGTGATAATCAACTGACACCCGGCGGCGATTAGCTGCGCTCCCTCAGGAGCGCAGCTGATCGCCTATGACGTACTATCCCGTCCCCGGTCATACGGGCCCAGGTACCATGGACGGGATAGTACGTCCGATGGCAGTAAGGGGTTAAAATATCATCAAAATGTTAATTTATTTCAGTTCTTCAATACAAAAAGTTGAACTCATATATTATATAGTCATTTCAAACAAAGTGAACTATTTCAAGTGTTTATTTCTGTTAATGTTAATGATTATGGCTTACAGCCAATGAAAACCCAAAAGTCATTATCTCAGTAAATTAGAATACTTTATAGCACCAACTTGAGAAATGATTTTAAAATCCGAAATGTTGGCCTACTGAAATGTATGTTCAGTAAATGCACTCAATACTTGGTCGGGGCTCCTATTGCATCAATTACTGCATCAATGCAGCGCGGCATGGAGGCGATCAGCCTGTGGCACTGCTGAGGTATTATGGCAGTCCAGGTTGCTTTGATAGCAGCCTTCTGCTCGCCTGCATTGTTGGGTTTGGTATCTCTCATCTTCCTCTTGACAATACCCCATAGATTCTTTATAGGGTTAAGCTCTGGCGAGTTGGCTGGCTAATTAAGCACAGTGATACTGTTGTTTTTAAACCAGATATTGGCAGTGTGGACAGGTGCCAAGTCCTGCTGAAGAATGAAATTTCCGTCTCCAAAAAGGCTTGCCGGTAAACGGAAGCATGAAGTGCTCTAAAAATTTCCTCGTAGACGTCTGCGCTGACTTTGGTCTTGATAAAACACAGTGGACCTACACCAGCAGATGACATGGCTCCAGAAACCATCACTGATTGTGGAAACTTCAAACTAGACATCAAGCAGCTTAGATTGTGTGCCTCTCCTCTCTTCCTCCAGACTCTGGGACCTTGATTTCCAAATGAAATTCAAAATTTAATTTAATCTGAAAACAACACCTTGGACCACTGAACCACAGTACAGTTCTTTTTGTCATTTGCCCACATTGTCTATTGGTCATGAATGGCTTGACACAAGGAATGCGACACTTGTAGCGCATGTCCTGGATACGTCTGTGTGTGATGGCTGTTGAAGCAATGACTTCAGCAGCAGTCCACTCCTTGTGAATCTCCCCAAAATTTTTGAATGGCCTTCTCTTCACAATCCTTTCAAGCCTGCGGCTATCCCGGTTGCTTGTGCACCTTTTTCTATCACACTTTTTCTTCCACTCAACCTTCCATTAATATGCTTGTATACACCACTCTGTGAACAGCCAGCTTCTTTAGTAATGACCTTTTGTGGCTTACCCTCCTTGTGGAGTGTGTCAATGACTGACTTCTGGACATCTGTCAAATCAGCAGTCATCCTCATGATTGTGGAGCTACTGAAACAGACTAAAAGGGACATTTTTAAACGCTAAGGAAGCCTTTGCAGGTGTTTTTTGTTAATTATTTTAATTTACTGAGATAATGACTTTTGGGTATTCATTGGCTGTAAGCCATAATCATCAACATTAACAGAAATAAACAGTTGAAATAGATCACTCTGTTTGTAATGACTCTATTTAATATGAGTTTCACTTTTTGTATTGAAGAACTGAAATAAATTAACTTTTTGATGATATTCTAATTTTGAGAGAAGCACTTGTATATATAACCGCGAACAGTTCTCAGAAAACAAAAGGGCCCGGGTTGCGGGGAGGTTAGCAACCAGGGTGTACATATTTCGTCTGTGGGTAGGTCACAATTAATTTTACTGGCTGAGATCCATTTTGATGACAGTAAGATGGTTACTTTAGCCTTTTAGGACAGTGGGGTGGGGATTAATCTGATTGATGCCCAGTTCATCCAGGACCACGGTCTCAAGCCTCACAAATTGTCTAGGTCCATACCTATAATCGCTATTGATTCTGCACCCTAGCCCCACTGATATTTTACTCAGGTCATTCAAGGGATATGTTTGCAGGTGGGGGCCATGCATTTGGAATTAATCGATTGGTACGTGCAAGAGGGCTTGCCCTCTCTTGTGGTTCTTGATGTTCATAATCCCCTGGTTGACTGGCAGACTTGGGAGGTAGTAAAATGGGGTGAGTACTGTCAAAGTAACTGCTTGGGAACCCATCTAGCCAGGGTTAATACCTGGTCCCTGAAGAAATACCTATCTAATTTTGAGAATCTGTTTTAGAAACAGGGGTGTCAGGATCTTCTTCCTCATTGTCCTTATGATTGCGCCATTAATTTAATGTCTGGGACCAAATTGCGTAAGAGCAAATAGTATAATATTTCAGGTCTGGAAAGGCAGGCAATGAATGGCTGAAACTTAGAAAGTCTGGTTTAGTGTCTTATCAGACCTTCCTTATCTATGTTGCAGCAGGGTTTTTCATTGTTAAGAAAAAAGAAGAATTTAATTGGATCACAGCTTGGGATCCTTAACCTGTCCCTCTTATTCCGGATCTAAATGGTTTTCTAAACTGGACCTCAGGGTGGCATATAATCTCATCTGTATAAAGGAGAGGGGTGAGTGGAAAACTGATTTTAATAAACCAGAGAGACACTATGAAAACTTTGTTATGCCATTTACAATGACTAATGTTCCCTTCGTTTTTCAGCACTTTGTAAATTACACTTTTTGTCATCTGGCAAGTAGATTTGTGGTAGTCTCTCTGGACAACATGTTAACTTATTCGCTAGATCTTGAAGAGAGTTGAGCGATACTTTCCGATATCCAAAAGTATCGGATCGGAATGGTATCGCCGATACACACAAAATATCGGCGATACCCGATACCGATACCGGAAATCCAATGTAAGTCTATGGGAACAAAATATCGGAATTAAAAAAAACCCATTCTTGCCTTGTTGGTAATTGTACATGAAGGAAAACAACAAAGAGTAATGTAGAATGTATTGGGGGAGGTTGAGGAGACATTAAAGGCATAGATGTTTAACCCAATCCAATGGAATAGCATTAATATTTTTTTTTAAATACGTTCGGATTGACGAAGAAATTGACAATGTTGTTAACCTTTTTTCTATTTTGGCAAATATGTATGTTTCAAAACTTCCATGCTCTTCACCTTTTTAACTTTTGCCACAATTTCTCCTTCATAATCTTCAGCAGCATCATCTTTTTCATCAAATTATTCTTCATCTTCACCTTTTTATCTTCTTCTTAAACTTCTTGCTATTCATCTTTTTGTTAACATTACTCAGATTGTTCTTATTAAACTATTATTCTTCTTATATTAACCCATAAAGTGTAAAGTATAACCTCTTTCTATGAATTTAATTTCCCTGAATTTAATTTCCATTTAATTTCATTTAATTTCTTAAATAATTCAGGGATGAGAAGAGAACAGGGTGGAGGCAGCAGGACTTTTTGCCGTACACACAGCAAGGGAACAGCTGACATTAGTGAACCCCAGTAACACAGGAGCAAGTGTTGACTGTGTTAACAGAACTTCCGAGCAACAACTGGCGGTGTTGGAGCCCAGGGTCAAGGAGGGTGTAGGCAGAGGCCTAATATGAGATGTTTGAAGTTAAATTTGGAGTTAGCAGCAAAAATTTTTGCCAGACACCCAGCAGGGGAACAGCAGGCGTTACTGAACCCCACAAACACATCAGCGATTGTTTTGATCTGTGCATCCAACACTTCTGATCAGCAACTGGCGTTGTTGAAGCCCAGGGTCAAGAAGGGTTTTAAATTTAAATATTGAGTTATTGCCTTGTTACGTGGCCATTGCAAATGTATGTACTTCAAACTATAAAAAATGAAGTTTTACTAGGACAATAAAATGATGAATTTCAATTCCAAGAATAAAAATAAACACCCTTAAAATATAAACGCATATAAGCACATGGCAACAAGAAATGGAACAACACACCACCCAAAATTATTTTTACAAAATATAGTGATGTAAATTTATGAATAAAAGTCCATTTTTGTATTTAGGAATGATGCGTAAGGAACGCTATGTTAAACCATAACATAGTGAAGACAATGGATTTTGTAATAGTCACTCATCATCATCATTACAAGAAATCTGTGACAGTCACACAGATTTCAATTATTTCACTCACGAAAATTGTTATTTCGGACAGCATTTATTACATGTCCAGCATGGACTCATCAAAATGATGAGATGACTAGTGTTGAGCGATACTGCTCGATATCTAAAAGTATCGTATCGAAATGGTATCGCCGATATCACTAAATATCGTCGATATCCGATTCCGATACCGGAAGTCCAATGTAAGTCTATGGGAACAAAAAATCGCAACTAAAAAAAACCTTTATTTCCTTGTAAACACTAAATATACACACATAGAATACATATATATATATATATACATGTCATTGTGACATATATATTATACATATATGTATAGTTTATTACACTTCTACATAGTAAAATATCCTCTGATTCAATTGCCGGGTAAAGCCGGCTTCTGTGAAAAGACAGAAGCACCCGACATGAAATGACACTTGGTGTACATAGGGTTAACCATGTCTTTTCATGTCGTTTGCAATCTGATTTGCACAAACAATTACATCAGTCTATGTGTGCAAAATTTCACACCTGTAGGGGTTAATTAAAGGTGTAAATTCGTTGTAAAAAAACGGACTTTTTTGCTACGAATTTACACCTTTAATTAACCCCTACAGGTGTGAAATTTTGCACACATAGACTGATGTAATTGTTTGTGCAAATCAGATAGCAAAGGACATGAAAAGACATGGTTAACCCTATGTACACCAAGTGTCATTTCATGTCGGGTTCTGCATTTTCACAAAAGCCGGCAATTGAATTAGCGGCTATTATACTATGTTGAAGTGTATGAACTATAAATATAAATATATATATATATGTGTCACAAATTCAATGACATGTATATATAATATATATATATATGAGGTGTAAAATTGTTTAAAAAAAATGCGTGGGCTCCCGCCCTATTTTCGCAACCAGACAGACAAAGCAGCGAATGGGGGCAGATAATAATAGCCCAGAGAGGGACCATTATTTTTGGCCCCCCCTGGCTACTAACATCTGCCCCCAGACACCCCAGAAAAGACAAATCTATAATTAGATTCGCCCTTTCTGGCACTTTGCCCGTCTATTCCCATTGCCCTGTAGCGGTGGCGAATGGGTTAATAAGGGGTTAAAATGACCTTGCAATTGAAAGGTCACTTTAAGCCAGGTTAATAATTGAGAGCTGTCAATTAGACAACTATCAATTATTAATCCTATTGTATGAAAGAAAAATCAAACACACACACTTTAATAAAAAAGAAGTTTAATGAAATAATCACACAGATTTTTGACCATACTTTATTTACCTGCTAAAACCATTTCCTGTAATAAAAATAAAATAATAAAGCAAAATTATTCTTACCTATCCCATGCACAGTCAGGTCCCACGGTGTAATCCTTCAGAAAGGGTTAATGTTTACTGCAGGGACCGCAGCTAATGCTGCAGCCTCACAGTAAACCCCCAAATGAATGAGCTCCTCTCCTGGCTGACAGGAGAGGAAGTGGAAAGCTTAATTGATTGCTTTCCACTTTCACTTCAGGTCAGCCAGGGACACCATCAGTGACGTCAGAGGGAACTGATTAACAAAAATAGGGGTTCACTTCGAAAAAAAAATGGCGTGGGGTCCCCCCTATTTTTGTTAACCAGCCAGATGAAGCAGACCGCTGAGGCCTGGATTTTCAGGCTGTTAAGGAGCCAAGATCCATGGACCTTGCCAGCCTGATAATACCAGGCCACAGCAGTCTGCATATCTTGGCTGATTAACAAAAATAGGGGATCCCCTGGAAAAAAATTGGCGTGGGGTCCCCCCTATTTTTGTTAACCAGCCAGATGAAGCAGACTGCTGAGGCCTGGTTTTTCAGGCTGGTAAGGATCCAATATCCATGGACCTTGCAAGCCTGATAATACCAGGCCACAGCAGTCTGCATAGCTTGGCTGGTTAACAAAAATAGGGGATCCCCTCGAAAAAAAAAACGGCGTAGGTGTCCCCCTATTTTTGTTAACCAGCCAAGTAAAATGCAGACTGGTATTAAAAGACTGTCAAGGCCCATGGATTTTGGCCCTCAACAGCCTGATAATACCAGGCTACAGCAGCCCCACATTTGGCGCATCAAAAGATGTGCCAATTGTGGCACTTTACCCGGCTCTTCCCACTGCTCTGTAGCGGTGGCAAGTGGGGTAATAAGGGGTTAATGTCACCGTTGATTGCACGGTGACAATAAGCCCGGTTAATAATGGAGAGGTGTCAATAAGACACCGATCCATTATTAATCCCAAAGTTATTAAATGTTTAAAAAAAAGACACAGCAAGAAAAAAGTCTTTTAATGAAATAAAAGAGACAACACAGTTTTCATTAATTTTATTGTACTCTCATTCCTGCGACGCCATCGATCTCCTGTAAAAAAAGGAAAAAAACAAACCAACAGTATACCACCTGTCCGACGCAGTCCATAGTAACGACAGTCCCACGACGATCCAGCTCTGCTACATCGCAATGACAGGCAGAGCCTGTCATCGCGACGCAGCACAGCTGATTACCTGCTTCCCCGGCGGTGACGTCATCGGACTGACTGCTTTACGGCCGGGATTACCCAGCAGTCACTGCAGTTATCGCGAGAAACTCATGTGACCGCCGGGGAGAAGAGGATGGCGGCCATGAAGCAGTCCAGGCCGTGACCGCCGGAGATCTTCTGCCAGGTAAGTGCCGCTGACTCCTGACAGACCCGACCGACGGACACTGACAGTGACAGACCCAACCGACGGACACTGACAATGACAGTGACAATCCCGATTCCGGTATTCGATATGACGAAAATATCGGTATTCGGAATCGAAAGGCCGATACAGCTAATATCGTCCGATATCCAATATTTGCAGTATCGTATCGCTCAACACTAGAGATGACGCAATAATGTACGATAAAAAAAAAAAAAATTTTTTTAAAAAAAACATTGTCACAATTTAAGTGGGTGCCTGCAAGTGGAGGTGAAACAAAGGCTACGGATAGCAAAGGTATATACTATGCCTGTTGTAGACAGTGGGCAGCCTCTGATGGGTAATGTCGATGTTATACTGTACGTCAATAAAGGCTGCGGCTGTAATCATGCATTTTTGGCTTGTAGAATGTTGAAGAGGGTAAAAGCATGTCTGGTTGCGCAAGGCTTTATCCTGTAACAATACCTTCCTTGTGTGACGGGTAGGGTAGCGTGTGTCTATTATATGAGTGTCTCTAAAATGTGACTTTACGCAGCCTTATTCTGCCCTAGGGACGCAAAAAATGAGACAGCAGTAATCATTTACTGTATAAAACTCCACCTATGAGCAACAAAACAAGCAGGTTCCCTCTTCCGGTTCCTGCTCTGACATGTGAGGAGGGAGTTTGGAGACGCTCCTGAATTTCTCCCAGGTGTCCAAGCATATCAGGCCGATAGGAGAGCATTAAAACCAGCCCGCTCGTGACTTAAATACGGTGAATCGAACCAGTGAAGAACTGTAGGTCGATGCGAACGAATGTGCGATCACATGACACACGTTTATAACCCTTGCTAGACACGAATAACTTTGTAGAATTTTGGAGACACCTGAACCCAGATGGCAGTGAATATTCCTTCTATTCGGCGCCACATGACTCTTGGTCCAGAAGAGATAATATATTGCTATCACAGGAGATAGTAAGGGGAGTGGAAGAGGCAGATGTGCACAACGTAGCTATATCTGACCACGCGCCCGTATCAGTGACCCTGCCAGATATGGTTCAGATGGGGCCAGACCAAACTTGGCGCTTCCCTACCTATTTGTTAATGGATGAGAAGTTTCGACATCAGGTGAAGCAATGGTGTTTGGAATATGTAAGTGATAATGGAGATAGTAGGGATAGGCCGGAACTTTTATGGGCAGCAGGGAAGGCATTAATGCGCGTGAAACTAATAGGTTATCAGACAATGCTAAAAAAGAAGATAGTGACAAACTACTCGCAGGCTAGCAGGATATTACGCGATAGCTACACGGCAAACAAGACAACTTCATCAACACAGGATAAAAATATAGGTAAGCAGGCTAAGCCTGACTTACACGTATGGGTATATCGACGCGAGAGAAGCAGTAATATGAATTATAGAGCCGATGTATATCGTTATGGTAGCAAATCAGGGAGACTATTAGCACGACTAGTGAAAGGAAATCACATTCATCATCAACATATTACTGCGTTAACGAATAAACATGGGATCATGAACACAGACCCTCGAAGCATAATCACGATTCTACAAGAATACTACTCAGACTTATATAAGGTGGAACATACGGATAGTGCGGAGGGTCAGACCTTTCTAGATGGAATACGGTTACCATCCTTCACAAACTATCAGCTTCTCCTTTTAAAAAAACCAATTGAGGTGACGGAAGTGACAGCGGCGATAAGTGACTTTAAATCCGGGAAAGCTCCAGGACTAGTGTTGAGCAATACGATACCGCAAGTATCGGGTATCGGCCGATATTAGCTCTATCGGACTTTCGATACTTAGTTCCGATATTTTCGTCTTATCGGATACCGGAATCGGATTTGTCACTGTCACTGTCAGTGTCCGTCGGTCGGGTCTGTCAGGAGTCAGCGGCACTTACCTGGCAGAAGATCTCCGGCGGTCACGGGCTGGACTGCTTGATGGCCGCCATCATCTTTCCCCGGCGGTCACAGTTTCTCTGGATAACTGCAGTGACTGCTGGGTAATCCCGGCCGTAAAGCAGTCAGTCCGATGACGTCACCGCCGGGGAAGCAGGTAATCAGCTTTGCTGCGTCGAGATGACAGGCTCTGCCTGTCATTGCGATGTAGCAGAGCTGGATCGTCGTGGGACCCTCGTTACTATGGACTGCGTCGGACAGGTGGTATACTGTTGGTTTGTTTTTTTTTTCTTTTTTTACAGGAGATCGATGGCGTCGCAGGAATGAGAGTATAATAAAATAAATGAAAACTGTGTTGTCTTTTTTATTTCAGTAAAATACTTTTTTCTTGCTGTGTCTTTTTTTTTATACATTTAAAAACTTTGGGATTAATAATGGATCGGTGTCTTATTGACACCTCTCCATTATTAACCGGGCTTATTCTCATCGTGCAATCAACGGTGACATTAACCCCTTATTACCCCACTTGCCACCGCTACAGGGCAGTGGGAAGAGCCGGGTAAAGTGCCACAATTGGCACATCTTTTGATGCGCCAAATGTGGGGCTGCTGTAGCCTGGTATTATCAGGCTGTTGAGGGCCAAAATCCATGGGCCTTGACAGTCTTTTAATACCAGGCCGCAGCAGTCTGCATTTTACTTGGCTGGTTAACAAAAATGGGGGGACCCCTACGCCGTTTTTTTTTTCGAGGGGATCCCCTATTTTTGTTAACCAGCCAAGCTAAGCAGACTGCTGTGGCCTGGTATTATCAGGCTGGCAAGGTCCATGGATATTGGATCCTTACCAGCCTGAAAAACCAGGCCTCAGCAGTCTGCTTCATCTGGCTGGTTAACAAAAATAGGGGGGACCCAACGCCAAATTTTTTTCGAGGGGATCCCCTATTTTTGTTAACCAGCCAAGATATGCAGACTGCTGTGGCCTGGTATTATCAGGCTGGCAAGCAGGGTCGGACTGAGGCACCGGGACACCGGAGAAACCTACGGTGGGCCCCAGCTCCTGCGTGGTGGGCCCTGATTTGAAAGGATAGGTCGCGGGGCAGAGGGGGTGGTGGCCCCGGGGCTCGCGCTCTGAGGGGGCCCACCCGGAGCTACGATACAGTTACATTCTGCTGCAGAGCAGGGAGAATCGCTCTCCCTGCTCTGCCGCCCGGAAGCTATGGGGCCTGAACAGGCGTTGGGGGGGCCTGGTGCCAGCAGTGGGCCCTCCACTGTCATCGGAGGGTCAGCTGTATCGGCATCCAGCCGATAAAGCTGACCGCATGGAGAGAGAAGGAGCGAGCGCTCCTACTCTCCCATAATCCCCCTCTCAGCGTATGACAGCGGGCGCAATAACATCACCTGCCGGCGCCCGCTGTCAGACGCTGAGAGGGAGAACAGTGAGCAGCACAGGAGCCGGGAGGTGAGTTTTTTTTTTTTTTTTTTTTTTTTTAACCCCTTACTGCCATCGGACGTACTATCCCGTCCATGGTACCTGGGCCCGTATGACCGGGGACGGGATAGTACGTCATAGGCGATCAGCTGCGCTCCTGAGGGGAGCGCAGCTAATCGCCGCCGGGTGTCAGCTGATTATCACAGCTGACACCCATGACTGTGTGTCAGGAGCGGTCACGGACCGCTCCCGGCACATTAACCCCTAGCACACCGCGATCAAACATGATCGCGGTGTACTGGGGGCACAGGGAGGATCGCGCAGGGTGGGGGCTCCCTGCGCGCCCCCCTGAGACCCTCAGAGCAGCGCGATGTGATCGCGCTGTTCTGAGGGCTTCCTCCCTCCCAGGACCCGGATCCAAGATGGCGCCGGGGTCCTGGAGGGAGGCGGCTACCTCAGTGCCTGCCGAGAGCAGGCACTGAGAAGCCTGCATCTATGCCTGTGCGATCGCTGGTGTGACAGAGTGCTGTGCACACTGTCACACCAGCGATCTGATAAAATACTGTGATGTCCCACCCTGGGACAAAGTAAAAAAGTTAAAAAAGTAAAAATAAACATGTGTAAAAAAAAAATCCAAAATAAATAAAAAAAAAAATATATATTCCCCAATAAATTCACTTCTTCCTGTAAATAAAAAAAAAAAAAACAATAAAAGTACACATATTTGGTATCGCCGCGTCCGTAACGACCCCCCCTATAAAATTGTCCCACTAGTTAACCCCTTTAGTGAACCCCTTAAAAAAAAAAAAAAAAACGAAGCAAAAAATCAATGCTTTATCATCATACCGCCGAACAAAAAGTGGAATAACACGCGATCAAAAAGACCGATATAAAAACATGGTGCCGCTGAAAACGTCATCTTGTCCCGCAAAAAACGAGCCGTCATAAAGCATCATCAGCGAAAAAATAAAAAGTTATAGCTCGCAGAATAAAGCGATGCAAAAAATTATTTTTTATATAAAATTGTTTTTATTCTATAAAAGCGCCAAAACATGAAAAAATGATATAAATGAGGTATCGCCATAATCGTACTGACCCGAAGAATAAAACTGCTTTATCAATTTTACCACACGCGGAACGGTATAAACGCCTCCCCCAAAAGAAATTCATGAATTGCTGATTTTTGTTCATTCTAACCTCCCAAAAATCGAAATAAAAAGCGATCAAAAAACGTCACGTGCTCAAAAATGGTACCAATAAAAACATCAACTCGTCCACAAAAAAATAAGACCTCACATGACTCTGTGGGCCAAAATATGCAAAAATTATAGCTCTCAAAATGTGATGATGCAAAAACTATTTTTGCAATAAAAAGCGTCTTTTAGCGTGACAGCTGCCAATCATAAAAACCCGCTATAAATAGTAAATCAAACCCCCCTTTATCACCCCCTTATTAAGGGAAAAATAATAAAATTAAAAAAAGCATTTATTTCCATTTTCCCATTAGGGTTAGGGTTAGGGTTGCGGCTAAAGTTAGGGTTAGGGTTGGCGCTAAAGTTAGGATTAGGGTTAGGGTTGGGATTAGGGGTGTGTTAGGGTTAGGTTTGTGGTTAGGGTTGGGACTAGGGTTAGGGGTGTGTTGGGGTTAGGGTTGGAGTTAGAATTGGGGGGTTTCAGCTGTTTAGGCACATCAGGGGCTCTCCAAATGTGACATGGCGTCTGATCTCAATTCCAGCCAATTCTGCGTTGAAAAAGTCAAACGGTGCTCCTTCACTTCTGAGCTCTGCCATGCGTCCAAACAGTAGTTTATCCCCACATATGAGGTATCAGCGTACTCTGGATCACAAGAGTTATTGTGCAATTTGTCCTATTTCTTCTGCTACCCTTGGGAAAATAAAAAACTGGGGGCGAAAATATCATTTTTGTACAAAAAAAAATATTTTTTTGTTTTTTACGGCTGTACATTATAAACTTCTGTGAAGCACTTGGGGCTTCATAGCGCTCACCACACATCTAGATAAGTTCCTTGGGGGTCTATTTTCCAAAATGGGGTCACTTGTTGGGGATTTCCACTGTTTAGGCGCATCAGGGGCTCTCCAAATGCGACATGACGCCCCCAGACCATTCCATCAAAGTCTGCAATCCAAAACGTCACTACTTCCCTTCCGAGCCCCAACGTGTACCCATACAGTAGTTTTCTCCCACATATTGGATATCAGCGTACTCAGGACAAATTGGACAACAACTTTTGGGGTCCAATTTCTCCTGTTACCCTTGTAAAAATAAAATATTGGGGCAAAAAAATCATTTTTGCAAAAAAAAAAAAGGATTTTTTTATTTTTACGGCTGTGCGTTATAAACTTCTGTGAAGCACTTCGGGGTTCAAAGTGCTCACCACACATCTAGACAAGTTCCTTGTGGGGTCTATTTGCCAAAATGGGGTCACTTGTGGGGGGTTTCCACTGTATAGGTGCATCAGGGGCTCTCCAAATGTGACATGACGCCCCCAGACCATTCCATCAAAGTCTGCAATCCAAAACGTCACTACTTCCCTTCCGAGCCTGACGTGCGCCCATACAGTAGTTTTCCTCCCACATATTGGGTATCAGCGTACTCAGGACAAATTGGACAACAACTTTTGGGTTCCAATTTCTTCTGTTACCCTTGTGAAAATAAAATATTGGGGGCGAAAATATCATTTTTGTAAAAAAAAAAAAAGATTTTTTTATTTTTTACGGCTGTACGTTATAAAACTTCTGTGAAGCACTTCGGGGTTCAAAGTGCTCACCACACATCTAGATAAGTTCCTTGTGGGGTCTATTTGCCAAAATGGGGTCACTTGTGGGGGTTTCCACTGTATAGGTGCATCAGGGGCTCTCCAAATGTGACATGACGCCCCCAGACCATTCCATCAAAGTCTGCAATCCAAAACGTCACTACTTCCCCTTCCGAGCCCTGACGTGCGCCCATACAGTAGTTTTCTCCCACATATTGGGTATCAGCGTACTCAGGACAAATTGGACAACAACTTTTGGGTTCCAATTTCTTCTTTTACCCTTGTGAAAATAAAATATTGGGGACGAAAAAAATCATTTTTGTAAAAAAAAAAAAAGATTTTTTATTTTACGGCTGTACGTTATAAACTTTAGTGAAACACCTGGGGTTAAAGTTCTCACCACACATCTAGATAAGTTCCTTGAGGGGTCTAGTTTCCAAAATGGCGTCATTTATGGGGGTTTCCACTGTTTAGGCAGATTAGGAGCTCTCCAAACACGACATGGCGTCCAGCCAATGCTGCGTTGAAAAAGTCAGACGGCGCTCCTTCCCTTCCAAACTCTGCCATGCACCCAAACAGTGGTTTACCCCCACATATGGGGTATCAGCGCACTCAGGACAAATTGCACAATAACTTTTGGAGTCTTGTTACCCTTGGAAAATAAAAATTGGGGTGAAAAGATCATTTTGTGGAAAAAAATATGATTTTTAAATTTTTACGGCTCTACGTTATAAACTTGTGTGAAGCACTTGGGGGTTCAAATTGCTCACCAAAGATCTAGAAAAGTTCCTTAGGGGGTCTAGTTTCCAAAATGGGGTCATTTGTGGGGGGTTTCCACTGTTTAGGCACATCAGGGGCTCTCCAAATGCAACATGGCATCCAATCTCAATTCCAGCCAATTTTGGTTGGAAAAGTCAAATGGTGCTCCTTCCATTCCGAGCTCTGCCGTGCGCCCAAACAGTGGTTCCCACCCACATATGGGGTATCAGCGTACTCAGGACAAATTGGACAACAACTTTTGTGGTCCAATTTCTCCTATTACCCTTGAGAAAATAAAAAATTAGTGACTAAAAGATAATTTTTTGGGAAAAAAAATAGGATTTTTTATTTTCATGCCCGGGCATTATAGACTTGTTTTGAAGCACTTGGGGGTTCAAAGTGCTCACCAAAGATCTAGATAAGTTCCTTAGGGGGTATAGTTTCCAAAATGGGTCACTTGTGGGGGTTTCCACTGTTTAGGTCATCTGGGGCACTGCAAACGGAACATGACCCCCATCAACGTCTGCATTCCAAAACGTATACTTCCTTTCCAAGCCCTGCCGTGCACCCAAACAGTTCCCCCCCCCACATATGGGGTATCAGCGTACTCAGGACAAATTGGACAACAACTTTTGGGGTCCAATTTCCTTGGGAAAATTCAAAAATTTGGGACTAAAAAATCATTTTTGTGGAAAATTGTTTTTTTTTTTTTTCACACCCAGGCATTATTTAAGCTTTTGTGAAACACTTGGAAGTTCAAAGTGCTCACAACAGATCTAGATAAGTACCTTAGGGGGTCTAGTTTCCAAAATGGTGTCACTTGTGGGGGTTTTTCCCCTGTTTAGGCGCATCAGGGGCTCTCCAAACACGACATGGCGTCCAATCTCAATTCCAGCCAATTTTAGTTTGAAAAAGTCAAACGGCGCTCCTTCCCTTACGAGCTCTGCCGTGTGCCCAAACAGTGGTTTTCCCCCACATATTGGGTATTGGCGTACTCAGGAGAAATTGCATAACAACCTTATCTGTCCATTTTCTCCTTTTACCCTTGTGAAAATAAAAAAAAAGTTTGTAAAAGATCATTTTTGTGGCTAAAAGTTAAATATTCATTTTTTCCTTCCACGTTGCTTTAGTTCCTGTGAAGCACCTGAAGGGTTAATAATCTTCTTGAATGTGGTTTTGAGTACCTTGAGGGGTGCAGTTTTTAGAATGTGTCACTTTTTGGGTATTTCTGCCATATAGACCCCTCAAAGTGACTTCAAATGAGAGGTGGTCCCTAAAAAAAATGGCTTTGTAAATTTTGTTGTAAAAATGAGAAATCGCTGGTCAACTTTTAACCCTTATAACTTCCTAACAAAAAAAAATTTTGGTTCCAAAATTGTACTGATGTAAAGTAGACATGTGGGAAATGTTATTTCTTAACTATTTTATGTGACATATTTCTCTGTTTTAAGGGAATAAAAATTCAAAGTTTGAAAATTGCAAAATTAAAAAAAATTTTCGCCATATTTGCGTTTTTTCAAAAATAAACGCAAGTTATATCGAAGAAAATTTTACTTATAACGTGAAGTACAATATGTCACGAGAAAACAATCTCAGAATCGCGAAGATCCGTTGAAGCGTTCCAGAGTTATAACCTCATAAAGAGACAGTGGTCAGAATTGTAAAAATTGGCCCGGTCATTAAGGTGCAAACCACCCTTGGGGGTGAAGGGGTTAATGGGGGTGCAGTCGAGTTCTGGCTGGAGAAGTCGTCATGTCGGTGTGGGCCAGATGGAAAAGACATGAAAAGTGAACAATTCCATTAAAAAGAACATCAGCGGTAAGTCATTATCTGTACCTGTGCTGTAATCTATTATATGTTCTGTAGGACTGGTATTATTTAACACAGACCATATGGCGGTAATATCAATATTGGTCTTTTTATATATAGATTATTTTGGCCAACAGCGCGGTCATTTGCTGAGGTTCTCTGATGATGGGCCCACTCAGAAGTTTTGCCCCCACTAAACCAAAACCCTAGCTACGCCTATGGCTCTCTCTCTAGTCTTTCTTTCTCGCTCTCTGTTCTTTCCTTCTCGCTCTCTGTTCTTTTTTCTCTCTGTTCTTTCTTTCTCTCTTTTCTTTCTTTCTCTCTTTCTTTCTCTGTTTGTTCTTTCTCTCTCGCTGCTCTTTCTTTCCTCAGTACCAGCCACTGTGCCCTCATTACCAGTCAGTGTGATCAGCAGTGCTAAATGGTTACGCTTGGGGCGAGGATATGGGTGTGATTAGCTGTGAAATGGGTGTTGTCGGGGCGTGGCCTAAAATTTTCAGCGGCGCGCAACACGCGCCGCAGCCTTTAATCCTCTTTCCTGTCTTCCAAATTTGGGAGGTATGCTGTATGACCTCCCTACAACTTCTGGCCATGCTCCTGATGAGCGCGACGGATGGTCTCCTGAGGGATCTCCTCCCACACCTGGACTAAAGCATCCACCAACTCCTGGACAGTCTGTGGTGCATCGTGGCATGGCCTAAAATTTTCTGCAGCATGCACAGCGTGCCACAGCCTTTGTCCCTCTTTCCCTTATTCAAAGGTTGGGAAGTATGATGTTGGGCCGCAAGAATATATTTTCTCTGGTGGGCCCAAGGTACTCCAGTCCGACGCTGCTGGCAAGGTCCATGTATGTTGGCTCCTTAACAGCCTTAAATACCATGCCTCAGCAGCAGGGGCGTACATATAAATCATGGGGCCCATAGCAAAAGTCTGAATGATCCCCACCCCCCCAAAAAAAAAACCCAGAGGCATTGTAAATGTAAAGTGCCAGCACAGTGAGGGAAGTTGAGTCGCACAGAGACAGGGGTTTTGGGGGTACTCGGCACCGATCACGTCGACTTCTATGGGGGATGTCACGAGTAGCACAGCTCGGTCCGTGACCTGGGCGATCACTGGAATGTGGGATATTTCCAGGGGATGATAGAATGTTCGTGTAGTTTGTCGTGACGCCACCTGTAGTACCTGGTCAGGGTGTCCAGCGCTGCTGTGCAGGTCCTCTGGAAGGGATGGTGTAGTGCAGGTAGGTGAAAAGTCTTCTACAGGTAACACGCTATCCTTCCAGGGCAGATAGATGTGAGATAGAGCAATGGTGCAAAGTGATGTAGCAGAGTGGACTATGCGACGTAGTAAGAAAGCAGGAAACACTTCAAGTTAAACGTTGCATAATAAAATTTTTAATAATAACATTACAAAAGTGCAAATGGCTTATATTATGTGACATGTTTTGTTACTGTTCATACCCTTGATATGTGTTATACATGTGTGTTAATAAATACATATTCAACAAAAGTGCAAATAGCATTAGTGCCGAAGTTCGTGGAGACTTCTTAGGACTACAACCCCACCGGGGTAAGTTCACAGTGTCCTTTACTTGTGCTTGTGGAGGACCCGCTCCAAACCTCCAACTGTGGTCTTGGGTGGGCTGCAAGACTTTCCTTGAGCAGACCTCACTTTCGGCCACACCAAACGGGTTTTTAGTTTCTGAGGTAGTTGAAAATAGTGCACAGTAAAGTTTTTTGTAAAACCAAGATGGAGCACCGAAGTTCCAACTATTTACAGAAAAATGTGTGAGCCAGTACAGTTCATGGCTTCAAAGTTCAACATTTTCATTACAGTGAAACACCATTACCCAACCTGGGTATATTAAGGCAACAATAAACTTGTTCTTCTGAACATTCACCCTTCCGGGTACATCAAACCATTACCCAACCTGGGTATATTAAGGCAATAAACTTCTTTTTATGAACATTCACCCGTCCGGGTACATCAATAATTTAACTATTTACATACAGAGACCCTGTCCGGGTTATTTAGACTTCTTTGGCTGGCCTCTTCCAGGTACCACCTGGTACTCTTCTGGAGCTTGCCAAACATCCGTGACAGGAGGGTCCACCCAGACCTGATGACGTCGTGTGGCCAGTACAGTGACGTCATGACCCGCTATACGGGTCTGTGTGGCCACCTCTTTCATCTCCCTCCGGGTCTGGACCCCTATGTCCCGGACTGAACGAACCCAGGGGGGCCCAACAGGCGCCGGGTACGGGCCAGCTATCATTATCATGTCCATAGTTGGGGCTGCTGAGGAGACCACTGAGGGAGGCTGGGGAGATTTACGGCGTGGGGTGGGCACTTGTGCAGAGGCCTGGTTGGGAAGGCTGAAGGCTCGTAGGGTCTGTCAGTTTCCTGACACTCTGGGGAGTAGGGGTCGCACCTGGTAACATTTAGGGCGTACCATCCATTGTAACCCCAGTGTCGGGTGTAAGTCACCAAGTCTCCTGGCAACAGGTCCCTCCCCGGGTGTCCTTCTGGGAGGTGAGCCTCCACGTCCCGCCGGGTTACAAAAACTTCTAAATAAAGTCCAGGCTCCTGGATGAAGCCCCAACCACCTTTTAACTTAAAGTTCCGTACTGCACCCTTACGCCGCGGCTCCCTCACCGTACTTTTATCCTTTCTCATACGTGCCTTCTCTGCCAGGTCCTTCTCCAGGTGACGTTGCCGAAGCTTTTGGGATTCTCGCTGCTCCCTTTGTCGCTCTGCTTCCCGCTCCCGACGTCTCCACTCTTCCTCCTGACGCCGGTTGTAATTCTCCTCCACCAGCATCTCCATGTCTCCACCATCAAACGCCAGCTTACGATGTCCGGTTTGCGGCAGCTCTCCTGGCGCCCGCCAGTCCTGGCGGCGCTCACCTGCGGTGGAAGCAGCCGGCTCTGGAACAGATGACGGTCGGGGCTCCGGTACAGGCAGGTAGAGCTCTGGTGCCTGCGCGGCCTCCTCCATGAGGACGGGTGTCGCTTCTTCTGCCTCAGCGACGGGGGCAGACAGCGGGATCTGGGGTGCTGGTGCGGCGTTTTCTGCAGGAACGGGTGCCTCCACTGTGATACTGGCAACCGGTTCAGATTGCAAGGGCTGGGATGCCCGCACGGCCTCCTGTACTGGAACGGGTGCCTCCACTGAGATACTGGCAACCGGTTCAGATTGCAAGGGCTGGGATGCCCGCACGGCCTCCTCTACTGGAACGGGTGCCTCACCTTCCGGTACAGACACTTCAGGGGGTAAGAGGGATTGGCGCCGCTCCAATTGTAGTTTTAGGGCCCGCCAGCTCGCTTCCATCCTGGCGACCTCCTCCCGGTGCCGGGCCAGGTCTCTCAGGGTATCCTCCGCTTCTTCCAGCGTAGGAGGGTTTCCAGGCCGGGTGCCAAACGGTGGCTCCGTGGCGATCGGGTCGCTTCCGTGGGGGGAGAGCTCTGACTCCTCCATCCCTTCCCACTTCTGCTCACGTCCATTCGCCATCTCAGCAAAGTCACATGTGTCATTAGCATCAGGAGAGGCGACATCTTTTGTAGGGAGGCGGGACCTTCGCGTTCGTTTACGCCCACTGAGGAGGATGAGGAGGCGGAACTCCAGAGCTGTGGGGCACGATCTTACATTGCAGTAACATTTAGAGTGTGCGGACATCGTTTTCGCGCCACGGAGTGAGTGTACGCCCACGAGAGCACCCCCTTATTCTTCACCTGTGCCTCGTGGCGCAGATATGACGGAAAAATGGCAAATACAGTCTATGATGATTTTTGCAATTCTCAAGCAAAAAAACAGTTCAATTAAGGCACACAGGACTCGCTTATAGCGAGCTTCTGAATCCTGTTTGCTGGGTGCGATGCAACATCTCTGTGGCGACTGGACCCTCGGGTGCTTCTGTCTTTTCACAAATGCCGGCTTTACCCGGCAATTGAATCAGAGGCTATTTTACTATGTAGAAGTGAATAAACTATAAATATATGTATATATATATGTCACAATGACATGTATATATATATATATATATTATGTATTCTAAGTGTGTATATTTTGTGTTTACAAGGAAAGAAAGTGTTTTTTTAGTTGCGATATTTTGTTCCCATAGACTTACATGGGACTTCCGGTATCGGAATCGGATATCGCCGATAGTTAGTGATATCGGCGATACCATTCCGATCCGATATTTTTAGATATCGAGCAGTATCGCTCAACACTATCCAGGACCTGACGGGTTTACAGCCAAATTATTAAAATTATTGAGTGAGGATATCCCGTCCACATTGGTAGGCACCTTCAATCATATATTGGAGACAGGAGGGTTGCCCATCCATTCAAACATGGCACACATGAAGGTGCTACTAAAACCCAACAAACCTTCACATCTGGCTGGATCCTATCGTCCATTCTCACTCATTGACCAGGATATCAAGCTTTTGTCCAGGATCATGGCAGATCGTTTGAGTAGCATTCTTCCTACGCTTGTAGGGCCATCACAAGTGGCCTTTGTTAGACCAAGATCGCCCATGAATAACATTAGGAAAGTAATAGCAGTTGTAGATAAATATCGTTGTCTGACAACATCGAGTCCTGTCATGCTATCCTTAGGTGGCGATAAGGCATTTGATAGGGTGAGCTGAAGTTGGTTGCCAATGGTCCTGGACAAAATTGCCATGAGAGGCACGTTTATGACTTTCTTATCAGGTGTCTACGCCAACCCACAGGCACAAATACACAACACAGGTCACCTTTCGGCTACTTTCACAATACAGAGGGGAACTCCTCAGGGATGTCCATTATCACCTTTGCTCTTTGATATAGCCCTTGAGCCATTAGTTACACACGTGGAGGATAACACAGTATATGACGGTATAAAGGTAGGGGGTCGGCAGATCAAACTCACATTGTTTGCAGACGATATACTCATTTATATGGCACATCCCCAAGACCATCTCAAAGGGCTATTAGACTGGATAAAAATTTTTTAACTAATTCTGTGGTTTCGCTTCAAAGACTACAAGAGTGAAATTTTTCAATTGTTAAAGCCTAATCCTCGTGAGCTTTGGTGTGCTTACTGATGGGGACAAAAGTAATTAAAACCTTTATTTATAACATATCTGTGAATCAAAATAGGACGAGATTCTAGTTCTCAATACAAACTTAACTATGAACCCTAATTGGACAAGGTTGTACGTCAATTGGAGCGGTGGCATGATTTGCCCCTGTCTCTTCTGGGCCGTTGTCACCTTCTTAAGATGATTATTTTTGGAAGGCTATTATACCCGCTTCAGACTATTCCAATCCTGTTACGTAAAGATGATGTTTCACGGATAAAAAAAGCATTGACCAGATTCATCTTGAGGGGAAAACGGCCCAGAATAGCAATACGAAAAATTATGCGTGCAGTAAAAGATGGGGGCCTGGCCGTGCCAAACGTTAGGAGTTATAACTTTTCGTGCTTGATCAGAGTGGGGAGAGATTGGTTTAAGGGGACTTAGTCCTACTCAGATGTATTGCTGGAATCTGGACTGACAGAGGGTTGTATTTTGGCCTCATGTGTTGACACTGTGATTTGTAAACTCCCGGTCATAGTGATCAGCGCTACTACGCGATACAGTAATTGCCTGTAAGGCAACCAGACGAGCGCATGGGTTGTCTTCTCAGTTATCTAAACACATGCCTTTATGGGCTCACCCAGAAATCCCAGTGGGAGTGACAGACCGCGTTTTTGAGACGTGGCATACTAAAGGTATACATACAGTATTCCATCTCATGCACCTAAAAGAGTGTAGGTGGCTGACATCCAAGGAGATTATGGAAAAATTCAATTAGCCCCCTTCTCACTTTATTGAAACTCTACAAGTGCATTATTTCTACAGAAATCGCCTGCGTAATATTATAGAAGAGGTGGTAGACAATTGATTTGACAAGATGGGAGATATATTTCTTCAACCAGACTGAAGTTTGCTCATGATTTTCCATGATTACTACGACCTGTGATGAGGTCATAGTCACATGATCTGGTCAGCTGATGTGTACGTCACCTGATGGTGTTTTGTAGGCCTATAAAACAAGGAGCTGTTGTAGTTGTTGTGTGGAAGGAAGGAGTTTGGCTGGAGTAAGCCTGGAACATTGTTTTGTTACTGTGTGGCAGTGTGCACCAGGAAGCGAGAAACAGACCACCCGGAATGTGACCTGGCGGTCTCAGCTGACCTGCAGCCGCTTAGTTAAGCCCGTCACAAGCAAGGGTGAGTCTGTGACCAGTGGTTCTCCAAACTGGAGTGATTTATGTTCTGTTTTCATTTTGTTATATGGACTTTTTGTTGAACTCATGATTAAAATCACTGAACTTTGAAATAAAAGGCTGTGTGTTTGCCTCATTACTGCGGCCCAGCCCTGCCTACCACAGCGGTTCCCTACAATTGGTGGAGAATGCGGGCAACGCAGTGAGGTCAGGCTGTTTTTCATGCATGACAGTAAATGTCCTGGTTATAGAAAGTGCACCAAAACCGGCTGGATAACTGTCCGAAGATGGAGAATAAAGTAAAAATGCTAGTGGAGGCCATGCGACAGCAACAGCAGGCTACACAGCAGCAACAGCAGGCTATGCAGCAGCAGCAGGCTATACAACAGCAGGCTATGTAGCGGCAGCAGGCTATACAGCAGCAGGCTATGTAGCAGCAGATATTTAATCGACAGCAACAGGAAACCAATAGTTTACTGATGCAGCACATCACAGCGCCGCAGACAGTAAGAGCTGCCCGGGGATGCCATGATGTCCGGAAAGCGGTGCGTACAGCGATCCGAAAGATGGAGCAATCAGATGACGTTGAGGTGTAGCTGGAGATGTTTGAAGGCGTGGCTAAAAGGGAGACCAGTGGGCCGAGATCGTGGCTCCGTTTTTGACTTCAGGACCCGCTAAAGCCTATAGGGACCTACCCCCCAGCAACAGGAGGACTATGAGAGATACTTGCACGTCTTGGGGTAAATGTTTTTTTCCTGGCCCAGCGTGTACCACAATGGAAGTTTCCCCTTCCGAGCCAGCTCGGTCCCAGTATTATGACTTGATACACCTGATAGAAAAGTGCTTTCAGCCTGAGGTGTTGTCACCCCGCGATATGCTGGATCGTATAGTGACTGATAAATTCGGGCGAACTTTGCCCCACACCCTTCAAACATGGGTTGGACAGGCAGCCCCTACTGATGGTCTCCAAATGGTAGACCTCATTGAAAGATATGGGCCTACCAAGGAGATACAGGGAGAGACTACCCGGAAGCTACCAATTAAATTCACCAAACCTTCACCCACAGCTCGGCGAGCAGAGACTCTGAGGGCCGCCCAGGAAGGGTCGGGGAACGAAAGGGGCCCCATAATCTGTTGGCGGTGCCAAGAACCATGACATGTGAGAGCTGATTGCCCCCACCTGACTGAGCCCATGGACAACAACTTTGGCTACTATCAGTCTCACTATACATAACACATGTGTGCAGTGGTCAGTATTACCTTTGCCTTCGGTGGAGGAGGAAAACACCTCTCCTATAGAAGTGTTAGTTGGGGAGATGGAAGATTTGCCACCGGGACCAGAATTGTAATACTTAAATGTGTCAGGTGACAATTTTGGTACGGCGCAACTCCGTGACCCTACGTTGAGTCTATTTGTTGGGGATAACATTTTGTTTTGTAACTGATCATTCCCCTGTGACTGGCAGTGTTGTAGCCCAGGGAGTAGAGTTCAGGTGGTAGAAAGATGAACATAACAGGAGACATGGAAAACGTTGGCAAACAGTTATTTAATCTGAAAACGGGCAGGCAAATTCAGGTGAGATCCATGCCTTGTTCATTTTCAGAAAAGTAAGCCGGTCTACATTCTCTGAGGATAGTCGCATGCGACAGTCTGTTAGTACACCACCTGCAGCACTAAAGACGCGCTCAGATAATACACTGGCAGCAGGGCAAGCCAGCACCTCCAATGCATACTGGCTAAGCTCTGGCCATGTATCCAGCTTAGAGACCCAAAACTTGAAAGGGGAAGAGCCATCTGGGAGTACACTGAGAGGGAAAGACATGTAGTCTGTCACCATCTTACGTAAACGTTGCCTCATGGTGAGTGGAGTCGTCTCGGATGGTGTAGACATTGGTGGCGCTGACACAAAACTTCGCCACATTTGTAACATACTGCTCTTGCCCTGTGCAGAGGCGCTGCTTGTGCTCCCTCTTGTTGCAGAGGTGTCTCCACTGCCTCGACGCACAGAGATTCTTTGTAAAGCAGTAGCAGCAGCAGTGCTCTCGGCTGGAATGGAGAATATTATGGATTGCACCAGTCTGTCTTGGTACTCCCGCATTTTACGCTCCCGGTTCAACGGTGTGATGAGGCTTTGTAAGTTGTCCCGGTAGCGAGGGTCTAGGAGGGTGTACACCCAATAATCTGATGTGGTGAGAATGTGGGCGATGCGGCGGTCGTTTCTCAGGCACTGCAGCATGAAATCAACCATGTGCTGCAGACTCCCAACTGCCCAACAAACGCTGTCTCTGGAAGAGGCGTCATCTCTGCCTGCTCTGCATCGCCCCACCCTCGCTCTACTTACTGACTAGAGCGTTGTGTACCTCCCTCTGTAGGGATTTCTTCCTCCTCCATTGACTCCTCCTCATCTCCTCACAAAGTGAGCCCTGCCCAGCCCTTTGTGAGGAACCAAGTTGCGCTGACTGTCCAGAAGGTGAGTGAATTTGTGACTCCTCATCCTCCACCTCTTCCAAAACCTCATCCTTTAGTGCTTGCAGTGATTTTTGAAGCAGGCAGATAAGGGGGACAGTCATGCTGACTAGTGCATCATCTGCACTCGCCATCCGCGTTGAGTCATCAAACGCACGCAAAACGTGGCAGATGTCCTTCATAGAGGCCCACTCAGTAGTGGTGAAGTGTGAACGGCGAAATTGCGAGTTGATTGCGCCTGATGCAGCTGATACTCCATTACTGCTGGCTGTGCTCACACAACCGCTCCAACATATGTAAGGTGGAATTCCACCTGGTGGGTACGTCACATATGATGCGATGTTCAGGAAGGCGAAATCTGCATTGCAGAGCAGCAATGCGCATCTGGCTATGCTGGAACGTCGCAAGTGAGCGCACTCTAGGCGGACCTTCTGCAGCAGTTCAGCAAGATCCGGATAGTCCCTCAAAAAACTCTGCACGACCAAGTTGAGCACATGTGCCAGACATGGTATGTGAGTGAGGTTGCCAAGGCCCAGAGCTGCCACCAGATTTCGGCCATTGTCACACACTACCAAGCCTGGCTGGAGATTTCGCTGGCAAAAACCACACGTCGCTCTCCTGCTTGATGGCATTCCAGACCTCCTGCCTGTGTGGCTTCGATTCCCCATTGAAATTAATTTCAGGACGGCCTGTTGACGTTTGGCCACGGCTGTGCTCATATCGGTCGCAACAGGTAAGCGTTCACGGGTCCATGTGGAGGTAGACCGTGACGGCTCCTGCAGCGATGATTCTGAGGAACTGGAGTAGGAGGAGGAGTCAATGTGTACAGACTGGATTCCTGCAATCCTTGGAGTTGGCAGAACACGTACAGCGCCACTCGCAAGATCTGTACCCGGCTCCACAACATTGACCCAATGGGCAGTGAGGGAAAGGTATCGTCCCTGGCCATGGGTACTGGTCCACGCATCGGTGGTCAGGTGGACCTTGCTACAGACGGCGTTTAGTAGCTCATGTTTAATGTTTCCCTCGACATGTTTTTGCAGACCAGGGACGGCTTGCCTGCTGAAATAAAATCGGCTTGGCACATTGTATTGTGGGACTGCCAATGCCATTAAGTTACGGAAACTGTCAGTCTCCACCAGCCTGAATGACAGCATTTCAAGGGACAGGAGTTTTGCAATGCCAGCATTCAGAGCCTGTGCTCGTGGATGGTTTGCCGAGTATGGCCGTCTTTTATCCCATGCCTGTGGTACCGATGGCTGTTTTGTGGCCTGGGAGTGTGAAGATGACAGGGAACTTGCTGCTGTGGGTGGAATAACACTTTGTCTCTGGACAACAGTGACCGAGGTTCTTCCATGGCGATCCTGTGAGGAAGCAGAACCAGCTGTGTGTGAGCTGGAGGTAGAGGCTCCAACACGACCTGAAGATGTAGGTGCTGCTGTAGGTTGGCCTACATCTCCAGTGTGTCTTTGTAACTCAACTACGTGCTTTGTCCGCACATGTTTCCCCATATTTGTGGTATTGAGGTTACTGCAATTTTTATCTCTTTTTACTTTTTGCTTACACAGCTTGCATTTAACATAGCAAATATCATCTGCAAGTCTGTCAAAAAAGGACCACGCAGTGCAAGTCCTGGGAGCGCCCATTTTGACTTTTGGAAGAGAACTGCTCCCAACAGGTGCCAAACTGGAGGCTAGAGGCAACCAAGTCTGCAGCCTACCTCTCCCTCCTGTTTGTACCGTTGGGACAATCTCATCCTCAGAGCTGCTCCCACCACCTTCCTGTCCCTCACGCCATGTTTGGTCTTGGACCTCATCATCTCCACTACCCTCTTCCAACACCTGCTGGTGTTGGGTGGTCTGGCCAGCACCATGCTCAACAGAAACTGGCACCTGAGTCTCATCATCATCAGATGCGTTCTGCGGTGTGCTGACCATCGGCACTGGCTCACCCGCCTCTTCTGATTCAGAGAGACACAGCTGTTGCGCATCACTGCATACTCCCTCTTCTTCACATTCCAGAATGCTGCTTGGCTGGGCCCCTGTTTACAAGCCAACAGATTCTGAGAACAGAAGCAGAGACTCAGCTGGCTCCAGTTCAGAACTCTCTGACTGCCTGGGCAATTTGACAGGTGGTGAACAGACAGATGGTTGCTCAACAGTGTTGTGGTCCTGAGAGGAGGTGGAAGCAATTGAAGTCGATGCATTGGCTGCCATCCAACCAACAACGGCTTCAATTTGTTCTTCCCGCAGCAGGGGGGTATGCCGAGCTCCTACAAAACTGCACATAAAGGAACGCTCACGGGGAAAACTGGTGGATGCTGTGTACTGGGGGCGGCAGCAGCCACAGAATCCCCACGTCCTCCCCTGCTGAAACTCCACAGCCACGACCACGTGCCTTACTCCCTGCCTTCTTCATCTTGGTAGATTGATAAAGAAAGTCAGAAAAGTTAAAAGGCCTAAGTGTTGTTATTCCGCAGAGACTGCAGTGAACACTGCAGACAACTGTTCACTAGGTGTGAAAGGCCCCTTTGTGTACTTCTATAGTGTTTGCAACCAATGTATTGTATACGGATGGAAGCGCGTCACACTAATAGATTGGAGTTATTTTAAATAGAATGGAGCAGCAACAATTGTAGAAAAATGAAAGGATGAGGCAGTGACACACGTTCAGCAGACTATAACCAGCAGTGGTTTAAGAACTAACTGGAGCGTGATCTGCACTCAGCAAAAAAAAAATATATCACAGACTAGAGTGAACATTGCAGTGCACACAACTGGTCACTATCTGTGAAAGGCTCCTTTGTGGACTTCTATAGTGTTTGCAACCAATGTATTGGATACGGATGGAAGCGCGTCACACTAATAGATTGGAGTTATTTTAAATAGAATGGAGCAGCAACAATTATAGAAAAATGACAAGATGAGGCAGTGACACACGTTCAGCAGACTATAACCAGCAGTGGTTTAAGAACTAACTGGAGCGTGATCTGCACTCAGCAAAAAAAAAATATATCACAGACTAGAGTGAACACTGCAGTGCACACAACTGGTCACTATCTGTGAAAGGCTCCTTTGTGGACTTCTATAGTGTTTGCAACCAATGTATTGGATACGGATGGAAGCGCGTCACACTAATAGATTGGAGTTATTTGAAATAGAATGGAGCAGCAACAATTATAGAAAAATGACAAGGATGAGGCAGTGACACACATTCAGCAGACTATAACCAGCAGTGGTTTAAGAACTAACTGGAGCGTGATCTGCACTCAGCAAAAAAAAATATATCACAGACTAGAGTGAACACTGCAGTGAACACAACTGGTCACTATCTGTGAAAGGCTCCTTTGTGGACTTCTATAGTGTTTGCAACCAATGTATTGGATACGGATGGAAGCGCGTCACACCAATAGATTTGAGTTATTTGAAATAGAATGGAGCAGCAACAATTATAGAAAAAATACAAGGATGGCAGTGACACACGTTCAGCAGACTATAACCAGCAGTGGTTTAAGAACTAAACTGGAGCGTGAATTGCACTCAGCAAAAAAAAAATATATCACAGACTAGAGTGAACACTGCAGTGCACACAACTGGTCACTATCTTTGAAAGGCTCCTTTGTGGACTTCTATAGTGTTTGCAACCAATGTATTGGATACGGATGGAAGCACGTCACACTATAATTTCAATTGAATGGCGCTGCAAGAATTACACTAAAGAAAAAAAAAGAGTCTGTGAGTGACACGTGCAGATGCCTACAAACAGCGTTGGATGCAGAGCAAACTGCAGCGCGTCACCTGCACTCACACGCAGACCTTGCAGAGCTGTGAAAACAACACTGCAAGGCTAAAGGAAGCTTTACACAGCGGTTGTTAAACTAGCCTGCCTAAAGCACAGTACACAAAATCGCAATCTCTAACTGTCCCTCAGAGTCAGCAGAGCAGCGTTCTGTCCCTAACTGAATTCACAGCACAGTGACGCTAAAATGGCGGCGGCGCCTTTTATAGTGCATTCTGACATCATTTCAGCATCCAATCACAGCCATGCCATTAGTTAACATGACCGCAGCAGTACAGGATGTGCCCACACTTCTTAGGATTCCTCATTGGCTGACTAAAATCACATTGCCTCTCAAAGAATTATGGGAACTTCCGATTCCGGTATACGATATATGGAAAATATCGGAACTAAGTATCTAAAGTCCGATACAGCGAATATCGGCTGATACTTGCGGTATCGGAATGCTCAACTCTAATCTTGAACCAAATCAGATACATGTCAGGCTGGTCTTACAAATACTCAGGGCCAATAAATTATTTGTCAAATCAGAAAAATGTACATTTTCAGTTCAGGAAATCCCTTTTCTGGGATATTTCTTATCGTCCAGGGGGCGGTACTGGATTGAGATCGTTCTGAAGACTTCAAAGCTTTCTAAAGGTAATAGGGAATTCTTGGCAAGTAAGTGAGCCTTTTAGGAGTGGCTTCATTTTTTGGAAGGGCAGTTCATCTGGTAATCACTGATCATATAAATCTTTCACATTTAGAATCTGCTAAACATCTGACAACTAGACAGGCAAGATGGTTGTCACGATACAGCTGTAGAGTGACTGTTGACCAAGGGCTCCTTCCGTGTCCCTAACACTAGAGGGCACCCTAGCTTGCCCTACTCCCCAGGATACTTCCAAAGGTGCAGATGTCAGGCCTCCGCCCTTGCCTTATCTCCTGAGTTAGCCCTCTGTCTGTTCTCTTCCCCCACCCAGGGAAGGAGGGCGCTACTGTACATCGTAGTACACCAACCCTACAAAAAGGCAACACAAACAAGGGTTAACAGAAAACTCCAGGCATGCAAAACATTCACTCACATATAACAGAGGAATGCACTGTGTTGTGAAGGTAGGGAAAGAAATCAAAATAGAGAAGGATAAAGAATTACACGCATACAAACCAAGGAGCAGTAACTAATAACTCTACCAACTCTCCTCTCGTAAGAACTACTCTCCCTCCATTAGCCATGCAGCAATAAAGCTACCTCTGACTAGGATTGTATCAGAGCCCAGATTATAATGGGAAAAGAGTGGCTAACCGAGCTCAGCTGTGAGCACAGGGATTCCAACGTGGCCGATTTACCCCTGTTCTGCCATAAAGAATAAACACATTTAAAATGAAGAAGTGCTTCTTTTCAGCGCTAGAGTAGGAGTCAGAAGCTGCTATCTTCTGGATCCACACTGTCACGGTAACCCCATGACAGTGGACACTGTTCTTTGCCACTTTTAACTTTTTTGTGGTGTATGGGCCGGGGATAAGAACGTTCAGGCAGATGCTTTATCTCATTGTTTTCCAGGGGAGGAAGTAATTGTGAGCTGGTTCCTATTTTACAGAAGGTTTAAGCTATTGCTACTATATGTTCTGATTGGAGGAGGAGGTTGTAAAGGGCTCAGGGGACACCCTGCTGCCTATACTTCAGGTAAACTGTTTGTCCCAGTAAGATTTTGAGTGAACATCATGACTTGGTCCTGGCTGAACACCCTGGTAGTAAAGCTACCACAGATCTTCTTATTTGTAGTTTTTGGTGGTCATGGTTGCACCAGGATGTTCAGAAATATGTAGCTTCTGTAGTACTGTGCGCATTCTAAAGTACTGCACACTAAACAATCCCCTAGCGATCCGATAACGAGCATACTAATGATCGCTAGCGGGATTGTTCTATATCGCTAAGTGCGGCACTTTAGCGTATAGTTAACGACGCTATCGCCGTTAGCGATCTTTAACGACTTTAGGGTACAAAAGTACCACTAAATCGCTAAGAAAAGGTGCCACACTAGCGATATATACTTACCAGGGAGCGCCGACGAGAAATAGGTTCCGGAACGATTCCAGCGACGAGCGAGATCACAGCAGAAAGCTCGTCGCTGGCAGATGCCGCACTGAACAACATCGCTATCGGATCGCTAAATAGTGACGTTTTTTAGCGATCCCGTTAGCGATATTGTTCAGTGTGGCATTACCCTTAAGACCCCACTTACTCGTCCATTTGGAGGTGTTCAACCTTTGGTGATTCCTTGTAGACCATGGACTCATTTGTATGTAGATTTCATCACTGATCTAACAGTAGGAAGCAGTTTAATATTGGTGGTAGTGGATAAATTCAGTAAGATAGCTCACTTCATTGCCATACCTGTTTTACCAAATGCCAAAACTTTGTCACAAATTTTTATTAAAGAAATCGTGACATTACATTGGATTCCATCTAATACTGTTTCTGAAGGGGAGGTGCAATTTATTTCCAAATTTTGGAAACCGTTTTGTGCTCTCTTAGGGATTTTTCTTTAATTTTTATCTGCCTTTCATTAATGTCTATCTGCCTTTCATTCACAGTCTAATGGGCAAAATGAAAGAGTGAATCAAAACCTTGAAATGTACCTTAAGCGTTTTGTGTTCGAAAGTCATCAGGTTTGGGTTTCTTATTTAACTCTAGCTGAGTTCACTGTAAATAAATGTTATCATGAATCTACTGGCAAGTTCTGTTCCCGTTCTTTGGAGCACACGGTTTTCATCCTCAGTTATGCTCCTTCAATATGAATCATTCTTCAGGAATACCTGAGTAGGTTTTCGTCATCTATCACATCTGTATGGCAAGGGGTTAGCAATGATTTGAGAAAGATGGGATCCAAATATAATAGTATGGCTGATCGGAGATGTTTGGTGGGTCCGGACCTGTGTGTTGCTGATTTGGTGTGATTGTCCTTAAAGAAGCTTAAGTTTAAGATTCCTTCTAAAAAACTGGGACCCAGGTTCATCAACCCCTATAAGATAGTTGCCGTCATTAAATCTGTTGCATTTTGCCTTTGCTCTGCCACCACACTTCTAAGATTCATAATGTATTTCACCTGATCACTTCTCAAAAAAACAATATTGCTTCCTCTGAACTATCCCCACCACACCACCTTCCCAGTCATTGTTGAAGGGAATCTGAAATTCAAGATAGCAAAGATTATTGATTCTCACTTTGTATGCTGGTGTCTTTGATTTTTGGTTCATTGGAAGTGTTACGGTCCTTAGGAGAGAATGTGGGTACCAAAATCTGATGTTCATGTGATCAAGTTAGTCCAGTCTTTTCACGCTTCAATTCCGGATAACTCTTGTTCTGAGATTCCGGAATTCCCCTTTATCACTGAGATACCATGACAGAGAGGGACAAGAAAATTGTGGGGTATGGTTACACGAACTCCTGCTTCATGATCCTATTAAACAGTATAGGTTTCCTTACTGTTATGCCAAGGGTTAATCAGTTCAGTTGATCTCCTGCAGCTCTCCATCCTGACTTGTTTCAGGAGTTTAGCATTGGCCACTCCCCTCTGGTATATATGCTCACCAGTGGCATTTGGGAGTTGCCAGTAATAGCTCTACTTCCTGGTTTGATGGTGAAGGATAAAGTTCAGAGTTTGTAGTTGGAGGCTGGAGAGTTTTTCTGGAGATTGCTACGTGGAGTTGGTTTGTGTGTTTTTCCTTATCTTCTGACATTTGGTGTCTCCTTCCTACACCTACTCAGTTTCTGCCTCTGTTGTTTTTAAAGTGTATTTGTATGATTGTAGTTCTCTTTTATCCCTGTCTGTTAACCCTGCCTGTGTGGTTAGTATTTTCCTATACACTTCAGCGCTTCATCTCCCTGGGAGGGGGAGGGATTAGATAAAGGTTAATTTAGGACCATAGCAAGGCACGCAAATCCAGCATCTCCACCTTTAGGAGTAATCCGGGAGACAGGGATAGACTGGAACACCCCTAGTTTAAGGGATCTGGTAAGTTTTCACAGTCCCTTGATACTACATGACAGCTACTTCCTCTTCCAGCACTTCTTCCACCAACATCTCCACCTCAACCTCCTCCACTTGGACCTCCACCTTCTGCTTCAAGATTATAAATTTTTTCTTTTCTTTTATTCTGTCATTTTAAGTAATTTCCATATCCACAATTGTTTGCAGAGAAATTGTCCTGATTTTTTCCCTTTTTACTTCCTTTTGCAGCCACTTAGCACTTACTATGACCATTTTACCGCGATTTTAAAGATCTGTAGTTTAGGTTGCCATTGACTTCTATAAGTTTCAGGTTGGGGGTAAAGTTCGGGGTCAAGTTCGGATACCAAATCAAACTTTTTACTCTAGTTCAGCCGAACCCAATGAACCCGAACATCCAGGGGTCCAGTAATGCCTAATAGAGAGGTTAGCTACAAGACTAAGGTGCTGTGCCGATTGGGTACACCTTGTTGCAGTGGGATGAGTTGTTAACTAAGTGCCCTATTTTATTTACATGTACTATTACTATTCACTTACTAAAGGGTATTTGCTCATTTTGTTTTTATCTTAGGTTCTACTAGCTGAAAAAAGCTTAAGAAGATTCCATGTGCTCTGTACAGTGCTCTGTATAGATGGACGAATACAAGGTGCTTTTTTTACCTCAACTGGCCAAGTGCTGAAACTTACTGCTTGACTAGACTTTTGTCTTTGAAGCCTAATGGTAAATGCACAGGTTGTAGCAGAAAGAATGAACAACAAAGCTCAGTGGTTAGCACTGCTGCCTTGCAGCGCTGGAGTCCTGAGTTCAAATCCCACCAAGGACAACATCTGAAAGAAGCTGTTCTTCCCGTGTTTGCATGGGTTTCCTCCGGGTACTCCAGTTTCCTCCCACATTTCAAAGACATACTGATAGGGAATTTAGATTGTGAGCCCTATCGGGGACAGTGCCAATAATGTCTGTAAAGCGATGTGGAATTAATGGCGCTATATAAATGAGTAAAATAAATAAATAATGTGATGTAGAGGTTGAACTGCAAGCACTTGTACTCACTCTCCTACAAAACAAGAATATTATGTTGTTAGATAATGCACTCAGCCTTTAAGTGCAATATCACATATTTTCACAATGTATTGCTTGTCCCTTGATGTGATGCCCTGCTTTACAAATACAAGTGTGTAGAAGTCCTTAAATACAAGTGTTCAACAAGTGGTTACTTAACTTATCAGGAAGTACATTTTTTTTAAAAAATACCGATACGTCTTATAGTTAGCTTGTCAGTAGAGATGAGCGAATAGTGAAATATTCAGATTCGGGAAAATCGTCTGAATAATTTCTAATAGCCGTGTATTCGTACCGAATAAGGAATCCAGTGCAAGTCAATGGGAAAGCGGAAGTTTTTCTGATGGACCCAATAGGTCTGGTGGCCTAAGAAAAAAGCTGAAATGGATGGGAAAGAGCTAAAACTAAATGGGAACAGCAAGGAGAAGATGCCTGCATGCCTTTCTGACTCACATATGATACCTGGGAATAATGTTGTCAGACTATTGCGCCGGTTTAATGGATTTTTAAAAAGACTTACCAAACCAAACCTACATTTTTTTAAAGGAAAAATGTTAAGAATAGTGTTGAGCATTCCGATACCGCAAATATCGGGTATCGGCCGATATTCGTTGTATCGGAATTCCGATTCTGAGATCCAATATTTTTTGCATATCGGATACCGGAATCGGAATTTTCCTGTAAAGTCTATGGGAAATTCCTGTGTCACAGAAGGAAGTACGTGACACAGGAACTGCCCGAAAGTGTCACTGTCAGTGTCGGTCGGGTCTGTCAGGAGTCAGGACTCAGCACTTACCTGGCAGAAGATCCCCGGTGGTCACGTCCTGGATGGCCGCCATTACCCTCTCCATGGCGGTCACGTACAGCTTCTCGCGATAACTGCACGTGACTGCCGAGTACTGGGTAATCTCGGCCAGCTGTACTCTCGCGACAGCTGCCCGTAAAGCAGTCCGGATGACGTCACCGCCGAGAATCTCCACCGGTAAGCAGCTCTGCTGCGTTGGGATGTCAGGCTGAGCCTGGCATCCAGATGTAGCAGAGCTGGACTCGTCGTGGGACACTCGTGATTTTGGACTACGTCGGACAGGGAGTATTTGTGTTGGTTTGTTATTTTTATTTTTTTACAGGAGATCGATGGCGTCGCAGGATGAGAGTACAATAACAATAATGAAAACTGTGTTGTGTATTATTTCATTAAAAGACTTTATTCTGGCTGTGTCTTTTTTTAAAAATTTACAAACTTTATGATTAATAATGGATCGGTGTCTTATTGACGCCTCTCCATTATTAACCGGGCTTATTGTCACCGTTCAATCAAAGGTGACATTAACCCCTTATTACCCCACTTGCCACCGCTACAGGGCAAGTGGGAAAGAGCCGGGTAAAGTGCCACAATTGGCGCATCTTTTGATGCGCCAATTGTGGCGCTGCTGCAGGCTGGTATTTTTAGGCTGTTGAGGGCCAAAATCCATGGGCCTTGACAGTCTTTTAATACCAGGCTGCAGCAGTCTGCTTTTTACTTGGCTGGTTAACAAAAATAGGGGGACCCCCACGCCATTTTTTTTTCAATGGGATTCCCTATTTTTGTTAACCAACCAGGCTAAGCAGACTGCTGTGGATCCTTAACAGCCTTAAATACCATGCCTCAGTAGTCTGCTTCATCTGGCTGGTTAACAAAAATAGGGGGGACTCCACGCCATTTTTTTTTTTCAAGAGGATCCCCTATTTTTGGTAATCAGTTCATTTCAGGTCAGCCGGGGTTCCCTCTGACGTCACTGATGCTGTGCGGTGTCCCCGGCTGACCTGAAGTGAAAGTGGGAAGCAATCAATTAAGCTTCCCAGCTAACCACTTCCTCTCCTGTCAGCCAGGAGAGGAAATAATTCATTCGGGGTTTACTGCGAGGCTGGCAGCATTAGCTGCGGTCCCTGCAGTAAATGTTAACCCTTTCAGAAGGATTACATCGGGGGACCTGACTGTGCGTCGGATAGGTAAGAATAATGTTGCTTTATTATTTTATTTTTATTACAGGAGAACAAGGGAATCGGAGGATTACCAGTACAATAAAAATATGGTCAAAAACTGTGTATTTAATTCATTAAAATGACTTTTCATTAATGTGTGTGCGTTTTTTTTTAATTTCATACAATAGGATTAATAATTGATAGTTGTCTAATTGACAGCTCTCAATTACACCGCTACAGGGCAATGGGAATAGACGGGCTAAGTGCCAGAAAGGGCGAATCTAATTATATATTTGCCTTTTCTGGGGTGTCTGGGGGCAGATGTTAGTAGCCAGGGGGGGCTCAAAAATAATGGTCCCTCTCTGGGCTATTATCTGCCCCCCTCGCTGGCTTTGTCTGTCTGGTTGAGAAAATAGTGCGGGAGCCCACGCATTTTTTTTCAACAATTTTACACTTCATATATATATACATGTCATTGTGACACACACACATATATATATATATATATATATTTATAGTACATACACTTCTACATAGTATAATAGCCGCTAATTCAATTGCCGGCTTTTGTGAAATTACAGACCCGACATGAAATGACACATGGTTTACATACAGTTAACCATGTCATTTCATGTAGTTTGATATATGGTTTTCACTAACAATTACATGAGTGTATGTGTGCAAAATTTCACACATGTAGGGGTTAATTAAAGGTGTAAATTCGTAGAAAAAAAAAGGCGTATATCATATACCATATATCAAACTACATGAAATGACATGGTTACCTCTATGTAAACCATGTGTCATTTCATGTCGGGTGGTTCTGTAATTTCACAAAAGCCGGCATTGCCCGGCAATTGAATTAGCGGCTATTTTTACTATATATAATATGTCAAAATGACATGTATATATTATATATATATATATATATATATATATATATATGTATTCTATGTGTGTATATCTAGTGTTTACAAGGAAAGAAAGGGTTTATTTTAATTACGATATTTCTGTCCCATTGACTTGCATTGGTTTCCGGTATCGGAATCGTCGATACCCGATACTTTTTGGGTATCGGTCCGATCCAATCCGATCCGATATTTCATGATATCAGAAAGTATCGCTCAACACTAGTTAAGAAACATTTTTTTCCTTCATAATTTCAGGTATATAACACAAAATAAAAAAAAATTATACCTCCCTTTTAGCATTTTGCATATGTTCACACGGAGCGTTTTGGCTTTTCCTTTAACATTTGTGAGGGCTCTCACGCCTACTTTTGGGAGGTCCCTACGTAATTCCAAATTGTTAGCTATATAGTGGAATACATATTCCCCATCACTTTACAATTCCAGCTAAAATATGTCCATTTGAATTCTGAGCTTCTCCCGCCACCACCAGCACGTCCACTGCCATGTCATTATGCTGCAAGCGCTTCACATTTTCCGAGGGCCAGCATGTGCCATGAAACCTGAGTTTTGTGAGCTCCACTGTTCATTTTGGCCACCGGATCCCAATGGAGCCGCTGTAAGGTGAATATAATACAGGAGTTGGGGGAGCGTGTCAGTAAATTGGATTCTACCAGACACCTAAAGCATTAGAATTAAATTCCTGAATCCTGATTGCCCATGCTGCAGTGACTGTGGAGAAGAGGTAAATCACCTGGGGTTGCATCTGTCCTGTCTGTTTTATATGCAAGGGGCAGGGGTGCTCGTAGACTGTTGCTCTTAGTGAACTCGGCCATAACTATCACCCCGTGCCACTTTGTTACAAATGAAACCCTGCCTATCTCTCACTACTCCCACAGTCTGTTCATAAACTATACAACACAATGCAAACTAGCATAGGTCAGCAACATGTACTTGCAATGATGATAATAACACCTAGGTGCCTGCCTTTCACTCTCACTCGTATTAAATCTCTCACTATGCTACCTAGCAAAGAACTAATCTTCACCCTCAGTAGCTCTTAAAAGAGCTTTTTGGAATCACAAACTCTCCCTATAGGCTGCTTTTGTCAGGGACAATATATATATTTTTATATGTTTTATACTGTCTAGCTTCCTTTGCTTTGCTGAAACAATAAGTTTTCCTTTGTGACTTATACTATGATGCACCGGTGTCTGCCCCCACCTTTGGGAACTGAGAAACCACGTGATATACAAGAAAAGCAGTATCGATTCTCTGCGAAAATGAAACTTAAGGATGACGATGAAGGGAGGACTTAGAAGAAGATCTAAGGAACAGTGGAACCAATCCAGATGGCAGAATACCAGACATAGACATATATGGCTAACCCCTTTCCCTTACCCAGCCCTTTCCTTCCTATGCACTGCCTATATTCTTACGTACAAAAGATTGTGTTCAGGGAATAAAGTTGCAGTTGCTGAGCCCTTACTGACGCCAGTAGCAGTACAGAGCATGCACTGAGATTGAACCAGAAACTTTGTCTGACTCATTCTTTGAATGGTTAACCCATGCTCATAGATTGAATTCGGAGTGACTGGAGGACGAGTGGAATTGTTGATACGACCCCGACAATTGGCGTCCCGAACGTGGGGCGTGGCCAACGGCTCGCTACTTGCCAGACCCGTCTCATAGATTTCCCAGTGGTACCCGCGGTGACTGAATTCGAGGACTGATCACCCTCCATCGAGAACGGTAAGTTCGGAGCATATATTTATATGTCCCACTTGCCTGTGTGTCAGTCACTGTAGGTCCTGTCGTGTTTTCTGTCTGGGTCTGGGTGAGTGACCGGTCGAGTGGTGAGACTGGGGGCGACCCCGCGCCACGTCCCGAACCAGCAATCGTGAGACTGAGTGACGTCGCGTGCCTGCGTGCACTCGTGTGAACACCACCTCCTCCTCCTCTGGTCACTGAACTCGAGTCTAGATAGTTGTCTCCCGTGACTGTTAGTAGATGTTTTGAATAAATGTTTTGATTCTGGAAAAGTTATTGGTATGTCAGGCGCACATGTGAATTGAATCAGTGACAAATTGAGGAGTACTCTTTGTCCTATACGGGGGAGTCTTACAAGGAGACGTCCTGCTGTCAAAGTTAGAGTGTTACGTTGAGCTGAGCTGTTTAGTCACCACTTAAAGGTTAGGGAAGGGATAGATTGAGGGATCTCTCTGTCTTACCAGTGTATTGAGGAGTTCTCTACGTTGACGGGTGGTGACCTGCTGGCGGCAGCGGTGGTCTGAGTCGCGACAGATCATTACATTCTGTTGAGTCATGTTGCGTCTATTCAAGTCCGAAAAACCTCATAAGTTAGAGGGTGGAGCTGTGGGAGTAGGTGAGATAGTCGAGTCACGGGAAGGCAAGAAGGCTGTCAAAGATGTGAGAAAGTTATATAAAATTATGGGTCTGCCCAGTACAGACAGACTCCAGCCTTCAGTGTGGAAGGAATATGTAACACAGAAGAAGGAAAATTGGCAGATGAAGCTAGATACGATAGACTGATAGATGAGACATACAAGTGTTATGTTGGTAGGACCGGACCTGATAATGCAGAAGTCAATGACGCAGAAGCAGAGGATCTAGCCAGAATAGCACAAGGGGCACAACATGATTTAGTGCAGGCAAAGAGAGGAGCAAGGATACATGCTGTAGGTACTCGTCCTGCAAACAACAGGGAGGGGAGACGTGTGCCAGGAGGTGGACAGAAGTTGTGCCACGAGTGCAGGAAACCAGGACATTTCAGGAGAGATTACAGAAACTGGTAGCAAGTGGTGTTTTAGTTAAAACCTAGCCCCCACCTTCGGTATCTCTGCAGCTAGGTTTCTTATCAGTGGCCTTGACAGTAAAAACTCCAACTTCAGCTTCCCCCTTCAACTACCAGATTTAACTCTCTATGTATTGGCTGGTACAATATATATATATATATACACTTTTGTTCCAGATATCTCAGGATGCTGCTTGGTTCACAGTTATTGATTTTGCCAATGTTATTTTTATAATATGTTGATGACTTACTGATTTGTGCCCCCTCCAGGAAACAGTGTCGCATTGCAACAATATTACTCATGTTGTTTCTGTACCAAGCTGGTTGTAAAGCGTTAAAGGATAAACTGCAATTTTGTAAATCTTCAGTTATCTTTTTGGGACATTGCATTACACCGGGGGCTCGACATCTGACCAGCGCTCGCAAAGAAGCTGTACAGAATTTTCCTATTCCTGTTAATGTTGCCGCTCTTAGGACATTTCTTGGACTGGTTTCCTACTGCAGACTG
The DNA here is from genome assembly GCA_033576555.1 of Oophaga sylvatica. Taxonomy (NCBI): domain Eukaryota; kingdom Metazoa; phylum Chordata; class Amphibia; order Anura; family Dendrobatidae; genus Oophaga; species Oophaga sylvatica. The sequence goes on along the minus strand of JARQOD010000004.1, from coordinate 56,064,983 downwards.
TGGATACATGCTGTGTCAATCCTCATGCAGCCTCTCTGTGACTGTATCACCATTGTGCCTTTTAAGCTAACTCCTGAAGGTATAGACTGTTTTTATTCCCTCAAAAACAGGATTGTGGCAGGTCCAGCGCTAGGAACCCCCAACTATGAACTACCATTCACCCTGTATCTCCATGAACAGCAGGGACACGCGGCAGGAGTATTGACTCAGTTACATGGTGACAATCAAAGGCCAGTAGCCTATTTCAGTGGAAGACTAGATGCAGTGGCTAGGGGTGCCCCGTCCTGTGTACGGGCAGTACATGCTGTAGGACTATTGCTCCACAAATCGTCAGACATCGTGCTTGATCATCCACTGACAGTACTTACACCTCATGATGTATACAACATACTGAACCAGGTGCAACCGGCACACCTTTCAGCTGCACGTCTGTTGTGAATGGGCTGGAGATGAGTTCTGAGCAGAGGCTCCCTCTGGTGGTTACAAGCGGTACTGGACTGTCCAGTGAAGATTGTGAGGATTGGGAATCAGGTGTTACTGACTGGTCTTATATAAGGGAGTCGCCTTCCCATCAGAGTTGCCGGTGATCAATTGTTCTGGTCTCAATCCTTGATTCCTGTTTCCTTTGTAGCCTGCTGTGTCGTTTCTGCATCTCCTGCTAACAGATAAGACATTTTCTTCTTTTTGTTTTTGTGCTTGATTTTTGCATTTTGTCCTGCACTTCTGTGGGGGCCTTCAGGGTCCCCTCCGGGGGCTTTTGCCCTCTCAGTTTAGTTCAGTCACTGATGTTTGTACATTTGCTTTTTCCAGTTTTTTTCAGTGGTTGCTGTTTTGATTTTGTTACACCAGAGAACTAATTTAGGTGGTAGAGGTCGTGTGATCTCAGGTGTTTTTGAAATTAGTAGAGTTGGTGCTTTTCAGGGTTTTTTGGGATTGCAGTAAGTGCCCTTCCTATCCTTTTCTATTTAGGAAGTTTGGGCCCCAACGTTTGCTCATACTATTTTCTGTCTGTGTCAGTATTTCTTCTTGTCTAACCGCCATTACATGTTTGGGGGCTTTCTATGTTCTTTGGGGATCTGCTCCGGGGCAGATAGCTTTCTTCTTTCTATCTTTAGGTGTAGTTAGTTTCTCAGGCTGTGACGAGGCGTCTAGGACCAACGTAGGAACGCTCCACGGCTGCCTCTAGTTGTGGTGGTTAGTCAGGGTACTGCAATCTCATAGATTCCAACTGCTCTGGTGTATTGCCTTTTTACCTGCACTCCTCAGTTACCGAAACATAACACACGTCACCTTCGATTGCAATGTGCACTTTTAATGCCTCCAAATGTTTCTTTGCAGAGATGTACCACACTTAATCCTGCCACATTGTTACCTCTCTCGGATCTAAAGGAGGGGTCAGGTACGGTATTGTACAAAGAAGATCCAAGAGAGGAGATTCCTCATGATTGTGTTCAGCTTATGGCACAGGAAACAGCAGGCCTACCCACAGTGTTTGAAACTGAAAGACTTAATGCTGATTTTGAATTTTTTGTAGATGGATCTCGCCACCAAGATGACTCAGGTACCTTCCACACCGGGTATGCCATCGTCTCCCTGAATGCAGTAATCAAAGCAGAACCAATGCTCCCACATCAGTCGGCCCAGGAGGCTGAACTTAAGGCTCTGACCGAGGCCTGTAAGATAGCTGAAGGTAGAATTGTTAACACCTACACAGATTCTAGATACGCATTCGGTATAGCTCATGATTTTGGTCCAATTTGGAAATCTAGAGGATTCCTGACGGCAGCAGGACATCCCATTAAAAATGCTGACGCAGTCCAGCAGTTAATTGATGCATTACAATTACCAAAAGAAGTAGCTGTCAAAAAGTTAAAGCACATACCAGATGCACTGATCAGGTGAGTAAAGGAAACGCAATGGCCGATGCAGCAGCAAAAACAGCAGCCAGTAGACCACTCCAAGGGGTAACGATGCACCAGGTAAGCGCTCCCAAAAATCCCTTTGTGTCGGAGGATGCCTTATCCCAGATGCAGGCTCAGGTGCGCCAGGAGGAAGTAGAAAAGTGGGAAAAAGAAGGTGCATGTCTGAATGAAGCAAATGGGGTATGGGGAAGAGGGATGCGTCGATGCCTTCCAAGGGCGTTGTACCCTGCGGTTGCCCAGATGTTACATGGGCCAACCCACCAGTCCAAAACTGCTGTAATGAGCGTGATGCAGAAGCATTGGGTAGCACCAGGCTTTTCCACCTGTATAGAAGGTTTGATCCAGGGATGAATGGTATGTGCTACACATAATCAGGGAAGGGTAGTCAAGACACCACCCAAACATGCCCCTCGGCCCCTCTATCCTTTCCAGAGACTGCAGATTGATTATATTCAGCTGCCAAAATCAGGGTCATGGGAGTACGTGTTGGTGTGTTTTGATTTATTCTCAGGTTGGCCGGAGGCTTTCCCGATTGCCAAGGCTACGGCTGCGGCAACCGCAAAGAAGCTGCTTGCGGAGGTGGTGTGCAGGTATGGAGTACCAGAGGTGATCGAAAGTGACAGAGGTACACATTTCACACGTGAAATAATGAATGAAGTCTTGACAGCTCTGGGAATTCAACAAGCTTTCCACACCCATATCATCCACAAAGCAGTGGAAAAGTAGAAAGACTAAATGGGACATTGAAGTAAAAAAAAAAAATCAAAGGCCATGGCTGAAACAGGGAAATCTTGGCCTGAATGTTTACCATTAGCCCTATACTCAGTAAGGTACACTCCAAATAGAAAAACTGGACTTTCTCCGTATGAAGTACTATTTGGCAAAGTGCCTAGTTTAGGATGTTTCTTTCCCCAAGCACTGGAAATGAGTAACTATGTATTAAGCTCATATGTAAGGGATTTGCATAAAAGACTCAAGAAAGTACATGATAATGTCTTCAGTTCTCTTCCAGATCCAAACCAGGATCCTGGGAGTCACAGCCTGCAGCCCGGAGACTGGGTAGTCATTAAAAGACACGTGAGAAAGAGTCTGGATCCGAGATTTGATGGACCTTTTCAAGTTCTACTGACGACAAGTACCGCAGTCAAGCTACAAGGCAAGGAAACTTGGATCCACGCATCGCATTGTAAGAAGATCCTTGGAGAGCCTCCAGAAGAGGAATGATGCTACTAATGACTAGTGTTGAGCGATACGATAATGTAAATATCGGCTATCGGCCGATATTAGCTCTATCGGCCTTTCGATAATTCGTTTCGATATTTTCGTCTTATCGAATACCGGAATCGGATTTGTCACTGTCACTGTGAGTGTCCGTCGGTCGGGTCTGTCAGGAGTCAGCGGCACTTACCTGGCAGAAGATCTCCGGCGGTCACGGCCTGGACTGCTTCATGGCCGCCATCATCTTTCCCCGGCGGTCACATGCAGTTTCTCGCGATAACTGCAGTGACTGCTGGGTAATCCCGGCCGTAAAGCAGTCAGTCCGATGACGTCACCGCCGGGGAAGCAGGTAATCAGCTGTGCTGCGCCGGGATGACAGGCTCTGCCTGTCATTCTGATGTAGCAGAGCTGGATCGTCGTGGGACACTCGTTACTATGGACTGCGTCGGTCAGGTGGTATACTTTTTTTTTTTCATTTTTTTACAGGAGATCGATGGCGTCGCAGGATGAGACTGTAATAAAAGTAATGAAAACTGTGTTTTTTTTTTTTTATTAAATTAAAAAACTTTTTTATGAACATTCACCCGTCCGGGTACATAAACAATTTAACTATTTACATACAGTGACCCTGTCCGGGTTATTTATAATTCTTTGGCAGGGGTGTTCCAGGTACCACCTGGTACTCTTCTGATGCTTGCCAAACATCCGAGGCACCAAGGACCACCAGGACCTGATGACGTCGTGTGGCCTGTACAGTCAAGTCGTGACCCGCTATCTGGGTCTGTGTGGCCACCTCTTTCATCTCCCTCTGGATCTGGAACCCTATGTCCCGGACTGAACGAACCCCAGGGGGCCTAACAGGCTCCGGGTACGGGCCAGCTATAGTTATCATGTCCATAGCTGGGGCTGCTGAGGAGACCACTGAGGGAGGCTGGGGAGATTTACGGCGTGGGGTGGGCACTTTTGCAGAGGCCTGGATGTGGGAGGCTGAAGGCTCCGAGGGTCTCACAGGTTCCTGACACTCTGGGGAGTAGGGGTCGCACCTGGTAACATTTAGGGCGTACCATCCATTGTAACCCCAGTGTCGGGTGTAAGTCACCAAGTCTCCTGGCAACAGGTCCCTCCCCGGGTGTCCTTCTGGGAGGTGAGCCTCCACGTCCCGCCGGTTCACAAAAACTTCTAAATAAAGTCCAGGCTCCTGGATGAAGCCCCAACCACCTTTCAATTTAAAGCTCCGTACTGCACCCTTACGCCGCGGCTCCCTCACCGTACTTTTATCTTTTCTCATCCGGTCCTTATCTGCCCGGTCCTTCTCCAGCTGACGTTGGCGAAGTTTTTGGGATTCTCGCTGCTCCCTTTGTCGCTCTGCTTCCTTCTCCCAACGTCTCCACTCTTCCTCCTGACGCCGGTTGAAATTCTCCTCCACCAGCAGCTCCATGTCTCCACCATCAAACTGCAGCTTACAGTGTCCGGTTTGCGGCAGCTCTCCTGGCGCCCCCCAGTCCTGGCGGCGCTCACCTGCGGAGGAAGCAGCCGGCTCTGGAACAGATGACAGTCGGGGCTCCGGTACAGGCAGGTAGTGCTCTGGTGCCTGCGCGGCCTCCTCCATGAGGACGGGTGTCGCTTCTTCTGTCTCAGCGACGGGGGCAGACAGCGGGATCTGGGGTGCTGCCGGTGCAGCGTTTTTTGCACGAACGGGTGCCTCCACTGCGACAACGTCAACCGGATCACATTGCAAGGGCTGGGATGCCCGCACGGACTCCTCTACTAGAACGGGTGCCTCACCTTCCGGTACAGACACTTCAGGTAAGAGGGATTGGCGCCGCTCCAAGTTTAGTTTTAGGACACGCCAGCTGGCTTCCATCCTGGCGACCTCCTCCCGGTGCCGGGCCAGGTCTCTCAGGGTATCCTCCGCTTCTTGCAGCGTAGGAGGGTTTCCAGGCCGGGTGCCCAACGGTGGTTCCATGGCGATCGGGTCGCTTCCGTGGGGGGAGAGCTCTGACTGCTCCATCCCTTCACACTTCTGCTCGTGTCCATTAGCCATCTCTGCCAAGTCACATGTGTCATTAGCATCTGGAGAGGGCCCCTCTTTTGTAGGGAGGCGGGACCTTCGTGTTAGTTTCCGCACACTGAGGAGGATGAGGAGGCGGAACTGAAGAGCTGTGGGGCACGATCTTACATTGCAGTACCATTTAGAGTGGTCGGCCATCGTTTTCACGCCACTGAGTGAGTGTACACCCACGAAGAGCACGCCCTTCTTCTTCACCAGTGCCTCGTCGTGACGCAGATATGGCGGAAAAATGGCAAATACATTCTCTGATGATTTTAGCAATTCTCAAGCACAAAACCAGTTCAATTCAAGCACACAGTACTCGCTTATAGCGAGCTACAGAATCCTGTTCGTGACACCCAAGTTGAGTCGCACAGAGCCAGAGGTTTTTGGGGTACTCGGCACCGAGCCCGTCGACTTCTATGGGGTATGTCACGGCTTTACCCGGCAACTGAATCAGAGTCTATTTTACTATGTAGAAGTATATAAACTATAAATATATGTATATATATATGTCACAATGACATGTATATATATATATATGTATTCTATGTGTGTATATTTAGTGTTTACAAGGACTTCTATGGGGTATGTCACGGCTTTACCCGGCAATTGAATCAGAGTCTATTTTACTATGTAGAAGTGTATAAACTATAAATATATGTATATATATATGTCACAATGACATGTATATAATATATATATATATATGTATTCTATGTGTGTATATTTAGTGTTTACAAGGACTTCTATGGGGTATGTCACGGCTTTACCCGGCAATTGAATCAGAGTCTATTTTACTATGTAGAAGTGTATAAACTATAAATATATGTATATATATATATGTCACAATGACATGTATATATATATATATGTATTCTATGTGTGTATATTTAGTGTTTACAAGGAAATAAAGTTTTTTTTAGTTGCAATATTTTGTTCCCATAGACTTACATTGGACTTCCGGTATCGAAATCGGATATCGACGATATTTAGTGCTATCGGCTGTTATGTTTCGGTAGCTGAGGAGTGCAGGTAAAAAAGGCAATACACCAGAGCAGTTGGAATCTATGAGATTGCAGTACCCTGACTAACCACTACAACTAGAGGCAGCCGTGGAGCGTTCCTACGTTGGTCCTAGACGCCTCGTCACAGCCTGAGAAACTAACTACACCTAAAGATAGAAATAGGAAAGCTATCTGTCCCGGAGCAGAACCCCAAAGATAATAGAAAGCCCCCAAACATGTAATGGTGGTTAGACAAGAGGAAATACTGACACAGAAAGAAAATAGCATGAGCAAACGCTGGGGCCCAAACTATCTAAATAGAAAAGGATAGGAAGGGTACTTACTGCAATCCCAGAAAACCCTGAAAAGCACCAACTCTACTAATTTCAAAATCACCTGAGATCACACGACCTCTACCACCTAAATTAGTTCTCTGGTGTAACAAAATCAAAACAGCAGCCACTGAAAAAACTGGAAAAAGCAAAAGAACAAAACTCAGTGGCTGAACTAAACTGAGAGGGCAGAAGCCCCCGGAGGGGACCCTGAAGGCCCCCAAAGAAGTGCAGGACAAAATGCAAAAATATAGCAAAAAACACAAAAGAAGACAAAGTCTTATCTGTTAGCAGGAGATGCAGACACGACACAGCAGGCTACAAGGGAAACTGGAATGAAGGATTCAGACCAGAACAATTGATCACCGGCAACCCTGATGGGAAAATGACTCCCTTATATAAGACCAGTCAGTAACACCTGATTCCCAGTCCTCACAATCTTCACTAGCACCGCTTGTAAACACCAGAGGGAGCCTCTGCTCAGAACTCATCTCAAACCCATTCACAACAGTACCCCCCCTTGAGGAGGGGTCACCTGTCACGCTGTCTAATGATATGTATACAATGTCAGTAAACTATTAATACAGGAACAACACTCTATACAACAACTAGTATAGCAACATCAGCATGTAAGTATAGAATAGATTTACCTGACACGATATCTGCTGAACTCAGGGTTAATCTTGAGAACTTGATGAGCTGAAACATGAAAGAGGTGGACCGGGATCTAACCTGACCCTAAACTGGGGTCCTAACTAATCCCTCACCTTGGAGGTACTGATAATGGTTCAGAGGTCCAAGTCTCCAACCTAACCCTGTCTCCTATCAGACCCTGAACCCTGTAATCAGTCCTAAGAAGGATCCTGACTACCACCAAAGGGATATGGGCTGATCTCAGCTAAATACACAGATTAGACATATAAGACAGACAGGATAACACTCGCTTGCATACACACTCAAACACCAAAGGAACATAAATGGTCTGGGAAATAAACTCTAACCAAGTTGAGCTTAGAACAACTAAGGAGCTCACAACTAAAGTCTATACAGATTCATTCCTATCTGTGGTCTGCATGAAGGTTTCACTGGCAACTCCCCAAGCAGACAACCAGGAATTTAAAGGAAACCAATCAACAAATAATCAATTGCAGCCGGGAGAAACTGCACCCAGTCCCAGCACCGAGCACAGACAGAATTAACTCCCTAGCTGCCAAACACAAAGAAACAGCAGATCAGCTGTGAGAAGTCAAAATGTGCAACCGCGACGATCTTCGTGGCAATGCACACATGACAGTATCCCCCCTTCTACGAGGGGCCTCCGGACCCTCAGGGCCAGGCCTGCCCGGGTGAGTTCTGTGGAAGGTCTGAACCAAACGATCTGCGTTAACATCAGACGCAGGGACCCACGTCCTCTCCTCTGGACCATACCCCTTCCAATGCACCAAGTACTGAAGGGACCGGCGATTCAGACGTGAGTCAATGATCTTTGATACTTGAAATTCCAAGTTACCATTGACCAACACAGGAGGAGGAGGTAGAGGTGACGGTATGACTGGTGCCACATACCTTTTAAGTAATGACTTGTGGAACACATTATGAATTTTAAACGTAGGAGGGAGGTCCAGACGAAATGCCACAGGATTAATTATGGAACTGATCCTGTACGGCCCGATGAATCTGGGACCCAGTTTCCAGGAGGGCACCTTAAGTTTTATATTCCTGGTAGACAACCATACCAGATCATTCACATTCAGATCTGGACCAGAAACTCTCCTCCTATCAGCCATATGTTTGTAACGGTTCCCCATCGCACTCAGATTATTCAATACACCTCTCCACACAGAAGCAAGTGACGACGAGAAACGCTCCTCCTCAGGAACCCCAGAAGGGCCCCCCCCATTGAAAGTACAAAACTGGGGATGGAAACCATATGCCCCAAAAAACGGGGACTTACCAGTGGACTCGCTCCGCCTGTTGTTAAGAGCGAACTCTGCCAGAGGCAAGAAAGAAGACCAGTCCTCTTGGTTCTCTGAAACAAAACACCGGAGATATGTCTCTAAGCTCTGATTCAGACGCTCTGTCTGACCATTGGTCTGCGCATGAAAAGCCGAGGAAAATGACAATTGCATCCCCCGACGTAAACAAAATGCCCTCCAAAATTTGGACACAAACTGAGACCCCCTATCTGACACCACATCAGAAGGCAACCCATGAAGTCTAACGATCTCCCTAATGAACACCTGCGCCAGAGTTTTAGCATTAGGGAGTGCAGGAAGAGCAACGAAATGTGCCATCTTACTGAACCTGTCAACAACCACCAGTATGACAGTATTCCCTGACGACGGAGGAAGGTCCGTAATGAAGTCCATAGATAAATGAGTCCATGGACGCTCCGGAAGTTTCAAGGGTAAAAGGGTCCCAGACGGACGGGTATGAGGGGTTTTAGAGCGAGCACACACCCCACATGACGCGACAAAAGTTATAACATCTTTATTAGCATTAGGCCACCAAAACCGGCGAGAAAGGAGATCTAAAGTAGCCTTAGTCCCTGGATGTCCTGCTAGAGCAGAATTATGATGTGCCTCAATAACCTTTTGTCTCAACAGATTTGGGACAAACAGTCTCCCTGGAGGTCCTGCAGGGGCGTCCCCCTGAGCCTCTAACACCTCCTCCTCAAGCTCAGAAAATACAGCCGACACTACCACCCCCTCCTGAAGGATAGTACTCGGGTCATCCGTTTTCCCGGCCCCTGGGAAACTGCGAGACAAGGCATCAGCCTTTACATTCTTAGACCCCGGGCGATAAGTGACGACAAAATTAAACCTGGTAAAAAACAACGACCATCGAGCTTGTCTGGAATTCAGACGCTTAGCGGATTCCAAATACAACAGGTTCTTGTGATCAGTAATAACGGTAACCGGGTGGACTGCCCCCTCCAAAAAGTGACGCCATTCTTCAAAAGCTAACTTAATGGCCAAAAGTTCCCTATTGCCGATATCATAATTCCTTTCGGCGGACGACAATTTCTTAGAAAAGAAAGCGCACGGATGCCATTTACCAGGGGACGGACCCTGGGACAATATAGCACCCACCCCTACGTCAGACGCATCCACCTCCACAATGAACGGCTGAGATGCATCTGGTTGGATGAGAACGGGTGCCGAAGCAAAACATTTCTTCAAAGAGGAAAAGGCTTGGCAAGCTTTGTCCGACCATTTAGAAAAATCCGTCCCTTTTCTTGTCATGTCAGTGAGAGGTTTGACGACAGATGAGAAATTACAAATAAATTTCCGGTAGTAGTTAGCAAACCCCAAAAAACGCTGCAGAGCCTTAAGATCCCCTGGCTGATCCCATTCAAGCACTGCTCTCACCTTTTCAGGGTCCATACGGAAACCGGAGGCTGACACCAAAAAACCCAAAAACTGAAGTTCCTGTACGGCAAATACACACTTCTCCAGTTTGGCGTATAATTTATTGTCTCGCAAGATCTGCAACACCTGTTTCACATGCTCCTGATGAGACACAAGATCTGGCGAGTAAATTAAAATGTCGTCCAAATATACAACCACAAACAGCCCCACAAGGTGACGAAAAATGTCATTAACAAAATGTTGGAATACTGCTGGTGCAGTAGTCAGACCAAAAGGCATGACTAGGTTCTCATAATGTCCCTCCGGCGTGTTAAACGCCGTTTTCCACTCATCCCCCTCTTTTATCCTAATCAGATTATACGCCCCCTGAGATCCAATTTAGAAAACCATTTGGCGCCAACAATTTGATTGAAGAGATCAGGAATAAGAGGGAGTGGATACGGATCTCGAACAGTAATCCGATTAAGTTCGCGGAAATCCAAGCAAGGGCGTAGGCCTCCATCTTTCTTCTTCACAAAGAAGAACCCCGCGGCTACTGGGGAAGATGAAGGTCTAATATGCCCTTTGGCCAGACTTTCAGAAATATAATCTTTCATAGCCTGCCTCTCAGGACCAGAAAGATTATACAACCTAGCTTTAGGCAACTTAGCATCAGGAAGGAGATTAATAGAGCAGTCATACACGCGATGAGGAGGCAACTCCTGACACCCCTCCTCAGAGAAAACATCCCCAAAATCCTCCAAAAAAGGAGGCAATGTACTAGGCACGACCGCACTGATGACTGTGTTCATGCAGTTGCTTTTGCAAAACTCACCCCATTGGCTTATTTCTCTGGACTGCCAATTAATCACAGGGTTATGTTTAACCAACCAAGGAAGTCCCAACACAATGGGAGTAGGTAGACCCTCCAACACATAACAAGATAATTGTTCCCTATGTATTGCCCCTACCCGAAGGTCAATGTTATGAACCTCATGAACAAAGCTACCTTGGCCGAGAGGCCTGGCGTCAATGGAGAATATAGGGATCGGTTTGACCAATACACTCAGATGCATACCTTGAGCCTGAGCAAACTGAGCGTCAACCAGATTAGCCCCGGAACCACTATCAAGAAGAACAGACAATCTCTCCACTCTCGTACCAACTACCACCTCCACTGGTACAAGGAACTGAGAAGAACTGGCGGATGAAATACATACTCCCAGGTTGTCGTCCACCACACAACCTGGGATTAACAGTTTTCCGGCGACTTTTGGCTCAACAAGGCACGGGATGGACATTCTCCAACAAAATGTCCCTCTTTCCCGCAGAAAAAACATCTTCTAGTCCTGCGGCGTACCGCCAATCCCCTCCTACGAAATGATGTCCCTCCCAACTGCATAGGCTCATCCGAACAGACAAGGGGAACCTCAACATAAGGGACTTTAGTGGTAGGTGGAGAAACAACAGGGAGTGGGGTTACCTCACCCCTCTCCCGAAGCCGTCTATCAGTACGGATAGCTAAGGCCATAGCAGCCTCCAGAGAAGGAGGAGACTCATACTGAGCCAAAACGTCTTTTAATTTATCAGAAAGCCCATGACAAAACTGGCTCCTAAGAGCTGGGTCATTCCACTGAGTATCTGTGGCCCATCTACGAAACTCAGAAGCAAATTCCTCTGCCGGACGATCTCCCTGCTGTATCTTACATAATTTTGTCTCAGCAAGAGAGACCCGATCTGGGTCATCATATACCAATCCCAGGGCAGTAAAAAATTGATCTACAGACAGTAGAGCCGGGATCCCGGAGGAAGGGAAAATGCCCAGGATTGAGGGTCCCCTTGCAGAAGTGAGATAACAATTCCCACTCTCTGCTCCTCACTCCCTGATGATCGAGGCCGAAGCCGAAAATACAATTTGCATGCCTCCCGGAAGGTGAAAAATTTGTATCGCCCACCAGTGAACCTGTCCGGGAGAGCAACCTTAGGTTCAACTCTGGTTTGCTCCAGGGGAGACAAAACTTTGGACTTAATGTCCGTCAGCTCCATGGATAATCCCTGCAACTGCAGAGCCAGCTGGGCTACTGGATCCATGGTAACTGGAGATAATTTTTATGGCCAGTGAAAATGTCACGCTGTCTAATGATATGTATACAATGTCAGTAAACTATTAATACAGGAACAACACTCTATACAACAACTAGTATAGCAACATCAGCATGTAAGTATAGAATAGATTTACCTGACACGATATCTGCTGAACTCAGGGTTAATCTTGAGAACTTGATGAGCTGAAACATGAAAGAGGTGGACCGGGATCTAACCTGACCCTAAACTGGGTCCTAACTAATCCCTCACCTTGGAGGTACTGATAATGGTTCAGAGGTCCAAGTCTCCAACCTAACCCTGTCTCCTATCAGACCCTGAACCCTGTAATCAGTCCTAAGAAGGATCCTGACTACCACCAAAGGGATATGGGCTGATCTCAGCTAAATACACAGATTAGACATATAAGACAGACAGGATAACACTCGCTTGCATACACACTCAAACACCAAAGGAACATAAATGGTCTGGAAATAAACTCTAACCAAGTTGAGCTTAGAACAACTAAGGAGCTCACAACTAAAGTCTATACAGATTCATTCCTATCTGTGGTCTGCATGAAGGTTTCACTGGCAACTCCCCAAGCAGACAACCAGGAATTTAAAGGAAACCAATCAACAAATAATCAATTGCAGCCGGGAGAAACTGCACCCAGTCCCAGCACCGAGCACAGACAGAATTAACTCCCTAGCTGCCAAACACAAAGAAACAGCAGATCAGCTGTGAGAAGTCAAAATGTGCAACCGCGACGATCTTCGTGGCAATGCACACATGACAGTATCCCCCCTTCTACGAGGGGCCTCCGGACCCTCAGGGCCAGGCCTGCCCGGGTGAGTTCTGTGGAAGGTCTGAACCAAACGATCTGCGTTAACATCAGACGCAGGGACCCACGTCCTCTCCTCTGGACCATACCCCTTCCAATGCACCAAGTACTGAAGGGACCGGCGATTCAGACGTGAGTCAATGATCTTTGATACTTGAAATTCCAAGTTACCATTGACCAACACAGGAGGAGGAGGTAGAGGTGACGGTATGACTGGTGCCACATACCTTTTAAGTAATGACTTGTGGAACACATTATGAATTTTAAACGTAGGAGGGAGGTCCAGACGAAATGCCACAGGATTAATTATGGAACTGATCCTGTACGGCCCGATGAATCTGGGACCCAGTTTCCAGGAGGGCACCTTAAGTTTTATATTCCTGGTAGACAACCATACCAGATCGTTCACATTCAGATCTGGACCAGAAACTCTCCTCCTATCAGCCATACGTTTGTAACGGTTCCCCATCGCACTCAGATTATTCAATACACCTCTCCACACAGAAGCAAGTGACGACGAGAAACGCTCCTCCTCAGGACCCCAGAAGGGCCCCCCCCATTGAAAGTACAAAACTGGGGATGGAAACCATATGCCCCAAAAAACGGGGACTTACCAGTGGACTCGCTCCGCCTGTTGTTAAGAGCGAACTCTGCCAGAGGCAAGAAAGAAGACCAGTCCTCTTGGTTCTCTGAAACAAAACACCGGAGATATGTCTCTAAGCTCTGATTCAGACGCTCTGTCTGACCATTGGTCTGCGCATGAAAAGCCGAGGAAAATGACAATTGCATCCCCCGACGTAAACAAAATGCCCTCCAAAATTTGGACACAAACTGAGACCCCCTATCTGACACCACATCAGAAGGCAACCCATGAAGTCTAACGATCTCCCTAATGAACACCTGCGCCAGAGTTTTAGCATTAGGGAGTGCAGGAAGAGCAACGAAATGTGCCATCTTACTGAACCTGTCAACAACCACCAGTATGACAGTATTCCCTGACGACGGAGGAAGGTCCGTAATGAAGTCCATAGATAAATGAGTCCATGGACGCTCCGGAAGTTTCAAGGGTAAAAGGGTCCCAGACGGACGGGTATGAGGGGTTTTAGAGCGAGCACACACCCCACATGACGCGACAAAAGTTATAACATCTTTATTAGCATTAGGCCACCAAAACCGGCGAGAAAGGAGATCTAAAGTAGCCTTAGTCCCTGGATGTCCTGCTAGAGCAGAATTATGATGTGCCTCAATAACCTTTTGTCTCAACAGATTTGGGACAAACAGTCTCCCTGGAGGTCCTGCAGGGGCGTCCCCCTGAGCCTCTAACACCTCCTCCTCAAGCTCAGAAAATACAGCCGACACTACCACCCCCTCCTGAAGGATAGTACTCGGGTCATCCGTTTTCCCGGCCCCTGGGAAACTGCGAGACAAGGCATCAGCCTTTACATTCTTAGACCCGGGCGATAAGTGACGACAAAATTAAACCTGGTAAAAAACAACGACCATCGAGCTTGTCTGGAATTCAGACGCTTAGCGGATTCCAAATACAACAGGTTCTTGTGATCAGTAATAACGGTAACCGGGTGGACTGCCCCCTCCAAAAAGTGACGCCATTCTTCAAAAGCTAACTTAATGGCCAAAAGTTCCCTATTGCCGATATCATAATTCCTTTCGGCGGACGACAATTTCTTAGAAAAGAAAGCGCACGGATGCCATTTACCAGGGGACGGACCCTGGGACAATATAGCACCCACCCCTACGTCAGACGCATCCACCTCCACAATGAACGGCTGAGATGCATCTGGTTGGATGAGAACGGGTGCCGAAGCAAAACATTTCTTCAAAGAGGAAAAGGCTTGGCAAGCTTTGTCCGACCATTTAGAAAAATCCGTCCCTTTTCTTGTCATGTCAGTGAGAGGTTTGACGACAGATGAGAAATTACAAATAAATTTCCGGTAGTAGTTAGCAAACCCCAAAAAACGCTGCAGAGCCTTAAGATCCCCTGGCTGATCCCATTCAAGCACTGCTCTCACCTTTTCAGGGTCCATACGGAAACCGGAGGCTGACACCAAAAAACCCAAAAACTGAAGTTCCTGTACGGCAAATACACACTTCTCCAGTTTGGCGTATAATTTATTGTCTCGCAAGATCTGCAACACCTGTCTCACATGCTCCTGATGAGACACAAGATCTGGCGAGTAAATTAAAATGTCGTCCAAATATACAACCACAAACAGCCCCACAAGGTGACGAAAAATGTCATTAACAAAATGTTGGAATACTGCTGGTGCAGTAGTCAGACCAAAAGGCATGACTAGGTTCTCATAATGTCCCTCCGGCGTGTTAAACGCCGTTTTCCACTCATCCCCCTCTTTTATCCTAATCAGATTATACGCCCCCCTGAGATCCAATTTAGAAAACCATTTGGCGCCAACAATTTGATTGAAGAGATCAGGAATAAGAGGGAGTGGATACGGATCTCGAACAGTAATCCGATTAAGTTCGCGGAAATCCAAGCAAGGGCGTAGGCCTCCATCTTTCTTCTTCACAAAGAAGAACCCCGCGGCTACTGGGAAGATGAAGGTCTAATATGCCCTTTGGCCAGACTTTCAGAAATATAATCTTTCATAGCCTGCCTCTCAGGACCAGAAAGATTATACAACCTAGCTTTAGGCAACTTAGCATCAGGAAGGAGATTAATAGAGCAGTCATACACGCGATGAGGAGGCAACTCCTGACACCCCTCCTCAGAGAAAACATCCCCAAAATCCTCCAAAAAAGGAGGCAATGTACTAGGCACGACCGCACTGATGACTGTGTTCATGCAGTTGCTTTTGCAAAACTCACCCCATTGGCTTATTTCTCTGGACTGCCAATTAATCACAGGGTTATGTTTAACCAACCAAGGAAGTCCCAACACAATGGGAGTAGGTAGACCCTCCAACACATAACAAGATAATTGTTCCCTATGTATTGCCCCTACCCGAAGGTCAATGTTATGAACCTCATGAACAAAGCTACCTTGGCCGAGAGGCCTGGCGTCAATGGAGAATATAGGGATCGGTTTGACCAATACACTCAGATGCATACCTTGAGCCTGAGCAAACTGAGCGTCAACCAGATTAGCCCCGGAACCACTATCAAGAAGAACAGACAATCTCTCCACTCTCGTACCAACTACCACCTCCACTGGTACAAGGAACTGAGAAGAACTGGCGGATGAAATACATACTCCCAGGTTGTCGTCCACCACACAACCTGGGATTAACAGTTTTCCGGCGACTTTTGGCTCAACAAGGCACGGGATGGACATTCTCCAACAAAATGTCCCTCTTTCCCGCAGAAAAAACATCTGCTAGTCCTGCGGCGTACCGCCAATCCCCTCCTACGAAATGATGTCCCTCCCAACTGCATAGGCTCATCCGAACAGACAAGGGGAACCTCAACATAAGGGACTTTAGTGGTAGGTGGAGAAACAACAGGGAGTGGGGTTACCTCACCCCTCTCCCGAAGCCGTCTATCAGTACGGATAGCTAAGGCCATAGCAGCCTCCAGAGAAGGAGGAGACTCATACTGAGCCAAAACGTCTTTTAATTTATCAGAAAGCCCATGACAAAACTGGCTCCTAAGAGCTGGGTCATTCCACTGAGTATCTGTGGCCCATCTACGAAACTCAGAAGCAAATTCCTCTGCCGGACGATCTCCCTGCTGTATCTTACATAATTTTGTCTCAGCAAGAGAGACCCGATCTGGGTCATCATATACCAATCCCAGGGCAGTAAAAAATTGATCTACAGACAGTAGAGCCGGGGATCCCGGAGGAAGGGAAAATGCCCAGGATTGAGGGTCCCCTTGCAGAAGTGAGATAACAATTCCCACTCTCTGCTCCTCACTCCCTGATGATCGAGGCCGAAGCCGAAAATACAATTTGCATGCCTCCCGGAAGGTGAAAAATTTGTCTCGCCCACCAGTGAACCTGTCCGGGAGAGCAACCTTAGGTTCAACTCTGGTTTGCTCCAGGGGAGACAAAACTTTGGACTTAATGTCCGTCAGCTCCATGGATAATCCCTGCAACTGCAGAGCCAGCTGGGCTACTGGATCCATGGTAACTGGAGATAATTTTTATGGCCAGTGAAAATGTCACGCTGTCTAATGATATGTATACAATGTCAGTAAACTATTAATACAGGAACAACACTCTATACAACAACTAGTATAGCAACATCAGCATGTAAGTATAGAATAGATTTACCTGACACGATATCTGCTGAACTCAGGGTTAATCTTGAGGACTTGATGAGCTGAAACAGGAAAGAGGTGGACCGGGATCTAACCTGACCCTAAACTGGGGTCCTAACTAATCCCTCACCTTGGAGGTACTGATAATGGTTCAGAGGTCCAAGTCACCAACCTAACCCTGTCTCCTATCAGACCCTGAACCCTGTAATCAGTCCTAAGAAGGATCCTGACTACCACCAAAGGGATATGGGCTGATCTTAGCTAAATACACAGATTAGACATATAAGACAGACAGGATAACACTCGCTTGCATACACACTCAAACACCAAAGGAACATAAATGGTCTGGGAAATAAACTCTAACCAAGTTGAGCTTAGAACAACTAAGGAGCTCACAACTAAAGTCTATACAGATTCATTCCTATCTGTGGTCTGCATGAAGGTTTCACTGGCAACTCCCCAAGCAGACAACCAGGAATTTAAAGGAAACCAATCAACAAATAATCAATTGCAGCCGGGAGAAACTGCACCCAGTCCCAGCACCGAGCACAGACAGAATTAACTCCCTAGCTGCCAAACACAAAGAAACAGCAGATCAGCTGTGAGAAGTCAAAATGTGCAACCGCGACGATCTTCGTGGCAATGCACACATGACAGTATCCCCCCTTCTACGAGGGGCCTCCGGACCCTCAGGGCCAGGCCTGCCCGGTGAGTTCTGTGGAAGGTCTGAACCAAACGATCTGCGTTAACATCAGACGCAGGGACCCACGTCCTCTCCTCTGGACCATACCCCTTCCAATGCACCAAGTACTGAAGGGACCGGCGATTCAGACGTGAGTCAATGATCTTTGATACTTGAAATTCCAAGTTACCATTGACCAACACAGGAGGAGGAGGTAGAGGTGACGGTATGACTGGTGCCACATACCTTTTAAGTAATGACTTGTGGAACACATTATGAATTTTAAACGTAGGAGGGAGGTCCAGACGAAATGCCACAGGATTAATTATGGAACTGATCCTGTACGGCCCGATGAATCTGGGACCCAGTTTCCAGGAGGGCACCTTAAGTTTTATATTCCTGGTAGACAACCATACCAGATCGTTCACATTCAGATCTGGACCAGAAACTCTCCTCCTATCAGCCATACGTTTGTAACGGTTCCCCATCGCACTCAGATTATTCAATACACCTCTCCACACAGAAGCAAGTGACGACGAGAAACGCTCCTCCTCAGGAACCCCAGAAGGGCCCCCCCCCATTGAAAGTACAAAACTGGGGATGGAAACCATATGCCCCAAAAAACGGGACTTACCAGTGGACTCGCTCCGCCTGTTGTTAAGAGCGAACTCTGCCAGAGGCAAGAAAGAAGACCAGTCCTCTTGGTTCTCTGAAACAAAACACCGGAGATATGTCTCTAAGCTCTGATTCAGACGCTCTGTCTGACCATTGGTCTGCGCATGAAAAGCCGAGGAAAATGACAATTGCATCCCCCGACGTAAACAAAATGCCCTCCAAAATTTGGACACAAACTGAGACCCCCTATCTGACACCACATCAGAAGGCAACCCATGAAGTCTAACGATCTCCCTAATGAACACCTGCGCCAGAGTTTTAGCATTAGGGAGTGCAGGAAGAGCAACGAAATGTGCCATCTTACTGAACCTGTCAACAACCACCAGTATGACAGTATTCCCTGACGACGGAGGAAGGTCCGTAATGAAGTCCATAGATAAATGAGTCCATGGACGCTCCGGAAGTTTCAAGGGTAAAAGGGTCCCAGACGGACGGGTATGAGGGGTTTTAGAGCGAGCACACACCCCACATGACGCGACAAAAGTTATAACATCTTTATTAGCATTAGGCCACCAAAACCGGCGAGAAAGGAGATCTAAAGTAGCCTTAGTCCCTGGATGTCCTGCTAGAGCAGAATTATGATGTGCCTCAATAACCTTTTGTCTCAACAGATTTGGGACAAACAGTCTCCCTGGAGGTCCTGCAGGGGCGTCCCCCTGAGCCTCTAACACCTCCTCCTCAAGCTCAGAAAATACAGCCGACACTACCACCCCCTCCTGAAGGATAGTACTCGGGTCATCCGTTTTCCCGGCCCCTGGGAAACTGCGAGACAAGGCATCAGCCTTTACATTCTTAGACCCCGGGCGATAAGTGACGACAAAATTAAACCTGGTAAAAAACAACGACCATCGAGCTTGTCTGGAATTCAGACGCTTAGCGGATTCCAAATACAACAGGTTCTTGTGATCAGTAATAACGGTAACCGGGTGGACTGCCCCCTCCAAAAAGTGACGCCATTCTTCAAAAGCTAACTTAATGGCCAAAAGTTCCCTATTGCCGATATCATAATTCCTTTCGGCGGACGACAATTTCTTAGAAAAGAAAGCGCACGGATGCCATTTACCAGGGGACGGACCCTGGGACAATATAGCACCCACCCCTACGTCAGACGCATCCACCTCCACAATGAACGGCTGAGATGCATCTGGTTGGATGAGAACGGGTGCCGAAGCAAAACATTTCTTCAAAGAGGAAAAGGCTTGGCAAGCTTTGTCCGACCATTTAGAAAAATCCGTCCCTTTTCTTGTCATGTCAGTGAGAGGTTTGACGACAGATGAGAAATTACAAATAAATTTCCGGTAGTAGTTAGCAAACCCCAAAAAACGCTGCAGAGCCTTAAGATCCCCTGGCTGATCCCATTCAAGCACTGCTCTCACCTTTTCAGGGTCCATACGGAAACCGGAGGCTGACACCAAAAAACCCAAAAACTGAAGTTCCTGTACGGCAAATACACACTTCTCCAGTTTGGCGTATAATTTATTGTCTCGCAAGATCTGCAACACCTGTCTCACATGCTCCTGATGAGACACAAGATCTGGCGAGTAAATTAAAATGTCGTCCAAATATACAACCACAAACAGCCCCACAAGGTGACGAAAAATGTCATTAACAAAATGTTGGAATACTGCTGGTGCAGTAGTCAGACCAAAAGGCATGACTAGGTTCTCATAATGTCCCTCCGGCGTGTTAAACGCCGTTTTCCACTCATCCCCCTCTTTTATCCTAATCAGATTATACGCCCCCCTGAGATCCAATTTAGAAAACCATTTGGCGCCAACAATTTGATTGAAGAGATCAGGAATAAGAGGGAGTGGATACGGATCTCGAACAGTAATCCGATTAAGTTCGCGGAAATCCAAGCAAGGGCGTAGGCCTCCATCTTTCTTCTTCACAAAGAAGAACCCCGCGGCTACTGGGGAAGATGAAGGTCTAATATGCCCTTTGGCCAGACTTTCAGAAATATAATCTTTCATAGCCTGCCTCTCAGGACCAGAAAGATTATACAACCTAGCTTTAGGCAACTTAGCATCAGGAAGGAGATTAATAGAGCAGTCATACACGCGATGAGGAGGCAACTCCTGACACCCCTCCTCAGAGAAAACATCCCCAAAATCCTCCAAAAAAGGAGGCAATGTACTAGGCACGACCGCACTGATGACTGTGTTCATGCAGTTGCTTTTGCAAAACTCACCCCATTGGCTTATTTCTCTGGACTGCCAATTAATCACAGGGTTATGTTTAACCAACCAAGGAAGTCCCAACACAATGGGAGTAGGTAGACCCTCCAACACATAACAAGATAATTGTTCCCTATGTATTGCCCCTACCCGAAGGTCAATGTTATGAACCTCATGAACAAAGCTACCTTGGCCGAGAGGCCTGGCGTCAATGGAGAATATAGGGATCGGTTTGACCAATACACTCAGATGCATACCTTGAGCCTGAGCAAACTGAGCGTCAACCAGATTAGCCCCGGAACCACTATCAAGAAGAACAGACAATCTCTCCACTCTCGTACCAACTACCACCTCCACTGGTACAAGGAACTGAGAAGAACTGGCGGATGAAATACATACTCCCAGGTTGTCGTCCACCACACAACCTGGGATTAACAGTTTTCCGGCGACTTTTGGCTCAACAAGGCACGGGATGGACATTCTCCAACAAAATGTCCCTCTTTCCCGCAGAAAAAACATCTTCTAGTCCTGCGGCGTACCGCCAATCCCCTCCTACGAAATGATGTCCCTCCCAACTGCATAGGCTCATCCGAACAGACAAGGGGAACCTCAACATAAGGGACTTTAGTGGTAGGTGGAGAAACAACAGGGAGTGGGGTTACCTCACCCCTCTCCCGAAGCCGTCTATCAGTACGGATAGCTAAGGCCATAGCAGCCTCCAGAGAAGGAGGAGACTCATACTGAGCCAAAACGTCTTTATATTTATCAGAAAGCCCATGACAAAACTGGCTCCTAAGAGCTGGGTCATTCCACTGAGTATCTGTGGCCCATCTACGAAACTCAGAAGCAAATTCCTCTGCCGGACGATCTCCCTGCTGTATCTTACATAATTTTGTCTCAGCAAGAGAGACCCGATCTGGGTCATCATATACCAATCCCAGGGCAGTAAAAAATTGATCTACAGACAGTAGAGCCGGGATCCCGGAGGAAGGGAAATGCCCAGGATTGAGGGTCCCCTTGCAGAAGTGAGATAACAATTCCCACTCTCTGCTCCTCACTCCCTGATGATCGAGGCCGAAGCCGAAAATACAATTTGCATGCCTCCCGGAAGGTGAAAAATTTGTCTCGCCCACCAGTGAACCTGTCCGGGAGAGCAACCTTAGGTTCAACTCTGGTTTGCTCCAGGGGAGACAAAACTTTGGACTTAATGTCCGTCAGCTCCATGGATAATCCCTGCAACTGCAGAGCAGCTGGGCTACTGGATCCATGGTAACTGGAGATAATTTTTATGGCCAGTGAAAATGTCACGCTGTCTAATGATATGTATACAATGTCAGTAAACTATTAATACAGGAACAACACTCTATACAACAACTAGTATAGCAACATCAGCATGTAAGTATAGAATAGATTTACCTGACACGATATCTGCTGAACTCAGGGTTAATCTTGAGGACTTGATGAGCTGAAACAGGAAAGAGGTGGACCGGGATCTAACCTGACCCTAAACTGGGGTCCTAACTAATCCCTCACCTTGGAGGTACTGATAATGGTTCAGAGGTCCAAGTCACCAACCTAACCCTGTCTCCTATCAGACCCTGAACCCTGTAATCAGTCCTAAGAAGGATCCTGACTACCACCAAAGGGATATGGGCTGATCTTAGCTAAATACACAGATTAGACATATAAGACAGACAGGATAACACTCGCTTGCATACACACTCAAACACCAAAGGAACATAAATGGTCTGGGAAATAAACTCTAACCAAGTTGAGCTTAGAACAACTAAGGAGCTCACAACTAAAGTCTATACAGATTCATTCCTATCTGTGGTCTGCATGAAGGTTTCACTGGCAACTCCCCAAGCAGACAACCAGGAATTTAAAGGAAACCAATCAACAAATAATCAATTGCAGCCGGGAGAAACTGCACCCAGTCCCAGCACCGAGCACAGACAGAATTAACTCCCTAGCTGCCAAACACAAAGAAACAGCAGCTCAGCTGTGAGAAGTCAAAATGTGCAACCGCGACGATCTTCGTGGCAATGCACACATGACATCACCGAACCCTCATTTGAGCAACCAGGTCGGTCAGGATGAGTTCTATGATACGCACGGATAAGTCTCCTAGCATGGATGTCCGAAGCAAACACCCAAGAATTGTCCTCCTGACCATAACCTCTCCATTTAACCAAATACTGGAGTTTCCGTCTAGAAAAACGAGAATCCAATATTTTCTCAACCACATACTCCAGATTGCCCTCAACCAAAACAGGGTCAGGAGGCACAGCAGCAGGAACCACTGGCTCAACAAACCTCTTCAACAAGGACTTGTGGAACACGTTATGGATCTTAAATGTCCCTGGAAGAAGCAAACGAAAAGAAACAGGATTAATAATCTCCATGATCTTATAAGGTCCAATGAACCTAGGCTTAAATTTAGGAGATGCTACTCTCATAGGAATATTCTTTGAGGACAACCAGACCAAGTCCCCCACTTTAAACCGAGGACCATCAGTCCTATGCCAGTTAGCAAACCGCTGGCCCTCTCCTGAGAGAGGGACAACCTCTCCACTACCTGGTCCCAAATCTGCTGCATACGCTCCACAACAGAGTCAACACTGGACAGACAGAAGCCTCCGTCTGTCCTGAAGAAAATCGAGGGTGAAACCCAGAATTACAGAAAAACGGAGACATCAAAGTGGCAGAGCTAGCCCTATTATTAAGAGCAAACTCAGCCAAAGGCAAAAAAGAGACCCAGTCATCCTGATCAGCAGACACAAAGCATCTTAGATAAGTCTCCAATGTCTGGTTTGTTCTCTCAGTTTGACCATTGGTCTGAGGATGAAATGCCGAGGAGAAAGACAATTGAACACCCAGTTTAGAACAAAAAGTCCTCCAAAATCTGGAAACAAACTGGACTCCTCTGTCAGACACAATGTTCTCAGGAATGCCGTGTAAACGAACCACGTGCTGAAGGAACAACGGCACCAATTCAGAGGAGGAAGGCAACTTAGTTAATGGCACAAGATGTATCATTTTGGAAAACCTATCACAAATTACCCAGATGGTGGTCATTCTCTGAGAAACAGGAAGATCGGAAATGAAATCCATAGAGATATGGGTCCATGGTCTCTTGGGCACAGGCAATGGCATCAACAAATCACTAGAGCGAGAGCAAGGCTTGGAGCGAGAGCAAGTCCCGCAGGACTGCACAAACTCCCTGACATCACGAGACAAGGTAGGCCACCAAAAGGACCGACTAACCAAGTCTCTGGTACCAAAAATTCCGGGATGCCCAGCCAATGCGGAACAACGAATCTCAGACATCACACTCTTTTTCCATTGGTCCGGGACAAACAATTTTCCAACAGGGCAGCGCTCGGGCCTATCCTCCTGACACCCCTCCAGAGCAAGTCTCAAATTGGGCGAGATGGCTGAAAGAACTACACCCTCTTTCAGAATAACAGTAGGATCAGATAACTCAGGAGAGTCCGCAAGGAAACTCCTCGAGAGGGCATCCGCCTTAACATTCTTAGTGCCAGGAAGAAAGGAAACCACAAAATTAAAACGTGTGAAAAACAAGGCCCACCTGGCCTGTCTAGGATTGAGTCGCTTGGCAGATTCCAGATAGACCAGATTCTTATGGTCCGTAAGGACCACCACCTGATGTTTGGCTCCCTCCAGCCAATGTCTCCACTCTTCAAAAGCCCACTTCATGGCCAATAACCCCCGATTACCCACGTCATAATTACGTTCAGTAGGAGAAAATTTTCGAGAGAAAAAGGCACAAGGGTTACTTTTAGAGGTCTCTGGATCTTTTTGGGACAAAACGGCACCTGCCCAATTTCAGAGGCATCAACCTCCACCTGAAATGGCAGAGAAACATCAGGCTGCCGTAGAACAGGAGCAGAAGTGAATCTCTGCTTAAGTTCCTGAAATGCAGAGACTGCCTCAGGAGGCCAATTCACCACATCAGAACCCTTTCTGGTCAAATCAGTTAATGGTTTAACAATAACCGAGAAATTACCAATAAATTTACGATAAAAATTGGCAAAACCCAAAAATCTCTGAAGAGCCTTTAATGAAGTAGGTTGGACCCAATCACAGATGGCCTGAACCTTGACCGGGTCCATTTCAATAACAGATGGGGACAAAATGAATCCCAGAAATTAGATCCTCTGTACGCCAAAAAGACACTTTGATCCCTTCACATACAGAGCATTCTCTCTCAAAATCTGGAATACAGTTCGAACATGTTTCACATGAGAGTCCCAGTCATTAGAAAAAATCAAGATATCATCCAAATAAACAATCAAAAATTTGTCCACAAAATCCCTGAAAATGTCATTCATGAAGGACTGGAAGACGGAAGGAGCATTAGTGAGCCCAAAGGGCATCACTAGGTACTCAAAATGCCCTTCAGGGGTATTGAATGCCGTCTTCCATTCATCCCCGTGCTTAATGCGAATAAGGTTATACGCCGCCCTGAGGTCAAGCTTGGTAAACCAAGTAGCGTTTTTCACCCTGGAAAACAGGTCAGAAATCAAGGGTAACGGGTATTGATATTTCACAGTAATATTGTTCAAGAGACGATAATCAATACACGGCCTTAATGAACCATCTTTTTTGGCCACAAAGAAAAAACCGGCACCTAAGGGTGAAGATGATGGTCTGATATGACCCTTCTCCAATGATTCCTTGATATAAGACCGCATAGCGTCATGTTCAGGTACAGACAAGTTAAAAAGGCGACCTTTAGGGAATTTACTACCCGGCACTAATTCAATAGCGCAGTCATAGCTCCTATGGGGAGGCAAGGATGCAGATTTACTTTCGCTAAACACATCAGAAAAATCAAACAAAAAGTTAGGAACATCCTGAGCCTGGGGGGAGGCTGAAAAAACAGGAGTGTTGGTATTAACACATTGGCAGCCCCAACTGGTTACAGACACAGATTTCCAATCCAAAACAGGATTATGAGACTGTAACCAAGGGAAACCCAGCACGATAATGTCATGCAGATTATATAGAACCAAAAATTTGCAGCACTCCTGGTGATCAGGTTCAACCCTCATTATCACCTGAGTAGAAAACTGGGTTTATTCTCAGCCAAAGGGGTAGAATCGATCCCCAGTAGGGGAATAGACTTCTGTAGGGGTATCAAGGGAAACCCACAACGTTTAGCAAAATCATAATCCATCAGGTTAATAGCTGCTCCAGAATCAACGAAAGCCTGAGCAGAAAATGAGGACAGAGAGCATATCAGAGTGACAGTTAATAAAAACTTAGTCTGAACACTACCCAAGACAACTGAGCGTGCAAAACGTCTTCCCCGCTTAGGGCAGACTGAAATAGCATGAGAGGCATCACCACAGTAGAAACATAACCATTGCGCTTTCGAAACTCATGACGCTGTGCCCCAGACACCACTCTATCACACTGCATGGGTTCAGAAGCTGGTTCACAAGGCAACACCATTCCACGCATACTTCTCCGCTCACGCAAACGTCTGTCAATTTGAATCGCTAATGACATAGAATCATTGAGACCAGAGGGGACAGGGAATCCCACCATAACATCCTTTACATTATCTGACAGACCCTTCTGGAAAAGGGCCGCCAAAGCGTCGTCATTCCATTTGGTCAGGACTGCCCACCTACGGAATCTCTGACAGTATAACTCAGCATCATCAAGCCCCTGATTTAATGCCAACAAGGCTTTTTCAGCTTGATCAGTGACATTAGGCTCATCGTACAATAACCCCAAAGCCTGAAAAAACGCATCAACATCACTCAAAACAGGATCCCAGGTATCAGGGAAAAAGCCCAATCCTGAGGATCGCCGCGCAGGAGAGAGATGATAATTTGAACCTGCTGCGCTGCGTTTCCTGAGGACTTAGATTTTAAGGCAAAAAACAATTTACAATTATTTTTGAAATTCTGAAACTTAGCTCGATCCCCTAAAAACAAATCTGGCATGGGGATCCTAGGTTCCACAACAGGCAACCTAGCAAGGTATGCAGCAATACTCTGAACCTCAGTGGCAAGCTGATCCACACGGCCAGACAACTGTGCAAACTCCATTGGGAGAAAAGATCCTCCCCAGCACCCAGAGATACAGAGGAAAAAAAAAAAAAAAAGCAACAAACAGAAAAATATCTCTGACAACTCTGACAACCTTTTTTCTTTCACAATATTTTTTCCCTTCTGTGAGTACCATACAATTTTCAATTTTTAGGCCGGTGATACTGTTATGTTTCGGTAGCTGAGGAGTGCAGGTAAAAAAGGCAATACACCAGAGCAGTTGGAATCTATGAGATTGCAGTACCCTGACTAACCACCACAACTAGAGGCAGCCGTGGAGCGTTCCTACGTTGGTCCTAGACGCCTCGTCACAGCCTGAGAAACTAACTACACCTAAAGATAGAAATAGGAAAGCTATCTGCCCCGGAGCAGAACCCCAAAGATAATAGAAAGCCCCCAAACATGTAATGGTGGTTAGACAAGAGGAAATACTGACACAGAAAGAAAATAGCATGAGCAAACGCTGGGGCCCAAACTATCTAAATAGAAAAGGATAGGAAGGGTACTTACTGCAATCCCAGAAAACCCTGAAAAGCACCAACTCTACTAATTTCAAAATCACCTGAGATCACACGACCTCTACCACCTAAATTAGTTCTCTGGTGTAACAAAATCAAAACAGCAGCCACTGAAAAAACTGGAAAAAGCAAAAGAACAAAACTCAGTGGCTGAACTAAACTGAGAGGGCAGAAGCCCCGGAGGGGACCCTGAAGGCCCCAAAGAAAGTGCAGGACAAAATGCAAAAATATAGCAAAAAACACAAAGAAGACAAAGTCTTATCTGTTAGCAGGAGATGCAGACACGACACAGCAGGCTACAAGGGAAACTGGAATGAAGGATTCAGACCAGAACAATTGACCACCGGCAACCCTGATGGGAAAATGACTCCCTTATATAAGACCAGTCAGTAACACCTGATTCCCAGTCCTCACAATCTTCACTAGCACCGCTTGTAACCACCAGAGGGGGCCTCTGCTCAGAACTCATCTCAAACCCATTCACAACAATCGGCGATACAATTTCGATACGATATTTTTAGATATCGAGCACTATCGCTCAACACTACTAATGACATTTGCTTGCATCCTTGCAGTAACAGATGCTTGGAACAGACTTAGCCGTGTAGATGGTGATGATAACAGGTTCATTAGACACCACTTAGCTTTAGTGGATGGACTGAAAGAACAAAACCAAACTGTTGCAAACTGTTGGATTTGTACACATGCGCCGGTGACATCCACCAGTTTACCATTTCTTGCAGTCCCAGTCTCGTGGAAGAGATTAACTCTTGGGATAACTGTTCCCCACTAGGACAAAAGCCCGGATGGTGCATGATGAGTAATATTTCAAAGTTTATAGATTTGGCACACCGATTAGTATTACAACATTCAGCTATATAGAAACCTTCCACTATCAATGTATTGGGTATGTGGGGATGGGCGACTTAGGTCCAGACTTCCGGCTACTTGGACTGGTCAGTGTACCCTGGTGAAATTGGCAATGCAATTCAAAATCTTGCCCTGGGATCCTGAGACGGCCCCTGAACTGACTAGAAAAAGAAAAGCTTAGACCAGTTACATACCGGCTATGCTGAAGACCCAAAATGTATATAGATTCCATAGGTGTTCCTAGGGGGGTCCCTGACAAATACAGGCCCAGAATCAAATCACAGCAGGCTTTCTCTCCCTCATCCCAACGATACAGATCAATAGAAATGTGGATTGGATAAATTATATATACTGTACGGAACAGAGATTTGTAAATTATAGTAGAGATGCCTTTCAGGGCATAGTTTTGGAATTGGGGTCCAACACAAGGATGACTCTCCAGAACAGATTGGCTATAGATATGATTCTTGCTGAAAAAGGTGGAGTCTGTGGGATGATAGGGGAAGAATGTTGTACCTATATTCCTCAGAATTCAGGGGTTAATGGTAAAACAATAATGGCTCTCAAAAAGATTACGGGCCTAGCCGAGGAGTTGAAATCCAATACAGGGTAGATACTTCCTTTTCCTCAGGTGGTTAGGAGGACTGAAGGGATTCCTCCAGCAAGCCTGTTTGTTGGTGGGGGGGCCTCCTAGTGGTGGGGACTAATAGTCTTGTGTTGTGTAATTCCCCTGTATAGAAAGGCCATCACCAGCGCGGCTCCCGTGTCAGGAACTTTCTTACATCAGGAAAACCGTGTCCCTGTTATACGATGACACCCAGAAAGGAGACATGGAGAAATATACTCCATTGAGTAAGCCAGACAACCCCCCCCTATGACAGAGTTCAACTGAGAGATTTGGTTTAGGGACAGATGGGAGAACTCCATGTGATTATCAGAGTAGGACCGGTTGTCTGGGGCGTCCACAAGGGGACAGTTCCTGAGATACCCTGGCGAAGAAATCCAACTCCCCTCTCCCACGCATGGACAGTCTCAAAGACAGTCAAGGGAAAACTTAGTGTTTAAGGGGGATTGTCAGGGACAATATATATATTTTTATATGTTTTATACTGTCTAGCTTCCTTTGCTTTGCTGAAACAATAAGTTTTCCTTTGTGACTTATACTATGATGCACCGGTGTCTGCCCCCACCTTTGGGAACTGAGAAACCACGTGATATACAAGAAAAGCAGTATCGATTCTCTGCGAAAATGAAACTTAAGGATGACGATGAAGGGAGGACTTAGAAGAAGATCTAAGGAACAGTGGAACCAATCCAGATGGCAGAATACCAGACATAGACATATATGGCTAACCCCTTTCCCTTACCCAGCCCTTTCCTTCCTATGCACTGCCTATATTCTTACGTACAAAAGATTGTGTTCAGGGAATAAAGTTGCAGTTGCTGAGCCCTTACTGAACGCCAGTAGTAGTACAGAGGCATGCACTGAGATTGAACCAGAAACTTTGTCTGACTCATTCTTTGAATGGTTAACCCATGCTCATAGATTGAATCGGAGTGACTGGAGGACGAGTGGAATTGTTGATACGACCCGACACTTTCACTGTCCATACACTCACGTTACGCTCTCACTATGCTGATTCTGGCTGCAATGGTGCAGATGACGCTGGCAGGGATTAAATATCTTCTATGACGCTGTAAGGTCAGCCAAATACAGTAATGCCACACCAAAGATGGCGCTGGCATTACTGTGATTGTCAAGCAGGTCCAGCATGTTCATTGGCTGCAATAAAGCGCCAAACATGCTGAATAACTACTCGCTGAATAACAATAGCCCGAATAGAAAAAATATTTAGACTTGAGAGTCCTCAGTGGTTGATACCTTTTAATGGCTAAAAGGTATCAACCACTGAGGACTCTCAAGTCTAAATATTTTTCTATCTACTGGCTAACACGTGTACGAAGATACACATCTTTCCTATAATAGCCCGAATAGCATACTATTTGTGCAAGTAACGAATAGTGCCGAATGTATTCCTCAACCCTAGTCTCTATCTCACCTCTATGGAGGAGGTCACTCTCCAACAATCACTCCACACTTCACCACCAGCATGCACTCCCACCTTCTATTGGAGTTGTCACTGATGCTATCCTCATCACAGTTCCTTGTTACACTTTCTAGCAGGTCTTACACACTGAATCTGACACCTTTTAATCAGCCTCGTTTCTGACAGGACATGATGCCCACAACCCTGGTCTGGTATAGCACACTGTATTATGGTGTTTCACATTGCATTGGGCAATACTCTCACATCACATACTGGGTGTGCTTTACAGTGGCATATTTTTCTCACTGTCAGGCTATCAATCACTATATTGACCTCTTATATCTCTTCTCCCACTTTGCTGGAATTTAGCTCCTCAGGTGGACATTTACTTAGCTTGCATGTATTAGATGTCAAACTGTTCCTCTTTGCTGTGACTTTGCCCCTTACTCATTTGAAATGAGTTTCTCACACTTCATCTTATGGGAAGACTGGTCAACTTTTGCTTAGACAACCTGAAGGGACCATCCAGATTTATCGCTTCTCAATATTAGAGATGAATCGAGCAATTCCTAATACTTGCATGCTCGTTTCGAGTAACGAGTATAATAGGAGTCAGTGGGAAAACTGAACTATTTTCTGGCCAACCCTACAAAGAGGTCTGGGTGGCAGTGAAAATGTTCAACTCAATGGGTGTAAGATAGTGCCTACTGCATGTGTTGGGGAACACTCGCTTGGCAATAGGATTAAAGCACACAGGCACGTTGTTTTCTCATAAAAAACTATCTATCTGGTTTATTAAGACATCATAAACTGCACCATAGGCCATGTTAGACTTCACAGAACTCTCATAGTCCATAGTACTTCATAATGTACGGCTTTACCTTGCAGTCCACTAAGCACGCTGGACTTCTCACTACGTCCCGTTACTGTGGGTGACCGCATGCCACACAGTTCATTACATATATCTATGGAACATAATTAACACCGACGTTCTGTTCCAATGGCAGGTAGGTCTCTGCCGTTATGATAACCCCCTTTCTGGGAGTTAGCTTCCTGGAGCTCTTGCTCCCCACACGCTGACTCTGTCAGTCCTCTCTCCTTACGGAAGCTGCCTATACTGGGATCACCATCCCGGAAAAAGCCTTGCTCACCAGGCCACTCCCGACAGTCCAGACCCTCAGAAGGACAGTAGATCCACTACCACAGTGCCGTCACAGACTGCACATACACTCTCTCTATGTCTTCTTCAGGAAGTCCACTCCTTGGGCCTTCCAACACACAGGCCTTCAGGTCTCAGGCCTTACCATGTGTCATTCAGGAATCTGATCCTTACTCCCAGAATCTTCCAACACAGGCCATCCAGGACCTTAAACTCTGACCATTCAGGTCCATACACTCAGCTCTGTGACCCAACCATGGCCACACTATGTAGCTGTAACCACCCCCACAAGTGGGCGGTGTATGTGTGGTTAGTTAGTTCCCCAAGCTCTCCAACTAACCCTGTAAGCCTCCCTTAAAAAAACAAAAACTTGTGGAAACTACAAGTTGAAGCAAAACAACATTATGGGCTTACAGTGCAGACTTCCTCTGCGACAAATAACGGCCATATACAGTGATGGTGGTCACTGTCTCTCCATCACAGTTACGCCTCCATGCACATCCCGAGGAGCCCATACAGCGCCCCTAGCTGTAACAGAGGTCACTGCCTAACAATAGTAAAAAAGCTAAATGGAAGAAGTACACCATTGGGAAAATCCCTGGAAGCATCTCTGACTTCCAGATCGCTGCTGAGAACAATGGTGTCACAATTTTACTCAATTTTATAAACCTGCAGTATAACATTACAAACCGATGACAAATTGCATTTTACAGGAAAAAAAATGTTAAGAAATTTTTTTTCCTGTATAATGACTTGTATATAAGGCAACATTTAAAAAGGATTTAAACAATATATAATTTAGGTAAACGAAAATTGATTTTTTAATTAAAAAATAGGAAATTTCACTGTAGTCTTAGAAGGAATCAATAACTGCCAAAAATAAGGGACTCAGATACACCCTGTATTAGACATAATGGAGGTCCTCATACACATTCTGGTCAAATTGTCATGTATTGGTACTCCTACACTAATAAAGGCTATGCACTTTGAGTGTTTATACCAAAGAAATGTATTCCGGACCACAGAATAGTCTATGTGTGAGCATGAGCAATATACAGTTGTGCTCAAAAGTTTACATACCCCGGCAGAATTTTTACTTTCTTGGCCTTTTTTCAGAGAAAATGAATGATAACACCAAAACTTTTTCTCCACTCATGGTTAGTGGTTGGGTGAAGCCATTTATTGTCAAACTACTGTGTTTTCTCTTTATAAATCATAATGACAACCCAAAACATCCAAATGATCCTGATCAAAAGTTCAAATTCCCCATTTCTTAATACCGTGTATTGCCCCCTCCAACATCAATGAAAGCTTGAAGTCTTTTGTGGTAGTTGTGGATGAGGTTCTTTATTTTCTCAGATGATAAAGCTGCTTACTCTTCTTGGCAAAAAGCTTCCAGTTCCTGCAAATTCCAGGGCTGTCTAGCATGATCTGCGAGCTTGAGATCTCCCCAGAGTGGCTCAATGATATTGAGGTCAGGAGACTGAGATGGCCACTCCAGAACCTTACCTTTGTTCTGCTGTAGCCAATGACAGGTTGAATTGGCCTTGTGTTTTGGATCGTTGTCACGTTGAAACGTCCCAGTATGTCCCATGCGCAGCTTCCGGGCTGATGTTTGCAAATTTGCCTCCAGTATTTGTTGATAACATGCTGCATTCACCTTTCCTTCAACTTTGACCAGCTTCCTGTGCATTTGTAGCTCAAACATACCCAAAACATCAGCGATTCACCTCCGTGCTTTACAGTAGGAATGGTGTTCCTTTCATCATAGGCCTTGTTGACCCCTCTCCAAATGTAACGTTTATGGTTGTGGCCAAATAGTTCAATTTTGGTCTCACCACTCCAAATTAACTTGTTCCAGAAGTTTTGAGGCTTGTCTCTGTGCTCTGTTGCATATTGTAGGTGAGATATTTTGTGGCATTTGTGCAGTAATGACTTTGTTCTGGCGAATTGAACATGCAGACAATTTTTCTTCAAGTGTCTCGTTAATGTGCATCATGAAACAGCCACACCGCTAGTTTTCAGAGAGTCCAGTATTTCAGCTAATGTTATTTGTGGGGTTTTTTTTGCATCCCGAACAATTTTCCTGGCAGTTGTGGATGAAACTTTTGTTGGTCTACTGACCGTGGTTTTGTTTTTACAGAGCCCCTGATTTTCCATTTGTTAACCACAGTTTGAACGCTGCTGACTGTTATTATCAATTCCTTGGATATCTTTTTGTATCCCTTTCCTGTTTTATACAGTTCAACTAACTTTTCCCATAGATCCGTTGACAATTAATTTTCTTTCCCATGAATGAATCCAGAAATATCAGTGGCTGGATGAAAGATGCAAGGGTCTGTCTGGATCCCAGAAACTCACTCAGCTTTTATGCACACACTGATTGCAAGCATACAGGTCACAGGTGAGGATGTCACCTTTAGGAGCCATTCAAACCCATTTGTGTCAATTTCTGTGCATGTTATCAGGCCAAAATCACCAGGGTATGTGAATTTTTTATCAGGGTCATTTGGATGTTTGGGCGGTCATTATTATTTAAAAAGAGAAAACACAGTAGTTTGACAATAAATCAACCACTAACCATGAGTAGAGTAAAAGTTTTGGTGTTATCATTCATATTCTCTGAAAAAATGCCAAGAAAGCAAAACTCTGCCGAGGTATGTAAACTTTCGAGCACAACTGTAATACCGATAAGGGTATGTGCACTGGTTGAGTAAAATATTTGCATAATTTCTGCATCTCTTGGCAGGAAAAACACAGCTGCAAAAACATGCGTTTTTGGTTCTCTTTTGCTGCATTTTTGTTGCCTTTGTACCCTGTGTTTTTGGATGATTTAAGTGAAGTCAATGGTGCAGATTATTTTCTGTACAAAATGTACAAGTCAAAAATACTTAACGTGTGCATGACACTTTAGGTTTCTCATTCACTTTGCGGGCATGAGGTTTTGCTTCAGGTTTTGACACAAAACACAATAGAAAGGCAACAAATCTGCAATGAGTGCACACAGCCTAAAATTTTGATCAAGTTTTTGAGGCTTATTTAGCAACCAAATCTACCCAAGAATATGTAAAACTCTACGGATGAGCAATATAGCACCGATACATTATTTAACACGCTTTTTGAAGCTTAGATAGCAACAACAAACTCTACCCAAGAAGATGTAATATGGATGAGCAATATAACTGATACATTTTTGAAAAAATTTATTGAGGCTTATATAGCAACGAAATGTACCCAAGAAGATGTAATACCCTATGGATGAGCAATACAATACAGATAAGATTTTGAACAAGGTTTTTGAGGGTTATATACCAACAAAATGTTCTCCAGATCACGGAATAGTCTATGGGTGAGCAATATAATAACAATAAGGGTATGTGCACATGTTGAGTAAAATTTCTGCACCATTTTTGCATGTCTTGTGGGGAAAAATGCAGCTGCAAAAATGTGCTTTTTTGGTGAATTTTTGCCACATTTTTAATTGATTTGAGTGAAGTCAATGGAGAAAAAGGCTGGGCAGAAATGCACTCAGAATTAGCATGCTGCAGATTATTTTCTGCACCAAATCTGCAAGTCAAAAATATTTAACTTGTGCATGACACATCAGGTTTCTCCATCACTTTGCTGGCATCAGGTTTTGCCACAAAGCCGCCCCGAAAAAAAACGTGGCAAAAACACATCAAATCTACAACACGTGCACACAGCCTAAAGTTTTGAACAAGTTTTTTGAAGGTTACATACTGACAAAATTTATTGCAGACCATGAAATAGTCTATGGGTGAGCAATATAATACCAATACATTTTAACAGGTTTTTGAGGCCTATACAGCAATGAAATCTACCCAAGAATATGTAAAAGTCTATGGATATGCAATTTAATACATTTTTTAACAAATTTTTGGAGGCTTAAATAGCAACAAAATGTACCCAAGAACATGTTACACTTTTGTGGATGACCAATATAGTACTGATACATATTTTACCAATTTTTTTAGAAGCATTGTACATGTGTGCATTTGCCAAGCTTCACAGTTCCACCACCAAGTTTGCCCAATTATCACACATGACCATGCCTGACTGGAGGTTCAGAGGCAAAAACTATAGATTTGTCTGGTCTGTTATTCCTTTAAGCAACTATGCCGTGTTGTGTGATTTATTTCCAAGACAAATTAGCTTCAGAAGAGCCTGTTGAAGCTTCGCTGAGGCAGAGTTGCAGAGCTTCCAGCTTCCGGCTGATGTGAACGATGTGCTCTGAGATAGCACATAAGAGATGGAGGATGAGGAGCAGGAAGGGGTGCAGGAATAGGTGTAGGAGGTGAAGGAAACCTTGATTGAAGTAGCGCCAGCAATTCTTGACTTTGGTTGCACATGTGCCATGCCAGAGTGTGACTTGGCCCAGCCTCCACAATGTTCACACAGCGTGTCCCGTCAGGGAAATGTTGGATCTCTGGCCACAAGTGCTTGTTGACGTGTTGGGCACGGGTGAGGTTCCTGGACATGTGCTAGTACAAGGCGGTGATGCCACATCAGGAGAAAAAGTGGCAGCTGTGGACCAAGTAATGAGACATGGCTGCTGCCATGAGTAAACGGAAATCCTCCTTATCAACAAGCCGAAAATGCAACATTTCCACAGCAAGCAGCCTGGAAATGTATTTGGTTAGCGTTTGGGCCTGTGGTTGGCTGCAAGCTTTCTCTTTCATTCCAAGGCCTGGGGTAGAGACAGCTCAATGCTGTGCCAAGGCAAGAATTGGAATTGCCTGATGATGGTAAGTCAGAATGTGCAAAGATAGGTGCAGGGAAGAGGCATCTGCACCAATGTTTTGGACAGGCGATTAGGAAGCACCTAGCACAAGGAAAGTGGCAGTGGTGTCACCTGGTGGCACCAATCGTGGACCCAGCTTTCAGCCCAACGAGTCAGGTGCTTAGATGACATATGTCTGATTATGCTGGTGGTGGTTAGATTCTTAGTGGTCAGGCCCCTGCTGATCTTTGCATGACACAGGTTGCAAATGACCATTTTGTTTGTCTCATAACGCTATTTAAAAAGTCCCAGACTGGGGAACACCTAACTCTTTGATGGAGAGATTCAGGATTGTCGGTGACCTGCAGAAAAGTAACCCCAGTGAAGGGGGCGATAAACCATCTTTTTGGGGTAAGTTCTCACCTCCGGTCCCCAAAAAGTTTCCCTCTAAACAATGTGGAGTTATTTGTTAAACTAGTGTCAGATGAATTTGAGAAAATCCCCAAAAAAATCACTCACGGCAACTTAACCTTTAATCAGAGAAAAGCCATTAAGGAACTTGGGAGACTTAGGGAGATAGTCATAAAGCCTGCGGATAAAGGAGGTAACGTGGTGATATGGCCAATCAAATCTTAAGGTACTGCCACACTAAGCTATCCCGCTAGCGATCTCGTTAGCGTTGCATACTAATGAGATCGCTAGCGGGATTGTTTCTATATCGCTAAATGCGGCCACATTTAGCGATATAGTTAAACGACGCTATCGCCGTTAGCGATCTTCTTAACGACTTTAGCGGTACAAAAGTACCGCTAAATCGCTAAGAAAAGGTGCCACACAGCGATAAGATACTTACCCAGCGGGAGCGCCAGCGATGAAATAGGGTCCGGAACGATTCCAGCGACGAGCGAGATCACAGCAGGAAGCTCGTCGCTGGAAGCTGCCGCACTGAACAATATCGCTAACGGGATCGCTAAATAGTGACGTTTTTTAGCGATCCCGTTAGCGATATTGTTTAGTGTGGCATACCCTTTATGAAAAGGAAGCCTTCAGACAGCTGAGAGATAATACATGCTATCAAAAAATGACATTCAACCCTACTTCGGCATTTCAGGGGGAATTGGTGCAAATCCTGGAAGAAGCTTTTAAAAATGGAGTCATCACAAAGAAATTGAGAGATAATCTTATATCTAAATATCCTAAGGTTGCCTGTATATACTTTGTACCTAAGATACATAAGGACCCTAGAATACCACCTGGACGTCCCATAGTGTCGGGTAAGGGGAGCTTGTGTGAAATTATATCAAAATATCTTGATTCATATCTCAAACCAATTGTGTTTGATTTACCATCATACGTGAGGGATACAAGTGATGTTCTCAATAAAATTGAAGGGATTCCACTAGATGATGATATGTGGCTTGTTAGCTTCGATGTGGAGTCACTCTATACATCGATACAGCACAAAGATGGCATCCAGGCCACTAAATTATATCTGTCTATGACAAACTATGATGATGATCTTATTGATCTACTACTGGCCCTTCTCGAATTTGCATTGACACACAACTATTTTCTTTTCAAAGAGACATTTTATGTACAGAAACAGGGAACGGCAATGGGGGCAGCTTTTGCTCCCTCATATGCCAATCTATTTTTAGGCATGTGGGAGAGGAACATCTTTTTTGTGCACCCCATAGCCTTTATTGAGAAGGTCCTGTTCTGGGTCCGATATATCGATGACATTTTGATGATTTTGGCAGGGCACAGAACAGGACCTTCTCTCCTTTTTAGACACCCTGAACAATAACTCTATCAATGTGAAGTTAACATGCAAATATAGTCAAAGGTGCATTGACTTTTTAGATATTAATATATCGAGGGGAGCCAATGGATTTTTGGAGACTAATGTTCACAGGAAGGAGACTGCAGTCAACTCTCTCCTATATGCAACCTCATCACACCCTAAACCATTGATTGAAGGCATCCCTACAGGACAGTTCCTTAGGACGAGGAGAATTTGTTCCAATGAAGAGACCTTTCGAGAACAGGTAGATGACCTTACTAGTAGGTTTGTTGATAGTGGATACTCCAAGAGAAGCATAAAGAGAGACGTGTACAAAGCAACCAAGGCATAACGGATGGATTTATTGAAGCCCAAAAATAAACCGAGTGTTGAACCAAAGGTGAGATATATATCCACCTATAACGAAAAATGGTCCCAAGTCAGAGGTGCTTTAGAGAAATATTGGCCTCTTCTATCAACAGACAAAACGCTCAGTAGGCATATTTCTCAGAGGCCTTCAATAACATTCAGGAAATCAAGCAATTTGAAAGATCAGTGGTACACAGCTATTATGCCGGACCCAACCCTAATAAGGCGTTTGGATCACAAGGCCAGAAATGGGTTTTTTTCCCTTGTAAAGATTGTATCGCATGTCCGAATATGTATAAAGCATTCACATGTACCTCCAGTAGTGGTGATAGGACATTTGATATCACTCAGCACATTACCTGCAATACTGTTGGGGTGGTATACTATGCGACTTGCCCGTGCAAGAAAATCTATGTTGGCCTTACCTCCAGGCCATTAAAGGTCAGGGTTTAGGGAACATTATAGAGATTATTAAAAATGCCCAAGAATCAGATGATCCATGTAGTCTTAAACCAGTACCAAGACACTTCAAGGCGAACCATGATTGTAATCCTGATCTCCTAAAAATCATAGGTATAGATAGGGTCCATATCGACAACCGTGGCAGCGACTGGAAGAAAAGTTTAGCTCAATTGGAGGCCCGGTGGATTTATAAAATTGGCTCCATGCAACCACACGGACTCAATGAGGTCCTAAGTTTTGCCCCTTTTTATAGTTTCAGGTATCTTGTGATTTTGTTTTTAATTTTTTTTAACACATCTGTTCTCTTTCCTAGTTATCTCTTTATCCCCATTGCGGTATTATGATGTATCTGGATGGAGTCTATCTTATAAGAAGACATCATGAAGATAGAGCATGTGATCCTGAATAGAGTTGAGCGATACTTTTCGATATCCTAAAGTATCGGAATCGGAATGGTATCGCCGATATCACTAAAATATCGGCGATACCCGATATCGATACCGGAAGTCCATGTAAGTCTATGGGAACAAAATATCGAAATTAAAAAAAAACCCATTCTTGCCTTGTTGGTTAATTGTACATGAAGGAAAACAAGGAAAGAGTAAATGTAGAATGTATTGGGGAAGGTTGAGGAGACATTAAAGGCATAGATGTTTAACCCATCAAAATGGAATAGCATAAATATTTTTTTTTTTTTAAAGATGTTCGGATTGACGAAGAAATTGACAATGTTAACGTTTTTTATATTTTGGCAAATATGTATATTACACAACTTCCATGCTCTTCATCTTCACCTTTTTAACTTTTCACACACTTTCTCCTTCATAATCTTCTGCAGCATCATCTTTTTCATCAAATTATTCTTCATCTTCACCTTCTTTATCTTCTTCTTAAACTTCTTGCTAATTCATCTTTGTTAACATTATCATATTCTTCTTATTAAACTATTTTCTTATTATATTCTGCTTATTTCTTCATCTTTTTTTATTTTTGACAGAGAATCCCGTCTTGTAATCTGTCAAAAGTATGAATTTTTTATCCTTCCGTTTTGTGTCACAAAAGATTTAAATTTCAACAGTATTTGTCCCTGTTCAGTTTTTGCCGCAGCAGCAGGGATTTTCCCGGGGCACCCGAGGAGGAAGGACTCCCCATACATGTTGTCTTCTTTCTGTTTGAATTTAGAGCATATATTTTGCTTTTTTTGGTCTTATACTTATGTTCTTCTGCTTTTGATCTTTC
>JARQOD010000004.1:55966550-56025033 GCA_033576555.1 Oophaga sylvatica | reverse complement strand
CCACCAGTTTTCCCCGGCCGTGAGCGTTCCTTTATGCGCACTTTTGTAGGAGCTCGGAGTACCCCCCTGCTGCGGGAAGAACAAATTGAAGCCGTTGTTGTTTGGATCTCAGCCAATGCATCGACTTCAATTGCTTCCACCTCCTCTCAGGACCACAGCACTGTTGGGCAACCATCTGTCTCTTCACCGCCTGGCAAATTGCCCAGGCAGTCAGAGAGTTCTGTACAGGAGCCAGCTGAGTGTCTGCTTCTGTTCTCAGAATCTATTGGCTTGCAAACAGGGGCCCAGCCAAGCAGCATTCTGTAATGTGAAGAAGAGGGAGTATGCAGTGATGCGCAACAGCTGTGTCTCTCTGAATCTGAAGAGGCGGGTGAGACAGTGCCGATGGTCAGCACACCGCAGAACGCATCTGATGATGATGATGAGACCCAGGTGCCAGTTTCTGTTGAGCATGGTGCTGGCCAGACCACCCAACAGCAGGTGTTGGAAGAGGGTAGTGGAGATGATGAGGTCCAATACCCAACATGGCATGAAGAACAGGAAGGTGGTGGGAGCAGCTCAGAGGAATAATAATAATATTTATTTATATAGCGCCATCATATTCCGCAGCGCTTTACAGTTTAGCAGTTTCAGAACACAAGTCATAAGTAACAACGTTAACAATACAATAATTTAAGCTAAATAAGTCGCCCCTGCTCGTGACAGCTTACAATGTACAATGAGATGGGGGAGATACAAAGTATAGGTGTTTATATACAATGGTGCATTTACAATGATGTTCCAGCCATCTTAAGGGACTGAGGGATGGAGATAGTGAATGGGCTAGAGACACACACACACTTACACAGAATACATAGAATGACTTTGATTAGTGAATGTGATAGGCCGCTCTGAACAAATGTGTTTTGAGGGAGCGCCTGAAACCATGCAAATTGTGGATAGTCCTAATTTCTTGGGGTACAGCATTCCAGAGGATTGGCGTAGAGCAGGAGAAGTCTTGGAGTCGGGAGTGGGAGGTACGTATTAGTGCAGAGGTTAGTCGAAAGTCGTTTGCAGAGCGCAGCAGTCGGTTAGGCCGATAGATAGAAATGAGGGAGGAGATGTAGGAGGGGTGCTGCACTGTGGAGAGCTTTGTGGGTGAGAACCAGTACTTTGGTTGAAAGCTGGGAGAGGCCTAGAGAAATGGTTAGTGATAGAAGGAAGATAGAGGAAGACATTGCCCCAACGGTACAAACAGGAGGGAGAGTTAGGCTGCAGACTCGGTTGCCTGTAGCCTCCAGTTTGGCACCTGTTCGGAGCAGTTGTCTTCCAAAAGTCAAAACGTGCGCTCCCAGGACTTGCACTGCGTGGTCCTTTTTTCACACACTTGCACATGATATTTGCTATGTGAAATGCAAGCTGTGTAATCAAAAATTAAAAATAGCTAAAAGTGTCAGTCACCTCAATACCACAAATATGTGGAAACATGTGCGGACAAAGCACGTAGTTGAGTTACAAAGACACACTGGAGATGTAGGCCAACCTACAGCAGCACCTACATCTTCAGGTTGTGTTGAAGCCTCTTCATCGAGCTCACACACAGCTGGTTATGCTTCCTCACAGGATCGCCATGGAAGAACCTCGGCCACTGTTGTCCAGAGACAAACTGTTATTCCACACACAGCAGCAAGTTCCCTGTCATCCTCACACTCCCAGGCCACAAAACAGCCAGCGGTAGCACAGGCATGGGATAAAACACGGCCATACTCCGCAAACCATGCACGAGCACAGGCTCTGAATGCTGGCATTGCAAAACTCCTGTCCCTTGAAATGCTGTGATTCAGGCTGGTGGAGACAGACAGTTTCCGTAACTGAATATCATTGTCAATCCCACAATACAATGTGCCAAGCCGATTTCATTTCAGCAGGCAAGCCGTCCCTGGTCTGCAAAAGCATGTTGAGGGAAAAATTAAACATGCGCTACTAAAAGCCCTCAGTAGCAAGGTCCACCTGACCACCGATGCGTGGACCAGTACCCATTGTTATGATCTGCTACAACCAGTAAGGAAAGAAGGGAATTCTGTCCCTACAATACAACTAAGCTGAATCCCTACGATGTAACGGGGAACCTGATCCTGCGACCAGACCCGCTAAAGTCCTCATCTAGTGTGAACGAAGACCTATAGTTGCGAGGGAGTAATCCCTACAAGATCTAGGGACTGGGAGAAAAGGTGGACACCTCCTAACATAAATTGTAGCATGGATAATTAAACAGAAAAATAAATACTTTGTGATCCTAACATCAAGCAAAACTCACAGATTAAGGCACCTAAGCACCCGGCTAGCTTAACAGTAGATAATACAATGAAGTCAAGCAAAGCCAGAAGGGCGGAGCCAGACTAAATAGGGAAAAAAGGTCATGTGACCAGCAAACTGAAACAAAACCTAACAAGAGGGTTCTAACACCCATGGCCAGGGACAATACCTTTCCCTCACTGCCCATTGGGTCAATGTTGTGCAGCCGGGTACTGATCTTGCGAGTGGCGCTGTACGTGTTCTGCCAACTCCAAGGATTGCAGGAATCAAGTCTGTACACATTGATTCCTCCTATTCCAGTTCCTCAGAATCATCGCTGCAGGAGCCGTCACGGTCTACCTCCACATGGACCCGTGAACGTTTACCTGTTGCGACCGATATGAGCACAGCCGTGTCCAAATGTCAACAGGCCATCCTGAAATTAATTTCCATGGGGAATCTTAGCCACACAGCGCAGGAGCTCTGTAATGCCATAAAGCAGGAGAGCGACGTGTGGTTTTTGGAAGAGAATCTACAGGCAGGCTTGGTAGTGTGTGACAATGGCCGAAATCTGGTGTCAGCTCTGGGCCTTGGCAACCTCACTCACATACCATGTCTGTCATATGTGCTCAACTTGGTCGTGCAGAGTTTTTTGAGGGACTATCCGGATCTTGATGCACTGCTGCACAAGGTCCGCCTAGAGTGCGCTCACTTGCGACGTTCCAGCATGGCCAGATCGCTGATTGCAGCTCTGCAACGCAGATTTCACCTTCATGAACATCGCATTATATGTGACGTACCCACCAGGTGGAATTCCTCGTTACATATGTTGGAGCGGTTGTGTGAGCAGCAGCCAACAGTAATGGAGTATCAGCTGCATCAGGCGCAGTCAACTCGCAATTTGCGGCGTTCACACTTCACCACTACTGAGTGGGCCTCTATAATAAGAATAATAATATTATTTATTTATATAGCGCCATAATATTCCGCAGTGCTTTACAGTTTAACAGTTTCAAAACACGAGTCATAAGTAACAACGTTAACAATACAATAATTAAAGCAAAATCAGCCGCCCCTGCTGGTGAAAGCTTACAATCTACAATGAGGTGTGGGAGATACAAAGTACAGGTGTTTATATACAATGGTGTTTTTACAATGATGGTCCAGCCATTTTAAGGAAGTGAGGGATGCATGGAGATAGTGAATGGGCTACACACACAGAATTACACATAGAATGACTTTGATTAGTGAAT
This sequence comes from Oophaga sylvatica, assembly GCA_033576555.1. Lineage (NCBI taxonomy): Eukaryota > Metazoa > Chordata > Amphibia > Anura > Dendrobatidae > Oophaga > Oophaga sylvatica. The sequence goes on along the minus strand of JARQOD010000004.1, from coordinate 56,021,506 downwards.
GTGATAGGCCACTGTGAACAAATGTGTTTTGAGGGAGCGCCTGAAACCATCCAAATTGCGGATAGTCCTAATTTCTTGGGGTAGAGCATTCCAGAGGATTGGCGCAGCGCGGGTGAAGTCTTGGAGTTGGGAGTGGGAGGTACGGATTAGTGCAGAGGTTAGTCGAAGGTCGTTTGCAGAGTGCAGCAGTCGGTTAGGCCGATAAATATAAATAAGGGAGGAGATGTAGGGGGGTGCTGCGCTGTGGAGAGCTATGTTGGTGAGAACCAGTAATTAGAATTGGATCCTATAATGAATGGGCAGCCACTGCCAGTGTAATGAGTGGCGAATAACTCTATGAAGGATATCTGCCACGTTTTGCGTGCGTTTGATGAGTCAACGCGGATGGCGAGTGCAGATGATGCACTAGTCAGCCTGACTGTCCCCCTTATCTGCCTGCTTCAAAAAACACTGCAAGCACTAAGGCATGAGGTTTTGGAAGAGGTGGAGGATGAGGAGTCACAAATTCCATCACCTTCTGGACAGTCAGCGCAACGTGGTTCCTCACAAAGGGCTGGAGGACTTTCAAAGTACCATGCTGTATCAACAATTGAACCTCCAGAGTCGCTGTCTATATTTTCATAACCATTACAAACTTTTAATGTATTTACAAAGCACATAATGTACATTTTTTGTCTATCCTTTTGTAATGCTATTGTGTTTCCATAAACTGATGTTACAGAATTATGATACAAAGTTTTTAAATTTTGAGTTTTAAATTTTGTAAATTTATATGTATTTGAAGGACTTTGTGAGGAGGATGAGGAGTCACAAATTCCATCACCTTCTGGACAGTCAGCGCAACGTGGTTCCTCACAAAGGGCTGGAGGACTTTCAAAGTACCATGCTGTATCAACAATTGAACCTCCAGAGTCGCTGTCTATATTTTCATAACCATTACAAACTTTTAATGTATTTACAAAGCACATAATGTACATTTTTTGTCTATCCTTTTGTAATGCTATTGTGTTTCCATAAACTGATGTTACAGAATTATGATACAAAGTTTTTAAATTTTGAGTTTTAAATTTTGTAAATTTATATGTATTTGAAGGACTTGTGAGAGTGAGGAGGAGTCAATGGAGGAGGAAGACATCGCTCCAGAGGGAGGTAGACAATGCTCTAGTCAGTATGTAGACCAAGGGTGGGTGATGCACAGCAGGCGGAGATGACGCCTCTTGCAGGGGACAACGTTTCTTGGCCAGTTGGGAGTCTGCAGCACATGGTTGATTTCATGCTGCAGTGGCTGAGAAACGACCGCCGCATCGAACACATTCACACCACGTCTGATTATTGGGTGTACACCCTCCTAGACCCTCGCTACCGGGACAACTTACAAAGCCTCATCACACCGTTGAACCGGGAGCGTAAAATGCGGAAGTACCAAGACACACTGGTGCAATCCATAATGTTCTCCATTCCAGCCGAGAGCACTGCTGCTGCTACTGATTTACAAAGCAGCTCTGTGCGTCGAGGCAGTGGAGACAGCTCTGCAACAAGAGGGAGCACAAGCAGCGCCTCTGCACAGGGCAAGAACAGTATGTTCCAAATGTGTCGAAGTTTTGTGGCAGCGCCACCAATGTCTACACCATCCGAGACGGCTCCAGTCAGCAGGAGGCAACATTTCCGTAAGATGTGTACAGACTACATGTCTTGCCCTCTCAGTGTACTCTCAGATGGCTCTTCCCCATTCAAGTTTTGTGTCTCTAAGCTGGATACATGGCCAGAGCTTAGCCAGTATGCATTGGAGGTGCTGGCTTGATCTGCTGGCAGTGTATTATCGGAGCGCGTCTTTACTGCTGCAGGTGGTGTACTAACAGACCGTTGCATGCGACTATCCTACGATAATGTAGAACGGCTTACTTTTCTGAAAATGAACTAGGCATGGATCTCGCCTGAATTTGCCTGTCCGGTTTCAGATTAACTAACTGGTTGACAACGTTTTCCATGTCTCCTGTTATGTTCATCTTTCTACCACCTGAGCTATACTCCCTGGGCTACAACACTGCCAGTTGCTGCTCAGAAGTGTCGTGTCCACAGACCAATACACAAGCTATAGTGATAGTGGGGTTCAGTAACGCCTGCTGTTCCCCTGCTGTGTGTCCGGCAAAAATTACTGCTACCTACCTACACATGTTTAAAAAAAACATGACATGTTAAAGTGGCTAGTGCTACACATAGATATCAGGCTACACCCTTATTTCTAAGCTGTAAACAAGTGAAACGTCAAATTTAAAACCATTCAATGATTAGTGTTGGTAACAAATCTGTAACTAAATAATTGTGACATATTATGGCAGATATCCACATGTCTAACACAAATGCTAACACAAAAGCATACTTATGCTATAGGGTACTGATGGTGAACCTTCTCACTCCATAACTTTGACCAATCCAACTCACATCATGCCTCAAATGCTGCAATGTTGGAAGTGCATAATGTGGGTTGAACTTTGACAACAGCTGCAGTGCGAAGGTTATCCTTCTGTGTTCTTGGCTTTTAAATAAAAGCATACAAGTAAATATAATAATACATTGTTGATTAAGGGACATGATGTACACCTGTAATATTGTGCAAACAATGGATGTAGGACTATTCCTCTTCAACATTACTTATATTTGTGTCATTTGAAAAAATACATATTTTAGTTAAAAATTAAAAACCCATGTTCAGTAGCTGTGAAAGGCCCGTTTGTGTACTTCTATATTGTTTGCAACCAATGTATTGTATACGGATGGAAGCGCGTCACACTAATAGATTAATTTATTTTAAATGGAATGTAGCAGAACCAATTGGAGATAAATGAAAAGGATGAGCCACTGAGACACGCTCAGCAGAGTACAAGCAGCAGTGCTTGAACATGTAACTGGAGCGTGATCTGCACTAAAAAAAGTAAAAAACACAGACTGAAGTGAACACTGAAACACAACTGTCCACAATCTGTGAAAAGCTCCTTTCTGTACTTCTATAGTGTTTGCAACCAATGTATTGTATACGGATGGAAGCGCGTCACACTAATACTATTAGGATGAGCCACTGAGACACGCTCAGCAGAGTACAAGCAGCAGTGCTTGAACAAGTAACTGGAGCGTGATCTGCACTCAAAAAAGTAAAAAACACAGACTGAAGTGAACACTGAAACACAACTGTCCACAATCTGTGAAAAGCTCCTTTCTGTACTTCTATAGTGTTTGCAACCAATGTATTGTATACGGATGGAAGCGCGTCACACTAATACTATTAGGATGAGCCACTGAGACACGCTCAGCAGAGTACAAGCAGCAGTGCTTGAACATGTAACTGGAGCGTGATCTGCACTAAAAAAAGTAAAAAACACAGACTGAAGTGAACACTGAAACACAACTGTCCACAATCTGTGAAAAGCTCCTTTCTGTACTTCTATAGTGTTTGCAACCAATGTATTGTATACGGATGGAAGCGCGTCACACTAATACATTAGGATGAGCCACTGAGACACGCTCAGCAGAGTACAAGCAGCAGTGCTTGAACAAGTAACTGGAGCGTGATCTGCACTCAAAAAAGTAAAAAACACAGACTGAAGTGAACACTGAAACACAACTGTCCACAATCTGTGAAAAGCTCCTTTCTGTACTTCTATAGTGTTTGCAACCAATGTATTGTATACGGATGGAAGCGCGTCACACTAATACTATTAGGATGAGCACGAAGGACACGCTCAGCAGAGTACAAGCAGCAGTGCTTGAACAAGTAACTGGAGCGTGATCTGCACTCAAAAAAGTAAAAAACACAGACTGAAGTGAACACTGAAACACAACTGTCCACAATCTGTGAAAAGCTCCTTTGTGTAGTTCTATAGTGTTTGCAACCAATGTATTGTATACGGATGGAAGCACGTCACACTAATAGATTTGATTTTTTTTTGTAATATAATGGAGCTGCACCAATTCCACAAAATAAAAAAAAAAAAAAAAAAAAAAAAGAGTCAGTGACACGTGCAGATGCCTACAAACAGCGGTGGATGCAGAGCAAACTGCAGCGTCACCTGCACTGTCACACACACACCTTGCACAGAGCTGTTAAAACAACACTGGCAAAATGAAGCTTTACACAGCGGTTGGTAAACTAGCCTGCCTCAAGCACAGTAGTACACAAAATCGCAATATCTAACTGTCCCTCAGAGTGAGCAGAGTAGCGTTCTGTCCCTTACTGAGTTCACAGCACAGTGACGCTAAAATGGCGGCGGCGCCTTTTATAGTGCATTCTGACATCATTTCAGCAGCCAATCACAGCCATGCCATTAGTTAAGATGACCGCAGCATTACAGGATGTGCCCACACTTCGTAGGATTCCTCATTGGCTGACTAAAATCACATTGCCTGTCTCAAAGAATTATGGGAACTTCCGATTCCGGTATACGATATGGAAAAAGTATCGGAATTAAGTATCGGAATTCCGATAACGCGAATATCGGCCGATACCCGATACTTGCGGTATCGGAATGCTCAACACTAGTCAGGATTGATCCAGCAGCACTGAAGACTCCTTCTGATAGCACACTACCAGCAGGGCACCGAGCTCCTGTAAGGCATATTGTGCCAATTCAGGCCAGGTGTCCAGTTTACAGGCCCAGTAGTCAAAGGGGAATGAACTGTGAGGGAGAACATCAATAGGGAGGAGAGGTAATTTTTGAACCATAGTTGACAAATGCTGTCTCCTGTCTTTTGCAATCGATTCAGTATTACCCGTCGTGTGAGCGGTACTCGAGAAATCAGTCCACAACATGGTCATGAAACCCCTGTCTCCAATGCCACTGTGCGCACCATGAACACCTCTTCCATGTTGCCCAGTACGGCTCGTGGTAGAACCTGCACCTCTGCTGTGTGCTGGGAATGCCTCTAACAAACGGTTTACCAGAGCTGCTTGTTTGTTTGCTCGCCAATATTAGCTCTAGGTTCTCCTGTGACATGATGTTCTGTACTTTGATCTCCCCCACCTCATTGTAGATTGTAAGCTCTCCGAGCAGGGTCGTCTTATTTTTCTTTAATTATTGTATTGTTAGCGTTGTTACTAGTGTTGAGCATTCCGATACCGCAAGTATCGGGTATCGGCCGATATTCGCTGTATCGGAATTCCGATACTTAGTTCCGATATTTTTCATATATCGTATACCGGAATCGGAAGTTCCCATAATTCTTTGAGAGGCAATGTGATTTTAGTCAGCCAATGAGGAATCTTATGAAGTGTGGGCACATCCTGTAATGCTGCGGTCATCTTAACTAATGGCATGGCTGTGATTGGCTGCTGAAATGATGTCAGAATGCACTATAAAAGGCGCCGCCTCCATTTTAGCGTCACTGTGCTGTGAACTCAGTTAGGGACAGAACGCTGCTGTGCTGACTTGAGGGACAGTTAGACATTGCGATTTTGTGTACTCTACTGTGCTTTAGGCAGGCTAGTTTACCAACCGCTGTGTAAAGCTTCCTTTTGCCAGTGTTGTTTTAACAGCTCTGTGCAAGGTGTGTGTGAGAGTGCAGGTGACGCTGCAGTTTGCTCTGCATCCACCGCTGTTTGTAGGCATCTGCAAGTGTCACTCACTGATTTTTTTTTTTATTTATTTTGTGGAATTGGTGCAGCTCCATTATATTTGCAAAAATTCTAATCTATTAGTGTGACGCGCTTCCATCCGTATACAATACATTGGTTGCAAACACTATAGAAGTAACAAAGGGGCCTTTCACAGCTACTGAACAGTTGTGTTTCAGTGTTCACTGTAGTCTGTGAGCTTTTCATTTTTTGAGTGCAGATCACGCTCCAGTTAGTTCTTCAACTACTGCTGGTTGTAGTCTGCTGAGCGTGTGTCACTGCCTCATCCTTCACATTTTTCTCTAATTGGTGCTGCTCCATTATATTTGAAAAAAATCTAATCTATTAGTGTGACGCGCTTCCATCCGTATACAATACAGTGGTTGCAAACACTATAGAAGTAACAAAGGGGCCTTTCACAGCTACTGAACAGTTGTGTTCAGTGTTCACTGTAGTCTGTGAGCTTTTCATTTTTTGAGTGCAGATTACGCTCCAGTTAGTTCTTCAACACTGCTGGTTGTAGTCTGCTGAGCGTGTGTCACTGCCTCATCCTTCACATTTTTCTCTAATTGGTGCTGCTCCATTATATTTGAAAAAAATCTAATCTATTAGTGTGACGCACTTCCATCCGTATACAATACATGGTTGCAAACACTATAGAAGTAGACAAAGGGGCCTTTCACAGCTACCTAACAGTTGTGTTTCAGTGTTCACTGTAGTCTGTGAGCTTTTCATTTTTTGAGTGCAGATCACGCTCCAGTTAGTTCTTCAACTACTGCTGGTTGTAGTCTGCTGAGCGTGTGTCACTGCCTCATCCTTCACATTTTTCTCTAATTGGTGCTGCTCCATTATATTTGAAAAAAATCTAATCTATTAGTGTGACGCGCTTCCATCCGTATACAATACAGTGGTTGCAAACACTATAGAAGTAGACAAAGGGCCTTTCACAGCTACTGAACAGTTGTGTTTCAGTGTTCACTGTAGTCTGTGAGCTTTTCATTTTTTGAGTGCAGATCACGCTCCAGTTAGTTCTTCAACTACTGCTGGTTGTAGTCTGCTGAGCGTGTGTCACTGCCTCATCCTTCACATTTTTCTCTAATTGGTGCTGCTCCATTATATTTGAAAAAAATCTAATCTATTAGTGTGACGCGCTTCCATCCGTATACAATACAGTGGTTGCAAACACTATAGAAGTAGACAAAGGGGCCTTTCACAGCTACTGAACAGTTGTGTTTCAGTGTTCACTGTAGTCTGTGAGCTTTTCATTTTTTGAGTGCAGATCACGCTCCAGTTAGTTCTTCAACTACTGCTGGTTGTAGTCTGCTGAGCGTGTGTCACTGCCTCATCCTTCACATTTTTCTCTAATTGGTGCTGCTCCATTATATTTGAAAAAAATCTAATCTATTAGTGTGACGCGCTTCCATCCGTATACAATACATTGGTTGCAAACACTATAGAAGTACACAAAGGGGCCTTTCACAGCTACTGAACAGTTGTCTGCAGTGTTCACTGCAGTCTCTGAGGAATAACCACACTTAGGCCTTATAACTTTTCTGACTTTCTTTATCAATCTACCAAGATGAAGAAGGCAGGGAGTAAGGCACGTGGTCGTGGCCGTGGAGTTTCAGCAGGGAGAGGACGTGGGGATTCTGTGGCTGCTGCCGCACCCAGTGACACAGCATCCACCAGTTTTCCCCGTGAGCGTTCCTTTATGCGCACTTTTGTAGGAGCTCAGCGTACCCCCCTGCTGCGGGAAGAACAAATTGAAGCCGTTGTTGGTTGGATGGCAGTCAATGCATCGACTTCAATTGCTTCCACCTCCTCTCAGGACCACAGCACTGTTGAACAACCATCTGTCTCTTCACCGCCTGCCAAATTGCCCAGGCAGTCAGAGAGTTCTGAACTGGAGCCAGCTGAGTCTCTGCTTCTGTTCTCAGAATCTGTTGGCTTGGAAACAGGGGCCCAGCCAAGCAGCATTCTGGAATGTGAAGAAGAGGCAGTATGCAGTGATGCGCAACAGCTGTGTCTCTCTGAATGTGAAGAGGCGGGTGAGCCAGTGCCGATGGTCAGCACACCGCAGAACGCATCTGATGATGATGAGACTCAGGTGCCATTTTCTGTTGAGCAAGGTGCTGGCCAGACCACCCAACAGCAGCAGGTGTTGGAAGAGGGTAGTGGAGATGATGAGGTCCAAGACCCAACATGGCGTGAGGAACAGGAAGGTGGTGGTAGCAGCTCTGAGGAAGAGATTGCCCCAACGGTCCAAACAGTAGGGAGAGGTAGGCTGCAGACTCGGTTGCCTGTAGCCTCCAGTTTGGCACCCGTTCGTAGCAGTTCTCTTCCAACAGCCAAAACGGGCGCTCCCAGGACTTGCACTGCGTGGTCCTTTTTTGACACACTTGCAGATGATATTTGCTATGTCAAATGCAAGCTGTGTAATCAAAAAGTAAAAAGAGGTAAAAGTGTCAGTAACCTTAATACCACAAATATGTGGAAACATGTGCGGTCAAAGCACGTGGTTGAGTTACAAAGACACACTGGAGATGTAGGCCAACCTACAGCAGCACCTACATCTTCAGCTCGTGTTGGAGCCTCTTCCTCCAGCTCACACACAGCTGGTTCGGCTTCCTCACAGGATCGCCATGGAAGAACCTCTGTCACTGTTGTCCAGAGACCAGTGTTATTCCACCCACAGCTGCAAGTTCCCTGTCATCCTCACACTCCCAGGCCACAAAACAGCCATCGGTAGCACAGGCATGGGATAAAAGACGGCCATACTCGGCAAACCATCCACGAGCACAGGCTCTGAATGCTGGCATTGCAAAACTCCTGTCCCTTGAAATGCTGTCATTCAGGCTGGTGGAGACTGACAGTTTCCGTAACTTAATGGCATTGGCAGTCCCACAATACAATGTGCCCAGCCGATTTTATTTCAGCAGGCAAGCCGTCCCTGGTCTGCAAAAGCATGTTGAGGGAAAAATTAAACATGCGCTACTAAACGCCGTCAGTAGCAAGGTCCACCTGACCACCGATGCGTGGACCAGTACCCATGGCCAGGGACGATACCTTTCCCTCACTGCCCATTGGGTCAATGTTGTGGAGCCGGGTACAGATCTTGCGAGTGGCGCTGTACGTGTTCTGCCAACTCCAAGGATTGCAGGAATCAAGTCTGTCCACATTGACTCCTCCTCCTACTCCAGTTCCTCAGAATCATCGCTGCAGGAGCCGTCACGGTCTACCTCCACATGGACCCGTGAACGCTTACCTGTTGCGACCGATATGAGCACAGCCGTGGCCAAACGTCAACAGGCCGTCCTGAAATTAATTTCCATGGGGAATCGAAGCCACACAGCGCAGGAGCTCTGGAATGCCATCAAGCAGGAGAGCGACGTGTGGTTTTTGCCAGCGAATCTCCAGCCAGGCTTGGTAGTGTGTGACAATGGCCGAAATCTGGTGGCAGCTCTGGGCCTTGGCAACCTCACTCACATACCATGTCTGGCACATGTGCTCAACTTGGTCGTGCAGAGTTTTTTGAGGGACTATCCGGATCTTGATGCACTGCTGCACAAGGTCCGCCTAGAGTGTGCTCACTTGCGACGTTCCAGCATGGCCAGATCGCGCATTGCAGCTCTGCAACGCAGATTTCGCCTTCCTGAACATCGCATCATATGTGACGTACCCACCAGGTGGAATTCCACGTTACATATGTTGGAGCGGTTGTGTGAGCAGCAGCCAGCAGTAATGGAGTATCAGCTGCATCAGGCGCAATCAACTCGCAATTTGCGCCGTTCACACTTCACCACTACTGAGTGGGCCTCTATGAAGGACATCTGCCACGTTTTGCGTGCGTTTGATGAGTCAACGCGGATGGCGAGTGCAGATGATGCACTAGTCAGCCTGACTGTCCCCCTTATCTGCCTGCTTCAAAAAACACTGCAAGCACTAAGGGATGAGGTTTTGGAAGAGGTGGAGGATGAGGAGTCACAAATTCCATCACCTTCTGGACAGTCAGCGCAACGTGGTTCCTCACAAAGGGCTGGGCAGGGCTCACTTAGTGAGGAGGATGAGGAGGAGTCAATGGAGGAGGAAGACATCGCTCCAGAGGGAGGTACACAACGCTCTAGTCAGTATGTAGAGCGAGGGTGGGGTGATGCAGAGCAGGCAGAGATGACGCCTCTTGCAGGGGACAGCGTTTGTTGGCCAGTTGGGAGTCTGCAGCACATGGTTGATTTCATGCTGCAGTGCCTGAGAAACGACCGCCGCATCGCCCACATTCTCACCACGTCTGATTATTGGGTGTACACCCTCCTAGACCCTCGCTACCGGGACAACTTACAAAGCCTCATCACACCGTTGAACCGGGAGCGTAAAATGCGGGAGTACAAAGAGACACTGGTGCAATCCATAATGTTCTCCATTCCAGCCGAGAGCACTGCTGCTGCTACTGCTTTACAAAGCAGCTCTGTGCGTCGAGGCAGTGGAGACAGCTCTGCAACAAGAGGGAGCACAAGCAGCGCCTCTGCACAGGGCAAGACCAGTATGTTCCAAATGTGGCGAAGTTTTGTGGCAGCGCCACAAATGTCTACACCATCCGAGACGGCTCCAGTCAGCAGGAGGCAACGTTTCCATAAGATGGTGACAGACTACTTGTCTTTCCCTCTCAGTGTACTCCCAGATGGCTCTTCCCCATTCAAGTTTTGGGTCTCTAAGCTGGATACATGGCCAGAGCTTAGCCAGTATGCATTGGAGGTGCTGGCTTGCCCTGCTGCCAGTGTATTATCGGAGCGCGTCTTTAGTGCTGCAGGTGGTGTACTAACAGACCGTCGCATGCGACTATCCTCCGATAATGTAGACCGGCTTACTTTTCTGAAAATGAACAAGGCATGGATCTCGCCTGAATTTGTCTGTCCGTTTTCAGATTAATAACTGGTTCGCAACGTTATCCATGTCTCCTGTTATGTTCATCTTTCTACCACCTGAACTCTACTCCCTGGGCTACAACACTGCCAGTTGCTGCTCAGAAGTGTCGTGTCCACAGACCAATACACAAGCTATATGGTTAGTGGGGTTCAGTAACGCCAGCTGTTCCCCTGCTGTGTGTCCGGCAAGAAGTCTCCTGTTCCCTACACATGCACAGAAAAACCCATGTCGAACATGCTCCAAATAGGGAAGAGCCGTCACCCTGATTGTTATGCTTAAAACAGGAAATTGTGAAGTTTTCCAGCCTAGAATGATAAATTTTTATAACAAATATGGACAAATAATAATTTGTCATCACAGCGCATATCTGCACATGTCTATTAGAAATGGTAACAAAAACTAAAACATAGTGTTCACTTTTTGAAATTAATGCATAAAAGTACATTTCATACTTATCAATTAATGCTTTTTAAGGAACTTTATCTGTACCTGTAAGATAATGCAGTCAATGGATGTACGAATCATAAAATCCTCATCATCATCATCACGATTTATTTATGACAGACATTATAAAATACACATACTGATGCCAACTGTAACTTCACACACCATATATGAAATGGCCAGCATCTAAACCTGGTAATAATGTGCAATAATAAATTATTACATCTAGAAAGTGCATCATGCATACTGACAATAGGTAGTTATACCTGCAAGTGCTGTTGAAACAACCACAACAGATATAAATTAATAATGGTATATAGGTATCACAGTGCATAGTTAGTCATGGACAATGTCGATGTAATACTGTACCTCAATAAAGTCAGCGTCAACCATTATGCTTGTTAGTCTTGTAGATTGTTAAAGAGGGAACGTGCTTTTTTTGTTGGTCATAGGTGGAGTATTAGACAGTAAATGATTACTGCTGTCGTATTTTTGGCGTCCCTAGGGCACAATAACGCTGCGTAACGTCACATTTTATAGAGAGTCATCTAATAGACACACGCTACCCTACCCTACGAGTGACAGTAGGAAGGTAGTGTTGTTGACGGATAAAGCCTTGCCGCAACCAGACATGCAAAATGCATGATTGCAGCCGCAGACTTTATTGACGTACAGTATAACATCGCCATTACCCATCAGAGGCTGTCCACTGTCTGATACAGACATAGAATATACCTTTGCTATCCGTAGCCTTTGTTTCACCTACACTTGCAGGCACACACTTAAATTGTGACAATGCATAATGTTTTTTTAAATGGTTATTTTTTATCGTACATTATTGCGTCATCACATTGATGAGTCCATGCTGGACATGTCATACATGCTGTACAAAGTAACGATTTTATTAACTTAAATAATTGAAATGTCTGTGACTGTCACATATAAATTGCAATGATGATGATGAGTGACTATTCAAAATCCATTGTCTTCACTATGTTATGGTTTAACATAGCGTTCCTTAAGCATTATTCATAAATACAAAAATGGACTTTTATTCTTAAATTTACAACACTATATTTTGTAACCAATTTTTTGGGTGGTGTGTTGTTCCATTTCTTGTTGGCATGTGCATATATGCGTTTATATTTCAGGGTCTTTATTTTTATTCTTGAAGTTAGGAAACATGTGTATCTTCGTACCGTGTTAGCCAGTAGATAGAAAAATATTTAGACTTGAGAGTCCGCAGTGGTTGATACCTTTTAATGGATAACTGAAAAGATGGTAACAAATTGCAAGCTTTCGAGGCTACTCACGTCTCTTCATCAGGCAAAGACTAAAACAAAAAATGAAGCATCACATATTTCTATACACAACAGGACACAGGAATAGTGCAATAGGTAAGACAAGTAAGTGACGTGTAGCAGAACTGTCATTATCACAGAGGGATGAACATAAATATTGGAACAGTTCCTAGATAAGGATAGAAAGTTTTATTGCCCTCTGATTGGGGTCTGGTTTTGTGTTTTCATGCCCTGGAAGGGCAGAGACGCAGATTCCTTAATTGATATAGAATGACATAAATCCGTGTGATCTATTCATTCCATCACTAACAGTGTCAAAGGTCATGATGAGCTTATATTCTGAAACCTTTGTATCTTTCTCATATTTGAAGTTATATTTTAATACCAGTAATTCCATATCCATCATGCTATGACCGGGCATACAAAAGTGTTTTGCCACAGGTAAATCCATTATTTTTTCTCTTATTGTGTGGCGCTGATAATTCATCCTTGTTCTCATTTTTTGGCCGGTCTCCCCTCACTTGTCCCTCCCTCACTTGTCTTACCTATTCCTGTGTCCTGTTGTGTGTAGAAATATGTGATTCTTCATTTTTTGTTTTAGTCTTAGCCTGATGAAGAGACCTGAGTAGTCTCGAAAGCTTGGAATTTGTTACCATATTTTCAGTTAGCCATTAAACGGTATCAACCACAGAGGACTCTCAAGTATAAATATTTTTCTATTCTTGGAATTGAAATTCATCATTTTATTGTCCTAGTAAAACTTCATTTATTCTTGTTTGAAGTACATACATTTGCAATGGCCACGTAACAAGGCAATAACTCAATATTTTATGCCTACACCCTCCTTGACCCTGGGCTTCAACACCGCCAGTTGCTGCTCAGAAGTGTTAGATGCACAGATGAAAACAATCGCTGATGTGTTTGTGGGGTTCAGTAACGCCTGCTGTTCCCCTGCTGTGTGTCTGGCAAAAATTACTGCTGCTAACTACAACTTCAACTTCAAACATCTCATACTAGGCCTCTGCCTACACCCTCCTTGACCCTGGGCTTCAACACCGCCAGTTGCTGCTCAGAAGTGTTAGATGCACAGATGAAAACAATCGCTGATGTGTTTGTGGGGTTCAGTAACGCCTGCTGTTCCCCTGCTCTGTGTCCGGCAAAAATTACTGCTAGCTACCTAATCATGGTGAAAAAAACATGACATGTCAAAGTGTCTAGTGCTACACATAGATATGAGGCTACACCCTGATTTCTAAGCTGTAAACATTTGAAACGTCAGCTTTAAAACCATAAAATGATTAGTCTTTGTCACAAATCTGTAACAAAATAATTGTGACATATTATTACAGATATGCACATGTCGAAAACAAATGCAAACACAAAAGCCTACTTATGCTATAGGATACTGATGGTCAACCTTGTCACTCCATAGCTTAGACAAATCCAACTCACATCATGACTCAAATGCTGCAATGTTGGAAGTGCATAATGTGGGTTGAACTTTGACAACTGCTGCAGTGCGAAGGTTATACTTCAGTGTTCTTGCCTTTTAAATAAAAGCATACAAGTAAATATAATAATCCAATGTTGATTAAGGGACGTGATGTACACCTGTAATATTGTGCAAACAATGCATGTAGGAATAGTCCTCTTCAACATTACTTATATTTGTGTCATTTTAAAAAATACATATTTAATTAGAAAGTTAACAGCCCATATCATAAAGGTCCTTCATGTAAACATGATAATCGCTAACAAAAATCATGCATTACCTTGTTAAAGTCAATAGTGCATAGTCACAATAGCAAAATATATACCTGTAAGTGGTGCTGAAAGAACGACAACTGATAGAATAGGTGAATGATATCTATTTATCAGACTGAATAGCGACACCTGTACAATGTCGATATAATACTGTACCTTAACAAAACAGCTGTGTCACACCTCACACTCGTTTTTCTTGTAGCTTGTTATGTAATAGGGCACATGCGTGTATGTTTCATCATAGGTGCATGTTTACTGAGTAAAGCAGTCATGACAACGCCTTTGTGTTGTCGGTACGCTTGCGATGATGAACGATGCGCACCGTGAATGTTAGTCTGCGTCATAAGACGTACAGACGCTCCAATATCCAGCGCGTCACAGCAGGAAGCCAGTCTGTGCGTCCAAACAAAGGCGCAACCATACATGCACGTAACCTTTTATAAAGCTATATAAAAAAAAGGATGTAGTAGTAACGCACACTTTATTGAGGTACAGTATTACATCGCCATTCACCATCTGTGGCTATGCAGTCTCATCTATATATACCTTATCTATCCGTTGTCATGCTTGCAAGTCCACAGTCAGGCATAAATATCTGTTTTCACTATGCACTATGCACTTTTTAAATTTTTTGTTTGTTAATATAAATGATTGGCACATATTATCAGTATTACATGATGGAAATTTTAGATATTTTTAAAAAAATTTTAGTGATATTATTCACCAAATGTAAAGTTTTATGAATGTCAAAGATAACTTGTAATGCTGATTATGTTTTTAAGTCAGCCATTCATTGTCTACACAATAAAAATGGTGTACATACTGTTACTTAGCCATCATTAATGGATTCTGATATGTACTTGTATGCTTTTATTTTAAACCGTATAGCAGATTATTTAACCTATTTTAATTGTGGTTTGCATTGCTTTTCAACATGTTAATGTATGCGTTTATGTTTGTAAATTATTAATTTACATATATTTTTTTAAGTAAAATCATCATCTTATGGTACTAAAGGTTATATTTCTCTTGTTTGGAGTATAGACATTTTTAATTGACACGTAACAAGGAAAATACTTGATATAGTATTTAAACATCCTCCTTGACCCTGGGCTCCAACACCGCCAGTTGTTGCTCGGAAGTGCTGTTAGCACAGTCAACACTTGCTCCTGTGTTACTGGGGTTCAGTAATGTCAGCTGTTCCCCTGCTGTGTGTACGGCAAAAAGTCCTGCTGCCTCCACCATGTTCTCTTCTCATCCCTGGGCTCCAACACCGCCAGTTGTTGCTCGGAAGTGCTGTTAGCACAGTCAACACTTGCTCCTGTGTTACTGGGGTTCAGTAATGTCAGCTGTTCCCCTGCTGTGTGAACGGCAAAAAGTCCTGCTGCCTCCACCATGTTCTCTTCTCATCCCTGGGCTCCAACACCGCCAGTTGTTGCTCGGAAGTGCTGTTAGCACAGTCAACACTTGCTCCTGTGTTACTGGGGTTCAGTAATGTCAGCTGTTCCCCTGCTGTGTGAACGGCAAAAAGTCCTGCTGCCTCCACCATGTTCTCTTCTCATCCCTGGGCTCCAACACCGCCAGTTGTTGCTCGGAAGTGCTGTTAGCACAGTCAACACTTGCTCCTGTGTTACTGGGGTTCAGTAATGTCAGCTGTTCCCCTGCTGTGTGAACGGCAAAAAGTCCTGCTGCCTCCACCATGTTCTCTTCTCATCCCTGGGCTCCAACACCGCCAGTTGTTGCTCGGAAGTGCTGTTAGCACAGTCAACACTTGCTCCTGTGTTACTGGGGTTCAGTAATGTCAGCTGTTCCCCTGCTGTGTGAACGGCAAAAAGTCCTGCTGCCTCCATCATGTTCTCTTCTCATCCCTGGGCTCCAACACCGCCAGTTGTTGCTCGGAAGTGCTGTTAGCACAGTCAACACTTGCTCCTGTGTTACTGGGGTTCAGTAATGTCAGCTGTTCCCCTGCTGTGTGAACGGCAAAAAGTCCTGCTGCCTCCACCATGTTCTCTTCTCATCCCTGGGCTCCAACACCGCCAGTTGTTGCTCGGAAGTGCTGTTAGCACAGTCAACACTTGCTCCTGTGTTACTGGGGTTCAGTAATGTCAGCTGTTCCCCTGCTGTGTGAACGGCAAAAAGTCCTGCTGCCTCCACCATGTTCTCTTCTCATCCCTGGGCTCCAACACCGCCAGTTGTTGCTCGGAAGTGCTGTTAGCACAGTCAACACTTGCTCCTGTGTTACTGGGGTTCAGTAATGTCAGCTGTTCCCCTGCTGTGTGAATGGCAAAAAGTCATGCTGCCTCCACCCTGTTGTCTTCTCATCCCTGGGCTTCAACACCACCAGTTGTTGCTCGGAAGTGTCATTGGCACGGGTACTCACTCCTGCCCAGACTGGTTACAGCACGCCATCTGTTTCCTGTCAGTGTAAACATCACTTAGCCTCCAATAAGTTGTCCTGTCGTGTTGCGGTCGGGTTAGCCGACTCTATGGTGCTTGGAGTTTAGGTGCTTCCTATGTGTGCTGCGGGATATGCAAATAAAGGCTGTTTCCGTTGTGACAATAGGACAATCACCCACTGTAGTACTGTGGGATTCGGTAACTGCGGCCGGCTCGCGGCCTGTCAACTTAAATTTCCATGGGTACCTTCTGCTACCCGTCCGGGTTCCAGTACCGTCAGCTGGTTCTCCGCAGTGCCTTTGGCCTAGGTGCCTCCATCTCGGTATCCGAGTTCCAGCAACGTCTGCTGGTCCTTGGTAGTGCTTTGGAGCACAGGTACCTCCTGCTTAGTAACCGTGTCCCAGTAACGTCAGCTGGTCCTCGGTTGTGCCATTGGCTCTTTTCCTTCTGCTGCCCCTCCGGGTTCCAGCACAGTCAGCTGGTCCTCGTTACTTGCATTGGCTCTTGTACCTTCTGCTACCCGTCCGGGTTCCAGTACCGTCAGCTGGTTCTCCGCAGTGCCTTTGGCCTAGGTGCCTCCATCTCGGTATCCGAGTTCCAGCAACGTCTGCTGGTCCTTGGTAGTGCTTTGGAGCACAGGTACCTCCTGCTTAGTAACCGTGTCCCAGTAACGTCAGCTGGTCCTCGGTTGTGCCATTGGCTCTTTTCCTTCTGCTGCCCCTCCGGGTTCCAGCACAGTCAGCTGGTCCTCGTTACTTGCATTGGCTCTTGTACCTTCTGCTACATTTACAAATTGAAGATTTTTTCAATGCTTTTTTGGGTAATCACTCTGGATCTCCAACAATGAAGACGACGACCCTGATGACCACCCCGAAGAAGATGACGACCACAAGGACGACGAGCATCAAGCCAACCAGCCTAAACACCATCACAAAGAAGAAATAAAAGATTACCAAACAGGACTAAGAAGGTTAAGACAAACTACAAGATACAGAACAAGAGACTTAAGAACAATAAGCAGAAGATCAAAAAGCAGAAGAACATGAAGTATAAGACCAAAATGAAGAGCAAAATATATGCTCTAAATTATAAGCAGAAGAAGACTAAGCAGTGTATGGGGGTGAGTCCGTTCTTCCTCATGGTGCCCCTGGAAAATGCCTGCTACTGCAGGCTAAACTGAACACGGACAAATACTGTTGTAATTTAAATCTTTTGTGACAGCAAGAACGGAAGGATGAAAAATTCATACTTTGACAGATTACAAGTACAGGATTCTCTGTCACAAATAAGAATATGATGAAGAAGATGAAGTACGATATGAATAAGAATAATAGTTTAATAAGAAGAATATGAGTAATGTTAACAAAAAGATGAATAGCAAGAAGTTTAAGAAGAAGATAAAGAAGGTGAAGATGAAGAATAATTTGATGAAAAAGATGATGCTGCTGAAGATTATGAAGGAGAAAGTGTGTCAAAAGTTAAAAAGGTGAAGAGCATGGAAGTTGTGAAATATACATATTTGCCAAAATAGAAAAAACATTAACAACATTGTCAATTTCTTCGTCAATCCGAACATCTTTAAAAAAAAAAATATTTATGCTATTCCATTTGATTGGGTTAAACATCTATGCCTTTAATGTCTCCTCAACCTTCCCCAATACATTCTACATTAATCTTTGTTGTTTTCCTTCATGTACAATTAACCAACAAGGCAAGAATGGGGTTTTTTTAATTCCGATATTTTGTTCCCATAGACTTACATTGGATTTCCGGTATCGGTATCGGGTATCGCCGATATTTTTTGGGTATCGGCGATACCATTCCGATTCCGATACTTTTGGATATCGGAAAGTATCGCTCAACTCTAGTAATTACACTTTCACCTTAGTTTTGGGAGACACACATAACACTTCCTGGGAAGCGTGTCTTTTTACAATGGATACTGCTCCCCTGTATATTAGTGGGGGATGTCCCCTTCTTTCACACTGTTAACATCACATATTCACCCTCAGCATATCACTGTAACATCACCATCCAGGCTGCACTCTGGGCGACGTGCATAGTGTTGGCTGATATCGCCTCCCACTCCAGACACGTCGGAGGGTGGCGCGGCTAAGCAGCACGTGACGTTTGCCCGAGGTGTTTCCTGGTTGCTGGGGGAACGCTTTCTGTTATTCACTGATCTCACCCTCTCCCTGACGTGCCGGGAGGAGGGGTGATCAGAACACATGACGTTCCCTGCAGCTACGTCACACGCTGAACTCCACCATACATACACTATTCTACCGCTGATAACGTTAATTTGTGGGATTATAAAAGGAAGCCACATGTTACAATCACACGAACCTACCCCTGGGAGAAAGCTAACGCGAAACGCGCGTTGGGGAGCTGCACTACTGCTTACAGGTCATATGCCTTTTACTCTTTCTATGCCAACTTGCACTGTATGCACTTTCATGTCTAACTATCATTGCCCATGTATTCACATGTAGCCAGTGGGTATTCATGTACACATGTACTATATTGCACATTTCTACTGGCTGCATGGTAATTCATGGGGAACTGCACTATTGCTGTTAGGCTTATGAGCCCAACTGTTTTACTTTATGTATGTACTCATTGCACCTTATATGCATTGCTTACTATGCATGTACCTATTTGTAGCCAGCTGATACTTATGTACACATGTACTAGATTGTGACCCTATTACTGCAGGCTATAATATAGTATACATTATGGAGGACAGTATTAGACCTATTGGTCACATATATTGAAAGTGCTTTATAATCTCAATATTGTGGATATTTATATCCTATATCCATTCATGCTTAGATATGTACACATTATAATCTTTGGCATATTGCACATTGACAGAATATAATTTTGATTACTTATCTGGATATATAGACCTTTGTGGCATAATTTTTGGGATGTACCTTTTTTAATGGTTTTTAAATTTTTTTGTCTCAATAAAGCTTGTTTATATTATGGCAACACTTCTAGTATTTCTCTTTTGAAACATAATTTATCATTGAAGTGCCATCTCTATAGGCCCTAGAAGGTTTTGGAGAAAAGTAACCCCACTGCCTCTTCCTGTCTGTTTCGGTGTGGCCGATTTCTCCCCCTCAGTGCTGCTGGCTTTGCTGGCCATGCCAGCTTTCCAGGTTGGATCAGTGACTTTGTAATCCACCACCTCATCTTCCACCACAGCACCCTGGTCCACAACAAGACTTAGTGGCATCTATGTCTCATCATCATCTTCCTCCTTATCCCAAATTTGCCATTCCCCGCCTTCATGTTCTTATAGCAGTGGATACTCTAAGGTTTGTGCATAACTAAACAGCATGTCCTCCTGTCCCTCTTGGAGCATGCAGGTTGAGAGGCCAAATCAAGAAATGTTGTTGTAAAGAGCTCCTCGGAGCATCCTATTGTGGGATCACTAGTCTCCTAGGACTTGGTGGGAGGAAGGAGAATCAGAGTGAGGATTAAGTGAACCAGAATGTAGGCTGGTGAGACTGGACCGTGTTCAAGACTATGTAGTGATGCAAAGCCTGCATTATTTGCTAACCATTTAACCACCTGTTCACACTGCTTTGGCTTCAGAAGTAGTGCACTGTGCCTCTCTGCATAGTGGGACAGGAACCTATGTGTCATGAATGGGCATGATTTTTGAGCTCCAGCAACAGGCATAGTTGTACATACCCCATGTCCTTGGCATCTGCATGCACCATCATCAGCACTTCCACTTGACAATCACTTAACGAAGGCTTTACGCATGTTTCTAATTGCTAAGTCTCTTAAAACCAAGTTTATTTTTAATAAAAGAAAAAAATGGTCACCTGCAATCAAAGTGGTTTTTGGGAGTTTACTCCACCATAATGGAACAGAAAGAATGCAAAAGTATATGAATGACAATCAAATTCAATCCAGAAAAATGCTTCAATGCTTCTTTTTTGAAATGCTTCTTCTTTTTAAAATTTTTAAAAGCTTTCTTTTCAGTTTTATAGCTCACAGAAATGTTGTCACAGACCGACTGAGTTAAGTCCTATGGAAAACACAACGAACACGAACAACGGGTATGGACAAAGGGGATGGAAAGCCCTCACAATAGGGAACGAGGGATGGGGCACCTACTAACTCAGCCTGTGCCTATCCCTAAACTCCCTTAACGCCCTATGTGGTTCCTTCTCCCCGCCACCGTCACTAACCCCATCCCTAGCTGTCACCTCACTATACCCTGGCTAGCGCACTGGCTGGCAAGGATGCTAGCCTCACCACTGCAGATGGTGAAAACACAGGGGGTAGTGACAAGCATGAGACAGGCAAATACAGGGAACAAGGAAACTTAGCTTCCAAGCTGCTGTTGCAAACTCCACTCAGCAGAGGATATGGAACCAGGATCTCAAACAGCTGATACACACTGACACCAGAGAGCTCCTCACTCATTGGCTGGTCTCCAGAGAAACTCTAACACCAACAATCAGCTGATGCATCAGGTGACTATTTAAAGGATAGTGGGAGTGGTCACCACCCACATCAGCTGACCTATCAATCCAGCAGCTGCAGCAAGCTGCCAGCAAGGAAAACTGACATTAACCCCTGCTGGCCTGAAAGGAAAAAAAAAGCTAAATTTTAATTATAGTAGAACCAGAGCTGCCACAAATACAAAAATGGATTGTGACAAATGTATTGCACACTACGGAGTAGTGTATGGCTGAGAAATGTAGTCCAGGAAAATGTTTCAATGATTTTTGTGTGTGTTATATAACACAAAAAGGAACTCAAAGCACTTAATACTTGATGGATCAAAATATGTTTATATTTTTCAGCGCCCACAAAAAAGCTGCAGCTATATATTTGCAAACAGACTGCACATGCCTATAGACAGGTAGTCTATAGACTGGATTCTGTCAGTTTCCCTGTTCCTGCCACTCTCTCTCCCTCCCTAAGCTAAATGCAGATGATTGTATGTTTTCTAAACAGCAATTCAAATGATTAGCCATTAGAAGGGCTGTTAGTATGATAGCTCAGCTTCAGAACCAGTAACAAGACTACAGGCCTCTGATTCTTTATAGTATGCACACAGAGACCTAGACAAGCACTCTCTCCCTCCAATACGAAAGGTGTCACAAAGCTGTGTAATGGCGTCAGTGTGCCAAGTCAGGAGGTGCCTGTCCTTTTATAATCCCTGATGATGTCAGACGGCCAGTCAATCACATTAATGCCACAACCACATTCGCTCATCCCTAGTGCTGACAAGTCCCTTTACATTTTTTGCTTTTTTTACTGTTTTTATATTTAAAAGTAATTTGCATACTTTTTAGAAAACGTTATAGTCAACGTAAACCTGCAATTTTATTGCTTGCAGAATATACTTAAAAAAACTGAGTTGCATAGGAGTATTAATAAGGGGGTAATTGGTTCGATCACCCAAAGTTAACTCTATATCTTAGTGACTAAAGCAGTTAATCAGTCTTACAGTATGCTTGAAGTATACATCTCAATATAAGTAAATATGTGCTGCTAGCAAAATAATCATTTTTTTATCATTATTATCCATTGTTGAGTGAACAATTGTGATTCAACATGACAAAGTATTAGACAAGTAAAGGGTATGCCACACTAAACGAGATCGCAAACGAGATCGCTAACGAGATCACTAAAACGTCACTATTTTGCGATCTCGTTAGCGACCTCGTTGTGTGTGGCATGTAGCAACGATGTGGCCCCTGCTGTGATGTCGCTGATCGTTCACTAGAGTTCTGGACCGTTTTTTGATTGTTGGCGTCCCGCTGGTGAGCTTGAATCGCTGTGTTTGGCACCTTTTGCGAACGACGAGCGACCTCGTTTGTGACGCATATGACTGTTTTGCGTCACAGAGTGGATCGCAATATCTGTAAGTTCTCTTTTGCGTCACAGAGAGGATCGCAAAAGTTGCAAAGCAGGCTAGCAGGACGCAGAGAGCAGGAGCGATGCTGGAAATTCCTATGAATCAGAAGCGCTCAGTACATGCTAATGACATCCTAACGACCGCCAAAGTCGTTAAAGAGATCGCTGACCGCTGATGTGTCGTTTATGAGATCTCCTGTTTGGCAGCTACTAGCGACCTAAAAGAGATCACATGTCACGGGTGTGTCGCGACGGAGATCGTCGCGATTGCACACCCTGACTTCGCACAGCTGAGTTTCTGGTGCTGGGTGTTTTTCAGCACTGAGGGAGTTAATTCTTTCTCTCTCGATGCTGGACAGACCAGCCTCGCCCAGCTGCGATTGATGTTTTGTTAATTAGCTTCCTTCATATACCTGCTGGTCTGCTGGGGAAGTTGCCGGTGAAAGCATTCATTCAGACCAGCAGAGCGGATCGTTTCTGAGAAGACTTAAGCTAAGAGTGCCTGTTGTGGTTTTTCCTCTCCTCGCTTATTGTTTATCTTCTTAACCTTTGTGTTCCTCTGTAGTGGAAGTTTTGTATGCAAGGCAGTGTTTTCTTTACCCCCTGTCTGTCTCGTTTGTATTTGACTGTGTGTAAGCTGTTGCCTGCCCATTCCCTGTGGTGGTAATCAGGGTCCTTCTCAGGACTAGATTACAGTGGTCAGGGATCTACAGGAGACAGGGTTACGCTGGTGGCCTGGACCTCTGTACCATTAACAGTACCTCCAGGTAGAGGGACTAGTCAGGACCCCAGTTCAGGGTCAGCATAGACCCCGGTCCACCTCTATCCTGAGACAGCGTTTCACGTGCACAGTATAGACCCACAATACATTGGTTATTATGTCAGGTAAGACATTGCTGGCAGATTCTACGTATACATGTTGATATTTTCTATAATATGAAATATAGAGTGTTGTCTCATTAGATATTTGTTACTATCATAGAATATATCTGTTATACGTCGTGACATCACACCAACGATTGCGTCGTTATCGAGATCGCTAACGAGATCGCTAAGTGTGGCAGTACCTTAGGGCTCCAAACACTTAAGGGTATGCCACACTAAACAAGGTTGTTAACGAGATCGCTAAAATACGTCACTATTTAGCGATCTCGTTAGCGACGTAGTTGTGTGTGGCATGTAGTAACGACGTGGCCCCTGCTGTGATCTCGCTGATCGTTCACTAGAGTTCTGGACCGTATTTTGATCGTTGGCGTACCGCTGGTGACGCTATATTGCTGTGTCTGGCACCTTTTGTGAACGATGTGCGACCTCGTTAACGACGTATTAGTCAGCGGTGCAGGCGGGACTTTGTTTTCTTTTGTTAACGCCCTACAGCTCTGATTGGTGACCACAACATCGCCTCAGCTATAATAACTGCGCCGCCATCCATTGTTTCCAGAGCACTTTATGGGTCTCTTTTTGCGTTGTTGCGAGGATAGTATCGCGTGTCGGAGTTTTGCGATCCTGTTTGTGGCGCAGTGGTGGGTTTTTGCGATCCTGTCTGAGTCGCTAGAGCACCATCCATCCTCATTTGGATCTTCGGGATATTTTGATTCAAGGTACATATTATTTGTGATGTTGTTTGATAATGTTTTTTAATCTTATTTTTTTTTTTTGTCTGCTTTATTTATTTTACATCCCTGACCTTATTTTTTTTTTTTTTCGTCTGCTTTATATATTTAACACCCCTGACCTTATTTTTTTTTTTCGTCTGCTTTATTTATTTTACACCCCCCACCATTGTAGACACTTGTAAACTGTATATTAAATGTTGACAGAAAAGTTTATTTTTTTTTTATATATTTTTTATTCTATTCTTTATTTTATTTTGTTTAAACACTTTATTAATAGTAATTAATTAGTAATTAACTGTTCTCTTCTTTACCGTACAGGTTGCACATAATGAACCTGTCCACCACGGAGCGTATGATTGTGGCAGTTGCACTGTCAATGGAGGCAGATCGTCAAGAAGAGGCGCGGGTGGAAGAGAGGCGCTCCAAGCGAAAGCGTCGCATGTGGACCAGGGAATGACTGGAGCAGAGGTCCAAATTCTCCCACATGCATCTAGTGAGGGAGTTGCAGGAGAAGAATCCGCAGGATTTCCGGAATTATCTACGGATGTCGGAGGATTCATTCAAGCTCCTACTGGAAGCTGTGAGGCCACTCATTGAACGGCAGGATACCCGGATGCGTGCAGCTGTTTCAGCAGAGGAACGTTTGGCAGTAACGCTGCGATTTCTGGCAACCGGACGTTCAATGAAAGATTTGCAATATTCTGCTGCAATTTCTCAGTCGCTGCTTGGAGAACTAATTCCGGAGACATGCAACGCCATCGTCCGCAGTTTACGGAGCTACATGCCTTTTCCCAAATCAGTGGCGGAATGGCAAATTATTGCCTCTGATTTTGAAAGGATTTGGCAGTTCCCAAACTGTGGTGGTGCCTTGGATGGCAAACATGTGCGGATCACGCAACCAGCCAACAGCGGATCCTTTTTTCATAATTACAAGGGCTACTTCAGCGCGATCCTCATGGCCCTTGTTAATGCCAATTATGAATTTATTGACGTTAATGTTGGCATGAACGGAAGGGTTTCTGACGGTGGCGTTTTGGAGCACACAAGTTTTGGTGAACGGTTGTTTAATAATAAACTTAACTTGCCAACCAACATGGACACCACCGCCAACCTAAACTTTGTGTTTGTGGGCGATGAAGCCTTCCCCCTTCATGAGCATCTTGTTAAACCGTACCCACAAAAGACTTTGACAGGGGAAAGGCAGATTTTTAACTACAGACTGTCTAGGGCACGGCGCGTTGTGGAGAATGCCTTCGGCATAATGGCCAACCGCTTCAGGGTTTTCCACACACCAATCAACATGAAGCTGGAATCCATAAACTCGGTGGTGTTGGCCTGTTGTGTGCTGCACAATTTTCTAAGAAAACGCGATGCTGGTACTTACAGTCCGCCAGGATTCATGGACTCGGACAACAATGGTGACGTGGTGCTCGGAGAATGGCGTGACAATGATCCCGCTATTGCAGGCCTTCAACCTGTCAATCAAGGCAGGAGCAAGGACAATGTGAAGGCCAGCAGAGACAAGTACTGCCAATACTTTAATGGGCCTGGTGCAGTGAGTTGGCAGCATCAGGTCTAGTTTGATTTTGAGAATGTTTGACTTCACCCTTTTTTTTAACAATGTTTTGATAATAAAATATTTTTATTTTAAAAATGCATTCGTGTTTTTTTCAATTATTTTACCAATATGGGAGAAGGGCTAATGATGGGTGAGATGTGGGGAGGGAGTAATGGGGATGGCAACGAGACATGTTACCAGCTGCTGTAGTTTTTAAAATCTTTTCAAAGGCTTTTTTGTTGTCTATTTTTTGTTTTACATTGTATCTACTTGTCACACACGTGCTCATGGAGTACCATCAGTCATAGGAGTTAATTGTTAAAAAAATAAAGAAAAAAGTTTCAAATATTTTCAATTATTTTAAGGGCCTATGGTCTCACTAGCGTTCAAACATTATAATTATATATAACAGATAATACACCACAGCTGCATATATAAAGTTTAAATATATAATATATATATTTTAGTCATAATATGAAAGATTAAAAAATTGTTATACATATATTTGAAAATTCTTGGGAGGTAAAGGTCAACATTCACCAGGGAATCAGCTATTCACAGATATGCGACGTCATTGTGATCTCAATGTGACTACTCACACACAGCTACACAGATATGCATACAGATATGCAAAAAGCCATTGTGATTTGCAAGGGGATTAGCGAGCCCCAGCCATCAAGATATGCGACGTTATTGTGATCGCAATGTGACTACCCAGGCTATGCAAAAAGCCATTGTGACTTGCAAAGGGGATTAGCAAGCCCCAGCCATCAAGATATGCGACGTTATTGTGATCGCAATGTGACTACTCATGCTATGCAAAAAGCCATTGTGACTTGCAGGGGGATTAGCGAGCCCCAGCCAAAAGATATGCGACGTCATTATGATCGCAATGTGACTACTCACACACTGCAGCTACACAGATATGCAAACAGATATGCAAAAAGCCATTTGTGATTTGCAAGGTGAAGATTGTCACGAGCCCCAGCCATAAAGACATGACACGCAATTGTGATCGCCTACCTTGGAACAATGGTATTGCGATTGCAACAGCATCTCATATCTGTGCTTGGCTGCCGCATGGCTGCTGCGGTCACTTTTCAATCGCAAAACCGTTTTGCGTCGCGGTGCGGCCGCACGTAACGTGCGCACTCTGTGACGTCATGGCGCTGGCGTCGCCCAATACGCTGTTGTTTGTAATGGCGGCAATGGCGGCGAGGAGACAGCGCGGGCCTAAATGGTCCGATGAGGAGGTCCGTTTTCTCATTAAGAAGACGGACCTCTGGGACTACCACTGCAGGCTACCTGTGGCGCATCCAATGCGCCACAAAAGGGTATGCCTGCAGAGGATCCAGCGGGGCCTGCAGAGGAGGTTTAATGTGCTGCGCACAAAAGCGCAAATCAGGAAGAAGCTGGCGGACCTGCGATACCGCTCACGCGATAGGGTCGCCAGCATCCGGGCCCAGCTCCGCAGGCCTCTGAGTGAGTATTCATGAGGGTATCTGGAGAGCGCACGACAAACGCACATGAACGCGTGCAAGCGCGCCCGCGGTGGGAGTACCGCCAGTGATGTTGCATGTTGCAGGCAGCGATGGAGTACCGCCAGTGATGTTGCATGTTGCAGGCAGCGATGGGAGTACCGCCAGTGATGTTGCAGGCAGCGATGGGAGTACCGCCAGTGATTGCAGCAGATGGGTACCGCCAGTGATGTTGCATGTTCAGGCAGCGATGGGAGTACCGCCAGTGATGTTGCATGTTGCAGGCAGCGATAGGAGTACCGCCAGTGATGTTGCATGTTGCAGGCAGCGATGGGAGTACCGCCAGTGATGTTGCATGTTGCAGGCAGCGATGGGAGTACCGCCAGTGATGTTGCAGGCAGCGATGGGAGTACCGCCAGTGATGTTGCATGTTGCAGGCAGCGATGTGGGATGTACACGAGTGATGTTGCATGTTGCAGGCAGCGATGGGAGTACCGCCAGTGATGTTGCAGGCAGCGATGGGAAGTACCGCCAGTGATGTTGTATGTTGCAGGCAGCGATGGGAGTACCGCCAGTGATGTTGCATGTTGCAGGCAGCGATGGGAGTACCGCCAGTGATGTTGCATGTTGCAGGCAGCGATAGGAGTACCGCCAGTGATGTGCATGTTGCAGGCAGCGATGGGAGTACCGCCAGTGATGTTGCATGTTGCAGGCAGCAATGGGAGTACCGCCAGTGATGTTGCATGTGGCAGGCAGCGATGGGAGTACCCGCCAGTGACGTTGCATGTTGCAGGCAGTGATGGGAGCACCGCCAGTGATAATGGGGATTCTGAATTGTATATTTCATTTACAGCACCACCTTCACCAGCACCAGCTGCTCCACCGTCCCCAGCTACCCCTCCACCTCCATCTTCTCCTTCCCCGGCTACCCCTCCACCACCAGCATCACCTCATCTCTCCACCCCTTCACCGCCAGCAACCCCCCTCATGACTCTGTGGGTTCCAGCCCTTCCCCCGACGTTGCCTTCTCTCCAGCATCATCCCGTCACACGGATGCAGGCTCCCCATCAGGTAATTAACGCACATTATATAAGCTTCAGACATGTTTGAGAACTTTGTAAGGTCTTATGTGTAATGGCTGTTGTGATATTATTTTTTTTTCTGTGTTTCCCTAGCCGGCGGAGCATCAGGTTCTGGGTGGGCGGTCAGCGGTTCCTCTGAGGAAAGCCGTAAGTGTTAATTAACATAACATGTACATGATGATGTTGCAACAGAATTCACTATTAACTGTTACCATTACCTCCACAGAAATCCCGACTGCCCAGGACCTGTTGGTGTCCCACCGCCGGCTGATGGCGGAATTGAGCAGCGCTGTGGCAGCCATTAATACTGCGGTCGCAGCGCTGCAAAGAACCATGGGAACTCTGCATCAACACGGGGTGATGCTGGAGAGGGCAGCGGCTGGACACCGGGGCCCTCAGTAATTTATTTTCTTTGTTAATTATTTTGTAGTTTGTTATTATTTTTTTATATTTTGTTATTTTGTTATGTTACTGTTTTTTGTTTTTATTTAAATTTTATATTTTTATTTAAAAAAATATATATATATGACATTAATATATATTTTATATTTTACGTTAATCTACGCAGGTGTGGTGTATTATTTTTAGTATAAGGTTTTAGCGTAGTGTGACCAGGGGCCTTAAAAAATTTTTTAATTTTTGATATTTTTTTCATTTAATTTTTTCCCGATGATGGAACACCTATGATAGCTAGTACTCCCATGACCCCGTGTGTGACAAGTAGATGTAATAAAAATACAACATTTTAATAGTTGACATCACATAAGAAAAGACCACAATTCATTAGATAAATAAGTTTTTTATTAAAAAAGGTATCAATGTAAAAATATAAAAACAACCAAAAAAAACTTTAGTAAAACATTTTAAAAACTACAACTGCTGGTAAGATGGATCATTGCCATTACCACGCTGCCTCTGCGGTGAATAAAAATAAGGGGGAGCACCAGCGTTTGGGTTTATCCCAACTGGGTTCGGCACAGGATTGTGCGGCCATGAGTAGTCCGGGTACTGCGGTCTTGGCATGACGACATATCTGTTGTCAAGGGTTCCAAAAGACGCTTGATTCAGTACCTCAAACATCAGTCTCTCTGCATGAAGCCGCTGAACAGGATCCAGAGTAGGCAGCTTCTCATTAGCAAAATATGCAAAGCCAGTTATTTTTGTTTCTTTTTCTGCCGTAAGAAGTTTTTTTGCAATTTCCACCAATTCAGGAGTAGCCGAGGTGGGAGCCGAGGTGGGAGCCTTCCTTTTCGTTCCTGAAAGTGAAAGCCGCCTCCGCACAGATGATGGTGGCTCGACTACTTCGTCTATGTGATCCGGCATGCTGTCTTGTTCAGTTGCAGGTGTGGAGACGGCCTCTTCTGTGTCCTGCATGAACAAAAAACAAATGGTAAATCACAAAGACAAAGAAATTTATCTTCACACTATAACACCCATATACAGCAAAAATGTGAAAACGACACTTTTTAATGGAAAGGCCTCAACCGTTGAGCTACATAAATTATCAGTACATGAAGGGATAATTCTGCCATTTTATCTACATTTCACAATAATATTTTTTAAATTTAAGTCCACTTTGGCATGTACATTAAAATGTGTTGTAATACAAAGGTACTTACATGCATGACAGGGGTGTCCGGCTGGATCACTGGGTCTAGATCCGAAATGGATGTCCCTTGTCTGGGTACTTCTTGGTCCCTTGTAAAAGCGAACAGATCAAAGTACCACAGTTGGGGACATAAACTTCTTCGGCCCCGCTCCAGATTTGGTTGAATTGATAACTTTATTGAGCTCTTTTTTATAAACCGTGCGGAGGGCCTGAATCCGCTTTTTCACCGTTGACTCATCCGCCGGTTCATCTGGGTAACGGCTCTTGCAGAGCTCCACCAGTTTTTGGTAGGCGTCCTTCTTTTTCAACCGGTTACAGTAATCTGCAGACTTAATTTTCCAGAGGCACGGCATTGTGCAGTACAGCTCGATAAAATCACGCAAAAACTCCTGCTTATCAGCCATCTGTAATAAAAAAATGATTATGTGAGAACAGCAGAATGGTTAAATAAAATGCTTACATAGTCTACAACATAGAACACAGCAGGGATCACAAAATGGTGGTTGTGGGCGACGCAGGAGTAAACATAGATAGAGCTGGGATCATAAAATGGTGGCCGTGGGCGGGGGCCGAACAAAACAATGGGATAAAAAACCTAGATAAACAATTACGCAAAAAACAGCAGGGATCACAAAATGGTGGTTGTGGGCGACGCAGGAGTAAACATAGATAGAGCTGGGATCATAAAATGGTGGTTGTGGGCGACGCAGGAGTAAACATAGATAGAGCTGGGATCATAAAATGGTGGCCGTGGGCGGGGGCCGTACAAAACAATGGGATAAAAAAACCTAGATAAACAATTACGCAAAAAACAGCAGGGATCACAAAATGGTGGTTGTGGCGACGCAGGAGTAAACATAGATAGAGCTGGGATCATAAAATGGTGGTTGTGGGCGACGCAGGAGTAAACATAAATAGAGCTGGGATCATAAAATGGTGGTTGTGGGCGACGCAGGAGTAAACATAGATAGAGCTGGGATCATAAAATGGTGGCCGTGGGCGGGGGCCGAACAAAACAATGGGATAAAAAACCTAGATAAACAATTACGCAAAAAACAGCAGGGATCACAAAATGGTGGTTGTGGGCGACGCAGGAGTAAACATAGATAGAGCTGGGATCATAAAATGGTGGTTGTGGGCGACGCAGGAGTAAACATAGATAGAGCTGGGATCATAAAATGGTGGCCGTGGGCGGGGGCCGTACAAAACAATGGGATAAAAAAACCTAGATAAACAATTACGCAAAAAACAGCAGGGATCACAAAATGGTGGTTGTGGGCGACGCAGGAGTAAACATAGATAGAGCTGGGATCATAAAATGGTGGTTGTGGGCGACGCAGGAGTAAACATAAATAGAGCTGGGATCATAAAATGGTGGTTGTGGGCGACGCAGGAGTAAACATAGATAGAGCTGGGATCATAAAATGGTGGCCGTGGGCGTGGGCCGTACAAAACAATGGGATAAAAAACCTAGATAAGCAATTACGCAAAAAACAGAAAGGGATCACAAAATGGTGGTTGTGGGCGACGCAGGAGTAAACATAGATAGAGCTGGGATCATAAAATGGTGGCCGTGGGCAGGGGCCGAACAAAACAATGGGATAAAAAAACCTAGATAAACAATTACGCAAAAAACAGCAGGGATCACAAAATGGTGGTTGTGGGCGACGCAGGAGTAAACATAGACAGAGCTGAGATCATAAAATGGTGGGCGTGCCTGAACAAAACAATGAAAAAACATGATGGACGACAATGGTTAACAACAGCAGAGATCTAAAATGGATCGGTACAATTAAAGACAAAAGAAAAATTAAATGTGACAAAAAAAATTACCTACCTTACAAAACTTGTGTGATTCTGAAAAAAAAATAGGGAAACTAGCGTCACAAACTGGATCGCAGAGGATACGCCACAGACTGGATCGCAAAAACTCCAACGTAGAACGTAGCAACCGAAATAGTGGCGTAAACCGGATCGCAGTAGCTACCAAGACTAGCAGGACACACTGGGTGATTTGAAAGAACCGCTTCTGCTCGAGAGCAATGGAGAGGAGTGCTGATACGTCGTCTTTTATGACGCGGTCATCCAATCACAAAGCGGGAGAGCTGTGATAAATATCTATGACATACATAGTGACCACCAATCTGTGATGAGGGGCATGCAAAAGGTCGCGCTCAGTCATGCCTATCGAGGTCGTGATCTTTCACAGTACATGCAGTGTGGCACATCCCAACGACCGCCAAAGTCGTTAAAAAGGTCGCTAACCGCTGATGCGACGTTAATGAGATCGTCAAGTATGGCAGCTACTAGCGACCTTAAAACGATCACACCAACGATAGCGTCGTTATCGTGATCGTTAGCGGGAACGTTTAGTGTGGCAGTACCTTAAGTCCCTTGTGAGAACCAGAGTCGAACTCTCACAACTGTCTATGATAGAAAGTTTGTTGATATGTAATATTACCTACATGATTCCTAAGCGCAGAACTTTATTATTAAAAGTGAATTCAAGTCTACAGATAATTATCACATTTCCAATAGTTTGGTGATAATTGGTTTTATGGTTACAAAATTGTCAATGCTAGAGACTACGCACAAAAAGCTCGGCTATTTTATGGTGAATGTAGAGGTTACTTTTCATCACGTCAATACACCATTTCCAAGCACTAATTGACTATATACAACTCATTCACAGGCATTTTTGCACATAAAGGGGACAGAATGATCACTTATATAATTGTTCTGTCTCCATACAGCATCATGTATGCTATCAGATGCACATTCCCTGTTTATGTGCCGTCCATAACAATTATTTTTTTTCTTAACATAAACAATCCAAGCTCCTAACGAATTAGGATTTTACACATTTGTCAAGATGATTGCTGGTGGATAATTAGGAAGAAGTGTTGTTTGGTTTGTATCAAAAATAGCATTTCTGATGTTACTCCACAAATTCTCAACTGGATTACGGTTTGGGGAATTGACTGGCTACTTCAAAACATCAATCTTGTTGGTCTGGATTGAGAATGTTGCCCACTTGCTGTTGTGTTTGGGGTCATTATCCTGCTGGAACACCCATTTCAAGGGCATTTATTCTTCGTCATAAGACAACATGACCTCTTCTAGCAATTTGATATCTTCAATCTGGTCCATGCTGCCTCGATAAATGGGCTCAACTACATAGTATGAGAAGCATCCCCAAACCTTCATGTTTTACAGCCTACAGTACTTTTGCTTGAATTCAGTGTTTATGGGTCATCTCACAAACTGTCTATTACATTTTTTTTTTCATAAAAAAAAAGTCCACTAAGTGGCCTATGATTTTTACCGGTGACTTATTTAAATCTCCGTATTTATTTCCGGAGTCACACACAGATGTTCACTCAGTATGGATTTGACTGTAATACCAGCAGATATACGGTACTGTATGAGGAGCGCACAGCTGTATACGGTGTAGGGGAAAATTTAAATCTCCATATTTATTTCCGGAGTCACACACAGATTAGTCAGCATGTATTTGTCCGTGATACCAGCCGGCACATGGTAGTGTGTGAGGAGCGTACAGCTCTATACGGTGTGGGAAAAATGAACGGTCGTAACTGTGCAGAAAAAAGAATAAAAGTGTTAGTGCTGTGTAAAAAGCAGTCTGCACAGCAGTGTACACACAGCAATACAGCTAGCAGGCAGCCTAATAACCAGCGCTGCTGCACACAAGAAAATCCTCCCCTGTCACTGCACACTAACTGTACAGCACAATTGCTATCAGCACAAGCACATAAGAACTTCTTATCTTTACAGCCCTAACTCTCTCCCTACTGATAAACAGCAACCTCTCCCTACTGTTAAAATCGGCAGAAGTAAAATGGAGGTCGGCGGTCAGGGCTTTTATAGACACTATGACGCCCCCCCAAAGCAAGCCAATCACTGCAATGCCCTTCTCTACGATGGTGGTGGACGCTGCTCATGTCATCTCGTTGCCCACAGTGTACAGTACTGACCAAAAGTTTGGACACACCTTCTCATTCAAAGATTTTTCTGCATTTTCATGATGGGGTGCTACGCCAGGTGACCTGGTCTCCACAGTCACCAGACCTGAACCCAATCGAGATAGTTTGGGGTGAGCTGGACCACAGAGTGAAGGCAAAAGGGCCAACAAGTGCTAAGCATCTCTGGGAACTCCTTCAAGACTGTTGGAAGACCATTTCCGGAGACTACCTCTTGAAGCTCATCAAGAGAATGCCAAGAGTGTGCAAAGCAGTAATCAAAGCAAAAGTTGGCTACTTTAAAGAACCTAGAATATAAGACATATTTTCAGTTGTTTCACACTTTTTTGTTAAGTATATAATTCCACATGTGTTAATTCATAGTTTTGATGCCTTCAGTGTGAATGTACAATTTTCATAGTCATGAAAATACAGAAAAATCTTTGAATGAGAAGGTGTGTCCAAACTTTTGGTCTGTACTGTACGTCCTTGCTCATTGGCTGAAAAAAAGTCCGACTTTGGAGCTCGTTTTGCCGACCGCATGGCCGACTCCACGCTATGGTCGGGTTTCGGTCGGCGAAACCCAAATTTGGCAAAAGTTGGCGACTTATGAATCTGGCCGACCTGTTTCGCTCAACTCTATTTACCAGTGCTGATTTGATCACTTTTGATGCCCCATCAGAAATAGCTGCTTACTGTAGTTTAGATCTCTGAGATCAGTTCATTGCTTGCCTACCTATTAGGCTAGGTACACATATATTCTTTGCATCAGGCTCAGTTTTTTTTAATAATGATGCAACTTAACTGGATTACATCTGATTGCACAATTAATGGCAAAATTCATCAGTTGCCATTAGGCTATTTAACTATTTTCTTTATGGCTGAGTTACAATGTTACATGAAATATTGTGATCCTTCTACCAAACCGGTACAAAAACTGATGCACTGGACAGGTGGGAACATTTCAAATAAACCTCACCAGTTTCAATATGACATTTTAGCTAAATCTCTAGCAGAAATGATGAGGCAGCTCTGAAATTATGTAATCACACCAATATGCTCATTTTTATCAATAAACCCCTCACAGGAGTTTAGCATTATTAATTATAACCAAGTCGATGGACTATTTATACCGGGCTGCCCCCTGCCCTGACACTCCTCCCGAAGAAGCAGTGCAAAACGCGCGTCGGGGCAGAGGGACGTCCGAGGATCTCCACCGGTGGTTGTTTTGGTAGGTTTTCGGAGACCATCATTATTCATTTTGTCACTAATACTCTAGTTCAGCTTTGTGGGGAGAAGTAATTGGCTTATCATTAGGTTATAGCAGTAGTTTATGGCATGAGTAGTTCATGTTTCTTCCCTTAGCAATTGCTGTGTTCACAAGAGGTTCCTTATTATATCAATTATAGTGACTGCTGTTGTGGGATTTCCTATGGACATCAAGTCCCTCTTTTTATGTTTTTTGTTTTGTGTTCTGTATTTTTCTTTGCATTTTGTATATTGATTTTATTCTAATAAAGGCATTGTTAATGGATATGCCATTCTGTGGTACAAAATTGATTTACTTTGTTGTCGCCACAAAAGTGATATAGCTCTGAAATTATGTACAAGGGGCCTAAAACTGTAGGAGGTAGCCAAAACAACAAGTTTTATAAGCAAATCAAGAGCTTTAAATAATATTGCTTTATACATATTTTATAGGTGATTTCTGGAATGCGTATATAACATTAGGCTTGTTTAAAGGGAATCTGTCACCCTAAATTGGCGGGATATTTAAATGATGGCAGTCAGGTTAGATGGGCGGTGTTTTGGGTACTTGCCTTAACATGTTGTTTGCTAGTGTCTCCATTATTTCTGGGAATTGTAGTCATTGCCCTCCATATAACGCACCTGCGCATTGCAATCTGCGGGCAAAGCATACTGCGCGTGCGCAATTCAAGATTGCAATGCGCAGGCGGGTTATATGGAGGGCAACGACTACAATTCCCAAAATAATGGAGACAGGGTGAACATCATGTTAAGGTAAGTACCCAAAACACCGCCCATCTGACCTGACTGCCATCATTTAAATATCCTGCCAATTTAGGGTGACAGATTCCCTTTAAACATGAATGTGGATATTAATTGTATCTATATTGTTACATGGTTACATCGTTAATACAATTGAAAATAGACAGATGTTTATCAAGTTCAAACAATGGATGGGAAATGGTAAAGGGAATGGGGCATAGACAGGGGCGGACATACCGCCAGAGCAGCTGGTGCAGCTGCACCAGGCACAGAGGTGAGGGGGGACTCTTTCAAGGTGGCTAACACTGAGGGCAATCTGGCCTGTTTCTCGGAGCCCGAGACTCCATAGGGCCCATGGCCAGATTTCCCTCATGTGTGGCAGGCAGGGAGCGATTTCTGCATTTGCAGCTCCACTGCCTACAGGGGCAAATGGCAGATAAGTGGAGCGGCAGGGATCAATCCTCTACTTCCTGCCCGGCGTTTTCTGTCTGACACAGGCTGCATGGCTGAATGATCTCAGAGACAAAGTTGCCAGCGATGAAGATGCTGTGGAGGATCGGACTGAGAGGTGAGTGGTGGTGTTTGTGTGTTTTTTTAACAATACACTTGGAAGAGGTTCATGACAATCAAGGGTGATGGGGGAGAAGAGAACAATGATGCGGTTGGTAGAGAGGACAATGATGGCAGTGGCGGAGGACAATGATGGAAGTGGGTGAGAGAGCACGATGGAGGTGGGGGAAAGGGCAATGTTGGAGATGGGGAGAACAATGATGTGGGTAATGTAGAGGACAGTGATGAAGGTGGGGGACAGGACAATGATGGCGGTGAGGGAGAACAATGATGGGCGTGGTGGAGAAGACAATGATGGCGGTGGGGAAGAGGACAATGATGGTGGTGAGGAGAGCAATGATGGAGGCGGGGAGAACAATTATGAGGTGGGGAGGACAATTATGGAGGTGGATAAGAGAACAATAATGGTAGTGGGGAGAGAACAGTGTTGGAGGAGGGGGAGAGGACAATGATAGAGGGGGAGAGGGCAATGATGGAGGCGGGAGAGGACAATGATGGGATGTGGGGGAGAGGACATTGAGGGGGTTTGTGATTGGAGAAAGGTGGATGTTATGATTTGGTAGCTGAGGAGAGCAGGCAAAAAAGGAAATACACCAGAGAGGTTGGAATCTATGGGATTGCAGTACCCTGACTAACCACCACAACTAAAGGCAGCCGTGGAGCGTACATACGTTGGTCCTAGACGCCTCGTCACAGCCTGAGAAGCTAACTACACCTAAAGACAGAAAGAGGAAAACTATCTGCCCCGGAGCAGATCCCCAAAGAACATAGAAAGCCCCCAAACATATAATGGCAGTTAGACTAGAGGAAATACAAACACAGACAGAAAATAGTATGAGCAAACGTTGGGGCCCAAACTTCCTAAATAGAAAAGGATAGGAAGGACACTTACTGCAATCCCAAAAAACCCTGAAAAGTACCAACCCTACTAATTATAAAAACACCTGAGATCACACGACCTCTACCACCTAAATTAGTTCTCTGGTGTAACAAAAACTAAACAGCAGCCACTGAAAAAACTGGAAAAGGCAAATGAACAAACAACAGTGGCTGAACTAAACTGAGAGGAGCACAAGCCCCCGGAGGGGACCCGGCAGACCCCCACAGAAGTGCAGGACAAAATGCAAAAAGCAAGCACAAAAAACTAAAAGAAGAAAATGTCTTATCTGTTAGCAGAAGATGCAGGCATGAAGCAGCAAGCTACAAAGTGAACAGGAATCAAAGATGAGACCAGAACAATTGATCACCGGCAACCCTGATGGGAGGGAACCTCCCTTATATAAGACCAGTCAGTAACACCTGATCGCCAATCCTCACAATCTTCATTGGGTAGTTCAGTACTGCTTGTAACCACCAGAGGGAGCCTCTGCTCAGAATTCATTTCTAGCACGTTCACAACAGTACCCCCCCTTGAGGAGGGGTCACCGAACCCTCATTTGAGCAACCAGGTCGGTCAGGATGAGCTCTGTGATACGCACGGATGAGTCTCCTAGCATGGATGTCCGAAGCAAACACCCAAGAATTGTCCTCCTGACCATAACCTCTCCACTTAACCAAATACTGGAGTTTCCGTCTAGAAAAACGAGAATTCAATATTTTCTCAACCACATACTCCAGATTGCCCTCAACCAAAACAGGGTCAGGAGGCACAGCCATAGGAACCACTGGCTCGACAAACCTCTTCAATAAGGACTTGTGGAACATGTTATGGATCTTAAATGTCCCTGGAAGAAGTAAACGAAAGGAAACAGGATTAAGAATCTCCATGATCTTATAAGGTCCAATGAACCTAGGCTTAAACTTAGGAGATGCAACTCTCATAGGGATATTTCTTGAGGACAACCAGACCAAGTCCCCCACTTCAAACCGAGGACCATCAGTCCTATGCCGGTTGGCAAACCGCTGGGCCCTCTCCTGAGAGAGGGACAACCTCTCCACTACCTGGTCCCAAATCTGCTGCATACTAACCACAACAGAGTCAACACCTGGACAGACAGAAGCCTCCGTCTGTCCTGAAGAAAATCGAGGGTGAAACCCAAAGTTGCAGAAAAATGGAGACATCAAAGTGGCAGAGCTAGCCCTATTATTAAGAGCAAACTCAGCCAAAGGCAAAAAAGAGACCCAGTCATCCTGATCAGCAGACACAAAGCATCTTAGATAAGTCTCCAATGTCTGGTTTGTTCTCTCAGTTTGTCCATTGGTCTGAGGATGAAAAGCCGAGGAGAAAGACAATTGAACACCAAGTTTAGAACAAAAAGTCCTCCAAAATCTGGAAACAAACTGGACTCCTCTGTCAGACACAATGTTCTCAGGAATGCCGTGTAACCGAACCACGTGCTGAAGGAACAAAGGCACCAATTCAGAGGAGGAAGGCAACTTAGGTAATGGCACAAGATGTATCATTTTGGAAAACCTATCACAAATCACCCAGATAACGGTCATTCTCTGAGAAACAGGGAG
Organism: Oophaga sylvatica; assembly: GCA_033576555.1. NCBI lineage: Eukaryota > Metazoa > Chordata > Amphibia > Anura > Dendrobatidae > Oophaga > Oophaga sylvatica. Next base: position 55,982,823 of record JARQOD010000004.1, on the reverse strand, counting down.
GTCGGAAATGAAATCCATAGAGATATGGGTCCATGGTCTGTTGGGCACAGGCAATGGCATCAACAAACCACTAGAGCGAGAGCAAGGCTTGGAGCTAGAGCAAGTCCCGCAGGACTGCACAAATTCCCTGACGTCACGAGACAAAGTAGGCCACCAAAAGGACCGACTAACCAAGTCTCTGGTACCAAAAATTCCGGGATGACCGGCCAACGCGGAACAATGAATCTCAGACATCACACTCTTTTTCCACCGGTCTGGGACAAACAATTTCCCAATAGGGCAGCGCTCGGGTTTATCCTCCTGACACCCTTCCAGAGTCAGTCTCAAATTGGGCGAGATGGTGGAAAGAACTATACCCTCTTTCAAAATAACAGCAGGATCAGATAACTCAGGAGAGTCCACAAGGAAACTCCTCGAGAGGGCATCCGCCTTAACATTCTTAGTGCCAGGAAGAAAGGAAACCACAAAATTAAAACGTGTGAAAAACAAGGCCCACCTGGCCTGTCTAGGATTATGTCGCTTGGCTGATTCCAGATAAACCAGATTCTTATGGTCCGTGAGGACCACCACCTGATGTTTGGCTCCCTCCAGCCAATGTCTCCACTCTTCAAAAGCCCACTTCATGGCCAATAACTCCCGATTACCCACGTCATAATTACGTTCAGTTGGAGAAAATTTTCGAGAGAAAAAGGCACAAGGGTTACTTTTAGAGGTCTCTGGATCTCTTTGGGACAAAACGGCACCTGCCCCAATTTCAGAGGCATCAACCTCCACCTGAAATGGCAGAGAAACATCAGGCTGCCGTAGAACAGGAGCAGAAGTGAATCTCTGCTTAAGTTCCTGAAACGCAGAGACTGCCTCCCTACGGAATCTCTGACAGTATAACTCAGCGTCCTCAAGCCCCTGATTTAATGCCAACAAGGCTTTTTCAGCTTGATCAGTGACATTAGGCTCATCGTACAATAACCCCAGAGCCTGAAAAAATGCATCAACATTACTCAAAACAGGATCCCCAGGTGTCAGGGAAAAAGCCCAATCCTGAGGATCACCGCGCAGGAGAGAGATGACAATTTGAACCTGCTGTGCTGCGTTCCCTGAGGACTTAGATTTCAAGGCAAAAAACAACTTACAGTTATTTTTGAAATTCAGAATTTTAGCTCGATCCCCTAAAAACAAATCTGGCATGGGAATCCTAGGTTCCACAACAGGCAACCTCGCAAGATAGGTAGCAATACTCCGAACCTCAGTGGCAAGCTTATCCACCCGGCCAGACAACTGTGCAAGCTCCATTGAGAGAAAAAAAAAATCCTCCTCAGCACTCAGAGATACAGAGGGAAAAAAAAAAAAATCTCTGACAACTCTGACAACTTTTTTCTTTCCACAATATTTTCCCTTCTGTGAGTACCATATAATTTTAAGTTTTGGCTGGTGATACTGTTATGATTTGGTAGCTGAGGAGAGCAGGCAAAAAAGGAAATACACCAGAGAGGTTGGAATCTATGGGATTGCAGTACCCTGACTAACCACCACAACTAAAGGCAGCCGTGGAGCGTACCTACGTTGGTCCTAGACGCCTCGTCACAGCCTGAGAAGCTAACTACACCTAAAGACAGAAAGAGGAAAACTATCTGCCCTGGAGCAGATCCCCAAAGAACATAAAAGCCCCCAAACATATAATGGCGGTTAGACTAGAGGAAATACAAACACAGACAGAAAATAGTATGAGCAAACGTTGGGGCCCAAACTTCCTAAATAGAAAAGGATAGGAAGGACACTTACTGCAATCCCAAAAAAACCCTGAAAAGTACCAACTCTACTAATTACAAAAACACCTGAGATCACACGACCTCTACCACCTAAATTAGTTCTCTGGTGTAACAAAAACTAAACAGCAGCCACTGAAAAAACTGGAAAAGGCAAATGAACAAACAACAGTGGCTGAACTAAACTGAGAGGAGCACAAGCCCCCGGAGGGGACCCGGCAGACCCCCACAGAAGTGCAGGACAAAATGCAAAAAGCAAGCACAAAAAACTAAAAGAAGAAAATGTCTTATCTGTTAGCAGAAGATGCAGGCACGAAACAGCAAGCTACAAAGTGAACTGGAATCAAAGATGAGACCAGAACAATTGATCACCGGCAACCCTGATGGGAGGGAACCTCCCTTATATAAGACCAGTCAGTAACACCTGATCGCCAATCCTCACAATCTGCATTGGATAGTTCAGTACTGCTTGTAACCACCAGAGGGAGCCTCTGCTCAGAATTCATTTCTAGCACATTCACAACAGGTGGATTTATAATGGACTTATGAATAGGGGGAGGGTAGGAGGATGTTAGATATGGATGTAATACGAATTGGGTGGTGTTAAGGGTGCTAAGTCCTTGATAGCATCACAATAAAGTATAAGATGGGGAGGACACTATCAAGGACTTAAAATGTATTGGGGATTGGGAGAGGAGAGGGTAAGGTGCATAGGACACTTTATAAAGAATTGAAATATCGGAGAAAACGTTATCAGTGGTTTATAATGAATTGGGAGGCTCAGTACCTGATAATGTCTTCTCCAACCTCCAATTTCATTGTGATGCTATGAAGTACTTAAAATGAATGGAGGGACACAGGACAGGGACTGAGGCGATGTGCACACGTTCAGGATTTGCAAGAAGAATTTCTGCTGCATGTCCTAATGTGTTAGCAGGAAGAACATAGCGTAAAATTCAATTTTTGCCACGTTTTTGACATGATTTTGTTGCGTATTTTTCCCCACTCATTAGTATGGATAAAATATGCTGCAAGAATTGACATTATCCAGATTTTAATCTGCTGCAAATCGGCAAGGAAAAAATAAGTAACGTGTGCATGAGACTTCGGGTATCTCATTCACTTTGCTTGTACTGCAAAACCTGGCATATTTTTCATGTGCACATAGCCTTACAGTTAATTGGGGACAGTCAGAGTCTTAATAATTTATATTATTGGGCTGAAGAGATTATAGTTAATGGGGGGCACAGTGCTGCTTTTCCCTTTATATTTTAATAGTGCATGGCTAACAGTATTTTAATGGTGGGTTACATATCTGTATTCAGGGGTGCAGTACAGGGGAGACATTTATCTATACAATGTATGTGACCTTGTTATTTTCAGGGCTGTGACAATCATCGTGACAAGATGAGTTGTGGCTGGGATATGTGGCTGGGAGAAGACTCTAATCAGACGAGACTTCAGTGGTAAGTGCCTGAATGTAGATATTATGCTGTATCTGCACTGTGTGACTTGTAGTAATAATGTTATCTGTAAAATCCCTTAGGCTGCATTCTCACATTTGGGTGATATGTCTGTGTGATGCCAGATTTTTTTATCGGACGGCACATGGACTCGTAGAGTTTTATAGGTCCATTCACACATCTGTGAAAATCAGGGATCTGAGAATGAGATCTGTGAGGGTCAGAGAATGTTCCATTCTGATACGACGTTGAGGAGCAGACTAGAACATGCTCAATGCGTCTGTAAAAGTGGGCAGCACACAGACACTGCACACATATACAGGAATATAGCCTTATATTTGTATAACACAGTCCCTTAGCATATAGTGTACTCACTTAATATGTATAGCACAGTCCGTTAGTATATCGTGTACTCACTTATTATGTATAGCACAATCCCTTAGCATATAGTGTACTCACTTATTATGTATAGTGCCATACTTAGTTACATAGTTTCCTCTTTTATTACGTATAAAACTGTCCCTTATTATGTATCATCCTCTCTAGTAATATATGGTGCCATCCCTTATTATACCTTCCTCTGCTGTGATGCACAGTGATGTCCCTTACATAATCTACAGTATTGTTGTTATTCTAAGCATCCTCTTCTATTGCATAGTCATTTCTTGTTAGATATAAAATGACTGCTGATGGAGCAGCCGGTGACCAGACGACCAGAATCTTTCCCATGCTCCATCAGCCGTCATTGCATTATACATCTAACAAGACAGGATGGTATATAATAAAGACAGGGCTCTATATAATGCTGAAGGATGTTGCAGGCAGCAGGTTCACACTCAGCACATGTGACAGATGTGACAGAGTCTGGAGACTCCGTGGAAAGCGATCTGCTGCCTGCAACATCATTCAGCATGACCGGTTTGTCAGTGGGTCAGTAATGGTATGGGGTGGCATTTCTTTGGAGGGTCACACAGCCCTCCATGTGCTCTCCAGAGGTAGCCTGACTGCCATTAGATACCGAGATGAGATCCTCAGACCCCTTGTGAGACCATATGCTAGTGCGGTTGGCCCTGGGTTCCTCCTAATGCAGGACAATGCCAGACCTCATGTGGATGGAGTGTGTCAGCAGTTCCTGCAAGATGAAGGCATTGAAGATATGGACTGGCCTGCTCATTCCCCAGACCTGAATCCGGTTGAGCACATCTGGGACAGCATGTCTCGCTCCATCCACCAACGTCACATTGCACCACAGACTGTCCAGGAGTTGACGGATGCTTAAGTCCAGGTCCGGGAGGAGATTCCTCAGGAGAACATCTGCAACCTCATCAGGAGCATGCCCAGGCATTGTAGGGAGGTCATACAGGCACGTGGAGGCCACCCACAATACTGAGCATCATTTTGACTTGTTTCCACTTTAATTTTCTCTTGTTTTGATTTTCATTTTGACTTGTTTCCACTTTCATTTTGGGGATCTCTCCAAATCCAGGCCTCCATTGGTTCAAAAATTTGATTTCCATTGATGATTTTTGTGTGATTATGTTAACAGCACATTCAACTTTGTACACAACAAATTATTATTCAGTGAGAATATTTCATGCCTCTTATATAGTAATTATTCCGCTTTTAGCTAGATCATAAAATTGCCCCCTAGAAATTACTGACATCGGGTGTAAAAGTATGCCGAAGTCAGTATCCCTGCCTTTGATGTGGGCTCCAGCGGTGAGCCCACATCAAAACCGGGACATGTCAACTGTTTTAAACATCTGACATGAGCCCACCATAGCCGCGGGTGGAATCGCGATCCACCCGCGGCTATTAAGCCCTTAAATGCCGCTGTCAAACGCTGACAGCTGCATTTAAATGGCATTTCCGGCAATCGCGCCAGAAATGCACACACTGGTGACCTGCGTTACGTAATAGCGGGTCACCTGTGTGTCGGCATGACAACCAGAGGTCTCCTTGAGACCTCTATGGTTGTTGGTGCTGGATTGCTGTGAGCACCACCCAGTGGTCGGCGCTCATAGCAAGTCTGCAATTCTATTACATATAGGCGATCTGATCATCGCCTCCATGGAGGCTATTGAAGCATGCTAAAAGTAAAAAAGAAATGTTTGTAAAAATATGAAAAAAATAAAAAAAAATAAAAGTTCAAATCACTCCCCATTCGACCCATTCACAATAAAACAGTAAAAAAAAACATCAAACATACACATATTCTGTATTGCCATGTTTAGAATCACCCAATCTATCAATAAACAAAAGGATTAACCTGATCGCTAAATGGAGAAGGGAGAAAAAAAATCAAAACGACAGAATTACGTTTTTTTGGTCGCCACGATATAGCATTAAAATGCAATAATGGGTGATCAAAATAACGTATCTGCACCAATTTCATATCGTTAAAAACATCAGGTTGGCATGCAAAAAATAATCCCTCATCCAACCTGAGATCACGAAAAATGGAGACGCTACAGGTATCGGAAAATGGAGCAATTTTTTTTTTTTTAGCAAAGTTTGGAATTTTTTTTCACCACTTAGATAAAAAAGAACCTAGATATGCTTGGTGTCAATGAACTTGTAATGACCTGGAGAATCATAATGGCAGGTCAGTTTTAGCATTTAGTGAACCTAGCAAAAAAGCCAAGCAAAAAACAAGTGTGCACTTTTTGTGCAATTTTACCGCACTTGGAATTTTTTCCCCGTTTTATAGTACAGTCATGGCCAAAAGTTTTGAGAATGACACAAATATTAATTTTTACAAAGTCTACTGCTTCACTTTTTCTAATGGCAATTTGCATATACTCCAGAATGTTATAAAGAGTGATCAGCTTAACAGCAATTTCTTGCAAAGTCAATATTTGGCTAGAAAATGAACTTTATCCCCCAAAACACATTTCAACATCATTGCAGCCTGCCTTAAAAGGACCAGCTAACCTCTTTTCAGTGATTGCTCCATTAACACAGGTGTGGGTGTTGATGAGGACATGGCTGGAGATCAATCTGTCATGATTAAGTAAGAATGACATCACTGGACACTTTAAAAGGAGGCTGGTGCTTGGCATCATTGTTTCTCTTCTGTTAACCATGGTTATCTCTAAAGAAACACGTGCAGTCATCATTGCAATGCACAAAAATGGCCTAACAGGGAAGAGTATCGCAGCTAGAAAGATTGCACCTCAGTCAACAATCTATCACATCATCAAGAACTTCAAGGAGAGAGGTTCCATTGTTGCCAAAAAGGCTTCAGGGCGCCCAAGAAAGACCAGCAAGCGCCAGGACCGTCTCTTAAAAGTGTTTCCGCTGGGGGATCGGGCTACCAGCAGTGCAGAGTTTGCTCAGGAATGGCAGCAGGCAGGTGTGAGTGCATCTGCACGCACTGTGAGGCGGAGACTCTTGGAGCAAGGCCTGGTCTCAAGGAGGGCAGCAAAGAAGCCACTTCTCTCCAGAAAAAACATCATGGACAGACTGATATTCTGCAAAAGGTACAGGCAGTGGACTGCTGAGGACTGGGGTAAAGTTATTTTCTCTGATGAATCCCCTTTTTGATTGTTTGGGACATAAGGAAAACGCCTCATTCGGAGAAGACAAGGTAAGCTCTACCACCAGTCTTGTCTCATGCCAACTGTTAAGCATCCTGAAACCATTCATGTGTGGGGTTGCTTCTCAGCCAAGGGAATCGGCTCTCTCACAGTCTTGCCTAAAAACACAGCCATGAATAAAGAATGGTACCAGAATGTCCTCCAAGAGCAACTTCTCCCAACCCTCCAAGAGCAGTTTGGCGATCAACAATGCCTTTTCCAGCATGATGGAGCACCTTGCCATAAAGCAAAGGTGATAACTAAATGGCTCAGGGAACAAGACATAGAGATTTTGGGTCCATGGCCTGGAAACTCCCCAGATCTTAATCCCATTGAGAACTTGTGGTCAATCATCAAGAGACGGGTGGACAAACAAAAACCTAAAAATTCTGACAAAATGAAAGCATTGATTGTGCAAGAATGGACTGCTATCAGTCAGGATTTGGTCCAGAAGTTGATTGAGAGCATGCCAGGGAGAATTGCAGAGGTCCTGAAGAAGAAGGGTCAACACTGCAAATATTGACTTGCTGCATTAACTCATTCTAACTGTCAATATAAGCTTTTGTTACTCATATGTTTGCAATTATTATATTTCTGTCTGTGATAAAAACATCTGTCAAACACACATAAAAACCAGAGGGCAGCAGATCATGTGAAAATATAATATTTGTGTCATTCTCAAAACTTTTGGCCATGACTGTACATGACATGGTAAACCAATGGTGTCATTCACAAGTACAACTCAAACTGGTCCCGCAATAAACAAGCCCTCACATGGCCATATTGACAGAAAAATAAAAAAGTTATGGCTCTGGGAAGAAGAGGAGCGAAAAACGAAAACACAAAACAGAAAAAAACTCCGGTCATGAAGGGGTTAATGACCTGTGCATATGCCCCAAAAAACAGAGTCCACATTTTGCCCCTTTGACGGCCACAATATTCTGAGTGCCCCTAAAACAACAATTTTTCTTAAGTTCCGATTTAACATTTAAAAATATCCAATGTACTGCTCCTCTATAAACAGTATGGTGAGCCCACAGCTCCTTTATACAGAGCATGATGTCCCCACAGCTCCACTATATACAGTATGATGTCCCCCCTGCTGCCCCAAAACACAATATAATGACCCCCACAGAAGTCCATATAGTATCTAATGGCCCCCACAATTGAACCCACGCTGTATAACGGCCCCCACACTGTATAATGGCCTCTACAATGCATAGTGGCCTCCACAGTAGTCCCTACACTAGCCCTCAAACTCTATAATGGCCCTCACATTGGCTCCTAACCTGTATAATGGGCCTCACATTAGCCCACAAACTGTATAATGGACCACATGTTAGCCTCAAAACTGTACAGTGGCCCCTACATTAGATTCCACATTGTATAATGGCCCCTGCATTAGCCTCAAAATCGTACAATGACCCTCACATTAGCCCCCAAACTGTACAATTTCTCCTGCATTAGCCCCCAAGCTGTATAATGGCCACAGCATTAGCCTTCAGACTGTATAATGACCCCCACATTAGTTTCATTGTTGTATAATGGTCACTGCATTAGCCACCAAACTGTATAATAGGTTCCACATTAGCACCCAAACTGTATAATGGCCTTCTCATTAGCATTAGCTCCGACACTGTATGATAGGACTCACATTAGCTGTATAATGGCCCTACATTAGCTCCTATACTATATAATGGTCCTCATATTAGCATTAGCTCCCACACTGTATAATGGGCCCCACAATAACTCCTATACTGTATAATTTCCCCACATTAGCTTCTATACTGTATATAGGGCCCTATATTAGCTCCTATACCATATAATGGGCCTCATATTAGCTACTATATTGTATAATGGCCCCACTTTAAATCCTACACTCTATAATGGGCTCTACATTAGCCCTCAAACTGTAAAAAGGCTCCCACACTTTACAAGTGCCCCCACAGTAATTCTCATTATGTATGAGGGCCCCCTACTGTTCGGGGTACCCCATTGTTTATGATGCCCCCAAAAGTTTTAATTGAAATAAAAAAAAATCATATACTTACTTAATCATAATCACTCCACCGGTGAGGCTTAGGTGGACCAACGTGCTGTTAAAGCGCCAGCGCACACACAGGATGTCAGAGTCCTGGAGTGGCGTGATGATGTCATTGTGTTAGGACTTTGCCCTCCTGCGTGTGTCTCGGTTCTTTAGCCACTCTGTAGACCGCTGGCTTAAAGCGACCTTTGGTCTACAGAATGAAGAGCAGTATTGCTATCATGATGGTGTTGGGACTATGGTTCCTAGAACTAGGGGCACCTTAGTCTATCCCTGTCCCCCAAATTACTCCTGAAGGTAGAGACGCCAGCTTCACATGACTTGCTAAGTTCCTATATCAACCCTGATCTGTCCCTCCCCCACCAAGGATAGTGGGAAGCTGAAGTGTATAGAAACTCACTAACCAGACAAAAAAGAGAAGACTGACAGGGATAAATAAAAATAGCAACCATACAAAATACACACACCAAACAGCAGAGTAGAACACAGGAAGTTAAAAAAAATAGGAGAGAATGTGGATGCACCCACAGACAAAAATTAAAGCAACAATCTCCTGAACAAGCTCCAAACACCAACTCCAACCACGAACTACTCCTCCAACTCCAAAATCAGGCAGTAAGAAATAACATTGCCAATCCCTAAGTGCCAGAGGCAAGCATATATAGCAGAGAAGAGTGGCCAACACTGAACAGCTGAGACAATCCAAGTAGGAAAGCTCCAGGAGATTCAACTGAACAGATTAACCCTTGCACTGCCAGCAAGGAAAAAACCTGCACTGTTTAATAGGATGGTGAAGCAGTTTTAACCAGTGAAGGAGTTTGTGAAGCCAGACACAGAAGTCTTTTGACACATCTCTGTTGTGATATCCTCATGACAATTAAAGGAGATCGTGTCTCCCTGCTCTACCGGGGGAGGATAAGGGTAGTGTAGCTTCAGGTGTGCCCTGAAGGCCCAGGACAGCCTCACCCTCAGCCACCCCCTTATCCCAATAGTTACGCTACTGGATTGAACTTTATATTTCTTTTACTTTCTTTTTAAATCTATTTGTATTTTTTTCCATGTTATGTCTGACCTAAATGTGATTCCACATCTTAAACCACAAGCAAAGTTTCAGAAAACAATTCACTGTACTTAAATAATGCACTTAAATCGTCTGGAAGATTTATGAGCTACTCCCTCTCATAATTCACTTACTTAACCTTGGGATTATTTTTTCATTAATCAGGTATGCTTGTATTACTCCTACTGTGCAAAGACCATGATAAGACGTGTGCCTTTTTTAGCTCCATGCTTTCTTTTAAAGTTAATCATTTTAATGCTATCATATCTACCTTGTAATATACATTTGAGATTGCATTATTTTTTATCTCTAAGACTATGAAATGAATCATAGGAAAACAGAAGTTCCTTTATTTCTAATAAAACAACAAAAACACCAAAAACTAGTAAAAAAAAATATTGCAGATGAAATAAATTAAGTTTCTTATGTTTTGCATGAGTATGTTATTACTGCGCTCAAACGTCAGTTGATTGGAGAGAAAGTCAAAAAACCTTATAAGATGTCATAAATTTTCCTACCGAAAACATTTTGTCAGGACCTTATGATGGAAATTTGAGAAATTCTTTAATAAGAATTGAATTTCTAAATAAATAAATTCTACCATTAACAATATCTGATATTCCTTAACCTTATGTTTTTTACATTTCAAAAATTATGACAATGGAATGAAACTGGAAAAACAATAGTGTAATAGGATCTTATTCAGGTTAATAGTATAAAAAAATGAGAGTTGCTCATCTGGTCAGAGTTGTGTAACACAACCACTTACTGCACTTAAATGTGCTGCAGACCCACAAGGATGCCAACAGTGGAGAATAATGGGTTAAATCCTGCATTTCATTAATGGAGAGAGACATTGAATGGAGGAAGCCAGAGACTAGTACAGATTATGTGTAATTTATTTGCCAACATATTTCGAAGATTCACACTTCTTCTTCAGGGCTAACCACAGCTGCAAAAAATGTAATAAAAGCTATTCAACAAGTTTTATGTAAAAAAATGTAAAGATGTCAACTCATTCTGTAGAACACAAGCCCTTACTCAGATCTGAGGGCAAAAAAATAAAAAAATTACAGCTCTCAATATATGATGATCCAAAAGTAGCAAAACAAAAACACAAGCAAAACTATCTAAAAAAAAATATTGAACTGAAAATGGTACCTATAAAACATCAACTTGTCTCACAAAAAACAAATATGATGTTGCAAAAACTTTTTTTTGCAAACAAATAGCGTCCTTTAGTGTGTGACAGCGGCCAAACATTAAAAAAAGATATTAATCTGCTATTGCTGTAATCGCACCAACCCAAAGAATAAAGTAATCTAATAACTTATAACGCAAGAGGAATGGCGTAAAAAAATAAAAAAATAATTCTTCACCTGCTGTTGATTTGTTTGTTCTGCCTTCCACAGATGGCAGTAAGGTTCGGTTCACATTTATCATGCGCACTTTTCTAAGCGCTTACGTTGAGATTTCCATGTAAATCTCTGAAATACCTCAGCAGTAACAATTTGACGCGAAACACGCATTGGGGTAAGGTGACCAGGATCCAGGCGGGACCTTTACACTCATGGATAAATATCCCCGCTATTTAGTCACATTTTCTTAGATTATTTGCATGGAGGCATATAGTGATTGATTAATCATTAATGTGGATGTCCTATTTGTTAATCACTATATTTCTGAGGCATATGCACTTTATATTTGATGGTAATCTATGAATATGATATTTTTTTCATAATTCCTTGGTCTTCCTGTAATGTTATATATCCCGTCCTGTATTCTTGTGTCATTTTCTGCATCCATGGATTCAATCACAGTGATAATGAAATCCATATACTTCATTTTTATAATACTATGATATCTTTATGTGGAAGCTAATGATTATCTTTCAATAAATATGGTTATTTTGTAATTTATTGGCAACTATTGGACTCTTTGTTTCTCCTATATTAGTGTTGTTTTTGAGTCGCCATTGCGCTATTTGTATATGGTAATTTATGACCGGTATTCTCTTTTTTTTTCAAAGGCAAAACATTGTCCAGAGTAACTCCGCTGCTGCGTTATAGTGAATGAATCACTCAGGGGTTTAGTCTAAATCATGTCACTCGGAGGTTTAGATTTAAACTCCAATGTAAGTGCTCAGCGTAGAGCGCAGGGTAAGCTTGATCCAAAATGTTATGTAAAATGTTCCCAACAAAAGCCTCAAATCAATCCACAAAAAAAGCAAGTCCACATTCAGGCACGTCATTTGTTAAAGGAAATATAGGCGCTTCCACATCACTGGTAGTACATAGGATCTAGAAAAGCTAAATGGCACCTTGATACCCCCCCAAAAAAAATCTGCGCTCCCAAATCCAAATGTCCCCCTCCCTTCTAAGTCAAACAGTGTGCCTAAATCACTTGTTCGCAATTTTTTAGTGATGAGATTTTGCATAAGTTACAGGTGCGTGTCTCCAGAAGCACGAGCTGGGCATAATATAGTGGGCACAACAACATACTGGGCAGTACAAAGTACAGGCACAACAATATACCGGCACTACAATGCATGGGCCATGGAATCGCATATTTTTTTATTTCACTCAGCAACATCCACTGCTGATTATTAATGAAAAGCATCCATGCAGTCAAATCATACCTACACCTGTAGATAAATTCCCAAAGGGGTATAATTTCTAAAATGTGATTATGTAAGAAGAGTACTCTTCTCTTCTAGCCCTTAGGGGCTCTGTGTATGGAGTCCGCAAACTATTCTAGGAAAATCTGTGTTCCAGGAGGCAAATAGCGTTCCTTCCTTATCGAGTCTTGCTGTGTGGCTAAGCAGTTCTGTACAGTCACATTAGAGGTAGTGCCACATTCAGCAAAAATTATGTGATACATTTATATGCTATTTTTAACCATTTCCCAAAATAGTCTGGGTGAATTGGTGGATGAGGATGAGGAAAAAGCCAATATGCTAAATGACTTTTTTCAACTGTATTTACACAAGAAAATCCCATGACAGATAACATGATCAGTGATAAAAAAATTCTCCATTAAATGTCACCTGCTTAACCCTGCAGGAAGTACGGCGGCGTCTAAAAATCACTAAAGTTGACAAATCCCCGGGCCCGGATGGGATACACCCTCGAGTACTGCATGAATTAAGTACAGTTATAGATAGACCATTATTTTTAATCTTTAAAGATTCCATAATAACGGGGTCTGTACCACAGGACTGGCGTATAGCAAATGTGGTGCCAATATTCAAAAAGGGGGCAAAAACTGAACCTGGAAATTATAGGCCAGTGAGCTTAACATCTACTGTGGGTAAAATCCTGGAGGGTTTTTTAAGGGATACTGTATTGGAGTATCTGAGGCTGAATAACCTCATGACACAGTATCAGCATGGGTTTATGAGGGACCGTTCTTGTCAGACTAATCTGATAAGCTTTTATGAAGGGGTAAGTTCAGGACTGGACCAAGGGAATGCAGTGAACGTGGTGTTCATGGACTTCTCAAAAGCTTTTGATACAGTGCCACACAAAAGGTTGATACATAAAATGAGAACAATGGGGATAGGGGAAAATATGTGTAAGTGGGTTAAGAACTGGCTCATGGATAGAAAACAAAGGGTGGTTATTAATGGAGCACACTCGGACTGGGTCACGGTTAGCAGTGGGGTACCACAGGGGTCAGTATTGGGGCCGCTTCTCTTTAACATATTTATTAATGACCTTGTAGGGGGCATACAGAGTAGTATTTCAATATTTGCAGATGACACTAAACTCTGCAGGGTAATAAATACAGAGGAGGACAATTTTATATTACAGGAGGATTTATTTAAACTAGAAGCTTGGGCTGATAAATGGCAAATGAGCTTTAATGGGGATAAATGTAAGGTCATGCACTTGGGTAGAACAAACAAGATGTATAATTATGTGCTTAATTGTAAAACACTGGGCAAAACTGTCACTGAAAAAGACCTGGGTGTATGGGTGGACGACAAACTCACATTTAGTGGCCAATGTCAGGCAGCTGCTGCCAAGGCAAATAAAATAATGGGATGCATTAAAAGAGCCATAGATGCTCAGGAGGGGAACATAATTTTACCTCTATACAAGTCACTGGTGCGACCACACTTAGAATACTGTGTGCAGTTCTGGTCTCCGGTGTATAAGAAAGACATAGCTGAACTGGAGCGGGTGCAGAGAAGAGCGACCAAGGTTATTAGAGAACTGGGGGGTCTGCAATACCAAGACAGGTTATTACACTTGGGGTTATTTAGTTTGGAAAAACAAAGGCTTAAGGGTGATCTTATTACAATGTATAAATATATGATGGGACAGTACAAAGACCTTTCTAATGATCTTTTTATTCTTAGACCTGTGACGGGGACGAGGGGGCATCCTCTACGTCTGGAGGAAAGAAGGTTTAGCCATAATCACAGACGCAGATTCTTTACTGTAAGAGTAGTGAGACTATGGAACTCTCTGCCGTCTAATGTTGTAATGAGTCATTCCCTACTAAAATTTAAGAAGGGACTGGATGCCTTTCTTGAAAAGTATAATATTACAGGCTATATTCACTAGTTTCCTAGATACTGCGTTGATCCAGGGAGCTAGTCTGATTGCCGTATGTGGAGTCGGGAAGGAATTTTTTTCCCCAATGTGAAGCTTGCTGTTTGCCACTTGGGTTTTTTTTTGCCTTCCTCTGGATCAAGATGTTAGGGCAGGTTAGGATAGGATACGGGTTGAACTAGATGGACTTAAAGTCTTCCTTCAACCTTAATAACTATGTTACTATGTGAAAATGTAAAATATGGGGCTAAAACAAAATTTTGGTGGTAAAAATGTAATTATTTTTTTTAACTGCCTAATGGTATAAAATTCTGTGACACACCCAGAGTGTCAATATGATCAATGCACCCTTATAAATAATTCATTGAGAGGTGTAGTTAGTAAAATGGGTCACTTATGGGAGGGTATGCTATTCTAGCACCTCAATGGGATTTTCAGTGAGTCATGGCATCAACAAATCAGAACATTAAAATCTGCACTATAATATGGTGCAACTACACTTTTAAGCTTTGCATTGTGCCTTAAAAGTAGTTCCTGAATAGACTATTGGTGTACTAAGGAGAAATTGCACAACAGACTGTGAGGTCAATTTTTTCCTACTAGCTGTTATAAAAATTGAAAACTGTGGGCTTAAACAACATTTAATGGTAAAAATGGAATTATTCTTTCTTCACCGCCCAATAGTTTAAAATTCTGAGTGTGGTGCCAATATACTCACTGCACCCCTAGATGAATTAATTGGGGTTGTAGTTTGCAAAATGACATTAATTATGGGGGTTTCTGCTGTTCTGGCACCCCAGGTCCTCTTCTAGTGTGATATGACACCTTCAAACCATTCCAGCAAAATCTGAACTGCAATATGATGCTTCTTCCTCTCTGAGCTTTGTACTGTGCCTCAAAAGTACTTTTCAACCACATATGGGATATCAGTGTACTGAGGAGAAAATACACACCAATTTGTATGGTCCATTTTACTCCTTTTACCTTTGTGAAAATGAAACATTTGGGACAAAACCAATATTTTTTGCCAAAAATATTTTTTTAATTGTCACGGCTCGACATTACAAAATTCTGTGAAGAACCTGGGGGTTTATGTTGCTCACCACACAATTACATACATTCCTTGCAGGGTCTAGTTTCCAACATGGAGTCGCTTGTGGGGTGTTTCTACTGTTTAGGCACATCAGGGGCTTTCCAAATACGACATGGCATCTGCTCTTGATTCCTGACATTTTTGTGTTAGAAAAGTCAAACAGTGCTCTTTCCTTTCTGAACCATGCCATGCGCCCAAACATATGAGGTATCTGTGCACTTAAGAGAAATTGCAAAGCAAATTTTGGGGTCCATTTTTTCTTGTTACTCTTGTCAAAATAAAAAATATGGGGCTGAAAGAACATTTTTGTGGGGAAAATGTGATTTTTTTTATTTTCATGGCTCTACATTATGAATTACTTTGAGCATCTGGAGGTTCAGAGTGTTCACCACAAGTCTAGATAAATTCTTTGAGGTATCTAGTCTCCAAAATAGCTTCACTTTTGGATAGGTCTACACTGCTTAGGCACATCAGGGGCTCTGCAAACATGACATGGTGTCTATTTCACACAATTGTGTGCTCCAAAATTAAAATGCCTTCCCTTCTGAGCCCTGCCGTGTGCCAAAACAGTAGTTTTCCACCACGTTTGAGGTATCGTTGTGCTCAGGAGAACTTGCACAAAAAAACATATGGTGCAGTTGTTTCTGTTATCATTATTAAAAAGCAAAATTTGGGATTAAAACAAAATTTTTGTGGGAAAAATATGATTTTTT
>JARQOD010000004.1:55939305-55966450 GCA_033576555.1 Oophaga sylvatica | reverse complement strand
CTGTAAGAGTTGAGTATGGAATTTCTCTGCCGTCTAATGTTTGTAATGAGTCATTCCCTACTAAAATTTAAGAAGGACTGGATGCCTTCTTGAAAGTTATAATATTAAAGGCTATATTCAACAGTTTCCTAGTACTGCGTTGATCCAGGAGGCTAGTCTGATTGCCGTATGTGGAGTCGGGAAGGAATTTTTTTCCCCAATGTGAAGCTTGCTGTTTGCCACTTGGGTTTTTTTTTGCCTTCCTCTGGATCAAGATGTTAGGGCAGGTTGGATAGGATACGGGTTGAACTAGATGGACTTAAAGTCTTCCTTCAACCTTAATAACTATGTTACTATGTGAAAATGTAAAATATGGGGCTAAAACAAAATTTTGGTGGTAAAAATGTAATTATTTTTCTTAACTGCCTAATGGTATAAAAATTCTGTGACAACCAGAGTGTCAATATGATCAATGCACCTTATAAATAATTCATTGAGAGGTGTAGTTGTAAAATGGGGTCACTTATGGGAGGGTATGCTATTCTAGCACCTCAATGGGATTTTCCAGTGAGTCATGGCTCAACAAATCAGAACATTAAAATCTGCACTATAATATGGTGCAAACTTCACTTTTAAGCTTTGCATTGTGCCTTAAAAGTAGTTCCTGAATAGACTATTGGTGACTAAGGAGAAATTGCACAACAGACTGTGAGGTCAATTTTTTTCCTACTAGCTGTTTAAAATTGAAACTGTGGGCTTAAAAACATTTAATGGTAAAAATGGAATTATTCTTTCTTCACCGCCAATAGTTTAAAATTCTGAGTGTGGTGCCAATTACTCACTGCACCCCTAGATGAATTAAATTGGGGTTGTAGTTTGCAAAATGACATTAATTATGGGGTTTTCTGCTGTTCTGGCACCCCAGGTCTCTTCTAGTGTGATATGACACTTCAAACCATTCCAGCAAAATCTGAACTGCAATATGATGCTTCTTCCTCTCTGAGCTTTGTACTGTGCCCAAAAGTACTTTTCAACCACATATGGGATATCAGTGACTGAGGAGAAAATACAACCAATTTTTATGGTCCATTTACTCCTTTTACCTTTGTGAAAAGAAACATTTGGGACAAAACCAATTTTTTTTGCCAAAATATTTTTTTTAATTGTCACGGCTCGACATTACAAAATTCTGTGAAGAACCTGGGGTTTATGTTGCTCACCACACAATTACATACATTCCTTGCAGGGTCTAGTTCCAACATGGGTCGCTTGTGGGGTGTTTCTACTGTAGGCACATCGGGGCTTTCAAATACGACATGGCATCTGCTCTTGATTCCTGACATTTTTGTGTTAGAAAAGTCAAACAGTGCTCTTTCCTTTCTGAACCATGCCAGCGCCCAAACATATGAGGTATCTGGCACTTAAGAGAAATTGCAAAGCAAATTTGGGGTCCATTTTTTCTTGTTACTCTTGTCAAAATAAAAAATATGGGGCTGAAAGAACATTTTGGGGGAAAATGTGATTTTTTTTTATTTTCATGGCTCTACATTATGAATTACTTTGAGCATCTGAGGTTCAGAGTGTTCACCACAAGTCTAGATAAATTCTTTGAGGTATCTAGTCTCCAAAATAGCTTCACTTTTGGATAGGTCTACCTGCTTAGGCACATCAGGGGCTCTGCAAACATGACATGGTGTCTATTTCACACAATTGTGTGCTCCAAAATTAAAATGCCTTCCCCTTCTGAGCCTGCCGTGTGCCAAAACAGTAGTTTTCCACCACGTTTGAGGTATCGTTGTGCTCAGGAGAACTTGCACAAAAAAACATATGGTGCAGTTGTTTCTGTTATCATTATTAAAAAGCAAAATTTGGGATTAAAAAAAAATTTTTTGTGGAAAAAATATGATTTTTTTATTTTCTGGCTCAGCATTCTGTGAAGCAAACTGGGATTTAAGGTGCTCACCACACATCTAGATAAATTCCATGATAGATCTAGTTTCCAAAATAGAGTCACTTGTGGGGGGTTATAGACTGTTTTTATTCCATACAATTTTGAGATCCAAACATAAGATGGCGCTCATTCCCTTACAAGCCCGCCGTACGACCAAATAGTGTTTTCCAATCAAATATGAGGTATCGACATAATCAAGAGAAATTGCACAAAAATTTTATGGTTTGGAGCTGAATGAACATTTTTGTGGGAAAAATAAAAATGTTCATTTTTCCCCTCTACATTGCTTTAATTCTTGTGAAGAGGCTCAAGGGTTAATAAACTTATTGAATGTGGTTTTTAGCAGTTGAGGGGTGTAGTTCTAAGAATGGTATCACTTTTAGGTATTTTTGGCATGTAGGCCCTCCAAACGTGATGTGTTCCTAAAGAAAACGATTTTGTAAATTTTATTGGAAAAATGAGAAATTGCTGATCAACTTTTAACCTTTTTAACTTCCTAACAAAAAAAATTTTGTTTCAAAAATTTTACTGATGTAAAGTAGTCATGGTTAATGCTATTTTTTAATTATTTTTGTGACATAGCTCTCTGGTTTGAGAGCATTTATTTAAAAAAATAGAAAATTTAAACATTTCTACATTTTTGCCAGATTTTTTTTTCACAAAGTCATATTGAACAATTGTTACCACTATCATGAAGTACACTATGTCATGAAAAACATTCTCAGAATCAATACGATGTGTTGAAGCATTCCAGTGTTATTACCTCATAAGTGACACTGATCAAAATTGAAAAAAATGGCCTGGTCAAGAGGTGAAAACAGGCTGGGTGGGGGAGGGATAAAGGGTTAACTGTGCAACATCCACTACATGCTTATTTTCTGGAAAACTCGATTGGGGATGAAATAGGCACTGCACTCATAAATGAATTTATCACGTGGTCTAGTTTCCAAAATGGTAATGGGTCAGTTTTGGGATCTTTCTGCATGTCTGCACATTAGGGGCCCTACAAATGGTGTCTGCAAACTTTTCTAAAAAATGATGTGTTGCAAATGTCCTTTTAAGATCTGATCCTTCTTTCAAAGCCCTTTTGTGTGACTAATCAATAGTTTCTGAGAACATTTATGGTATCCCTGTGTTTGAGAAAAAAATTGTAAAAAACCATGTGGTCCATTTTTACCAATTACCCCACCTTAAAATGACATATTTGCACGTAATATAACATTTTAGTCTTAAAAAATTATTATTTGAGGCACCTTTGGGTTCAAAATAAGCAGTTCACTACTAGATGAATTCATTGAGCAGAGTAGTTTACAAAATAGAGTCACTTGTGATTTTGATTTTTTTCTACTGAAAAAAGTGGCTTTGCTAATGAATCCCACAATCTATTCAAACAAAATCTGTATTCCAAAAGCCAAATGATGATTCTTCCTTACAAGTCTTGCTTTGTGCCCAAACAGTTATGTACAGCCACGTATGGGGTGTTTCAATTGTAGTTAGAAATTGGCTAACAATTTGTTCTACTATTACCACTTGTAAGAATGAAAAGTTTGATGTAACTTTTCAGTGGAAAAATACCTTAATTTTTTGGTTTTGTAGTTCAAACTTATAAAATTTAGTGCAAGATTCTGTGTTTTAGAAACATTCAGTACATCCCCTAGGTGAATTTTTGAGGGGTTTAATTTCCAAATAGGGTTCACTTGTTTTAGATTTCTGCTTTGTGGCATCTCAGATGCTCAGCAAATGCAACGTGACATACAAAACCATACATTTCAGCCAAAATTGCATTTAAAAAATCAATAAGTTCTCTTTCATTTCAGAGCCAAGTCAAGAGCCAAAACATTAATTTTCAACCATATTTGGGGTATGACCATGTTCGAGTGACATTGCACAATAATTGTCACAACTCTGTTGTTGGAATACCCACGGCAAGGTGCTCCTTTCCTGTCCTTAACACAGGGAGTAATAGTGTATGTATATACACAAACCAGACTAACAAGGGAGTACGTACAGAGATAAATGAAAATACCAAATATTCAAATACACACTCACAGGCAACAGAGAGGAACACCGGGGAGAAAAGGAAGGAAAACTAAATAGGAGAGGATGAAGATTTGCACACAGCCAAAACACTAAGCAGCAGTCACAAGTCAACATTCCAAACACCTCTACCAACAACCGATACCGCCATTACACATCAGGCAGTATAAGATTGATGCAATCCAAACTGCCAGAAGTTAGTATATATAGGAAAGGGAGTGACAAATACTGAATAGCTGAGATAATCCAGGCAGGAAAGCTTTAGAGACTCTAAGCTGAACAATTTAACCTCTGCACTGCTAACATAAACCTGGACCGTGTAATATGAAGAAGAAGAGCTTCCAACTGGGGCAGTAGTACGTGAAATGAGATGCTGCAGTCTCCTGGCCCCTCTCTGTAATGGTAAACCCGTGACAATAATTTATGCAAATTGTTTTTTCTAATTATCCTTTTCTGAAAATAATAAATCGGGAGGCTAAAACAACATTTTACTGGAAAAAAATTATAATTTCTTGTTTTCATGTCCCAATGTTATAAAGTTCTGTAATGCATCTATGAGTTTAATATGCTCACAACACTCCCAGGGGAATTTTTTAAGGTGTCTATTTTCCAAAATGGGGTCATTTTTGGGAGGTTCTACTGCTTTGGAACCTTAGAAACTTTGTAATATGACATGGCCTACTCAGCCAAATTTGCACACCAAAAATAAAATTAAACAGTGCTTCTTACATTCTGAGCCCTGCCATGTGCATAAACAGCAGTTTTTGACCCCAAGTTGGGAAGCATCACTTTTAGAAAATTTAACAAATTGAGAAATCTATTTTCTCCTATTCTCACTTGTGAAAATGACAAATTTGGTGCTCAATATTTTTGTAGTAGAAAAAAATTAAATATTTAATTTTTTTCTTCCCACTTTGTGTTACGGGGGTTGTTCAGGTTTGAAATTAAATTCTGCAGTCAATCTATGTGCACAGCACACTCTGCTAGGATTCTCTGGTTCTGGCGAGACTGGGTAGTCATGTGCCACAATTATGCGATATGCATACTTCTGGACACCTTCCGACTGGACATGCACAGCCTCACTCAAGTCATTTGTATTAAGAAAGGCCATGTACAACTACTTGGAATGTGGTCAGGAGTATGAATATCCCACACTTGCGGTCACATGACCACCCCCAGTGAAAGATAAGGAATAGGTCATGCTATGTGCAGTCATGTGGGATGCACAGGAAACTAAAAAAGCTATGCTTTTATGGATTTTGCTTTGTGAATTGAAACGCACACTAGAAAAACAGACCCATGCTATTATCTTTCCAATACCAATGTTTGTCTATAAGGGCTCCTTTCCACTTGCGAGAAATACGTCCGATTCTCGCATGTGAAATCCCAGCTCTGGGGCCGGCATTCGGGAGTGGAGCGAGCAGCTGCATACAAATACATGCAGCCGCACACTCCACTCCGAGTGCCGGCGCCAGAGCTAGGATTTCACATGCGAGAATTGGACGTATTTCTCGCAAGTGGAAAGGAGCCCTGAGTTTCTATGTCAGTGTGCTTGTTTTTTTGTACCTGTTTGGAATACACTTCGGAGGATAACTACCTGTAGGGACATTTATTTATCTTTTCTTACTTTTCTAAGTAGTTGAGGACAAAAATAATGTTTCCAATTGGACTTAGGTGAAAATGTTGCACTGCTTGGCTTTTACTGACTCTTTGTGTGCTGTACATACCACTTTGATGTGGTCTGTAGCCATAAATAAGCTGTAAGTACTTTAGAAAAAGACAAAAAGATAAAAAAATAGTTAAAAATTCTCCTTTAAGCCGTCATAGTGAGCTGACTGACAGATTTTCAATTAACGCATTTTGCAGCTAGAAAATGACAGTGCAACACGTAGGCTATAGATGCCAAAATATATATATATCTTTTGTAATAAAACTCAACCGCCAAATAATTTTAAGGCCCAATGAAATGCAATCAAGTAAAAGAAAACCTGTGAACTTTCTTTTTAACAACAGGTAGAATAATTTCTGATGACTTTCAGTCTCTTGATGGACCTCATCGAACTCCGCTAATGGTTCGACAGCTCTACTCTTTGACATTTCTTATGCATAGGGGTCAAGATTAGAGTTGAGCATTCCGATACCGCAAGTATCGGGTATCGGCCGATATTCGCTGTATCGGAATTCCGATACTTAGTTCTGATATTTTCCATATATCGTATACCGGAATCGGAAGTTCCCATAATTCTTTGAGAGGCAATGTGATTTTAGTCAGCCAATGAGGAATCCTAAGAAGTGTGGGCACATCCTGTACTGCTGCGGTCATGTTAACTAATGGCATGGCTGTGATTGGATGCTGAAATGATGTCAGAATGCACTATAAAAGGCTCCGCCGCCATTTTAGCGTCACTGTGCTGTGAATTCAGTAAGGGACAGAACGCTGCTCTACTGACTCTGAGGGACAGTTAGAGATTGCGATTTTGTGTACTGTGCTCTAGGCAGGCTAGTTTACCAACCGCTGTGTAAAGCTTCCTTTTGCCAGTGTTGTTTTAACAGCTCTGTGCAAGGTGTGTGTGTGAGAGTGCAGGTGACGCTGCAGTTTGCTCTGCATCCAACGCTGTTTGTAGGCATCTGCACGTGTCACTCACAGACTCTCTTTTTTTTCTTTAGTGTAATTCTTGCTGCTCCATTCAATTGAAATTATAGTGTGACGCGCTTCCATCCGTATCCAATACATTGGTTGCAAACACTATAGAATTACAGAAAGGAGCCTTTCAGAGATAGTGAACAGTTGTGTTCAGTGTTCACTCTAGTCTGTGAGGTTTTTTTTTTTTTTTGAGTGCAGATCACGCTCCAGTTAGTTCTTCAACCACTGCTGGTTGTAGTCTGCTGAACGTGTGTCACAGCCTCATCCTTGTCATTTTTCTCTAATTGGTGCTGCTCCATTCCATTTCAAATAACTCAAATCTATTAGTGTGACGCGCTTCCATCCGTATCCAATACATTGGTTGCAAACACTATAGAATTACAGAAAGGAGCCTTTCAGAGATAGTGAACAGTTGTGTTCAGTGTTCACTCTAGTCTGTGAGTTTTTTTTTTTTTTGAGTGCAGATCACGCTCCAGTTAGTTTTTCAACCACTGCTGGTTGTAGTCTGCTGAACGTGTGTCACTGCCTCATCCTTGTCATTTTTCTCTAATTGGTGCTGCTCCATTCCATTTCAAATAACTCAAATCTATTAGTGTGACGCGCTTCCATCCGTATCCAATACATTGGTTGCAAACACTATAGAATTACAGAAAGGAGCCTTTCAGAGATACTGAACAGTTGTGTGCAGTGTTCACTGCAGTCTCTGCGTAATAACCACACTTAGGCCTTATAACTTTTCTGACTTTCTTTAACAATCTACCAAGATGAAGAAGGCAGGGAGTAAGGCACGTGGTCGTGGCCGTGGAGTTTCAGCAGGGAGAGGACGTGGGGATTCTGTGGCTGCTGCCGCCCCAGTGACACAGCATCCACCAGTTTTCCCGTGAGCGTTCCTTTATGCGCACTTTTGTAGGAGCTCAGCGTACCCCCCTGCTGCGGGAAGAACAAATTGAAGCCGTTGTTGGTTGGATGGCAGCCAATGCATCGACTTCAATTGCTTCCACCTCCTCTCAGGACCACAACACTGTTGAGCAACCATCTGTCTGTTCACCGCCTGTCAAATTGCCCAGGCAGTCAGAGAGTTCTGAACTGGAGCCAGCTGAGTCTCTGCTTCTGTTCTCAGAATCTGTTGGCTTGCAAACAGGGGCCCAGCCAAGCAGCATTCTGGAATTTGAAGAAGAGGGAGTATGCAGTGATGCGCAACAGCTGTGTCTCTCTGAATCTGAAGAGGCGGGTGAGCCAGTGCCGATGGTCAGCACACCGCAGAACGCATCTGATGATGATGAGACTCAGTTGCCAGTTTCTGTTGAGCATGGTGCTGTCCAGACCACCCAACAGCAGCAGGTGTTGGAAGAGGGTAGTGGAGATGATGAGGTCCAAGACCCAACATGGCGTGAGGAACAGGAAGGTGGTGGGAGCAGCTCTGAGGAAGAGATTGGCCCAACGGTACAAACAGGAGGGAGAGGTAGGCTGCAGACTCGGTTGCCTGTAGCCTCCAGTTTGGCACCTGTTGGGAGAAGTTCTCTTCCAAAAGTCAAAACGGGCGCTCCCAGGACTTGCACTGCGTGGTCCTTTTTTGACACACTTGCAGATAATATTTGCTATGTCAAATGCAAGCTGTGTAAGCAAAAAGTAAAAAGAGGTAAAAGTGTCAGTAACCTCAATACCACTAATATGTGGAAGCATGTGCGGACAAAGCACCTAGTTGAGTTACAAAGACACACTGGAGATGTAGGCCAACCTACAGCAGCACCTACATCTTCAGCTCGTGTTGGAGCCTCTTCCTCCAGCACACACAGCTGGTTCGGCTTCCTCACACGATCGCCATGGAAGAACCTCGGTCACTGTTGTCCAGAGACAAAGTGTTATTCCACCCACAGCTGCAAGTTCCCTGTCATCCTCACACTTCCATGCCACAAAACAGCCATCAGTAGCACAGGCATGGGATAAAAGACAGCCATACTCGGCAAACCATCCACGAGCACAGGCTCTGAATGCTGGCATTGCAAAACTCCTGTCCCTTGAAATGCTGTCATTCAGGCTGGTGGAGACTGACAGTTTCCGGAACTTAATGGCATTGGCAGTCCCACAATACAATGTGCCAAACCGATTTTATTTCAGCAGGAAAGCCGTCCCTGCTCTGCAAAAGCATGTTGAGGGAAAAATTAAACATGCGCTACTAAACGCCGTCAGTAGCAAGGTCCACCTGACCACCGATGCGTGGACCAGTACCCATGGCCAGGGACAATACCTTTCCCTCACTGCCCATTGGGTCAATGTTGTGGAGCCGGGTACAGATCTTGCGAGTGGCGCTGTACGTGTTCTGCCAACTCCAAGGATTGCAGGAATCCAGTCTGTACACATTGACTCCTCCTCCTACTCCAGTTCCTCAGAATCATCGCTGCAGGAGCCGTCACGGTCTACCTCCACATGTACCCGTGAACGCTTACCTGTTGCGACCGATATGAGCACAGCCGTGGCCAAACGTCAACAGGCCGTCCTGAAATTAATTTCCATGGGGAATCGAAGCCACACAGCGCAGGAGGTCTGGAATGCCATCAAGCAGGAGAGCGACGTGTGGTTTTTGCCAGCGAATCTCCAGCCAGGCTTGGTAGTGTGTGACAATGGCCGAAATCTGGTGGCAGCTCTGGCCCTTGGCAACCTCACTCACATACCATGTCTGGCACATGTGCTCAACTTGGTCGTGCAGAGTTTTTTGAGGGACTATCCGGATGTTGATGCACTGCTGCACAAGGTCCGCCTAGAGTGCGCTCACTTGCGACGTTCCAGCATGGCCAGATCGCGCATTGCAGCTCTGCAGCGCAGATTTTGCCTTCCTGAACATAGCATCATATGTGACGTACCCACCAGGTGGAATTCCACGTTACATATGTTGCAGCGGTTGTGTGAGCAGCAGACAGCAGTAATGGAGTATCAGCTGCAACAGGCGCAATCAACACGCAATTTGCGCCGTTCACACTTCACCACTACTGAGTGGGCCTCTATGAAGGACATCTGCCACGTTTTGCGTGCGTTTGATGAGTCAACGCGGATGGCGAGTGCAGATGATGCACTAGTCAGCCTGACTGTCCCCCTTATCTGCCTGCTTCAAAAAACACTGCAAGCACTAAGGGATGAGGTTTTGGAAGAGGTGGAGGATGAGGAGTCACAAATTCCATCACCTTCTGGACAGTCAGCGCAACGTGGTCCCTCCCAAAGGGCTTTGCAGGGCTCACATTGTGAGGAGGATGAGGAGGAGTCAATGGAGGAGGAAGAAATCGCTACAGAGGGAGGTACACAACGCTCTAGTCAGTATGTAGAGCGAGGGTGGAGTGATGCAGAGCAGGTACAGATGACGCCTCTTACAGAGGACAGCGTTTGTTGGCCAGTTGGGAGTCTGCAGCACATGGTTGATTTCATGCTGCAGTGCCTGAGAAACGACCGCCGCATCGCCCACATTCTCACCACGTCTGATTATTGGGTGTACACCCTCCTAGACCCTCGCTATCGGGACAACTTACAAAGCCTCATCACACCGTTGAACCGGGAGCGTAAAATGCGGGAGTACCAAGACACACTGGTGAAATCCATAATGTTCTCCATTCCAGCCGAGAGCAGTGCTGCTGATACTGCTTTACAAAGCAGCTCTGTGCGTGGAGGCAGTGGAGACAGCTCTGCAACAAGAGGGAGCACAAGCAGCGCCTCTGCACAGGGGGGCAAGACCAGTATGTTCCAAATGTGGCGAAGTTTTGTGGCAGCGCCACCAATGTCTACACCATCCGAGACGACTCCAGTCACCAGGAGGCAACGTTTCCGTAAGATGGTGACAGACTACTTGTCTTGCCCTCTTAGTGTACTCCCAGATGGCTCTTCCCCTTTCAAGTTTTGGGTCTCTAAGCTGGATACATGGCCAGAGCTTAGCCAGTATGCATTGGAGGTGCTGGCTTGCCCTGCTGCTAGTGTATTATCGGATCGCGTCTTTAGTGCTGCAGGTGGTGTACTAACAGACCGTCGCATGCGACTATCCTCCGATAATGTAGACCGGCTTACTTTTCTGAAAATGAACAAGGCATGGATCTCGCCAGAATTTGCCTGTCCGTTTTCAGATTAAATAACTGGTTGGCAACGTTATCAATTTCTCCTGTTATGTTCATCTATCTACCACCTGAACTCTACTCCCTGGGCTACAACACTGCCAGTCTGAGGGGAATGATCAGTTAACAACCAAAATGTTCTCCCCAACAGATAGTAGCGCAACGACTCCAGTGCCCACTTGATCGCCAGGCACCCTCTCTCTCTACAATGCTGTATCTGGTTTCAGCTGAAGTTAGCTTTCGACTCTGGAAAGTAATGTGATGCTCCTCCCCGTTAACCTCCTGAGACAAAACGGCACCCACACCTACCTCTGACGCATCAGTCTGGACAATGAATTCTCTTTTGAAGTCGGGTGTGATCAAAAATGGTGACACACACACAGTGCCCCTTTTAGTTTTACAAACGCTTCTTCAAGGTGATCATTCCATCGCACCATTACTAACTTCCTGCCTTTTAGGCAGTCATTTAACGGCGCCGACAGTGTTGCAAAATAAACAGTGAATAAACCGCCGGTAGTATCCCACTAACCCCAAAAACCCTTTCACTTGTTTTGTGGTGAGGGGACGGGGCCAGTTTTGGATTGCCTCCACTTTGTTTATTTGGGCTTTGATAACTCCTCTCACAATCACATACCCCAGGTAGCGAGCTTCCTCCAACCCTATGGAACACTTCTTTGGGTTGGCAGTTAGCTCTGCTTGTCTCAGCGAATCTATCACCGCCTGTACCTTGGCTAAGTGACTTTCCCAGTCTGTACTGTACACCACAATATCGTCCAGATTGGCCGCGGCATATCGGCAATGAGGACGAAGAACAACGTCCATTAACCTCTGGAATGTCGCTGGAGCGCCATGCAACCCGAAGGGTAGGACTATATACTGGAACAGTCCCTCGGGTGTTACAAAAGCCGTTTTCTCTCTCGCTGCTTTTGTTAGTGGCACCTGCCAATACCCTTTTGTGAGGTCAATGAGTGAAAAATAACGTGCCTGCCCAAACCGCTCTATTAACTCATCGACCCGGGGCATAGGGTAGGCGTCAAAGTTAGAAATTTCATTCAGTTTTCTGAAGTCATTACAGAACCTTAGTGTCCCATCTGGCTTTGGTATTAGGACTATTGGGCTGGCCCACTCACTCTGGGACTCTTCAATGACCCCTAACTGCAGCATCTTCTTGACCTCTTCCTTGATGGCTTGTCGCCGGGCCTCAGGCACCCGATATGGCTTTAATCATACTTTGCCCTGCGGCTCAGTGACAATGTCATGTTGTATTAGGGAGGTATGACCAGGAAGTTCCGAAAAAACATCTGTATTTCGGCTAACAAACTCTCGGACTTCCTGAACTTGTCTGTGCGACAAAGTGTCTGATATTTTGACGGCGGAGACGACTTCTCTTGCCTTCTCCTGAGGCAAGGAAGCCATCTGTACTGGAAATGCAGGCCGTGGACAATCCTCACCAAGCGGTCTCTGTCTTTCCATGGTTTGAGCAGATTCACATGGTATACGTGTTCTGGCTTTCTCCGCCCTGGTTGGTGTACTTTATAGTTTACTGGTCCCACCTTCTCTATAATGTCGTAGGGTCCCTGCCACCTTGCAAGGAACTTACTATCCACTGTAGGCACAATTATCAACACCCGATCCCCAGGGTTAAAGGACCTTACCCGTGCCTCCCGGTTATAGACCTGCCTCTGTGACCTTTGTGCTGATTCCATATGTTCTCGGACTAATGGTAGGACTGTCTCCATTCTCTCTTGCATTTTGGCCACATGTTCTATCACACTTTTGTGGGGAGTTGTATGGTTTTCCCAGGCCTCTTTAGCTATATCGAGTAAGCCACGGGGATGTCTGCCATATAATAGTTCAAAGGGCGAGAACCCCGTAGATGCCTGGGGCACCTCCGCACTGCAAACATCAGGTATGGCAACAAGAGATCCCAGTCCTTAGCATCTTTAGAGACTTTTTTTTTCAACATATTCTTCAGGGTTTTATTGAACCTTTCTACTAAACCGTCTGTTTGGGGATGATAGATCGATGTGCGCAACTGTTTAACACGTGGCAGAGTTCCTTCATGATTTTTGACATAAAGGGGGTCACCTGATCTGTTAAGATTTCTTGAGGGATTCCCACCCAAGAGAACATACCCATGAGTTCTTTTGCGATCAGTTTTGCCGAGGTGTGTCGCAGGGGAATAGCCTCAGGATACTGGTAGCGTTATCTAGAACTACGAGGATGTGTTGATGACCCTTGCTGATTTATTAACCGTCCACACCAGATCCATAGGCTATTCTCTCAAACGGTACCTCTATAATTAGTAATGGCACCAAGGGACTCTGAAAATGAGGCTGCGGACTGGTTACCTAGCACACGGGACAAGAGTAACAATACCGTTTAACTTCTTCATAGACCCATAGCCAGTAAAACCGTTGTAGAATTCTGTCTAGGGTTTTCTTTGGTCCCAAATGTCCCCCTAGTACATGCGCATGCGCTAAGTTCATTACCAACCTCCGATATGACTGCGGTACCAGCAATTGCTTGACAATTTCCCCATGTATTTTTTCAACCCCATACAGCAAATCTTGGTTCAGCTCAAATCGGGGAAATACTTTAGCTGCCCTGGGGTGTTGGGGTTCCCCATTGACAACCAGTACATTTTCCCGGGCTCGAGTCAACGTAGGGTCCCGTAGTTGCGCCGTACCAAAATTGTCACCTGCCACATTTAAGTATGACAATTCTGGTCCCGGTGGCAAATCTTCCATCTCCCCACCTAACACTTCTATAGGAGAGGGGTTTTCCTCCTCCACCGAAGGCAAAGGTACTCCTACCGCCAGTACATCTTCCTCTGGGCCACCAGGTTCATGCCCGATTTCTGGAGAATGCAACCTGTTTGCCACTGGTGCCGACGACTGTTCTGTGGGAGGGGTAATTACAGGCCAAAGCACAGAAAATAACGGAAAATCTCTCCCCATTATTAATGCTAATTAACCACCACCCCCACCTCGTGTCACCTCTCCCCGCTGGCGTGTTTATCATCACCAGGGTGGTAGGATAATGTTTTAAGTCACCATGTATACACAACACACCCATTTTCACAGCAGTATACTCGCTGATTTGGACATGGCTGGCTCGTATTAGGGTCACTCACGAGACTCCCTGAGTCCACTAGAGCCACAGCAGGGTTACCTCCACCTGCACTTTACACAAATGGTTCATATTGGGTCCCTCTGGTTTGACCACTGCACACATGTGTACTGCATAGTGAGACTGATAGTAGCCAAAGTTGTTGTCCATGGGCTCTGTCAGGTGGGGGCAAACAGCTCTCACATGTCCTGGTTGTTGGCACCGCCAACAGATTATGGGGCCCCTTTCGTTCCCCGACCCGTCCTGGGCGGCCCTCCGAGTCTCTGCTCGACGAGCTGTGGGTGAAGGTTTGTGGAATTTACTTGGCACCTTCCGGGTAGTCTCTCTCTGTATCTCCTTGGTAGCCCCATATCTTTCAATGAGGTCTACCATTTGGAGACCATCAGTAGGGGCTGCCTGTCCAAGCATGTTTGAAGGGTGTGTGGCAAATTTCTCAAGAATTTATCAGTCACTATACAATCCAGCATAGCGCGGGGTGACAACACCTCCGGCTGCAACCACTTTTCTATCAGGTGTATCAAGTCATAATACTGTGACTGAGCTGGCTCGGAAGGGGAAAAGTTCCACTGGTGTACCCGCTGTGCCCGGACCAAAACATTTACCCAAGACGTGCAAGTATCTCACCCTTGATGCTCTCATAGTCCTCCTGTTGCTCGGGGGGTAGGTCCCTAGAGGCTTTTGCGGGTCCTGAATTAAAAAAACGGAGCCACGATCTCGGCCCACTGGTACCGGGGCAGTCTCTCCCTTTTAGCCACGCCTTCAAACATCTCCAGGTACACCTCGACGTCATCTGATTGCTCCATCTTTCGGATCGCTGTACGCACCGCTTTCCGGACATCCTGTCATCCCCGGGCAGCTCCTGCTGTCTGCGGCGCTGTGATGTGCTGCATCACTAGACTATTGGTTTCCTGTTGCTGTTGATTAAATATCTGCTGCTGCTCCATAGCCTGCTGCTGTATAGCCTGCTGCTGCTCCATAGCCTGCTGCTGTATAGCCTGCTGCTGCTCCATAGCCTGCTGCTGTATAGCCTGCTGCTGCTGCATAGCCTGCTGTTGCTGCCGCATGGCCTCCTCCAGCATTTTTACTGTGTTCTCCATCTTGGGACAGTTATCCACCGGGTTTTGCGTCACTTTACTTACCTAGGACATTTACTGTCATGCAGGAAAAAACAGCCTGACCTCACTGCGTTGCCCGCATTGAAGCCACCAATTGTAGGGATCCGCTCTGGTAGGCAGGGCTGGGCCGCAGTAATGAGGCAAACACACCGCCTTTTACTTCAAATTTCAGTGGTTTTAATCATGAGTGCAACAAAAAGTCCAGATAACAAAATAAAAACAGAACATAAATCACCCCAGTTTGGAGAACCACTGGTGCCAGACTCACCCTTGCTTGTGACGGGCTTAACTAAGCGGCTGCAGGTCAGCAGAGACCGCCAGGTCCCATTCCGGGTGGTCTGGTACTCGCTTTCTGGTGCACACTGGCATACAGTAACAAAACAATCTTCCAGGCTGACTCCAGCCAAACTCCTTCCTTCCACACACCAACTACAACAGCTCCTTGTTTTATAGGCCTACTCCACACCCTCAGGTGAGGTACACATCAGATGACCAGATCACGTGACTATGACCTTATCACAGGTCCTTGTGATCATGGAAAATCCTGAGCAAACTTCAGTCTGCTAGAAGAAATATATCTCACATCCAGCAAGATCCCCTTTGGTGTACCACAGCGGCAAGAAGTCTCCTGTTCCCTACACATGCACAGAAAAACCCATGTCGAACATGCTCCAAATAGGGAAGAGCCGTCACCCTGATTGTTATGCTTAAAACAGGAAAGATTGAAGTTTTCAAGGGCTAAAATGAAAAATTTTAATAAGAAATATGGACAAATATTATTTTGTCATCACAGCGCATATCTGCACATGGCTAGTAGAAATGGTAACAAAAAATAAAACATAGTGTTTACTTTTTTAAATTAATGCATAAAAATACATTTCATAATTATCAATTAATGCTTCTTAAGGAATGTTATCTGTACTGTAAGATAATGCAGTCAATGGATGTACGAATCATAAACATCATCATCATCATCATCCTCACGAGTTTTATTAATGACAGACATAATAAAATACACAGACTGAGGACAACTGTAACTTCACACACCATATATGAAATGGCCATCATGTAAACCTGGTAATAATGCGCAATAATAAATAATTACACCAAGAAAGTGCATCATGCATACAAACAATAGGTAGTTAGACCTGCAAGTGCTGTTGAAACAACCACAACAGATTTAAATTAATAATGCTATATAGCTATCACAGTGCATAGTTACTCATGGACAATGTCGATCTAATACTGTACCTCAATAAAGGCAGCGTCACCCATGATGCTTGTTTGTCTTGTAGATTGTTGAAGAGGGAATTTTTATTTTATTTTTTTTTTTTTTAAAGTTCCTTTTTATTTGGATTTTCAAAACCAAAAAGGCCACATAAGGCGGTACACATCTCGGTCGCAGCCGATATGGTCATAAAATAAACATTCTAAAAGTCAAAGTAACAAGAGAACAAAAAACCGAAACTCGTTAATAATTGTAAGGAAACCCCTAACTTGTAGGATTCCTCCCGTCATCTTCCTTCTCTAACTTTGCTGTGATCCTGATTAAACTATTTCACTCGTCACCCTTCTGTGGCGTGTATTTTTTCAAATTCTCGCAAATTCTCGCCACCTTTACATTCATTTCTCCAATAATGTTAAAATATAAGGCTTTCCTCAATATCACCATGATCATTCATCATGATCCCATGTTTACTCATTAACGCTGTAATATGTTGAGGAATGTGATTTGCTTTCGCTAGTCGTGCTAATAGTATCCCTGATTTGCTACCATAACGATATAGATCGGCTCTATAATTCAAATTACTGGTTCTCTCGCGTCGATCTACCCATAGGTCAAAGTCAGCCTTAGCCTGCTTCCATCTATTTTTATCCTGTGTCCATGAAGTTGTCATACTAGGCCTCTGCCTACACCCTCCTTGACCCTGTGCTCCAACACCGCCAGTTGTTGCTCGGAAGTGCTGTTAGCACAGTCAACACTTGCTCCTGTGTTACTGGGGTTCAGTAATGTCAGCTGTTCCCCTGCTGTGTGTACGGCAAAAAGTCCTGCTACCTCCACCCTGTTCTCTTCTCATCCCTGGGCTCCAACACCTACAGTTGTTGCTCGGAAGTAATTGGCAGGGGTACTGACTCCTGCCTAGCCTGGTTACAGCACGACAGCTGTTTCCTGGCAGTGTCAACGTCAATTAGCCTACAATAAGTTGTCCTGTCATGTTGCATTCTGGTTAGTCGACTATATGGTGCCTGCAGTTTTGGTTTGTGACAATAGGACAAGCACCCACTGTAGGACTGTGTGATTCGGTAACTGCGGACGGCTTGCGGCCTGTTAAATTACATTTTCATGGGTGCCTTCTGCTACCCATCCGGGTTCCAGTACCATCAACTGGTTCTCCGCAGTGCCTTTGGCCTAGGTGCCTCCATCTCGGTATCCGAGTTTCAGCAACGTCTGCTGGTCCTTGGTAGTGCTTTGGAGCACAGGTAACTCCTGCTTAGTAACCGTGTCCCAGTAACGTCAGCTGGTCCTCGGTTGTGCCATTGGCTCTTTTCCTTCTGCTGCCCCTCCGGGTTCCAGCACAGTCAGCTGGTCCTCGTTACTTCCATTGTCTCTTGTACCATCTGATACCCGTCCGGGTTCCAGTAACGTCAGCTGGTTCTCGGAAGTTAGTCAGCCTTCTTGTACCTTCAGCTACATTTACAAATTGAATATTTTTTAAATGTTTTGTTGGGTAATCACTATGGATCTCCAACAATGAAGACGACGACCCTGATGACCACCCGAAGAAGATGACGACCACAAGGACGATGAGCATGAAGCCAACCAGCCTGAACACCATCACAAAGAAGAAATAAAAGATTACCCAGAAGAAGATCACCAACAGGACAAAGAAGGTTAAGACAAACTACAAGATACAGAACAAGAGACAGAAGAACAATAAGCAGAAGATGAAAAAGCATAACAACATGAAGTATAAGACCAAAATGAAGAGCAAAATATATGCTCTAAATTCTAAGCAGAACAAGACTAAGCAGTGTATGGGGGTGAGTCCGTTCCTCCTCGTGGTGCCCCTGGAAAATGCCTGCTGCTGCAGGCTAAACTCAACACGGACAAATACTGTTGTAATTTAAAACTTTTGTGACAGCAAGAACGCAAGGATGAAAAATTCATACTTTTACAGATTACAAGTACAGGAATCTCTGTCAAAAATAAGAATACGATGAAGAAGATGAAGATGAAGTAGAATATGAAGAAGAATAATAGTTGAATAAGAACAATATGAGTAATGTTAACAAAAAGATGAATAGCAAGAAGTTTAAGAAGAAGATAAAGAAGGTGAAGATGAAGAATAATTTGATGAAAAAGATGATGCTGCTGAAGATTATGAAGGAGAAAGTGTGTCAAAAGTTAAAAAGGTGAAGAGCATGGAAGTTGTGAAACATACATATTTGCCAAAATAGAAAAAAGGTTAACAACATTGTCAATTTGTTCGTCAATCCGAACATCTTTACAAAAAAAATATTAATGCTATTCCATTTGATTATGTTAAATATCTATGCCTTTAATGTCTCCTCAACCTCCCCCAATACATTCTACATTACTCTTTGTTGTTTTCCTTCATGTACAATTAACCAACAAGGCAAGAATGGGCTTTTTTTAATTCCGATATTTTGTTCCCATAGACTTACATTGGATTTCCGGTATCGGTATCGGGTATCGCCGATATTTCTTGTGTATCGGCGATACCATTCCGATCCGATACTTTTGGATATCGGAAAGTATCGCTCAACTCTAGTCAAGATTGACTATAAATATTTTATATGGTTATTTAGACAGAGATGTGAGCATTGCTCAAATAAATATCATCACATTGTTTTTTTTCACAAGAATGCTCATGTAAGTAAATTACACATATGGCTGACTGCTTTAAAAAAGAGTTTGAACAGCAATACCGTTCTAGTAAATACCAAAGTAGAGTCTCATAAATTCCCAATGTTTAAATAGTTTTAAGCCTGGAGGCATCAGTCATTGAACCATATCCCTTTTCATAAGTAAAAAGTCCCATTCTGTTTTTTTGGATATAAAAACACAAATACTCGCCCAATTATTATTATTTTTTTTTTTTTTTTTTCACTGTTTCGTTTTTCATCATAACTTGATCAGTAGGGCAAAGAGTAGGCAAAAAACATGGGCTCAGTCAATTACATCTGTAATTAGAAGTCCGATGTGAACGTGAAATCTGTATATTTTAGCCGCTTCTCAAATGGAACAGGCTACAGGTTTCCTGTATTTTTAAATGAATACCTAGCGTTCAATCAACGTCATTGTGTGTTTATTTTATGGAGATATGATTGGGAGTCAACATAACTTACCTGTGCAACCACTGTGATAATTATCCTGGTTTGAAATTACAGGTAAGCGCAGAAGGCATGACAAGTCTGACAGAATAATTGTTGGATTAGATTTCTCACCACAAAGAAAACGTGAAATTGAACAGCTACTAGCATTAAGACATGTTGCCTGGCAGATGCATGCTGGTGTGATTCACCAATAAGCTTATCTGTGCACTTGTATATTATCGTTTTTGTAGTGGTTGGCTTGGTTTCAGTTCATTATCATCCCTGGAGTTGCTAAAGGACAGTATTCTTATACTCTTTAACAAGTAAAAGCAAAGCTCGTCTCTGCTGGCATGACAAAAATAAGGCAAAACTAGCAGTAAACTCACCTCTGTAACCCTAAACTGAGCACCGTACACTAAAGTGTGCACGTATCACTTTGTTTTCACTTTATTATTCAGGATGCAGTTGATTTTAGGAGTATATAAGCATATGGTGGAAATTATACCTGATATAGACTTCAAAGCAGGTCCTGAACATAAACATTTTTCAACAATGTTCCAAAATATTCTTTGACGTTGTATAGTACAGATAATCAAATGACCAAAAAAAATGGTGTGCGCCATTTTACACCCTGCAGAAGATTGCTTCAGACTGGAGTCACACTACCGTAGAATACGGACGAGTATAACACTCGGACCAATGTTAATCTATGGGGCAGCTCCCATAATCCATTTTTTTCTTGTCCGTATTATGTGTGCGAGTGAAATCGCAGCATGCTGCGATTTGCAGCGTATATCGGCCGAGTCTCGCCAATGCAAGTCTATGGGCGCGAGAAAAAAATGGACACCACACGGACCATAAGTGTGACTTACGAGAAATACGCAAGCATTTTACTCATTATAACCCATTGAGCCATTAAATTCAAAGGGGAAAAAGCAGTGAGAAATGAAAAGCCATACGGATGCCATATGGATGTCACATGGATTCTCAGGTGCGAGGAAATCGCATCTTCGCATTTACATACGGATCACCACACGGAGAACATTTGTGCGATTCTCGGCAGACAAAATCGGACCGATTTTTTTTTTATACGTTATGTCTGACTCCGGCCTAAGACCCAGGAATGCTTTCATGACCTCAGGCATAGCTGTTTACAGTCATGGCCAAAAGTTTTGAGAATGACACAAATATTATATTTTCACATGATCTGCTGCCCTCTGGTTTTTATGTGTGTTTGACAGATGTTTTTATCACAGACAGAAACATAATTGCAAACATATGAGTAACAAAAGCTTATATTGACAGTTAGAATGAGTTAATGAAGCAAGTCAATATTTGCAGTGTTGACCCTTCTTCTTCAGGACCTCTGCAATTCTCCCTGGCATGCTCTCAATCAACTTCTGGACCAAATCCTGACTGATAGCAGTCCATTCTTGCACAATCAATGCTTTCATTTTGTCAGAATTTTTAGGTTTTTGTTTGTCCACCCGTCTCTTGATGATTGACCACAAGTTCTCAATGGGATTAAGATCTGGGGAGTTTCCAGGCCATGGACCCAAAATCTTTATGTTTTGTTCCCTGAGCCATTTAGTTATCGCCTGTGCTTTATGGCAAGGTGCTCCATCATGCTGGAAAAGGCATTGTTGATCGCCAAACTGCTCTTGGAGGGTTGGGAGAAGTTGCTCTTGGAGGACATTCTGGTACCATTCTTTATTCATGGCTGTGTTTTTAGGCAAGACTGTGAGAGAGCCAATTCCCTTGGTTGAGAAGCAACCCCACACATGAATGATTTCAGGATGCTTAACAGTTGACATGAGACAAGACTGGTGGTAGCGCTCACCTTGTCTTCTCCGAATGAGGCGTTTTCCTGATGTCCCAAACAATCGAAAAGGGGATTCATCAGAGAAAATAACTTTACCCCAGTCCTCAGCAGTCCACTGCCTGTACCTTTTGCAGAATATCAGTCTGTCCATGATGTTTTTTCTGGAGAGAAGTGGCTTCTTTGCTGCCCTCCTTGAGACCAGGCCTTGCTCCAAGAGTCTCCGCCTCACAGTGCGTGCAGATGCACTCACACCTGCCTGCTGCCATTCCTGAGCAAGCTCTGCACTGCTGGTAGCCCGATCCCGCAGCTGAAACACTTTTAAGAGACGGTCCTGGCGCTTGCTGATCTTTCTTGGGCGCTCTGGAGCCTTTTTGGCAACAATGGAACCTCTCTCCTTGAAGTTCTTGATGATGCGATAGATTGTTGACTGAGGTGCAATCTTTCTAGCTGCGATACTCTTCCCTGTTAGGCCATTTTTGTGCATTGCAATGATGACTGCACGTGTTTCTTTAGAGATAACCATGGTTAACAGAAGAGAAACAATGATGCCAAGCACCAGCCTCCTTTTAAAGTGTCCAGTGGTGTCATTCTTACTGAATCATGACAGATTGATCTCCAGCCATGTCCTCATCAACACCCACACCTGTGTTAATGGAGCAATCACTGAAAAGAGGTTAGCTGGTCCATTTAAGGTAGGGCTGCAATGATGTTGAAATGTGTTTTGGGGGATAAAGTTCATTTTCTAGCCAAATATTGACTTTTCAAGTAATTGCTGTTAAGCTGATCACTCTTTATAACATTCTGGAGTATATGCAAATTGCCATTAGAAAAAGTGAAGCAGTAGACTTTGTAAAAATTAATATTTGTGTCATTCTCAAAACTTTTGGCCATGACTGTAGGGTTTCTCACAATGCCTTTCAGCTATCACATCACATGGCATTGTACAGCCAATCAGACTGGACCATCATAGTCTGTATAAAAGCTGAGACAGTGAATGCATCAACCATTTTTGGGTTTTACAGTTTAGAGAGAGGACCTCAGAGATTAGAGAAAGGCTTAAAACAGATTTGACAACTTTTAAAGCACTGTGCAGACATAAAATAAGAGTGTTGTCTTTGAATAATACATTGATTTAATTGATAGGGGCTATGTCAATAATGTTGCCGAATTTTGCGGTACTAGAGTGTACCTATCATCCAACATTGCATTTTTAGTTTGGCTTTTTGTCAAAGGGGCATAGATTAGAGTTTTAAAAATAGAATAAAAAATTGTAAAAATACTCTATTTTAATTTTTGCATACCTGTTTTAAAAGTCCAATTTGGAAAAGCATTAATGACACAATAATACTACACGCAGTTGACTTGTTTCATTTGTCTCCTGTGGGCACCTACCTAGTTGGCATTTTTTGACATTTTTTTTTATGTCTTTGTTAGCAATAATCGGATTTACTTTGATTATTAAAAAGTAGAAAAAAATATTAAATTAAATCTACACATTTATCTGTCCAGGTCTGTTTTGGAAAACTAGTTTAGTCAAATTTGAGACACCTATTAGGCATTAAGCTATTTAGGAATCATATGTGCACTACCTAACATTTTTCCTTTATCTAAAATGTACAAAATGTATAGTAAATCAAAGAGTAACCCAGGAAATAGACAAAGTAGTGTAAAAGAAACAAAACCTATAACATGGCTGAGAATATATGAAGCACTAGCAGCAGCTGCACCGCCGCCTTAGGCTACTTTCACATATCAGGTTTTTTGTGTCAGGCATAATCCGTTGTATACCTGATAGGAGGGATCCGGCGCGAAGTTTGAAAAAACTGATGCAACAGATCAGTTTTCTTTGCCGGATCCGACCTGACCTTTTCAACCCGGAAAAAGAAATTTTCTATCTGGAAAATACAGGTACGCATGTCTGGACCGAGGAGAGAGTGAGAGAGAGAGACCTTGGTTTCCAGAATCCGTATCAGTCTTTTGATGGATTGCGCAAAAGACTGGTCCATGCACTTGTATTATTTCCGGCCGCCTGATGCGCCGCTTCAGGCACTATCAGGCGGGTCCGGAAAAAAAAAAACGTTGCAGTGAGCGTCTTGTCCGGCCGCCGGAATGTACATTTCCGCTGGATCCAGCCAAAAACGGATGCAACGCAACAACATCAGGCGCGATCCGGCGCTAATGAAAGTCAATTACAAAAAAACGCATCCGGTACCGATCCGTTTTTTTAAAAACACGCCGGATCGCGCCTGACGTCAAAAAACTGATGTGTGAAAGTAACCTTAGGGTGAGTGCACACGTTGCGGATTAACTTGCGGATTTTTCAGCACTGATTTTGCTAAATCCACATGTAAAATGTCCTGCTTTTTACCTGCAGATTTACTGGGGATTTTCTGCGTTTTTTGTGTGGATTTCCCCTGCGGTCTTACACCTGCGGATTTCTATAATGGAGCAGGTGTAAAACCGTTGCGGATTCCGCACAAAGAATTGACATGCTGCGGATTCAAATCCACGCGGAAAAATCCGCAGCATGTGCACAGCATTTTTTTTTTACACTGGTTATAATGGTACTGTACTACGCAGCAGAAACTGCTGCGGATCCACAGGGCGAAATACACTGCGGATCCGCAGCAGAATCTGCAACGTGTGCACAGACCCTTAGCACCAACCATATGGGCAGCAGTACTAACAAACACACCTCACAATTGGTCTCATAGTGGGAAGGAAGTGGAGGCCTTAAAAGAATACATGGCATATCACTCATCTCAGTCACAGCAGGATAATGTTACCACAATGACACCATTAGGGCCCCATCTCACATAGCAACGCACCAGCGATCCCGACAATGATATGAACTTGTCAGGATTGCTGGAGTGTCGCTACATGATCGCTGGTGAGCTGACAAACAGGCAGCTCAGGCAGTGATCAGACAGCGACACTGCTGGTAACGTCGCTTAGTAACCTGCAGTGTACGTTGGATACCAGCCCGCTGGTGCAGGGAGCTGGTAACCAAGGTACACATCGGGTTTCCAGGCACAGCCCCGCACCTGGAAACACGATGTGTACCTTGGTTACCAGCTGATTGCTGGTCTCCTGCCTGCCACACGCAGCAATGCGTGCTGGCCAGCGGGAGACCAGCGAACAAAAAAAAGTCCAGGCATTTCTGACACGACCAGCGATTCACAGCAGGGGCCTGATCGCTGGTACGTGTCAGACATAGCGAGATCGCTGTTGCGTCACAAAACTTGTGACTCAGCAGCGATCTCGCTATGTGAGACGGGCCCTTAATTAGAGTCAGTTTTTTGGACAGTGTATCTCTTCAGTCGAAATAACACCTAAATCTTTGACATTGTAAACTTTCAATTCTGCCATTGACGTAAGGATGCTTGCATGAGAAACTAGGTATTTTTTTCTATTTTTTTCACTTTAACTATGAAGTTTTAATTATAGCAAAAAAAAACAACCCACAATGGTCACAGAAATAACTTGAATCTGACAAAAGTAATAATCGCATAAAAAATCGTATAAAAAATCTATGAAAATGAACAAAGGAAATTCAGACATTGCTTTTCAGCCATGCTTCCATAGAATTTGAAAAAAATAAAACCCATGAAATAGGCCTGAACAGAAATGATGGTAATCCCGAGAAAATAATGTGACAAAAGGGACATGTTAAATCAAGGTGTGTCTTCTAATTAACATCACAGGTGCTACAATCTTGTAATCAGTGAGTGTGCCTGTATAGAGGGCTACAGATACTCACTGTGCTGTTTGGTGACATGGTGTGTATCACACTCAACATGGACCAGAGGAAGCGAAGGAAAGAGTTGTCTCAGGAGATTAGAAAAAATTATACAAACATGTTAAAGGTAAAAGTTATAAGACCATCTCCAAGCAGCTTGATGTTCCTGTGACTATAGTTGTACATATTATTCACAAACTTAAGCTCCATGGGACTTTAGCAAATCTCCCTGGACATGACCGCAGGAGGAAAATTGAGGACAAATTAAAGAGATGGATAAAATGAATGGTAACGAAAGAGCCCAGAAGAACTTCTAAACATATTAAAGGTGAACTTCAAGCTCAAGGAACATCAGTGTCATATCGCACCATTTGTCATTGTATGAGTCAAAGTGGACTTCATGGAGATGACCAAGGAGGACACCATTGTTAAAAAAAAATCATAAAAATGCCAGACTGGAATTTGCCAAACTACATGTTGACAAGCCACAAAGCTTCTGGTAGAATGTCCTATGGACAGATTAGGCGAAATTGAACTTTTTTGCAAGGAATATCAGCTCTATGTACACAGACAGAAAAATGAAGCATATCAAGAAAAGAACACTGTCCCTGCTGTGAAACATGGAGGAGGCTCTGTCATGTTCTGGGGCTGCTTTGCTGCATCTGGCACAGGGTGTCTAGAGTCTGTGCAGGGTACAATGAAATCTGAAGACTATCAAGGGATTCTAGGGAGAAATGTATTGCCCAGTGTCAGAAAGCTTGGTCTCAGTCGCAGGTCATGGGTCTTGCAACAATATAATGACCCAAAACACACAGCTAAAAGCACCCAAGAATGGCTAAGAGGAAACATTGGACTATTCTGTGACCATAGTGGCCTTCTATGAGCCCTGACCTACATCCTATTGAGCATCTTTGGAAATAGCTGAAACATGCCATCTGAAAAATGCAACCTTCAAACATGAGACAACTGGAGCAGTTTGCTCTTGAGGAGTGGGCCAAAATACCTGTCGAGATGTGCAGAAGTCTCATTGACAGTTACAGGAATCGTTTGATGGCAGTGATTGCCTCAAAAGGTTGTGCAACAAAATATTTAGTTAAGAGTACCATAATTTCTGTCCAGGCCTTTTACATTAGTTTTATTTTTTAAAATTCTGTGGGAGCATGGTTGAAAAGCAATGTCTGACTTTCGTTTGTTCATTTTCATAGATTTTTGATTTACTATTACTTTTGTCAGATTCAAGATATTTATGTGACTATTGTGGGTTTTTCTGTCATTAAACGAGGGGTACCACCAATTTTGACCACGTGTGTACATGTTTGATATGCTCAATAGCTATACTTTACTCATTCAAGGGTATAGAATCATATAGAAAAACATGATGCCAAAATATACCATATCAAAAACATAAAGATATAAAATGCAAAGTTTTATTGAAAATAGTATATAAAACCATAAGGAAAAAACAGCTGAACCATGTGGTGGAGCTCGTTACAGAACAAAAGGGGTATCAATCACTACTAATAGTATAATCTCTAAAGAATTAAGATAGAAAAAAATTAATTAACACAACACATACCCAAAAAAAGGAAAGACAATCTGCATAATCATAGACGGGTACAATTAAAATAGCACATTTAGTACAAATGAGTAAACATAATATAGATACATACAAATACACCTAGTACACTGCTCAAAAAAATAAAGGGAACACTTAAACAACAGAATATAACTCCAAGTAAATCAAACTTCTGTGAAATCAAACTGTCCACTTAGGAAGCAACACTGGTGGACAATCAATTTCACATGCTGTTGTGCAAATGGAATAGACAACAGATGGAAATTATTGGCAATTATCAAGACACACTCAATAAAGGAGTGGTTCTGCAGGTGGGGACCACAGACCACATCTCAGTACCAGTGCTTTCTGGCTGATGTTTTGGTCACTTTTGGAAGTTGGTTGTGCTTTCACACTCGTGGTAGCATGAGACGGACTCTACAACCCACACAAGTGGCTCAGGTAGTGCAGCTCATCCAAGATGGTACATCAATGCGAGCTGTGGCAAGAAGGCTTGCTGTGTCTGTCAGCGTAGTGTCCAGAGGCTGGAGGCGCTAAAAGGAGACAGGACAGTACACCACTAGACGTGGAGGGGGCCATAGGGGGCAATAACCAAGCAGCAGGACCGCTACCTCCGCCTTTGTGCAAGGAGGAACAGGAGGAGCACTGCCAGAGCCCTGCAAAATGTCCTCCAGCAGGCCACAAATGTGCATGTGTCTGCACAAATGGTTAGAAACCGACT
>JARQOD010000004.1:55879191-55939205 GCA_033576555.1 Oophaga sylvatica | reverse complement strand
ATGTGTGCAAAATTTCACACCTGTAGGGGTTAATTAAAGGTGTAAATTCGTTGTAAAAAAAACGGACTTTATTGCTACGAATTTACACCTTTAATTAACCCCTACAGGTGTGAAATTTTGCACACTTACACTCATGTAATTGTTTGTGCAAATCAGATATCAAACTACATGAAAAGACATGGTTAACCTATGTACACCAAGTGTCATTTCATGTCGGGTTCTGCATTTTCACAAAAGCCGGCAATTGAATTAGCGGCTATTATACTATGTAGAAGTGTATGAACTATAAATATAAATATATATATATATATATATATGTGTCACAAATTTAATGACATGTATATATATATATATGAGGTGTAAAATTGCTGAAAAAAAAGGCGTGGGGTCCCGCCCTATTTTCGCAACCAGACAGACAAAGCCAGTGAGTGGGGGCAGATAATAATAGCCCAGAGAGGGACCAT
The DNA here is from genome assembly GCA_033576555.1 of Oophaga sylvatica. Taxonomy (NCBI): domain Eukaryota; kingdom Metazoa; phylum Chordata; class Amphibia; order Anura; family Dendrobatidae; genus Oophaga; species Oophaga sylvatica. The sequence goes on along the minus strand of JARQOD010000004.1, from coordinate 55,938,741 downwards.
TATTTTTGGCCCCCCCCCGGCTACTAACATCTGCCCCCAGACACCCCAGAAAGGGCAAATCTCTAATTAGATTTGCCCTTTCTGGCACTTTGCCCGTCTATTCCCATTGCCCTGTAGCGGTGGCGAATGGGTTAATAAGGGGTTAAAATGACCTTGCAATTGAAAGGTCACTTTAAGCCAGGTTAATAATTGAGAGCTGTCAATTAGACAACTATCAATTATTAATCCTATTGTATGAAAGAAAAATCAAACACACACACTTTAATAAAAAAGAAGTTTAAACGAAATAATCACACAGTTTTTGACCATATTTTATTTTCCTGCTAAAACCATTTCCTGTAATAAAAATAAAATAATAAAGCAAAATTATTCTTACCAATCCGATGTACAGTCAGGTCCCACGGTGTAATCCTTCAGAAAGGGTTAATGTTTACTGCAGGGACCGCAGCTAATGCTGCAGCCTCACAGTAAACCCCCAAATGAATGAGTTCCTCTCCTGGCTGACAGGAGAGGAAGTGGAAAGCTTAATTGATTGCTTTCCACTTTCACTTCAGGTCAGCCAGGGACACAATCAGTGATGTCAGAGGGAACTGGTTAACAAAAATAGGGGATCCCCTTGAAAAAAATTGGCGTGGGGTCCCCCCTATTTTTGTTAACCAGCCAGATGAAGCAGACCGCTGAGGCCTGGATTTTCAGGCTGTTAAGAAGCCAAGATCCATGGACCTTGCCAGCCTGATAATACCAGGCCACAGCAGTCTGCATATCTTGGCTGATTAACAAAAATAGGGGATCCCCTCGAAAAAAATTGGCGTGGGGTCCCCCCTATTTTTGTTAACCAGCCAGATGAAGCAGACCGCTGAGGCCTGGTTTTTCAGGCTGGTAAGGATCCAATATCCATGGACCTTGCAAGCCTGATAATACCAGGCCACAGCAGTCTGCTTAGCTTGGCTGGTTAACAAAAATAGGGGATCCCCTCGAAAAAAAAACGGCGTAGGGGTCCCCCTATTTTTGTTAACCAGCCAAGTAAAATGCAGACTGCTGCGGCCTGGTATTAAAAGACTGTCAAGGCCCATGGATTTTGGCCCTCAACAGCCTGATAATACCAGGCTACAGCAGCCCCACATTTGGCGCATCAAAAGATGTGCCAATTGTGGCACTTTACCCGGCTCTTCCCACTTGCCCTGTAGCGGTGGCAAGCGGGGTAATAAGGGGTTAATGTCACCGTTGATTGCACGGTGACAATAAGCCCGGTTAATAATGGAGAGGTGTCAATAAGACACCGATCCATTATTAATCCCAAAGTTATTAAATGCATAAAAAAAAGACAAAGCAAGAAAAAAGTATTTTAATGAAATAAAAGAGACAACACACTTTTCATTTCTTTTATTGTACTCTCATTCCTGCGACGCCATCGATCTCCTGTAAAAAAAGAAAAAAAACAAACCAACAGTATACCATCTGTCCGACGCAGTCCATAGTAACGACAGTCCCACGACGATCCAGCTCTGCTACATCGCAATGACAGACAGAGCCTGTCATCGCGACGCAGCACAGCTGATTACCTGCTTCCCCGGCGGTGACGTCATCGGACTGACTGCTTTACGGCCGGGATTACCCAGCAGTCACTGCAGTTATCGCGAGAAACTGCATGTGACCCCGGGGAGAAGAGGATGGCGGCCATGAAGCAGTCCAGGCCGTGACCGCCGGAGATCTTCTGCCAGGTAAGTGCCGCTGACTCCTGACAGACCCGACCGATGGACACTGACAGTGACAGACCCGACCGACGGACACAGACAGTGACAGTGACAAATCCGATTCCGGTATTCGATAAGACGAAAATATCGAAACGAATTATCGAAAGGCCGATACAGCTAATATCGGCCGATATCCGATATTTGCAGTATCGTATTGCTCAACACTAGTGAGAAGCTGTTGAGAAGCTATTGCATCTTTACTCTGAGAGCTGCTACCCTTAAAAAAGGATAATTTTTGGATGGCTTGATATAAAGTCTTAATTATTTCTTAATCATTTTGTGAATTGCAAGCCTGTTGGGGATCCCAAAAAAGGGATATTTTTTTTAATCATAGTTGAGAAAACAATACTTCTTCACATTTAAAAGTATACACCTATTTTGTCTCCCCAAATAAAAGCTTATATTTAAGATAGCTTGTGAAAAAGCTATTGCTGCTTCATTTAGAAAAAGACAAAGCTATACTCCCGAACAGGGATAATTTTTGCACTTCCTGTGTGAAAAACCCACAGTTGATTTTTTTTGGCACCCCCTGTGTATAAACATCGGTATGCATTGCATCTGCCCCAAAAAATAGATAATTTTTGGACTATTTACACAATTTAGGTAGCTGGTTACTGTCTTTTTTTCCCTAGCCAGGTAAAATGAGGTCACTTTGACATTCATAAGGCTGTTTTTGCACTCCAAGGCTTAAAACAGATTCTGTACACACATAGGAGATCTCAAAGAGTTTTATACATATTACTCCACATTTTAAAGGCTTTATACTAATGTGAGTTGAATTTCTTTGGAAAATTAGACAATACCAATAGTGATGAGCGAATATTGAAATATTCAGATTTAGGAAAATCAGCACAAATAATTTTTAATATCCGTGTATTCGTACCAAATAATGAATTCAATGCAAGTCAATGGAAAAGTCGAATATTTTTCTGCTGGACCCAACAAACAAGTCTGGGGGCCTGAGAAAAAAACTGAAAGCAATCTGGCAATGTGGGTGTTAGCGTTTGGGCATTTGGGTGGGAGGATATTTCTGCTTCCTGTAAAACGTCTGGAGCAGAGACAACTGAATGCTTTGCTTGGACAATAAAACTGGGCGAGGTTGCTGACTGTTTTGTCCGTGTAACCGCAGGTTGTGGGCAGGAGGCATCAGCGCCTGCTTCCTGGACAGCAGATTGGGAACGCCGTAACACAGGGGAAGGGGCAGTGATTTCACCCTCAGGCACAAATTTTGAATTCAGGCATTCCGCCCACCTACTGGGGTACTTGGTTGCCATGTGCTTCTGCATGCTGGTGGTGCTCAGGTTGGCAGTGTTCTTGCCACTTCTCAGCTTGGTATGGCAAATGCTGCAAATTACAGTTGTTTTGTCCGAATGACTTTCAGAAAAAGCTACCACACAGGGGAACAACCACCCTTGCTTGTTATCTAGCCGAGGGGGATCTCTGTGGAACAGTTGCCTGAGTTTTCCCTCTGGTGAAACCACTACCTCTTCTTGCCTGTTTTCATGCTAGGATCCATCTCTCTCTGCACTGCTGTGCTCGCTAGACTTGCCACCATGCCAAGTTGGATCAGTGGCCTCATCATTAACCATGAAGTCTTCCAATTCATCAATCTGATCCTCCTTCTGAGTTGCAATTTTAGGCTGCCCTGATGGCAACTGTGCATCATGATTATCCTCCACCTCTTCAGACATGAATTTACCTTCCCCAATGTGGCTTTCTCCTGCCTGTGGGTGCTTGAATATTTGTCCATCAGTGCACTCTACCTCCTCATGACCTTCTTTAATGGTGCACTGTGAGAGTCCAGAAAAATTGCAAAGGAACATAAAGAGTTCCTCAGAGTAGCCAGCGTTGGGGTCATATGTCTCCTGGGACCCTTGATGGGGGAGGAAGGAGGACCAGGTTGAGAATTGTGAGGCCCAGCTTCTTGGCTACGGAGACTGGACTGTGTGGAAGACTTGGCAGTGCTACTTGTCAACACACTGGAACCTTTGTCTGCCATCCAACCCACATCATCCTCACACTTGTCTGGGTTCGACAGTGGTGTAGCGCACTGATTCAATTTTGACAGGAAGCTAGAATGAGATACAGTCATCTTCTGATCTGTCATTCGGCCTTGGCAGGCACCACCACATCCACATCCACTTTCCTCAACTTCACCCTTTCCCATATTTAATACATTATGAAAAAAAATTTCCTGGCTTTATTTTTCAAAAATACTCTCACAGAGGTGTTATGTACAAATTCCCTGCATCTAGCAATGTGTGAGTATTTTTTTTTCAAATATCTGCATTATTACACATGGCAACAGCAGACTCAGACTCATGAAAATTACAGGTAAATTGTAACGTTTGAGTATCTCAGCAGGCTTTGCGGCAGTCACACAACTGCTAGATAAATATTAGATATTTAAGCAATAGGCAACAAATATTATTTAGAAATGAGCTTTTAAAAAGAATTTTACTATATGCTGGCACTGAGGAATATTATTTAGCTGTAAAAAAATGTATATGCTGCTTTTAAGATGCGCCATTTATTTAACCAATAGAAAATTAGTATTTTTTTATATCACCTTTATAACATACGGAAACAGCAGAGTAAGGAAAATCATTGGCAGTGGTAAATTGTGACATTTGTGTATATCTATGCAGGCTTTGCACCAGTTGCACAACTGCTAGATAAAGAAATGCTATTTATTTAACCAATATACATTTTTTTTGTTTTTTATATCACCTTTATGACACATGCTAACAACAGACTCAGGGAAATTACTGGTAAATAGTGATGTTTGCGTATCTCAGCAGGTTTTGCGTCAGTCTCACAATTGCTAGATAAATATTAGCTTTTTCAGCCATAGGTTAGGATTCGGAATATTATTTAGCAATTAGCTTTTAAAAAAGATGTTTACTATATGCTAGCACTGAGGACGATTATTTAGCTGTAAAAAAAGGTTTTTTTTTTTATATGCTGGTATGCAAGAATATTATGTAGCTCCATAAAAATTGTTTAGTATATACTGGTACTAAGTAATATTATTTGGCTGTAAAAAGAGTTGCTTTATATATTATGGTAGTGGATGAAACTCTGCCTATATCTCCCTATTTCCACAGTCTGTTCCTACACTGCACAGCACAGTACAAACTAGCAGTGATCTGCAGCATGTACTTGCCAGGTACCTGCCGTTACCTCATATTAAATCTCTCCCTATGCCATCTCCACCTAACAGTGAACTAATCTTCGCTTATAAGCTGCATTCACTCTCCCTATACTCACACTGCTGTAATGTGGGCAAGACGATGCTAGCAGGGAATAAATACCCCTAATGACATTGTAAGGCCATCCAATCACAGTAATGCCACATTAAAGATAGAGCCGGCATTACTGTGATTGGCAAGCAAGCATGTTCATTGGCTGCAAATAAAGCACCAAACACGCTGGGCGGGTCACTCGAATTTACCGAGGCGAATAGTAAATTACTTGCAGAGTAACGAATACCCCGAATACAGTACTATCCATGCGACTAACAAATAGTGCTGAATGTATTCGCTCATCACTAAAAAAACAACTAATTTGTATCTCAAACGATTCATTCATCTCTATTCCAGGAAATATGCACTGTGCAGATGAAGCCTAATGATCAATTCAGAAAAGCCAACAATCATTGTATGAAAAAGAAAAACGTTTATTTGTTGGGTGATATTATCTTGCTTAAAATTCATAGATCTCGGTAGCACCTCGCCCAATATGAAATGGTGATGTGCTGCCGATGATAATGGAATTCTATGCATACAGAACAATCGTATTAGAGATGTTTTCTGCACACACTGTTAAAATTCCCCTGTATTCTGAACTTGAGTTCAAATATTCCTTTGAGAGAAGCAGATTTGCATACAGGTGATCACTCAGACTGGGAATACAGGGAAATCATGACAGTCACTGTCATTATTTAGTAATTTGCTATCATTTACAGTGAGTGCAAAAATTTCTCCAGACCCCACAAAACGCCTTTATCCATCCCTCTGTGCATGTAGAACTCTTTTTGGCCTTTCTTTTGGCTTGTATATAGCTAATCTTTGGTCATTTAACCTGTGTAAAGGGTTATAAGTCATTATATAATTTAGAATGCACTAGAGCAATATATAGTATATATAGAGTTTCACAAATTCTTTGATAGGGATTACCACTTCATTGTTAAAATCATTTAGATACAGTCCTGGATCTACAGGTGTTAATCCCATTGATGAAAACACTTCATAGAACACATGCCCACACAAATGGTATATACTTAATATATAGAAAAGAAATTCTTAACATCAAAATAAATATGGGCAATATGGAAATCCATGGGAAAGAAATCGCCAAATAATATAAACACTGAGAAAAAGAAACGATCAACAGAATCCCAAATTGTAGAATAGAAAAAACTTTATTGAATATCAAACAGGGGAGCTAGAGAGATGACATCCAACCAATTTACACATGTGGGACAAGAACGCACATAGGAAGTCAAAAAATCATAAATAAATATATATATGTATTGCTTCTACAACTGACTTAGCGGTAACATTGCAAATGTAAAAGAGCTATAGTTGCAACCCAAAACAATGTCTCAATAAGAAGCGCAGCAGCGCTAGTCCAAAAATATGGTGGGTGTAATAGCCAGTGCTTTTACCTGCTATAAGTCAGGAGAGAGTACCTCGTGCGTCCACCCGATGCGCGTTTCGGCCTGTGTGCCTTTTTCAAGGGGTGATGGGAAAGGGGAAGTGAAGGGGTATAAAAAGTCTAGATCCACCAATGAAAACGTTAGAACGAACCACATGATCAACCTCATTGCCGAAGGCAAAAGGTAAACAAATATTAAATATTGATCCTAATGATCAAAATATCTAAACCCAATCGTTGCATTATCAAAATGTGTCTCACAGAATGCCCCAAATGGTGTGCAGAAGATCGCTATAGCAAATCTGTCATAAGCGCCAGAAGAATGTAATGATAGTATGCGGTATACACACACATCTCTGATGACGCGCATGTCACCGGGGCAACTGAAACCACAAGACGGCGTCGGCGTCACGTGCCAAGTGACGTCACAATCATGTGATCAGTCACAATGGCAACAAGGACGCCGAAAGCCGTGGAGCGTGTCAGAGGACCCAGCGCAGGCGCGTGCCGATGGTGAGTATATTGAACCGCTATATAGAGGGCAATATTGACAGGAAACATGTGCACAAATGGTCAAAACAAATGCAACAAAACCAAGTGGTGAGTATATTCAACCGCTATTGAAAGGGGGGAGTGTAAACAGAGGACACATATACAAATGGTCAAAACCAAGTACAACATAACCAGATGGTTGAACGCAAATAATTATTGAGATATATAGTAGCCACAGTATAGAAGCAAATAACAGATGGAATATATATAAAACGGATATATGCATAAAGGTATATATAAAATACCAATTAAATATAATAAACGCAATACAACAAATATCCTTGAGAGTCCATCTGGCCAGTGATGAGGAACAACGATGGAGTAAAGAAATTGATGGTGTAGTCCATATTGAATAACACTAATTCCATTGAAATCCGTATGGAAGGATCAAGTCATCACATAGGATGGATGAAGACTAGATAGAATCGTATAAAACAAAGAATTAAAACAAAATTTAAAAGAAACACATGTGCAAATATAGGAGATCAGACATTGATGATGATACTTTAGAGAAATGGAGCGAAACTAATAGCTTCATTTAAACCTTTTGGGTAGACCGTATCGAGAGACCAGATCCATTTAGTTTCACATTGGGCCAGTCTTTTATTGAGACCACCACCACGGATGCCAGGGTCAATTTGATCAATTCCTTTGATCCTTAAAAGAGAACTGTCGCACCCGTGGTGTAACTTAAAATGGCGTGGTATAGTCCTAAGCGTGGCTATATCATCATGGCCGGCCGCCGCCTGGATGCCCAAAACATTTTCCCGAGTGCGCACCTTCAATTGGCGAGAAGTCATGCCAATATAAATTAGTGGACAAGGACATACTGCAAAGTACACTACATAACGAGAAGTACACGAAATGTGCTTCAAGATGTTGTAAGTCCTAGTACCTGCTGAATTCGTGAAGGTGGCACTCCGGTCAATGTTAGGGCAGGCGACGCACCGGCCACAAGGAAAACAACCACGCCTAGGACCAACATCACCAAAGGCATTCGGTTTGGTTTCACATTGATAATGGCTCCGTACTATATGGTCCCTAAGATTTTTGGACCTCCTAATGGTGATGCTAGGTCTTTCAGGAAGAATACAATTTAAGACTGGATCAGTCTGCAGAATGGGCCATGCCCTCTGGAGACAATCTTTCATATGTGAAAACTGAGAATGATATCTTGTAATGAATCTGACCTCCTGAGATGATGCTTTGTTGGCCTTATTATATAATAATGATTGCCGGCTTGAATACTTCGCCAGATGGTATGCTCTCTTGATGGAGCGTCTACTATATCCTCTCTCGAGGAATCTATTGGATAGATCTTGGGCCTGTTTTTCAAATTCACAATCATTCGAGCAGATTCTGCGGATACGCAAAAACTGCCCGACCGGAATAGAATTAACCAATGGTTTAGGGTGTGCAGAAGAGGCATGCAGTAACATGTTAGTTGAGGTCTCCTTCCTGAAGACACCAGTCTGCAATAGATTGTCAGAGTCCCTCCAAACCACAACATCCAAAAAATCAATCCTACTGAGATCTATTCTATTCCGGTCTGGCAGTTTTTGCGTATCCGCAGAATCTGCTCGGGGGTAAGGGGGATTGCACATGTTGGGGAAGAGGGGCTGCACATGATGAAGTGGGGGTAAGGAGGACTGCACATAATGAAGTGGGGGAGTGAGGCTGCACATGATGAAATGGGGTATAGGGGACTGCACATGATAAAGTTGGGGTAAGGGGGACTGCACATGATGAAGTTTGGGGGAATGGGCCTTCACATGATGAAGTTGGGGAAGGGAACTTCACATGATGAAGTGGGGGAAGGGTGACTGCACATAAAGAAATGAAAAGGGGATAGTGGGATGAAAATGATGAAGGGCCACTGCAGATGAAGTGAGGGGGAGATAGGGGATTGCAATTGATGTAGCAAGGGGGACTTCAAATTAAAGTGGGGGACTGCAAATGATGAAGTGGGGGATGAAATGGGGGACTGCAAATGATTAATTCAGTGTGAGGGATGGGACAGCAATTTAATTGAAGGTGTGGGATGGGGAGAGCAAATGATGAATTGAAGGTGGGGTGGGGAGAGCAAATGATCTAGGGGGAGTACAAATAATCAATTTTGAGAGTGGGGAGTAAATGATGTATTGAATGTAGGCGTAGATTTCCTTCTTTCTAATAACTGCTCCATCAACCCTATTCAACCCCCACCCTCCCTCATCCTCCCCTCCTTTGAGGTCCACTCGGTCCGTATCTACTCTCCCTCTAATCTACAAATGGCCGTCATATACAGACCGCCGTGCTCAGCCACTGCCTTCATTGACCAATTCTCCAGCTTGCTTCTTCACTTTCTCTCTGCTGACATCCCCACCATCATCATGGGTGAATTTAAAATCCCTATTGACAACCGCCAGCCAGCAGCCTCCAAACTCCTGTCACTTACTTCATCCTTTGGACTTACTCAGTGGTCCTCCACAGCCACCCACACAGACAGATATACATTAGACCTCATCTTCACCTGCCTCTGTTCCCTATCTAATCTCACAATCTCTCCCCTTTCCCCTATCAGACCACCACCAACTCACCTTCTCATCCCTGTCCTCTTCACCTGCCTCCTATGTCCAGATACTGGCACATCCTCGCAGAAACCTCACACACCTAGACATTCACAGACTCTCAGACTCTCTTCTACCTCTATCCTCCATATCTTCACTACATGACTCAGACAGCGCCATTGCTTTCTATAACACCACCCTCACATCTGCCATAGACTCAGTCACCCCTCTCACGCACGGCAAAGTGCGACGAATCAATAGGCAACCCTGGCACAACAATCTCACCAAAAAACTTCGACAATCATCCAGGGTCGCGGAGCGGCATTGGAAGAAAACACGCCTGCCAGACAACTTCACTGCTTTCAAACAAGCTACACTTGCCTTCAAAATAGCCCTCACCTCTGCTAAACAGACCTATTTCACAAACCTTGTATCTTCATTATCCTACAACCCAAAACAACTGTTCAGCACATTCAACTCTCTCCCCCGCCCACCACTGCCACCTCCAACTCCCCTTATCTGCTGAGGACTTTGCCACCTACTTCAAAAATAAGATCGACCAAGCAAGGCAAACCTTTACTGTTCCACCACCCCACCACTCTATATACCAGACCTCTGCCCTTCCCTACTAACCTCCCTCTCCAACATCACTGAAGGAGAGCTTGCTCATCTCCTTTTCAAATCACACCTCACCACCTGGGCACTTGATCCCTTATCTTCCCACCTGCTCCCCAACCTCACTAACACACTCATCCCAGCCCTAGCCCATCTCTTCAACCTATCGCTATCTTCTGGTACCTTTCCCTCATGCCACCATCACACCCATCCTCAAAAAAACAAACCTTGACCCAACTGCTATGCCCAGCTATCGCCCAATATCATTGCTCCCGTTTGCTTCCAAACTACTTGAGCAGCATGTCCACGCTCAACTTTCCTCCTACCTCTCATCTAACTTTCTCCTTGACAACCTCCAATCTGGCTTCCGCCCCACCACTCCACTGAAACTGCCCTGACCAAAATTACTAATGACTTACTCACAGCAAAAGCTAACAGACAGTTCTCCATCCTCCTCCTCCTTGACCTGTCCTCTGCCTTTGGCACAGTCGACCACTGCCTACTGCTACAGATTCTTTCTTCCCATGGCATCAAAGACCTTGCGCTGTCCTGGATAGCCACTTACCTTTCCGACCGCACATTTAGCATCTCCCACACGATCTTCTCATCCCGCCCTCTCTCTGTTGGAGTCCTTCAAGGCTCTGTCCTGGAGCCCCTACTTTTTTCCATCTATACCCTTTGCCTAGGACAACTCATAAAGTCCCATGGCTTCCAGTACCACCTGTATGCGCACGACACTCAGATCTACCTCTCTGGCCCAGATGTCACCTCTCTGCTGTCCAGAATCCCGGAGTGTCTATCAGCCTAATCCTCCTTCACCTCTCGCTTCCTAAAACTCAATGTAGACAAAACTGAACTCATCATCTTTCCTCCATCTCACGTATCTTCCCTACCCGATCTATCTATTATGGTAAATGGCATTACGATCTCTCCCGCACCTGAAATCCGCTGCCTCAGGGTAACTCTCGATTCTGCCCTGTCCTTCAGACCACACATCCAAACTCTTGCCACCTCCTGTCGCCTCCAACTTAAAAACATTTCCAGAATCCATCCCTTCCTCAGCCCTCAATCTACTAAAACTCTTGTGCATGCCCTCATCATATCCCGCCTTGATTACTGCAACACCCTCCTCTGTGGCCTCCCCGTCAACTCTCTTGCACCACTCCAGTCTGTCCTCAACTCTGCTGCCCGACTAACCCACCTCTCCCCTCGCTACTCCCCTGCTTCTCCCCTCTGCAAATCCCTCCACTGGCTCCCAATTCCCCAACGAATCCAGTTCAGACTACTAACACTGACCTACAAAGCCGTCCACAACCTGTCCCCTCCCTATATCTCTGAACTAATCTCCCAATATCTTCCTTCACATAATCTTCGATCCTCCCAAGACCTCCTACTATCCTCCACAATTATTCGTTCCTCACACAACCGCCTCCAAGATTTCTCCCGAATATCTCCCATCCTCTGTAATTCCACGCCTCAACATGTACGATTATCCACCACACCTTGGATCCTTCAGACGGAACCTGAAAACCCCTCTCTTCAGGAAAGCCTACAGCCTGCAATAACCATTCCGCCTCGCCGCCACCACCCAAGCTTCCGACTCGCTGCCACCACCCGAGCTGCCGCCTCGCCGCCACCACCGTAGCAGCCGCCTCGCCGCCACCACCGCTGCCCACACAGAGCTGCCGCCAGTCTGTCATTGTAAATTTGTTTACTGTAAAGGATATCTATAACTTTGTATGTAACCCCTTCTCATGAACAGAACCAAGGAATTAATGGCGCTATATAAATAAATAATAATGAAAATAATAATGTGAGGTAGAGCAGTTGATAATGGATAGACGGTTGGAGAGAAAGATATGACAATGAATTGCGGCGGTAGGGGCATGTAAATATAATGAATCAGGGTTAGGGTTAGAGCAGGAGGTACATAGTGGGTGGCGTTGAGGATGAAGTGACTGGTAATGAATTGGGGGAAAGAGTACAGGTGCTATTTAATTTATGTATTAAATGGGGAAAGTGGCTATTTATAGTGGGTTAGTGGGTGCACAGTGGCAGATTATAATTTATATTTGGAATGGTGGGTTGCATAATAACCAATTATATATTGATAAAGGGTGCATGTCTGAATTCAGATGTGTAGTCTAGAAGAAAGTGAAAAAGTGGTGAATGTGCTCTGGAAGCCGTGCTCTAGGTAACTGTTATTTTATACAGAGACGAGTCCTGGCTGGAAGAAGTGATGGCAGTCTGTGCTGGATGAAAAAGAAAACCAAAGATGAAGGACTTCAGCTAGAGATGTCACTGGTGAGTGTTACCTGTACCCTGACACTATGCACTGTATACTATATACAGAACTCCTGTGTATAATGTCACTGGTGATCACTGTATTACCTGTACACTGACACTTTATACAGAGCTCCTGTGTATGTCACTGGTGATCACTGTGTTACCTGTACACTGACACTATACACTGTATACTATATTCAGAGGTCCTGTGTATAATGTCACTGTTGATCCCTGTATTACCTGTACACTGATACTATATACAGAGCTCCTGTGTATAATGTCACTGGTAATCACTGTATTACCTGTACACTGACACTATATACAGAGCTTCTGTGTATAATATCAATGGTGATCACTGTATTACCTGTACACTGACACTATGTACAGAGTTCTGTGCATAATATCACTGATGATCACTGTATTACCTATACACTAGTCAAAAAGATTAAGGTTTGCACCATAACTTACCACTTAACTGGTAAATTATGGTGCAAACCTTAATCTTTTTGACTTATATGCTTTCTTTGGTTGGCGCCTATTCACATTAGCTTAGATGTGCTGGTCCTTCTTTTTGTCTATTTGTTTACCTGTACACTGACAGTAAATACAGAGTTCCTGTGTACAATGGCACTTAGTATTGTGTTTTTTTTAATTAATTATCAGTATTGCAGCATTCAGTCACTATGTTGTGGTAATATGTGATCTGGTCATGGTGTGGTGGTATTTTTTCCTTGTATGTGGTATTATTCAGTCACTATGTGGTGGTAATATGTGATCTGGTCATGGTGTGGTGATATTTGCTCCTTGTTTGTGGTATTATTCGGTCACTACGTGGTGGTAATACAGTACAGACCAAAAGTTTGGACACACCTTCTCATTAGGGTTGAGCGATACTTTCCGATATCAAAAGTATCGGATCGGAATGGGTATCGCCGATACCCAAAAAGTATCGGCGATACCCGATTCTGATACCGGAAATCCAATGCAAGTCTATGGGACAGAAATATCGTAACTAAAAAACCCCTTTCTTTCCTTGTAAACAATAAATATACACACATAGAATACATATATATATATATATATATACATGTCATTGTGACATATATATATATATACATATATTTATAGTTTATACACTTCTACATAGTAAAATAGCTTCTGATTCAATGGCCGGGTAATGCCGGCTTTTGTGAAAATACAGAAGCACCGGACATGAAATGACACATGGTTTACATAGAGTTAACCATGTCTTTTCATGTAGTTTGATATCTGATTTTCACAAACAATTACATGAGTGTATGTTTGCAAAATTTCACACCTGTAGGGGTTAATTAAAGGTGTAAATTCGTTTTAAAAAAAACGGACTTTTTTGCTACGAATTTACACCTTTAATTAACCCCTACAGGTGTGAAATTTTGCACACATACACTCATGTAGTTGTTAGTGAAAACAATATATCAAACAACTTGAAATGACATGGTTAACTCTATGTAAACCATGTGTCATTTCATGTCGGGTTCTGCATTTTCACAAAAGCCGGAAATTGAATTAGCGGCTATTATACTATGTAGAAGTGTATGAACTATAAATATAAATATATATATGTATATTATATATATGTCACAAATTTAATGACATGTATATATATATATATATATGAGGTGTAAAATTGTTGAAAAAAATGCGTGGGCTCCCGCCCTATTTTCTCAACCAGACAGACAAAACCAGCAAGTGGGGGCAGATAATAATAGCCCAGAGAGGGACCATTATTTTTGGCCCCCCCTGGCTACTAACATCTGCCCCCAGACACCCCAGAAAAGACAAATCTATAATTAGATTCGCCATTTCTGGCACTTTGCCCGTCTATTCCCATTGCCCTGTAGCGGAGGCGAATGGGTTAATAAGGGGTTAAAGCCAACTTGCTATTGAAAGGTGACCTTAAGCCAGGTTAATAATTGAGATCTGTCAATTAGACTACTATCAATTATTAATCCTATTGCATGAAATAAAAATAAAACACACACACTTTAATTAAAAATTATTTTAATGAAATAAAGACACATGTTTTTGACCATCTTTTATTTTACTGCAAAATCCATTTCCTGTAATAAAAATAAAATAAAAAAGCTAAATTATTCTTACCTATCCCATGCACAGTCAAGTCCCATGGTGTAATCCATCAGAAAGGGTTAATGTTAACTGCAGGGACCGCAGCTAATGCTGCAGCCTCACAGTAAACCCCCGAATGAATCTTCTCCTCTCCTGGCTGACAGGAGAGGAAGTGGAAAGCTTAATTGATTGCTTTCCACTTTCACTTCAGGTCAGCCAGGGACACCATCAGTGACATCAGAGGGAACTGATTAACAAAAATAGGGGATCCCTCGAAAAAAAAAATGGCGTGGGGTCCCACCTATTTTTGTTAACCAGCCTGATGAAGCAGACTGCTGAGGCCTGGTTTTTCAGACTGGTAAGGATCCAATATCCATGGACCTTGCAAGCCTGATAATACCAGGCCACAGCAGTCTGCTTAGCTTGGCTGGTTAACAAAAATAGGGGATCCCCTCGAAAAAAAAACGGCGTGGGGATCCTCCCTATTTTTGTTAACCAGCCAAGTAAAATGCAGACTGCTGCGGCCTGGTATCAAAAGACTGTCAAGGCCCATGGATTTTGGCCCTCAACAGCCTAAAAATACCAGGCATCAGCAGCCCCACATTTGGCGCATCAAAAGATGTGCCAATTGTGGCACTTTACCCGGCTCTTCCCACTTGCCCTGTAGCGGTGGCAAGCGGGGTAATAAGGGGTTAATGTCACCGTTGATTGCACGGTGACAATAAGCCCGGTTAATAATGGAGAGGTGTCAATAAGACACCGATCCATTATTAATCCCAAAGTTTTTAAATATTTAAAAAAAGACACAGCCAGAAAAAAGTCTTTTAATGAAATAAAAGAGACAACACAGTTTTCATTATTTTTATTACACTCTCATTCCTTCGACGCCATCGATCTCCTGTAAAAAAAGAAAAAAAAAAAACCAACAGTATACCACCTGTCCGACGCAGTCCATAGTAACGAGTGTCCCACGACAAGTCCAGCTCTGCTACATCGGAATCTCAGGCAGCGCCTGACATCCCTACGCAGCACAGCTGCTTATCGGCTTCCCCGGCGGTAACGTCATCGGACTGCTTTAAGGCCGCGATTACCCGGCAGCACGTGCAGTTATCGAGAGAAACTGCACGTGAACGCCAGGGAGAAGATGATGGCGGCCATCAAGCAGTCCAGGACGTGACCACTGGAGATCTTCTGCCAGGTAAGTGCCGCTGACTCCTGACAGACCCGACCGACGGACACTGACAGTGACAGGAACATTCCGATTCCGGTATCCGATATGACAAAAATATCGGATCTCAGAATCGGAATTCCGATACAGCAAATATCGGCCGATACCCGATATTTGCAGTATCGGAATGCTCAACACTACTTCTCATTCAAAGATTTTTCTGTATTTTCATGACTATGAAAATTGTACATTCACACTCAAGGCATCAAAACTATGAATTAACACATGTGGAATTATACATTACATTTTACAAAAAAGTGTGAAACAACTGAAAATATGTCTTATATTCTAGGTTCTTCAAAGTAGCCACCTTTTACTTTGATTACTGCTTTGCACGCAGAAAAGGTGAAAGGATGGACTCTACATGCCTAGTTCCCACCGTGAAGCATGGAGGAGGTGGTGTGATGGTGTGGGGGTGCTTTGCTGGTGACACTGTTGGGGATTTATTCAAAATTGAAGCTGTGAGCGGTCCAGCTCACCCCAAATCATCTCTATTGGGTTCAGGTCTGGTGACTGTGGAGGCCATGTCATCTAGCGTAGCACCCTAACTCTCTCCATCTTGGTCAAATAGCCCTTACACAGTCTGGAGGTGTGTTTGGGGTCATTGTCCTGTTGAAAAATAAATGATGGTCCAACTAAACGCAAACCGGATGGAATAGCATGCCGCTGCAAGATGCTGTGGTAGCTATGCTGGTTCAGTATGCCTTCAATTTTGAATAAATCCCCAACAGTGTCACCAGCAAAGCACCCCCACAGCATCACACCTCCTCCTCCATGCTTCACGGTGGGAACTAGGCATGTAGAGTCCATCTGTTCACCTTTTCTGCGTGCAAAGCAGTAATCAATGCAAAAGGTGGCTACTTTGAAGAACCTAGAATATAAGACATATTTTCAGCTGTTTCACACTTTTTTGTAAAGTGTAATGTATAATTCCACATGTGTTAATTCATAGTTTTGATGCCTTCAGTGTGATTCTACAATTTTCATAGTCATGAAAATACAGAAAAATCATTGTATGAGAAGGTGTGTCCAAACTTTTGGTCTGTACTGTATGTGGTCTGGTCATGGTGTAATGATATTTGTTCCTTGCATGTGGTATTAATGGTCATTAAAAAAAATGTATGTGACTCATTCCATAAAGAAAAATGCAGAAAAATATATTTATTTTTCATAGTTTAGAGTAGAGTAGTGCCCGTCCAAAAGAGTCTATCGTGTTTATTTTGGCCAGAACAAAAGCTGCTGGTTATGAATGTGATCTGGTGTTAGATGAGAATTGTTAATGTCTGATTGACGAGGAGGTTGTGGAGAAGTTGAGCTTTTCCATGAGTGAGTGGTTTCGTGGAGGCAGAGCTGGGGTGGAGTCTGGGCAGAGTCTCAAGGGGGCCCAAAAATATTGCCAGTATGGGGCCCCGAAATTCCTAGTTTCAGCCCTGATCTCACATACAGTAGATTACTATACAAGTAAATATTTACTCCACCAATACAGGAGTTGAAGTCTAACCCCATAATAAAAACTCTACACAGTTTCTATTTCAAAGTGAAAATGAGAGCTCAGAAATATTGCAGGTAGTAGAGATATATGGTATCTTGTATATTGGAAAGTACAGAGCTGGCAGGGAATGGTAAAGAGTAAGTATTAGTATTTAAAGTGCAAATGCTTAGCAATGCCCTTGATTAATAATGAATCCAATAGTAATATCCCATATAAATGTGCTCTTTTTTGCCTTTGCCCACATACTGTATGAAGGAACATGCAATACATTTTCATATGCTGGTATTACCTCATGTCAGAAAGATCATAGTAAAGTATAAATGTTTTTACCTGGAAACATGAAATATGGCATTGGGTGTGGAGCTGCTACATCTCGGTCTGGTCTACACTTCTAAACCACGACGTGCATGTCACCGCTCTGGCTTCTTCTTGGGGGTGTGCCTACAGTGAGGGGCTTGGCCAGATTAAATCCCAATCAGCTGTGATTACTTAGGTTATCGTTCCATCAATCAGAAGGTGCGTGTGACGTCATGAGGAGAGCAGGATTATCGGCGCATGATAGACCTGTGCTGCCTCAAAAAGAAATGATCTCGATGAAGGTGAATTGCAAGTGGAACATGTGCCCTCTGAAACATTTAAGTGTGACAAACATGCAAAAGAATGGGAAATCAAGAAGGGGCAAACACTTTTTCACACAACTGTAACTTAAAACTGGAAAAAAAAATGTACATTTGGTTCTTTATAGGCATTATCCTTAAGCATTTATAGCAAAAGCTGAAACTGAGTTAGGGTAAGGACCAACCTCTTTAAGATTGAATTTAGCCTGGCCAGTTTCTTTTAACATATTCTCGCCAAAGCCAAATTTCACTTCCTGATCACACTATAATTTTTGTACCACAAGCATCACTATAAAGAATGCGGGATGTTAGGAAGTTAAATGAATGGCTTAGAAATTGGTGCAAGGTTTGGCTTCATAGTGAGCTGTATATGTATGCCCTCAGGGTTAAGTGTTTTTCAGACCACATACTTAGTGCATGGGCATTACCAGTCTAGGATACCAACTCCTTAATACTGGGAAAAAAATGTTTTATGAGGCCCTTCACTATGTCTTTTCAAAGGGGTATTGGAGTGCCTCCTTCTAACTTTTGGCATCCCTTGCACTTAGTGCATACGCTTTACCAGTGTAGGAGACCCACTCCTTAGTAATGGGAAAAATGCCTTTCTGAAGCTCCACCTTCTAGTTAAGAGAACACTTTTGGAAACCAAAAGAGCCGGTGGGTTCTATTAGTATGTGATCCAGTGCTGTGTTGTGAGCTGTCAGGTGGTTTTCACATAGGGAGTTCTCACACTGCATACAGGATTTCACAGCTGGGACATGAGTTTGTACAGCAAATACAGAAGATCATGGTCTCCTCCATATCAGGCTGAGTAGATGCGAAATGCTCCACTAACTTCCCCAGCGGATTGGTGAAATAATAGTCCTTGTTGAGGCTACATTAAACATCCATTTTTTCAGGGCTAATTCAAATAGATTCTATTCTGTCATAATAATACCGCTCTTATCTGCAATTTGGCTACAGTGAGTTGTAGCAGTAGGTATAGCGCATGACAGACATCCAGTCAAGGATTATTGCCTTATAAATTCTAAGCCTTGCTGCTGCTATTTCCATGCACTCCATGACGGTTTCATGTTTTTTTAAGGTGATCTTTACTTAGAAATTCATCAAAGCTGGCAGTGTTACTTGCGTTCCTCCACAGTTTGTTGCTGCCATTTACAAGAAAATATCTTTACAGGGCTGGGTTAAATCCCTTCTATATTCTACAATAACACCTCTTTTATTTGCAATTCATCTACAGTGAGATGGGGCACTATGAATAGCGTATGACAGTCATCTAGCCAGGTATTATTTTCTTACAAATTATAACCCTTGCTGCTGCTTTTCTACCTGCACCCAAGCATTACAATTTGCTCAAGTAACGAGTACCCAAGCATTTTTGTGCTCTCTCCTCAATAGTTATTTTTAGAAGATGTCTTAAAACTTAGCTTAAAGGGTTATTCTTAACTAGGGACGATGCAGATCCATCTAATTTTGGTATCAACATGTCTTTTTTTTGTCATTAACCCCTTTCTACCATATGACGTACTATCACACCCATGTGACCTTAAGTCCCAGTGACGGGATAGTATGTCATATACTGTAGTATCAGACGCGATTGGACGGGTGTGAGCGCGTTCGATCGCAGTCAGGTGTCAGCTGATTCTCACGGCTGACACCGGGCACTAAGTGCCAGGAGTGGTCACGGACCGCTCCCGACACGTTAACCCCCGAAACACTGCGATCAAAGATGATCGCAGTGTTCCGGCGGCTGCAGAGGGGCTAACAGCCACTCTGCTTTTGGATAGGAGACCCCGTAGCATGACGCAGGGTCTCGATCATTCCCATGGAGACCCGGATGTCGTCACGACAACATCTGGGTCTCCAGGTCAAAGAGACTTCCTGACATGTGCAGTGCATGTCAGGAAGTCTCAGAGGTACGTGCACAGAGAAGATTCAGCGCTGCAAGCTTCTATAGCATGCAGATGTTGCTTCATGTGCATGCTATAGAAACGATCAGCCTGCAGAAAATGAGTGTCCTATAGTGGGACAAGGTGTAAAAATAAGAATTAAATAAAAATTAAAAAATTAAACAATCGTAAAAATATTTTAAAAAATAATAAAAAAATAATTAAAAAATCAATATGTCATGTATAGTGTACAGTTCCTATAGCGTCTTGTGCTTGGGTGCGAGGAAAACACATGAGACATAGGTTGATATGAAATGACTTGTATTACTTCATACAAGCATGCAGAAAAGGTCACACAGTTTGCAGGAACAGAGGCAGGAGAACACAGCAGGCCAGAGTAACTTCAAGCTCTACAATAACTCTCCAAGCAGGTTCAGGATCTCTTCTCTGTACCGTAATTCCTCTGCAAACATGGATTCACTAGACAGCAGGTTTCCAAAGTCCAAAAGTGTTCCAAAGTTCCTCAGTAGGAAATAGCTGGAGTCCAAAATCCTAGGTTTCCAGGAGTCAGGTCACAGGCTGACTGAGGCTTGATTCAGGAGCACTGATTGTTCAGCTGAGGCTGCTTAAGAAGCAAGAGGGAGAGAATCAGGGCGGGAACATGAAAACTGGAAACTCCATATTAACTGAGGGCAAGAGCTGCAGAAAGACAGAAAGCAAATGGCCGACGGAAAACTGAGTTTCAAGGAACATGTCAAAGAGACAAAGAACCTTACATTACTCCCCCTTAAGGACAACCTCCGGTTGACCTCAGACCAGGCTTGTCAGGGTACCTCTGATGAAACTGGCGGAGCAGGCGAGGAGCATTTACATTATTGACTGGTTCCCATGAGTTGTCCTCCACTGGGTAGCCCTGCCATTTAATCAAATATGCAACTGATTTCTGTACAACCTGGAATCTAGAATCCTTTCCACCATAAATTCTTTCTGACCATCGACCAGCACTGGGTCAGGGCAAGGAGAAGAGCGTCCAGGAAACATATTGGGTGCTGCAGCCTTTAGTAGGGATACATGAAAGACAGGGTGGATTCTCATAGTTCTGGCAGTTGAAGACGACAAGCAACAGCACTTATAATCTTACTGATCTTATAAGGTCCAATGTACTTATGTCCCAATTTAGACGATGGAATCTTTATTTTAAGATTTCTGGTTGACAGCCAGACCAAATCTCCTACCTTGAAAGCTGGTGCAGGTTTACGAATTATCTGCTGCTTTCTTGTACCTTTCCTGAGCCAATTCTAGATTTTCCTTTAGAAGATCCATATTCTTTTGTAAAGAAGTGATTCTTTCAGCCACTGCCGGCAAGGGCGTATCTATGGGAAATCGAGGAAGAATGTTAGGATGATAACCTAGATTGGAGTAAAAAGGAGACTGCTTAGTGGAGGCGCTCTGAGAGTTATTATAAGAGAACTCAGCCAGTGGAAGTAGATCCACCCAATCATCTTGTAGGTGGCAGATAAAGCAGCGGAGATACTGCTCCAGGGTCTGATTGGTTCGTTCTGTCAGTCCATTAGTCTGGGGATGAAAAGCAGAAGAAAGGTTTACTTTAATGTCCAATGCGGCACAGAAATTTTGCCAAAACCTTGAAGTGAATTGCACCCCTCGATCCGAAATGACCTCATCCGGTACTCCATGTAAGCGAAACACATTCTTAATCATCAAGTCTGATGTCTGTTTTGCAGTGGGTAAGCCGACACAAGGGATAAAATGAGCTGCCTTTGTTAGACGATCAACCACCACTAGAATGGTGTTCTTCCCTTGAGAGGTTGGTAACTCCACAATGAAGTCCATAGAAATGGATCCCCACGGGCGGGACGGGGTGGAAGAGGTTGTAACAGACCAGTTGGTGAGGAGCGAGGTGTTTTGCATCTTGCACAGACTTCACATGAAGTGACATAGTTTAAAACATCTTTCCTGTAAGTGGGCCACCAAAAGAAACGAGAAAGAAATTCTTGTGTTTTTAGAATTCCCTATGCCCAGCTATCTTGGAATCGTGGATGAGTTGCAATACTCTCAATCTGACTGTTTCAGGTATATACAGACGTTGTCCTGAATCCACACACCATTCTTAAAGACAAGACTTACGTCCCTTGGGGTTGAGCCAACAAAGAATCCGCATGGTATGCTTCCTTGATGTCCTTAAGTAGGTCTTGATTATGAATCACTCCCAGGAATCTAGAGTCAGGAAGAATAGTCTTAGGAGGAGTAAGTGGACGTGTCTCTGTGTAATGTATGTAGTACAGTTCATATAGCGTCTTGTGCTTGGGTGCGATGAAAACACAGGAGTCACAGGTTTGATATAGAAAAGTCCTGTATTACTTCATACAAGTTGGCAGAAATAGTCACACAGTTTGCAGACACAGAAACAGGAGACACAGCAGGCCAGAGTAATCCAAGCTCAGCAATCACTCTCCAATATAGATTCAAGATCTTCTTCTCTGTTACCGTAAGTCCATGCAAACGTGGGTCTTTCAAAGAGCAGGGTTCAGAGTCCACAAGTGCTTCAGAGTTCCTCAGTAGGAATAGCTGGAGTACAAGGTCCAAGGCTTACAGGAGTCAAGTCACAGGTTCACTGCAGGCTAGATTCTGAAGCACTGATTGCTCAGCTGTGGCTGCTTAAGAAGCAAAGGAGAGAATCAGGGCGGGAACATGCAAGCTGGAAACTCCATTTTGACTGAGGGCAAGATAGCTGCAGCAAGACAGAAAGTAAAATGGCTGACGAACAAACTGAGTTTCAGGAATATATACATAGAACCTTACACTCTGCTGAATGAATCCTAGAGAGTGCATCAGCCTTTCCATTGCGCGATCCTGGTCTATAAGAAATTACAAAATTAAATTGGTTTAGGAAAAGATTTCAGCGAGCCTGGCGAGGAGTCAGGCACTTAGCCGACCTGATAAATTCAAGGTTACGATGGTCTGTCAGGACGAATATTTGCTGTGCAGCTCCCTGAAGAAGGTGTCTCCATTCCTTGAAGGCGGCAATAATGGCCAACAATTCTCTATTGCCCACATCGTAGTTCCTCTCAGCCGAAGACAACTGCTGGGAAAAGAAGGCACAGGGATAGTGTTGAGCGATATTGCTCGATATCTAAAAATATCGTATCGAAATTGTATCGCCGATAGCACTAAATATCGTCGATATCCGGTTTCGATAGCGGAAGTCCCATGTAAGTCTATGGGAACAAAATATCGAAATTAAAAAAAACCTTTATTTCCTTGTAAACACTAAATATACACACATAGAATACATATATATATATATACATGTCATTGTGACATATATATATACATATATTTATAGTTTATACACTTCTACATAGTAAAATCGACCCTAATTCAATTGCCGGGTAAAGACGTGACATACCCATAGAAGTCGACGGGCTCGGTGCCGAGTACCCCGAAAACCTCTGGCTCTGTGCGACTCAACTTGGGCGTCACGAACAGGATTCTGTAGCTCGCTATAAGCGAGTCCTCTGTGCCTGAATTGCACTGGTTTTGTGCTTGAGAATTGCTAAAATCATCAGAGAATGTATTTGCCATTTTTCCGCCATATCTGCGTCACGACGAGGCACTGGTGAAGAAGAAGGGCGTGCTCTTCGTGGGTGTCACTCACTCAGTGGCGTGAAAACGATGGCCGACCACTCTAAATGGTACTGCAATGTAAGATCGTGCCCCACAGCTCTTGAGTTCCGCCTCCTCATCCTCCTCAGTGTGCGGAAACTAACACGAAGGTCCCGCCTCACTACAAAAGAGGGGCCCTCTCCAGATGCTAATGACACATGTGACTTGGCAGAGATGGCTAATGGACACGACGAGCAGAAGTGGGAAGGGATGGAGCAGTCAGAGCTCTCCCCCCACGGAAGCGACCCGATCGCCACAGAATCACCGTTGGGCACCCGGCCTGTAAATCCTCCTACGCTGCAAGAAGCGGAGGATACCCTAAGAGGCCTGGCCCGGCACCGGGAGGAGGTCGCCAGGATGGAAGCCAGCTGGCGTGCCCTAAAAATAAACTTGGAGCGGCGCCAATCCCTCTTACCTGAAGTGTCTGTACCGGAAGGTGAGGCACCCGTTCTAGTAGAGGAGTCCTTGCAATGTGATCCGGTTGACGTTGTCGCAGTGGAGGCACCCGTTCCTGCAAAAACCGCAGCACCGTCAGCAGCACCCCAGATCCCGCTGTCTGCCCCCGTCGCTGAGACAGAAGAAGCGACACCCGTCCTCATGGAGGAGGCCGCGCAGGCACCAGAGCACTACCTGCCTGTACCGGAGCCCCGACTGTCATCTGATTTAGAGCCGTCTGCTTCCTCCGCAGGGGAGCGCCGCCAGGACTGGGGGGCGACAGGAGAGCTGCCGCAAACCGGACACTGTAAGCTGCAGTGGAGTGGTGGAGACATGGAGCAGCTGGTGGAGGAGAATTTCAACCGGCGTCAGGAGGAAGAGTGGAGACGTTGGGAGCGGGAAGCAGAGCGACAAAGGGAGCAGCGAGAAACCCTAAAACTTCGCCAACGTCACCTGGAGAAGGACCGGGCAGATAAGGACCGGATGAGAAAGGATAAAGGAACCCTGAGTGAGCCGCGGCGTAAGGGTGCAGTACGGAACTTTAAATTGAAAGGTGGTTGGGGCTTCATCAAGGAGCCTGGACTTTATTTAGAAGTCTTTGTGACCCGGCGGGACGTGGAGGCTCACCTCCCAGAAGGACACCCGGGGAGGGACCTGTTGCCAGGAGACTTGGTGACTTACACCCGACACTGGGGTTACAATGGGTGGTACGCCCTAAATGTTACCAGGTGCGACCCCTACTCCCCAGTGTGTGAAGAACCAGTGAGACCCTCGAAGCCTTCAGCCTCCCACATCCAGGCCTCTGCAAAAGTGCCCACCCCATGCCGTAAATCTCCCCAGCCTCCCTCAGTGGTCTCCTCAGCAGCCCCAGCTATGGACATGATAAGTATAGTTGGCCCGTACCCGGCGCCTGTTAGGCCCCCTGGGGTTCGTTCAGTCCGTGACATAGGGCTCCAGACCCGGAGGGAGATGAAAGAGGTGGCCACACAGACCCAGATAGCGGGTCACGACGTCACTGTACAGGCCACACGACGTCATCAGGTCCTGGTGGTCCTTGGTGCCTCGGATGTTTGGCAATCTTAAGAAGAGTACCAGGTGGTACCTGGAAGAGGCCAGCCAAAGAAGTCTAAATAACCCGGACAGGGTCCCTGTATGTAAATAGTTAAATTGTTTATGTACCCGGACGGGTGAATGTTCCTAAAAAAGTTTTTTAATTTAATAAAAAAAAAAAACACAGTTTTCATTTCTTTTATTACTGTCTCATCCTGCGACGCCATCGATCTCCTGTAAAAAAATGAAAAAAAAAAAAAAAAAGTATACCACCTGACCGACGCAGTCCATAGTAACGAGTGTCCCACGACGATCCAGCTCTGCTACATCAGAATGACAGGCAGAGCCTGTCATCCCGGCGCAGCACAGCTGATTACCTGCTTCCCCGGCGGTGACGTCATCGGACTGACTGCTTTACGGCCGGGATTACCCTGCAGTCACTGCAGTTATCGCGAAAAACTGCATGTGACCGCCAGGGAGAAGATAATGGCGGCCATCAAGCAGTCCAGGACGTGACCGCCGGAGATCTTCTGCCAGGTAAGTGCCGCTGACTCCTGACAGACCCGACCGATGGACACTCACAGTGACAGTGACAAATCCGATTCCGGTATTCGATAAGACGAAAATATCGAAACAAATTATCGAAAGGCCGATAGAGCTAATATCGGCCGATAGCCGATATTTGCATTATCGTATCGCTCAACACTACACAGGGATGCAAGACATTCTTATCACCTGTTCTCTGAGAGAGTATAGCTCCAACGGCACAGTCTGAAGCATCCACCTCTATTATGAAGGCAAGCTCGGGGTTGGGATGTACTAAGATAGGTGCGGTGGTAAATTTATCCTTTAAACAGGAAAATGCTTCCTGAGCTTGCGGGGTCCAGGAGAACCTAGACTGTTTCCGGGTAAGTTGGGTGATAGGTGACACTACCTCAGAGAAATTCCTAATGAAACGTCTATAGAAGTTGGCAAACCCGATGAAGCGCTGCACCTCCTTCACATTTCTAGGAATTGGCCAATCCTTGATGGCTTGGGTCTTGCTTCCATCCATTCTAATCCCTTGCGTAGATAGTACATACCCCAGAAATTGAATTTCGGTCCTATGGAATTCACACTTTTCAAGTTTGATGTAGAGATGGTTTTGTCTTAGGCGTTCTAAGACCATTCTCACATGTCCATGATGTTCCTCTGATGAGTTAGAAAAAAATAGAATATCATCCAGATAAATCACCACAAATGTATCTAGGAGATCCCTGAAGATGTCATTCACCAAGTGTTGGAAAGTGGCTGGGGTGGTACTCAGACCAAAAGGCATAACTAGATATTCGAAGTGTCCACAGCGTGACCTGAATGCAGTCTTCCATTCATCCCCAGGTCTAATACGGACCAAGTTATAGGCCCCACGGAGATCCAGTTTAGAGAAAATTTTGGCGTGCCGCACTCTCTCCAACAACTCAGGGATTAAAGGCAATGGATAACGGTTTCTAATAGTAACCTTATTGAGTTCCCTATAGTCTATGCAGGGTCTCAGAGATCCATCTTTCTTCTTCACAAAGAAGATGGGTGCACCTGCGGGAGATGAAGAGGGGCGTATGAAGCCTTTGGCTAGATTTTCATCTATGTAGTCCTTCAAAGCTTTTAGCTCGGGCCCCGCTAGGGGGTAGATCTTACCAAAAGGTATCTCGGCTCCAGGCAATAATTCGATTGGACAATCATATGGACGGTGAGGAGGAAGCTGATCAGCGTTCTTCTTGTCACATAAATCCACATAGTCCTGGTATACAGCTGGTAGTTCAGGGACTGACATGGTTCCTTTAGGAACAGAGCAAGCTGAAACTCCTTGACTCATCTGTTTCTCCGGAAAGTGTAATTCCTTGGTTTCCCAGTTAATCGTAGGATTCTGCGCCTGCAGCCATGGTAGCCCTAGAATAATGGGAAAGTGGGGAGAAGAAATAAGCATAAAAGACATTTTCTCCTGATGATCTTTACCCATAAGGACCCTCAAAGACTCTGTTTCCTGATCCACTGGTCCAGAGGTCAGCAGGGAGCCATCCACAGTCTCCATCTGTACTGGAGTAGCCTTCTTCACTGAACGTATCCCCTGTTTCAGAGCAAAGGAGATATCCATAAAATTTCCACTTGCTCCTGAGTCGATCATAGCAGAGCTAGACACCCAGACTGAGTCCACCCAGAGTTTGATGGAAAGGAAGCAATGAGAATTATTTCTTTTACAACTCAGCTGGGACACCGCTGAGGAAACTTGAAAAATTGCAGCGTTTATACCGTCATTGTCCCCAGAACTAACAGAGTTTAAGTCCAAAAAATCAAGATCTCTTGCAGCAGATCTCTCTGGAGTCTGAGGCTCGGACATGACAGAGCTCCTCTCGCAACACTCACAGTGAATGACTGCTGCAGTAGTCTTACGAGAACGGCTGGGGCAGTTTATAATGAAGTGCCCTGACTTACCACAGTAAAAACATAGATTTTCCTTTATACAATGTTCTTTGCGTGCATCACTAACCCGTCTTTGTAAAGAGTCCACCTGCATGGGTTCAGGTTCTGGTTCCCTTGTGATCCTACTCAAAGGTTCCTTAGCTGAGGAGGGAGGTAGGAAAAGGTTAGTGCGATTATTTTCGAACCATCTCTCTTGTCTGCGTTCAGTCAGACGAGCATCAATACGGATACAATAGTTAATAAAGTCACCTAACGCAGTGGGAGGGTCGGCACGAGCAAGTTCATCCTTAATCAGTGGAGACAACCCTTTCCGAAAAATAGATTTTTTGGCGGAAGTGTCCCAAGTGGTATCAAGAGCCCATCTCCTGAAATCCAAGGCATATTCGGCTACTGAACGCTTACCTTGGCGCAAAGTTAACATGGCTGCTTCAGCTGTTGCACCTCGATTGGGGTCATCAAACACCTGCCCCATGGCTGAAATAAAAGCATCAAGGTGAGTCAAACAATCATCCTCAGTCTCAATCAGAGGGTTTGCCCACATCAAACCCTTATTGGTAAGCAACATGATTATAGTAAGCACTTTGGATCGTTCAGTGGGAAATTGTGAAGCATGTGCAGAGAAAAATAGATTGCATTGGTTAATAAATCCCCTGAATTTCTTCACGTTCACCGCCAAAACGAAAATGAGATAACTTGGGGATCCCATAACTCGGGGTTATGGCAGGAGCCTGGACTCGTTCCTCTAGAGCCTCAATCCTGGCTCGTAATTCCTGAGTAGTTTGTCCAAACACTTGCAAATTATGATTAGTGAGGTCCTGTAGGCTTGCAAAACGGGTCTTTATAGTCTGTATATCTGCAAGGATTGTATCAGTCACTCCGCAAAGCTCCTTTATGCGGGCCTCCATCTTCCAGATCTTTTAAGGCAGAAGTGCTGGAAGGAGAAGAGGAAAGAAAAAAAAAAAAAAAAACAATAGTGTTTACCTGTGGTAACACTCCAGAGTAACATTTAAGGGAATGCGCTCACCTGGAATGGTTGTGAGAAGTCACAACCACTGTCATCACAGAAGGTATTAAACGGACATCTGATATCCACAGTCACAGCAAACACGGCTTTCCCAGACCCAGCAGACACTAAACATTGGCTCCTGAATCTTGTCATGTATAGTGTACATTTCCTATAGCGTCTTGTGCTTGGGTGCGAGGAAAACACATGAGACATAGGTTGATATGAAATTACTTGTATTACTTCATACAAGCATGCAGAAAAGGTCACACAGTTTGCAGGAACAGAGGCAGGAGAACACAGCAGGCCAGAGTAACTTCAAGCTCTACAATAACTCTCCAAGCAGGTTCAGGATCTCTTCTCTGTACCGTAATTCCTCTGCAAACATGGATTCACCAGACAGCAGGTTTCCAAAGTCCAAAAGTGTTCCAAAGTTCCTCAGTAGGAAATAGCTGGAGTCCAAAATCCTAGGTTTCCAGGAGTTAGGTCACAGGCTGACTGAGGCTTGATTCAGGAGCACTGATTGTTCAGCTGAGGCTGCTTAAGAAGCAAGAGGGAGAGAATCAGGGCGGGAACATGAAAACTGGAAACTCCATATTAACTGAGGGCAAGAGCTGCAGAAAGACAGAAAGCAAAATGGCCGACGGAAAACTGAGTTTCAAGGAACATGTCAAAAGAGACAAAGAACCTTACACAATATCTATTATATCAATAAATAAATAGTTTAGTGAAAGAAAATTCGAAACAATAAAAGTTCACATATTTAGTATCCCCATGTCCGTAACGACCCGACCTATAAAACTGTCCCACTAGTTAACCCTTTTAGTGAAAACCATAAAAAAAACAAGGCAAAAAACAATGCTTTCTCATAATACCGCCGAACAAAAAGTGGAATAACACGCGATCAAAAAGACGGATATAAATAAACATGGTACCACTAAAAATAGCATCTTGTCCCGCAAAGAACAAGCTCCCATACAGTGTCAGTGAAAAAATAAAAAGTTATAACTCTCAGAATAAAGCGATGCAAAAATAATTATTTTTTATATAAAATAGTTTTTATTGTATAAAAGAGCCAAAACATAAAAAACGAGGTATTGCTGTAATAGTACTGACCAGATGAATAACACTGACTTATAAATTGTACCACATGCGGAACGGTATAAACGCCCCCCCCAAAAGAAAATCATGAATTACTGGATTTTTTTCATTCTTCGTCACAAAAACCAGAATAAAAATCGATCAAAAAATGTCATGTGCCCGAAAATTGTACCAATAAAATCGTTAACTCGTCCAGCAAAAAACAAGACATCACATGACTCTGTGGGCCAAAATATGGAAAAATAATAGCTCTCATAATATGGGGATGCAAAAAAACTTTTTTGCAATAAGAAGAGTCTGCCATGCACCCTAACAGTAGTCCCCCCCCCAAATTGGGGTATCGGCATACTCAGGACAAATTGCACAACAACTTTTAGGATCACATTTCTCCTGTTACCCTTGGAAAAATAAAAAATTGGGGACCTACTGTTTAGGCACATCAGGAGCACTGCAAATGTAACAAGATGCCCGCATACCATTCCATCAAGTCGGCATTTCAAAGCTTCACTACATCCCTTCCGAGCCTTGACATGTGCCCAAACAGTGGTTCCCCCCACACATGTGGTACCAGTGTACTCAGGACAAACTGAACAACAATTTTTGTGGTCCAATTTCGCTTGTTACCCTTGTGAAAATAAAAAAATAGCAGGCTAAAAAATCATTTTTGTAGAAAAATTTTGATTTTTGATTTTTACATCTCTACGTTATAAACTTCTGTGAAGCACTTGGGTGTTCAAAGTGCTCACCAAACATCTAGATAAGTTCCTTAGGGGTCTACAGTCATGGCCAAAAGTTTTGAGAATGACACAAATATTAATTTTTACAAAGTCTACTGCTTCACTTTTTCTAATGGCAATTTGCATATACTCCAGAATGTTATAAAGAGTGATCAGCTTAACAGCAATTACTTGCAAAGTCAATATTTGGCTAGAAAATGAACTTTATCCCCCAAAACACATTTCAACATCATTGCAGCCCTGCCTTAAAAGGACCAGCTAACCTCTTTTCAGTGATTGCTCCATTAACACAGGTGTGGGTGTTGATGAGGACATGGCTGGAGATCAATCTGTCATGATTAAGTAAGAATGACACCACTGGACACTTTAAAAGGAGGCTGGTGCTTGGCATCATTGTTTCTCTTCTGTTAACCATGGTTATCTCTAAAGAAACACGTGCAGTCATCATTGCAATGCACAAAAATGGCCTAACAGGGAAGAGTATAGCAGCTAGAAAGATTGCACCTCAGTCAACAATCTATCGCATCATCAAGAACTTCAAGGAGAGAGGTTCCATTGTTGCCAAAAGGCTTCAGGGTGCCCAAGAAAGACCAGCAAGCGCCAGGACCGTCTCTTAAAAGTGTTTCAGCTGCGGGATCGGGCTACCAGCAGTGCAGAGCTTGCTCAGGAAAGGCAGCAGGCAGGTGTGAGTGCATCTGCACGCACTGTGAGGCGGAGACTCTTGGAGCAAGGCCTGGTCTCAAGGAGGGCAGCAAAGAAGCCACTTCTCTCCAGAAAAAACATCATGGACAGACTGATATTCTGAAAAAGGTACAGGCAGTGGACTGCTGAGGACTGGGATAAAGTTATTTTCTCTGAGGAATCCCCTTTTCGATTGTTTGGGACATCAGGAAAACGCCTCATTCGGAGAAGACAAGGTGAGAGCTACCACCAGTCTTGTCTCATGCCAACTGTTAAGCATCCTGAAACCATTCATGTGTGGGGTTGCTTCTCAGCCAAGGGAATCGGCTCTCTCACAGTCTTGCCTAAAAACACAGCCATGAATAAAGAATGGTACCAGAATGTCCTTCAAGAGCAACTTCTCCCAACCCTCCAAGAGCAGTTTGGCAATCAACAATGCCTTTTCCAGCATGATGGAGCACCTTGCCATAAAGCAAAGGTGATAACTAAATGGCTCAGGGAACAAAACATAGAGATTTTGGGTCCATGGCCTGGAAACTCCCCAGATCTTAATCCCATTGAGAACTTGTGGCCAATCATCAAAGACGGGTGGACAAACAAAAACCTAAAAATTCTGACAAAATGAAAGCATTGATTGTGCAAGAATGGACTGCTATCAGTCAGGATTTGGTCCAGAAGTTGATTGAGAGCATGCCAGGGAGAATTGCAGAGGTCCTGAAGAAGGAGGGTCAACACTGCAAATATTGACTTGCTGCATTAACTCATTCTAACTGTCAATATAAGCTTTTGTTACTCATATGTTTGCAATTATTATATTTCTGTCTGTGATAAAAACATCTGTCAAACACACATAAAAACCAGAGGGCAGCAGATCATGTGAAAATATAATATTTGTGTCATTCTCAAAACTTTTGGCCATGACTGTACTTTCAAAAATGGTGTCACATGTGGGGGATTTCCACTGTTTAGGTGCATCAGGGGCTCTCCAAATGCGACATGGCGTCCGATCTCAATTCCAGCCAATTCTGCATTGAAAAAGTCAAACGGTGCTCCTTCCCTTCCGAGCTCTGCCGTGCCCAAAAACAGTGGTTCCCCCCCACTCATATGGGGTATCAAACAGAGGCTGGACAGACATGTGTCTGAAATGGTTTATTGAATCCTTCATTAAGCAGGGGGTTCGACACGATGACCCTTGAGGTCACTTCCAACTCTAAAATTGTATGTATGACTAGAACTGATGCATTTTTTATGTTTCCATCAATATCTATCGATCTCTCTATCTATATATTATTTCCTGTTATATTCATTTTGACTGTTGATGGAATTCAGTGAGCGCTTGTTGTTTTACCTTATAAGCTATAGTTTTTATTATCACCATATGATTTTAAAATCACTTGTTATTCTATTTTTTCTGAAATGTGTAGTGACCACAATTCATTCATTCTACCATTTAAAATGTTTGTTTTTGCCATTCAATGTGCAGGAAAATTTACCATTCATAATACAGCCAACAACCATAATGCATGGACCATGCTCAGCTACTGAGGTATACATTTAATATGTAGGGGTTACCTTCCATCTTTTCTTACGCCAACACTTTGGGACAATTTTGACACGTGCCCAAATTTAACCCATTCTATTTTATTAAGCCACACCTCTTTTTCTAGGCATTGTCCAATGATGCGCAAAATCTTATTCTCTTAAATACATTATAAATGTGGCTCGAGACATGTACGCTGGGTTTTTATAGCACACATTGAGACAGAAATCTGGCACATGTAGCTTAGTATCACTCCCCCACCACTACCACCCTTTAAAGTCTACTGGTTTTTCTACTGACTTCTTGATGTTGCCTTATTTTCCATGTAAGTTTGAACATCAGCACATTAAATTTTCCCATCATATTAGAAACATAATTGTGAAAGCTGTATCTGACCTTTAGTTATTGGCCTTCAAAATGACTTATTCCCCATGTTTGGTGGCCATGGAAACTGAATTACACGGTCATGTCATCGATTTTCTTAGTCTTAACTCATTTTCAAGATCGGCATTATGTTCTGCAGATGCTTTGCATTTCATTGCCTTTTTTTCCCCACGGCCTACGCATAACTGCAAAACACTACAACTGGAATTGCATACAAGTGGAATTGTATAAAAGATCGTCTACACATGTAACTCGCTGTTGATTAATTGTGCACCATAAATTGAAGGATTTGTATAGTTACATGCCCCAGCAGGTTTGCTTTATTACTTGCAAACATAAAGTTTGTTGATTTCACTTACTCGACCCATCGAAAAAGTCAGAGGGGAAATAGAATTCTTTACAAGTATTTTTAGCCATTAGGCAAAAAAAAAGAAAAGTTGCTCTACCAGAAACTTAAATTCACATATCAGTAAAAATGAAAGTGAAAATAATTGTTCTAGCAGTTTAAATTACCAGATGTATGCTAACTACATAAACATATGACCATTTAACCAGACAAGACTTTACACTTAATTGCTAAGTCTGTTACAGCTGTGGTCGCCGTGATTGAGTCTTGTTTTCTGGACAAATCATTTACTGCTGTAATGTTAGCTCTGACATGCCAGAAAAAAGTGAGAACCCAGAAAGCTAAGACTATCTGAATTATAATAAACCTATACATTGGAAACTTAAGGAGCAGGACCACCAAAAATGTTAATTATCTCATAAAAAGAGACATTAATTTTTTTTTAAGATATATTTATTATTTTTTTGGCTTCTGCTAATGAACGCTCCTGGCATGACTCGCTATTTGGACTTTTCTTCATTTTTGACCATTGTGCTATCTATGGACTTTTCATTAATAGGTTCTCCCCATGACCTACAATGACCTATAAGTAATGGAATTATTAAGAGCTTTAGTCTACGGCCCCATGTATGTGCTGTGAGAAAGCTATAGACTGTATAGATAATAGTGAGTTGGTATAGCTCTATAATACGGATCATCCTTTCAGTGCAAATTGTTACTGTACTATGATAACTGATACAATGAGCCCCGGTTTTTCTCGATTCCTTTTTATATGAAAGGATATATATACACATTCAGTAGGGTCACATAGGATTTTGCGTGATCTGTACGATTTCCAAACTCTTAACAAGATGTTTTGTAAATAAAATAAAGACCATGAGTAGAAAATTATGAGCCACATTAGAGCAGTCTGTACTAGAGTATGTGTAGACGACTGTATTTTCTGTTCAAGGTCAATTCGACAAAAGATTACACTTGGACCAATGTTATTTTATGGGGCTGTGCACATGTACGATTTTTTTTCAGACCGAGTCTGTCTGAGAACTGAGAAAAAAATCTCACCATGCACGATTTGTATCCATAAATACGATCTCACTCGACAATGCAAGTCAGTGAGCCCATGGAAAAAGTCATGTCGCAATTGCACGATATCTCAGCGCATGAGATTAACAGAATGGAGAAATTTTTATTTTCCATTTTCTCCCCATCAGAGAAAATGGGTTCACACTCTGATCACACTCCAATCAATCTCTGATCGGAGTTTGATTAGCATAATCAAGCTAAATACGGTCGTGTGACCCCAGCCTTACTATCACAAATGATGAATATCATAAGAATAGAGATGAGAAAATAGATCTAATGCTAAATTAATTTAAGTAGCATTTTTAGGAATTCACTGAACTTGGCAAATAAGAACATTTCCCAATTTGCATTCTGTAAATAGTTGCCACCTTTTTTACACATTTAAGATTGCATCAGCCTGAGAAGGATCACAATACTTTGAATGTGGCCAAGTGGACTCAAGCATAATGCATTACAGCAATTACACACCTGGTCAAAATTGCTGGTACCTCTCGTTTAATGACAGAAAAACCCACAATGGTCAGAGAAATAACTTGAATTTGACAAAAGTAATAATAAATTAAAAATCTATGAAAATGAACAAATGAAAGTCAAACATTGCTTTTCATTCATGCTTCCATAGAATTTTTAAAAAAATAAAACTCATGAAATAGGCCTGGCCAGAAATGATGGTACCCGTGAAAATTATGTGACAAAAGAGACATGTTATATCAAGGTGTGTCCACTAATTAGCATCACAGGTGTCTACAATCTTGGAATCAGTGAGTGGGCCTGTATAGACGGTTACAGATACTCACTGTGCTGTTTGGTGACATGGTGTGTATCACACTCAACATGGACCAGAGGAAGCAAAGGAAAGAGTTGTCTCAGGAGAATAGAAAGAAAATTATAAACAAACATGTTAAAGGTAAAAGTTATAAGACCATCTTCAAGCAGCTTGATGTTCCTGTGACTACAGTTGCACATATTATTCAGAAATTTAAGCTCCATGTGACTATAGCCAACCTCCCTGGATGTGGCCGTAGGAGGAAAATTGATGACAAATCAAAGAGACGGATAATACGAATGGTAACAAAAGAGCCCAGAAAAACTTCTAAACAGATTAAAGGTGAAGTTCAAGCTCAAGGAACATCAGCGTCAAATCGCACATCCGTCATTGTATGAGCCAAAGTGGACTTCATGGGAAACGACCAAAGAGGACAACATTGTTGAAAAATAATCATAAAAAAGCCATCCTGGAATTTGTCAATCTATATGTTGACAAGCAACAAAGCTTCTGGGAGAATGTCCTATGTGAAATTTGAAGACCAGTTGTTCCAGCTCTTCTATAAAAAAATTCCTTTATTTTGTCACGATAAAAACATGATCAGCTTCTTAGACATCAAGGCAAACATGAGGACGAGCTATGCGTTTCGATCACTGCTGCGATCTTTATCAAAACTATCACACTATGAAATTACAAACATTAAAAAGGACCTGTCACCAATCCGCTGTCAGAAAGCATGATTTAAGGTCCTGAACAAGAAACATACATATAACCAAAGTCACCAATTAGCTGTCAGAAAACAATCACATGATTTAAGTTCCCAAACAAGAAACATACATATAAAAAAAGAGGAAAACATCAAAATACACAAATATGAATATAAATTGTTAGGGTCTGCGGAACGCACCAAATATATGATGTGGAGAGGTGCGTTCGCAGCCCGGGGTCCACCGAGCCAGCGGAGCCTGCTGCTAGTAAAATGGCGCAAGAAGCAAACTCTGTTATCCCGCAGAGTTGCCAAAATAAACGCCGTAACGCGCTGTGGCAAAATGTGCGAACTCTGTTAATCCACAGAGCCGCTAGAAGGAGTGCCGCAGCGCTATATGGCGATGTGTGCAAACTCACTTAACACAACTGAGTCGCAAAATAAACCCGCTAGGGCGCTGTCTAGCATTGAAAGCGAACCCTGTTACGTCACAGAGCCGCTGAGACAAACTTCTGTGTCCTGTCAGGCACCCAGGTACACAGTTAACTGCTAAGCGAACATAGAAAGTGATTATGCGCTAATGTCCTCGCGGGAGTCACCCGCAATCTATGGCGTCTGAACGCCAGGCCCTGAATACGGCAATCAAACTCCTCACCGGTTATGCCGGTAATCTAGGGCATCTAGGACACCGACCCTGACCAGCTAGCATACCAAACTCCTCACCAATTAAGTCGGTATTCTAGGGGCTTGTTTCAGCCGGGCCCTAACCACACACACGCATGACCACACTGGCGCAAAGCATATAAAGATTGACACTAGCGCATGGCGGCACAGCCATGCCACCCTTTTATAGTAACAGCTACAGGACCTGCCAGAAACAAGGACCAATGAAACTGTTCCAGAACACCAGTAGTCAGAGGACCTTCCTGGCGGACCAATACGATCTGCTGCAGTACCTGAGCATGTCACCCCTGATCTCCAATGAGAGATCTCACCCTGGGCATGCTCAGTAAGGGAAAACAAGGACTTTGTCCTAAAGACATCTGCTCGCCGCTAACCAGTACTGGCCACAATAGCAGAGCCTGGAGATGCAGCAGTAATCCTCTGCCGACTGTTAGACTGGGCGAGACACTGGGACCGACGTCTAAGCTGAGCAGAGTCCACTGCGGCCGGAGACCAATGGGAGACCGCAGCCGGGATGGCTCGAGATTCCCCTTGTGCAGAAGCGGGAACTCGACCCCTAACATTACCCCCTTCTCTGGGCCTCGCTATGCTCAAAGGCAGCGATGATCTGTGGAGCATGAACATGCTCAGCAGGCTCCCAGGACCTATCCTCAGGCCCATAACCCCTCCAATCCACCAAAAAAAAATTTTGCCCCGTACCACCTTGCACCCTACAATGGCATTCACCTCGTAGTCGTCCGAAGACGAACCCGACGTCCCGGCAGATGACTCAGGCAACCGGGAGATGACCACGGGTTTTAGGAGGGACTCATGGAAGGTGTCGGAGATAACAAGGCGAGGCGGAAGGGCCAAACGGTAAACCACAGGGTTCACCTGCTCGAGAACCTTGAAGGGACCCAAATAGCGGGGTGCCAACTTAGTGGATTCCACCCGTAGCCTGATGTTTTGGGCAGAGAGCCACACTAGGTCGCCAGGAGCAAATGTCAGGGAGGGACACCGATGGGCATCGGCAGAAGACCTCATCCTCTCCTTGGAAGCCTGAATGGCATCCTGGCTGCGGTCCCATATGTCCTGTGCTTCCACAGCCCAGTCTGCCACCCTGGAGTTTGCGGAAGCCACGGGCATGGGCACTGGTACCCGCGGATGCTGGCAGTAATTTAAGAGGAATGGGGTCTGTCTGGTGGAGCCAGCCACAGCATTGTTTAGCGCGAACTCCGCCCACGGGAGCAAGGATGCCCAGTCATCCTGCCTGGCAGAGACAAAATGTCGCAAGTAGGTGACCAAGGTCTGGTTGTTCCTCTCTACCAACCCATTCGTCTCAGGATGATGTGCAGAGGAGAGGTTCAACTCAATGCAGAGTAGATGACACAACTCTCTCCAGAACCGAGATGCAAATTGGGGACCTTGATCACTAGCAATCTTGTCTGGCATACCGTGTAGATGGAAGATGTGTCTAATAAACAATGCTGCCAAGGCCCGTGCAGAAGGTAACCGTGGTAGCGGCACTAAGTGCACCATTTTGGAGAAGTGATCGGTGATCACCCAAATGATAGTGCAACCCCGAGACTTGGGTAAGCCCACCACAATGTCCATCCCGACCATCTCCCAGGGCCTGTCTGCCACCGGCAAAGGAAAAAGTAACCCACTTGGCCGTTGTCGAGGGGACTTGTTCCTGGCGCAGGAGACACACGCCTGAACATACTCCCTGATGTCACGGACCATATGTGGCCACCAGTATGTCCTCGCCAATAACTCAGTTGTCCTCTTTCCCCCAAAGTGTCCACCCACCCTGGACGAGTGTGCCCAAGAGAGTACCTCCGGTCGCAAATTAGTGGGCACAACAGTCTTGCCCGGAGGCACAGACTCTAGCGAAACCGGGGCTACAGTTCTCAGGTTTTCTTCGGGGACAATAAGCTCGGCTCCTCATCCTCCTCCTCTGATGACACTAAGGAGCGAGAGAGAGCGTCGGCCCGAACATTCTTCTCACCGGAAGAAAATGGAGGGTGAAGTGGAACCGAGAGAAGAATAGGGACCATCTGGCCTGGCGAGAATTTAGCTGCTGAGTCGTTTGCAAATATACCAAGTTTTTGTGGTCGGTGAAGACTTGGAAGGGAAAACGAGCCCTCTCCAGAAGATGTCTCCACTCAGAGAAGGCCAACTTCATAGCCAGCAACTCCCTGTCCCCGATAGAATAATTCCTCTCTGCTGGTGTAAAGGTCTTAGAAAAGAAGAAGCAGGGATGCTTCCGACCTTGAGCATCCTTTTGATAAAGGACTGCTCCAGCATCAACAGAAGAGGCGTCCACCTCTAAAATAAACGCCTTATCAA
The DNA here is from genome assembly GCA_033576555.1 of Oophaga sylvatica. NCBI lineage: Eukaryota > Metazoa > Chordata > Amphibia > Anura > Dendrobatidae > Oophaga > Oophaga sylvatica. Next base: position 55,900,006 of record JARQOD010000004.1, on the reverse strand, counting down.
CATCAGGGCGATGTAATATGGGACCACTGGCAAAATGCGACTTGATGGAAGAGAGCGCCTTGGAGACCTCCTCAGACCACAACTTGGGATTTGCTCCTTTCTTGGTGAGGGCTACCAAGGGAGCTACCAAAGACGAGAAATGGGCAATGAACTGGCGATAATAAATAATGAACCCCATAAAGCGCTGCACCGCTTTAAGAGAATGGGGTTCTTGCCAGTCCATTACAGCCTGTAGTTTGGCAGGATCCATAGCCAATCCCTGGGCAGAGATGATATAGCCCAGGAAAGGTAAGGACTCCTGCTCAAACACACATTTCTCCAGCTTGGCATAGAGGGAGTTTGCCCGTAAGAGGTCGAAGACTTTGTTGACATCCCTCCGGTGAGAGTCTATATCTGGTGAAAAGATGAGAATATCATCCAGATAGACTACTACAGAGGTGGAGAGCATATCCCGGAAGATATCATTGACAAAGTCTTGGAAAACAGCGGGAGCATTACAGAGCCCGAAGGGTATTCATAATGCCCATCCCTGGTATTAAAAGCTGTCTTCCACTCGTCCCCTTCACGGATGTGAATTAGGTTATAGGCACCACGTAGATCAAGCTTGGTAAATACTCTTGCTCCTTGGAGCCTATCAAAGAGCTCAGAGATTAGGGGCAACGGGTACTTATTCTTGACGGTGATAGCGTTAAGTCCCCTATAGTCAATACATGGATGTAATTCTCCGTTCTTCTTTTGTACAAAGAAGAACCCCGCCCTGCTGGTGACTCCGACTTCCTAATGAACCCTCTTGTCAGATTCTCCTGATTATACAGGGACATGGCCTCCATCTCAGGAAGCGAGAGGGGGTAGACTCTCCCCCGAGGAGGTTCTGCTCCAGGCAAGAGATCAATAGGACAGTCGTAGGGGCGATGAGGTGGAAGAGTCTCCGCCGCCTTCTTGGAGAAAACGTCTGCATATGACCAATAACACTGAGGAAGAGAAGTGAGATCTATGGGTATCTCTGTCGTGGTGACCTGAACGCACTCCCTGACACACCTGCCTCTACATGAATCACCCCAACCCAGTATCCTCCCAGAGGACCACTCAATATGGGGAGAGTGGTAACGGAGCCAAGGTACTCCCAGCAACACCTCGTCTATTCCCTCGGGCAGGACAAGAAAAGAAATACTCTCCTGATGGGAAGGGGACATAGATAAAGTGAGAGGGATCGTCTGGTGGGTGATTTGTGAGGACAGAGTTGATCCATTCACTACTCGCACAGTCACCGGTTTAGCGAGCATCACCAGAGGTATAGTGTGGCGGAGAGCAAATGCAGAGGACATGAAATTCATCTTGGCTCCAGAATCCATACAGAGCTCGGCGGTGAGCGTGGATGGACCTACTGTAATTGTCCCCTTAAAGGACAACTTGGTGGAAAATGCCGCAGTGTCTAGTGAACCTCCTCCCAAGGTCATTAGACGCGACTGTTTTTCCGACCGCTGTGGACATTTGTTGGCATAATGTCCTAACTGCTGGCAGATGTTACAGACCACGGGTACTCGAGCGGCCCGGGACTTAGGTCCTGCTCGAGAAACCTCCATGGCCTTATGGGAGTCGGGCGCCTGGCTGGAAGATTTAGAGGTCTGGCGAAGGTGGGAGCCAGCCGAAACCTCTGCCTACACTGGGACCACTCCAACCTCCGCTTGTGAAAACGGAGGTCGATGCGTGTAGATTTGGCGATAAGCTTCTCCAGTGTGGCGGGAATCTCCCTGGTAGCCAAGGCGTCTTTCACATGGCCCGCTAGTCCTCTCCAAAACATGGGAATGAGGACTTTATCCGGCCAGTCCAACTCCGAGGACAGAGTCCGAAATTGGACAGCAAAACAGCTGACCAAGGACAAACCCTGTGAACTTGCCAGAAGTTGGAGCGCCGCATCGTGGGTAACCTGATGTCCTAGAAAGACCTTTTTTAGAGCCTCCAGAAAATGAGGCGCACTCCGCACCACACGGTCGTCACGCTCCCACAGTGGGGTGGCCCACTCCAACGCTCTGCCCAACAGAAGAGATATTACAAAGCCCACTTGTGCCCGATCCGTGGGGAAACGTGCAGCCAGAAGCTCGGGTTGTATAGAGCACTGACTCACGAATCCCGACATTGCTTGCTGTCACCAGAAAACTTGTCTGGAAGCGGGAGGTGGGATATTGTGGGGGCAGAGGTGGCAGTGGACACACTGGCTGCAGCCACGCTAGCAGCCTGAAAAGCAACTGCGGTAACATCCACAGCTGAGGTTGTGCGCTCAAGAGCCGCCAACCTACCCTCCAGCTGCTAGATGTCCCGTAGTAGACGCTGGTCATCCGCCATTTTACTAGCCAGACCCTGGCACTAGTGTTATGTTAGAGTCTGCGGAACGCACCAAATATATGATGTGGAGAGGTGCGTTCGCAGCCCGGGGTCCACCGTGCAGGCGGAGCCTGCTGCTAGTAAAATGGCGCAAGAAACTAACTCTGTTATCCCGCAGAGTCGCCAAAATAAACGCCGTAACGCACTGTGGCAAAATGTGCGAACTCTGTTAATCCACAGAGCCGCTAGAAGGAGTGCCGCAGCGCTATATGGCGATGTGTGCGAACTCACTTAACACAACTGAGTCGCAAAATAAACACGCTAGGGCGCTGTCTAGCGTTGAAAGCGAACCCTGTTATGTCACAGAACCGCTGAGACAAACTTCTGTATCCTGTCAGGCACCCAGGTACACAGTTAACTGCTAAGCGAACATAGAAAGTGATCATGCGCTAATGTCCTCGCGGGAGTCACCCCCAATCGATGGTGTCTGAACGCCAGGCCCTGAATACGGCAATCAAACTCCTCACCAGTTATGCTGGTAATCTAGGGCATCTAGGACACCGACTCTGATCAGCTAGCATACCAAACTCCTCACCGATTAAGTCGGTATTCTAAAGGCTTATTTCAGCCGGGCCCTAACCACACACACGCATGACCACACTGGCGCAAAGCATATAAAGATTGACACTAGCGCATGGCGGCACAGCCATGCCACCCTTTTATAGTAACAGCTACAGGACCTGCCAGAAACAAGGACCAATGAAACTGTTCCAGAACACCAGTAGTCACAGGACCTTCCTGGCGGACCAATAGGTGCTGCTGCAGTACCTGAGCATGTGACCCCTGATCTCCAATGACAGATCTCACCCTGGGAATACTCAGAAGGGGAAAACAAGAACTTTGTCCTAAAGACGTCTGCTCGCCGCTAACCAGTACTGGCCACAATAGCAGAGCCTGGAGATGCAGCAGTAATCCTCTGCACATTGTTAGACTGGGTGAGATGCTGGGACCGATGTCTAAGCTGAGCAGAGTCCACTGTGGCCGGAGACGAATAGGAGACCGCAGCCGGGATGGCTTGAGATTCCCCTTGTGCAGAAGCGGGAACTCGACCTCTAAAATAAATGACATGTTAAATCAACTTAATAATAAAAATTACTTTGACGTAGATCAATAATGAAACATAATTTCATTTTTTCTATTCAGACCAGCAGGGAACCTTGTTCCAAGATTGAATATCCAATATGCCTCACGGGTGAGTAAGAGTCTTTTGATATCGGCTCCTCGAAAGGTTTTATTATTTTTTCCAGACCAGTTACTCTGAATGAAACGATATCCCTTGAGTGTACATCTATAAAATGTTTTGCTGCAGAGGATTTACTACGGTTGCAACTTGCAATATTTGTAATATAATTTAAATGTTCATCTATGCGAGTTTTTAATTTTCTGGACGTACATCCAATATATGCTTTATTGCAGATAAGCAATCTATTTTGCACACAACATAACAGGTGTTGCAATTAAATAAACCTCCTTATTGTAAAGGTACAGTCATGGCCAAAAATTTTGAGAATGACACAAATATTATATTTTCACATGATCTGCTGCCCTCTGGTTTTTATGTGTGTTTGACAGATGTTTTTATCACAGACAGAAATATAATTGCAAACATATTAGTAACAAAAGCTTATATTGACAGTTAGAATGAGTTAATGCAGCAAGTCAATATTTGCAGTGTTGACCCTTCTTCTTCAGGACCTCTGCAATTCTCCCTGGCATGCTCTCAATCAACTTCTGGACCAAATCCTGACTGATAGCAGTCCATTCTTGCACAATCAATGCTTTCATTTTGTCAGAATTTTTAGGTTTTTGTTTGTCCACCCGTCTCTTGATGATTGACCACAAGTTCTCAATGGGATTAAGATCTGGGGAGTTTCCAGGCCATGGACCCAAAATCTCTATATTTTGTTCCCTGAGCCATTTAGTTATCACCTTTGCTTTATGGCAAGGTGATCCATCATGCTGGAAAAGGCATTGTTGATCGCCAAACTGCTCTTGGAGGGTTGGGAGAAGTTGCTCTTGGAGGACATTCTGGTACCATTCTTTATTCATGGCTGTGTTTTTAGGCAAGACTGTGAGAGAGCGATTCCCTTGGCTGAGAAGCAACCCCACACATGAATGGGTTCAGAATGCTTAACAGTTGGCATGAGACAAGACTGGTGGTAGCGCTCACCTTGTCTTCTCCGAATGAGGCGTTTTCCTGATGTCCCAAACAATCGAAAAGGGGATTCATCAGAGAAAATAACTTTATCCCAGTCATCAGCAGTCCACTGCCTGTACCTTTTTCAGAATATCAGTCTGTCCATGATGTTTTTTCTGGAGAGAAGTGGCTTCTTTGCTGCCCTCCTTGAGACCAGGCCTTGCTCCAAGAGTCTCCGCCTCACAGTGCGTGCAGATGCACTCACACCTGCCTGCTGCCATTCCTGAGCAAGCTCTGCACTGCTGGTAGTCCAATCCCGCAGCTGAAACACTTTTAAGAGACGGTCCTGGCGCTTGCTGGTCTTTCTTGGGTGCCTGGAGCCTTTTTGGCAACAATGGAACCTCTCTCCTTGAAGTTCTTGATGATGCGATAGATTGTTGACTGAGGTGCAATCTTTCTAGCTGTGATACTCTTCCCTGTTAGGCCATTTTTGTGCATTGCAATGATGACTGCACATGTTTCTTTAGAGATAACCATGGTTAACAGAAGAGAAACAATGATGCCAAGCACCAGCCTCCTTTTAAAGTGTCCAGTGGTGTCATTCTTACTTAATCATGACAGATTGATCTCCAGCCATGTCCTCATCAACACCCACACCTGTGTTAATGGAGCAATCACTGAAAAGAGGTTAGCTGGTCCTTTTAAGGCAGGACTGCAATGATATTTTAATGTGTTTTGGGGGATAAAGTTCATTTTCTAGCCAAATATTGACTTTGCAAGTAATTGCTGTTAAGCTGATCACTCTTTATAACATTCTGGAGTATATGCAAATTGCCATTAGAAAAAGTGAAGCAGTAGACTTTGTAAAAATTAATATTTGTGTCATTCTCAAAACTTTTGGCCATGACTGTATTAGTATTGTCATGATTACTAAACGTTTTATTGTTAACCATTTGTTTGCAGGTTCTGCAGTTTGTGGTGCCGCACTTGAAACTACCTTTGAAGTCTAGCCAGGTGCTTTGATAATTTCTAGAGCGAAACATACTATGAGGCAGTATATTTCCTAGGGTCGAGGCTCTCCTTGCCACTATATTGCAACCCTCCTCAAGTAACTTGGCTAAAATTGGATCTTTGTATAAGATTGGCAAAAATTTATTAATAGTATTTTGACCTGATAAAACTGTGGACTAAGCTGTAAACATACAAAACGTTTGTTGTAATTTCTCTTATTAGTGCCATGTTTAATAGAATTATTAGTTTGGTCCTGTTATTCAGTTGAAACTATTTTTAACGCTCTGGTGAGCATCCAATTGGGACACCCCATCTGCTAGATATCAGTAGCAGGCAGGCATTGTATGTGGCATACTTCATTGCATACATCAAGAGGGTCCATTCCATTACTGTCTGCTGCTGTTGCCTATTACATATATTGACGGCATATACATAGCCACAGGTATCAGTGGCCAGGAAATTTTATTTTTGCATCTTAATCATGATTATTTTATTTCAAAGCTATCCAGAGCTCACTTTTTTTCTACATTTGCTTATGGACACTGCAGAATACAGCCAGATGCTTTTCATTGTACAGCGTGAAAATCCAGCTATTTTAAACAGGTTTTCCACTCCCAGCCATCACAGAAATTTATGCCATTTTTGTGGTACTGTAATATTTTTTTGGATTGTCTTATATAATTTCTTCACACCATTTTGCTGCCCCAAAAATATTTAGCTGCCAAATATTTAGCTACAGGGCAGATATTTTACACTGGGTTTTGTCTGCCACATGGATCGCATATCATTGAGCTCAAAATTGTGCCATTTCAGGCCTCCATAGAATTGTTTTTGATATGTCTTAGCCTACTTATTAACACAATTTTGCTGGCCCCAAAAAAAAATACAGGTCAGGTATTTGAAAGTGTGGTATCTCCATCATACGCCTCATCTATCAGTGTTCTAAAAATTGTAGCATTTCAGGCCTTCATTCAACTGTTTTTGCTGTGAGTTACCCTAGTTCTTGACAGTATTTTGCTGTAAAAAACTAACAATACAGACTGCATATTTTACAGTGTGGTATCTGTGTCACACGCCTCATCTATCAGTGGGCTAAAAGTTGTGGCATTTCAGGCCTCAACTGTTTTTGCTGTATGCTACCCTAGTTAGTAACACTATTTTGCCCGCATCAGCAGGGTTAGCAAAACTACCAGCCTGACCATCACCAGCATGATCAAGCACATGGCAACAAAGCAACTGAATTTGTAGGCTGAACACCAGGCTCCAGGAACAGTGTCTGCGGGTGACCCCACTGCTTCTTCCACTGTTGTGCGTGCAAGCCAATCCCCTGTCCATGGTGCATGTGGAGATGGCTCCTGCCCTCCACCTGTCATTGCCCACACTCAACTAGCACCATCATCAAGCACATCCACATCCTTGTCTCAGCACTGCCTTCAGTTGTCCATACCCCAGTCAATGGAACGCAAGTAGAAATACACAGCCAACACCCCACAGGTCACAGTACTAAATTCACACATTTCTCATCTGCTTGTGCTCGAAATGTTGACTTTTAGGCCCGTGGAGTTGGAAGCTTTCTGCAACCTGATGGTGGCAGCCGTCCCAAGGTACTCTGTCCCCAACCGCCACTATTTCTCCCAGTGTGCCGTCCCGGCATTACACAAGCATGTGTCCCACAACATTACCCGTGCCCTCAACAATGCTTTTACTGGGAAAGTCCACCTAACCACGGACACTTGGACAAGTGCTTGTGGGAAGGGATGCTACATTTGCTGACGGCACACTGGGTTAACATAGTGGAAGCCAGGACCCAGTCAGGACCTTAGGATGGAACACGTCCTCCCGACGTCGAGGATTGCGGGCCCTAGGTAAGTCAGGGTAGCCCCCATAGTGTACAGCTCCTGCACCTCATCCTCCTCCTCCTCTTTAGGCTCTATCTCCGAAATGACCACACCAGTCACAATCTGGAAGCACTGCAGCACTGCCTAAGCCAAGCTGTGCAGAAGCTATTATGCTTAGATGACAAACCGCACAATGCTGAAAAGTTGTGGACAGCTCTGAAAGAGTAGGCAGATCTGTGGCTGACACCACTGAGCCTAAAGCCAGGCATGGTCATGTGTGACAATGGCCGGAACCTGCTGGCAGCACTGAGGCGAGGCAAGCTCACACACCTACCATGCCTGGCCCATGTGCTTTACCTCGTTGTTCAATGGTTTCTCAAAAGCTATCAAAAGCTACCAGGAGCAGCCAGATCTGCTTGTGAAAATACGCTGCCTGTGTGCCCATTTTAGAAAGTCAGCTACAGCTTCCGCCGCTCCTTGCCGTGCTTCAGCAGCGTTTGCAGCGTCTGGCTCACCGACTGGTGTGTGATATCATCACGCGTTGGAGCTCTACACTGCATACAGTACAGACCAAAAGTTTGGACACACCTTCTCATTCAATGAATTTTCTGTATTTTCATGACTATGAAAATTGTAGAATCACACTGAAGGCATCAAAACTATGAATTAACACATGTGGAATTATACATTACACTTTACAAAAAAGTGTGAAACAACTGAAAATATGTCTTATATTCTAGGTTCTTCAAAGTAGCCACCTTTTGCTTTGATTACTGCTTTGCACATAGAAAAGGTGAACGGATGGACTCTACATTCCTGGTTCCTACCGTGAAGCATGGAGGAGGAGGTGTGATGGTGTGGGGGTGCTTTGCTGGTGACACTGTTGGGGATTTATTCAAAATTGAAGGCATACTGAAGCAGTATGGCTACCACAGCATCTTGCAGCGGCATATGCTATTCCATCCGGTTTGCGTTTAGTTGGACCATCATTTATTTTTCAACAGGACAATGACCCCAAACACACCTCCAGGCTCTGTAAGGGCTATTTGACCAAGAAGGAGAGTGATGGGGTGCTACGCCAGATGTCCTGGCCTCCACAGTCACCAGACCTCAACCCAATCGAGATTGTTTGGGGTGAGCTGGACCGCTCACCGCTTTAATTTTGAATAAATCCCCAACAGTGTCACCAGCAGAGCACCCCCACACAATCACACCACCTCCTCCATGCTTCACGGTGGGAACCAGGCATGTAGAGTCCATCCGTTCACCTTTTCTATGTGCAAAGCAGTAATCAAAGCAAAAGGTGGCTACTTTGAAGAACCTAGAATATAAGACATATTTTCAGTTGTTTGTTGTTTCACACTTTTTTGTAAAGTGTAATGTATAATTCTACATGTGTTAGTTCATAGTTTTGATGCCTTCAGTGTGATTCTACAATTTTCATTGTCATGAAAATACAGAAAAATCTTTGAATGAGATGGTGTGTCCAAACTTTTGGTCTGTACTGTATGTTGGAAAGGATTTGTGAGCAGAAGAGGGCAGTTGTTGACTACCAGCATCAACAAGGTCATCGGTATTCAGTTCAGACTCCACACATAAGATGTCAGGAATGGACAAGGATGTCAGACATATGTACCATCCTACACAACTTTGAGGAGTCCACCAAGATGGTGAGCGGCTATGATGCCACAATTAGCGTCACCATCCCGCTTATCTGTATTCTGAAAAGCTATCTGCTCACAATGAAAGAGGATGCATTGCAGGCGGAGCACGATGAGATGGAGCAAGGAACCATACAGGGTGATTACACATAGCCCAGCCTCATGTCATTCCTACGTGGATTGGTTGACATTAAGGAAGAGGAGGAGGAAAAACAGGAGCTACTTTCATGCGCTATAGACAATGTTACAAGCACAACTGTCATACCGTCTGTTCAGCGTGGATGGCCTGAGGAAAGGGAGGAGGAGGAGTAGGACAGCATGGTCTGTTGTCCTCTTGTTGAGGACACTGAAGTCTTGCCTGTTAGCAGTCTTGCACGCAAGGCTGACTTTATGTTGCGCTGCCTTTCCCATGACCCTCTCATTGTCAAAATTTTGGGTGACACTCATTGCTGGTTGGTGACACTTTTAGACCCACGCTACAAGGAAAACTTTCAATCTCTTCTTCCAGAGGCAGACAAAATGGTGCAGTACCAGAGGACCCTTGTTGCTGAATTGTTAAAAAATTTCCCATCTGAAAATGCTGGTGGCATAAGTCACAGTTTGTTGGACAACCAAGGCGTACAGGCAAGAGAGACACATCTCCTATCCAGCAGAGGCAGAGGAACACTGGCAAAGTTCTGGGAGAGTTTTCTCAGACCCTCACATCACACTGGCCCTGAGGCACAGGGTACTCTCACAAGGAGTGCAAAGTTTTGTAAGATGCTGATGGAGCACCTTGCTGACTGTACGAACGTCCTCCATGATTCCTCTGTGCCTTTTAATTATTGCGTATCCAAGCTGGACACGTGGCATGAACAGGCTCTCTGTGCCTTGGAGGTCCTGGCCTGCCCTGCCGCTAGCGTTTTGTCAGAGCGGGTTTTTAGTGAAGCTGGTGGAATTATAACTGATTAGCGCATCCGCCTGTCAACTAAAAATGCTGACAGGCTGACTCTTATAAAAATGGTCTGGATTGTGGCAGACTTCTCAACACCACCGAATGATAACAGCGAAACATAACCTCAAATACAGTGTCTTTTTTGGGAGGGGTATTCCCATGCACCTCTTCACACCCACACATGGGTATACGCTTCCTGATTTTGGCTATTTGGTGTTATCCTCCTCCTTCTCCTCATCCTCATCATCCACCACCACTAGATCACCAGGTTGACTGTGTTCCATGATGCAACAGCCACGTTAGTGTTTTCAAGGGTGTTATGATGCCCGTAACAAAAATGTTGACACAGTACGTTGATGTGTACCCCCCAGGGGGAAATGTTTGTCAGCCCATACACTTCATGTATGGACATTACAAGTATAGGAGACCCACTCCTTTGTAATGGGGATATTTTTGGGGCAGGCCTTGCTTTCACTGCATAGCCAAACAGTATGGGAGACACAGTTCATAATAGTGGGAACAGTAGGGGTTGGTCAGCTGCTTCAGCAATGCAATTCTCAACTTTTTTGCCTTCATCCTCAACACTGAGATTCTGCACTTCAGGTTCTTCAGCTCCAATATTGAAATTCTCCACTGCACTTTCTTCATCTAAAAACACTGCAATTCTCCGATGCAGGTTCTTATGGCTTAACACTGCAATTCACTGCATAGTCAAACAGTATGGTAGTACCAACTTCCTAATAATCGTAAGTTTGGTCTCATGTGGCCATCCACTACGTCAGTTCAAAGGAGACCCATGTGTATTGTGAGTGTAACTTTGAGGCACGTCAGGCCTTGCATTAAATGCATTGGAAAACAGTATGGGACTACCAAATTTATAATAATGGGAACTTTAGTTTCATGTGGCCATCCAGTATATCTGTTCAAAGGGTTATTGAGGTGCGTGTAACGTTGGGGCAGGGCAGGCCTTGCATTCAATGCATAGGCAAACAGTGTGGCAGTACCAAATAAATAATAATGGGAACTTTGGTTTTATGTGGCCATCCAGTACATCACTTCAAAGGGTTAATGGGGTTTGTGTAACTTTGGGGCAGGGAAGGCCTTGCATTCGATGCATAGACAAATACTATGGCAGCACCAAATCAAAAATAATGGGAACTTTGGTAGAATGTGGCCATCCAGTACATTGGTTGAAAGGGTTATTGGGGTGCGTGTACGTCTGAGCAGGGCAGGCCTTGCATTCACTTCATGAGCAAACTGTATGGGAATCAAAAAATTAAGCATAATGGGAACTTTGGCTTCATGTAGCCATCCAGGACGTTGGTTGAAAGGGTTATTGGGGTGCGTTTAACGTTGGGGCAGGGCAGGACTTGAATTCCATGCATAGGCAAACAGTATGGCAGTACCAAATAAAGAATAATGGGAACTTTGCTTTCATGTGGCCATCCAGTAAGTTGGTTCAAAGGGTTATTGGGGTGCATGTAACTTTAGTGCAAGGGAAGCTTTGCATTCAATGCATAGACAAATAGTATGGTAGTACCAAATGAAAAATAATGGAAACTTTGGTTGAATGTAGCCATCGTGGACATCGGTTCAAAGGGTTATTGGAGTGCGTGTAACGTTGGGGCAAGGCGGGCCTTGCATTCACTTTAAGGTGCAAAGTTTATGGGAGTACAAATTTCAGAATAATGGGAACTTTGGTTTCATGTGACCATCCAGGACGTCTACTCCAAGTGTTATTGGGGTGCGTGTACCTTTCGGGCAAGGCAGTCCTTGCATTCAATGCATAGGCAAATACTATGGGAGACCCACTTTTTCCGAATGGGAACATTTTTTCATAAGACCCTCCTGTATGCCACGGCAAAAAAGACTTACATTGGGCTCGTTGCTCCGTTCGAACACCGAGCATTCCAATTTGCTCGACCCAAGCAACGAGCACATGAGCATTTTAGTGCTCGCTCATCACTAGTGGACACACAAAATTTCTACACCAAATTTACAGGTGGAAAATGTGCACCAAGTATTAGCAACATGATTGAGAAGTTAAGAAATCTCATCAACACACTGCAGAAAGAAATCCACAAACAAATTGTCATGCTGTGCAGATTTCTGATTCTGTTACTGGTGTGTTATGTATTTTGTCTATGCAGTTTAATGGAGTGACAAAATTAACAAAAACCTCCAACTGTGGATTTGCAGCAAAATCTCAACTCATGAAAAAAAAACACTTTTTGCAAAGTTTAAAATAACAAACTTTTATTAAAATGACTTATTGTAGCTTCTAAAGGTTAACATTAGATACTCCATCTGGGAAGGACATTTTAGAATTAATAAGCTTTTCTAACATATTGTTGATATTTATCAAATTGATACAGTTTAAAAAATGATTAAAGATAATATAAGATAAAAAAATATATAATTCTGTAATTGTAATCTTAATGAGAGGAAAATCTAGATACATTGCTCTTTTTGATGCAATTGCAAGACTCTGATTAGCTGACTTGTATGTGCTTTGCGATCATATTTTCATGGCAGGCTTAGGTATGATGTGAGAGCGGGCTCCCGTCATCTTACCATTTCACTGCTCTGTGGGAGGCTGTGACCACAAGTCAACAAGAGCTTTTACATTTTCCTCAAACACAATCTGTTGTTTCTTTTAGTAATGAAATAAAAAAGCTCATGTTACACAACTAAAACAATGAAAAGCTTCAGCAGGTGTTTGAAGCTAGTGCACTGATTTCAAGTGAGACTTTAGTTCTACAGACCAACGTTACTGGATATATGCATCTCTGTACACAAACTCCTGATGTACCCTAGATACGTATTAAACGACAGTACAGTTGGGGGTCTAGACATTGAAATACCGTTAAACACCATATAAATACATACATACATTACATACAACATACATATTTAGCTTTCCTGCTACAGGACAGAAAGGCTTACCCAATGACTCTGGAGATGGAAGCCGATTCTGCCATAAAAGCTGTGGGGAACCGCTGATCTGTGATGGCTCAAGTACTGAAAACCACCGTACAATCCGTAAGATTCCATAACTGAAGGTCCTTATACAGAGGCCCGCGCAACAACGCACAGTGATGTTGGCCAACTGTCTGATGCTTCAGCATTGTAAAAAACGGTGTTCGTCAATTTATTTTCTTGCAAACTGCAAATCGACTCAAACTCGATCCTCTCCATTATCACCTGTTTAGAAGAACTAGTTACTCATACATCTGACTACACACCTACAAAATCCCTGACTTTGTGCAAGTGTAGAAAAAAAAGTGGCTGGATGCAATAAAAGACTGAAAATCCAATAAAAACCCAATATGAAACTAGCTGTTAGTACGGAATGATCAAAAAGTCACATCTATCCCAAAATGGTACTAATAAAAACATCATCTCACCCTGCAAAAAAATAAGCCTTCATCAGCTCCATCGGGTCTCTGTAAAACGGCGACAACTTCAAAAAATTTTGCTTGCAAACTTCAGATTTATTTTCACCACTAAAATAATAAAAAAACTAGACACGTTTGGCATCGCCGTAATCGCATTCATGAGGAGAATCATATTTCATGGTCATTTTTACCACAAAATGTACACCGTGAAAACAATTCCCAAAAAACAATGTCAGAATTGTGTTTTTTTTCACAATTTCACTGCCCTTGGAATTTTTTTCCCGTTTTCAAGTATACTTTGTATGAAAATAAAGGGAGTCAATCAAAAGTACAACTCGTCCTGCAAAAAACAAGCCCTCATATGTATGTGGACAGAAAAATAAAAGAGTCATGGCTCTGAGAAGAAGGGGAGGGAAAAACGGAAATGAAAAAACGAAAATGGTCTAAGGTTAAAAAGGAAGCTACTAAATCGAGAAGCATATTGGAGCTATAAACTCCAAACCAGAAAATTGCTTGGTATGAATATTAGACAATATTTAATCCTTCAGTACTAACAGCTTGTTTAATATTGTGTTTTTACTGTATTTTTAGGCTTTTATTGCATCAAGCTAATTAATTAACTAATGAACAAATATGTATTAGCTTAACTAAATGCTTGTTCACACAGACCATGACTAAGGCATTCTAGCCGAAACGCGTTGTTTTTTTCTGTAGCGCTGCACTGCATCATGCCGACATGTTGGACTTTTAATATGCTTAAATTAATGTGAAGTTCTATACTTACCTGTTTTTCTAGCATCGCTGGAGAATCACTTTTTTCTCTACATGATTATATCTGCCTGGACTAGGAGCATCCTGCTGACAAGGTGCTTCACATTGAGGTGAGATGACTCTCCCTTGCTCCCTCTCCCTCTTTATTATTATGTCAAGAAGAATAAATTCTATTTGAAGACAAAGGATGGTCACAACAAATACTGACATAATTAAGATTTTGTTCATTCACTTTTCATTTTGTTAATTGATAAAATTAAGCAATTAACACTTCTATTTTTTAAAGCATTTTTACGCTGCAGTATGTTTTCCACACCTGCCTAAAACATCTTCACGTTACTGTAAATGAATAAACACATAAAAAGATATATTCATTAGATTGCTATTCTGTATAAAAAAATCTATTTTGTCTTATTAATCATACAGTTGTGCTCAAAAGTTTACATGCCCTGGCATTATTTTTTCTTCCTTTGCCTTTTTTCAGAGAATATGAATGATAACACCAAAACTTTTTCTCCACTCATGGTTAGTGGTTGGGTGAAGCCATTTATTGTCAAACTACTGTGTTTTCTCTTTTTAAGTCATAATGACAACCCAAAACATCCAAATGACCCTGATCATAAGTTTACATACACCATTTCTTAATACCATGTATTGCCCCTTCTAACATCAATGACAGCTTGACGTCTTTTGTGGTAGTTGTGGATGAGGTTCTTTATTTTATCAGATGGTAAATCTGCTCACTCTTCTTGGCAAAAAGCCTCCAGTTCCTGTAAATTCCTGGGCTGTCTAGCATGAACTGCATGCTTGAGATCTTCCCAGCGTGGCTCAATGATATTGAGGTCAGGAGACTAAGATAGCCACTCTAGAACCTTCACTTTGTTCTGCTGTAGCCAATGACAGGTTGACTTGGCCTTGTGTTCTGGATCGTTGTCATGTTGGAACGTCGAAGTAAGTCCCATGTGCAGCTTCTAGGCTGATGATTGCAAATTTGCCTCCAGTATTTGCTGATAATGTGCTGCATTCATCTTTCCTTCAACTCTGATCAACGTTCATGTGCTTTTGCAGTTCACACATCCCCAAAACATCAGCGATCCACCTCCATCACTCCAAATTACCTTGTTCCAGAAGTTTTGAGGCTTGTCATTGTCCTGTTTTGTGTATTGTAGGTGAGATACTTTGTGGCATTTGCACAGGAATGACTTTCTTCTGGCGTCTCAACCATGCAGCCCATTTTTCTTCAAGTGCCTCCTTATTGTGCATCTTGAAACAGCCACACAGCCCGTTTTCATAGGGTCCAGTATTTCAGCTGTTGTTATTTGCGGGTTTTCTTTGCATCCTGAGCAATTTTCCTGGCAGTTGTGAACTAAATTTTTTGTTGGTCTACCTGACCGTTGTTTTGTTTTTAAAGAGCCCCTAATTTTCCATTTGTTAATCACAGTTTGAATGCTTCTGACTGGCACTATCAAGTCCTTGGATACCTTTTTGTATCCTTTTTCTGTTTTATACAGTTCAACTACCTTTTCCCATAGATCTGTTGACAATTCTTTTGCTTTCCCCATGACTCACAATCCAGAAACATCAGTGGCTAGATGAAAGATGCAACTTCTGTGCATGTTATCAGGCCAAAATCACTAGAATATCTAAACTTTTGATCAGGGACATTTGGATGTTTTGGGTTGTCATTACAATTTAACCTCTTTCTGACCTCAGATGTACTATTCTGTCCATGTGATTGGGGACTGAATTTCCATTGACGAAATAGTACATCATGGGAGATCAGTCGCGCTTATGGGGGGAGCGCGGCTGATCACGGCCGGGGGTCAGCTGATTATCCCAGCTAACACCCAACACTAAGTGCCAGGAGCGGTCAAGGACCGCTACCTGCACTTTAACCCACGAAACACTGCGAGCCGGCAGAGAGGCTGACAGCCCCTCTGCCTTAGGATCGGAAACCCCGCGGCATGCCGTGGGGTCCCAATTGCTGCCATGGAGGCCCGATGTCATCATGACGACATCCGGGACTCCAGACCTAAGAGACTTCCTGTCATGCGCAGTGATGACCAAGAAGTCTCTCAGGTCAGTGTAATAGAAACTGCAGCACTGACAGCTTCTATAGCATGTAGATCTGCATGTTATAAGAGCGATCAGCCTGCAAAAAATGAGTGTCCCATAGTGGGACAAAGTGAAAAAGCAAGATTTAAATGAGGATAGTTGCTGGGATGTCGTCCTTGGTAGTTTGTGGTGTTGGGTGTCTCGAAAAGTAGTCAGCCGGATTACCAGCTCCTGCCTCGTATCTCAACCGAAACTGGTAGTTCTGTAGGCGGAGCAACCAGCGTTCAAGTCGTGGGGGAGGCTTTGAAGAATGTTTGTTGAAAAGCGGAATGAGCGGTTTGTGGTCGCTTATCACTGTGAATTTATGTCCCATAAGGTACAGATGAAAATGAAGGCATCCCCACACAACCGCAAGAGCTTCCCTTTCAGTTTGTGAATAGCGTTGTTCTGTCTCTGTTAAGGCTTTGCTTGCATAGGAAATGGTAGAAACGTTGCCTTCTTTGGACACTTGTGTGAGAATTGCACCCAGGCCCACCGGACTAGCGTCCACGATCAGCTCTGTGGACTTTAGAGGGTCAAATAGGCCATGACGGTGTCGCCAGTCAGACCGGACTTCATGGAATCTAATGCTGCTTGGTGTTCAGTAGTCCATGTCCAAGGAGTGTCTTTTTTCGTGAGTAGTCGCAGGGGTTCGGAGATCGTGGCCAGATCAGGCATAAATCGCCCACAGTACGTGACTAGTCCTAGAAAACTGCGAACCTCTGACACATTTTGAGGTTGGCTAGCTGACTTTATGGCAGCAACTTTCTGAGGATCTGCTGAAACTCCTTGCTCCGAAAAGATATATCCAAAGAAGCTTAATGACTTTTGGTTAAATTCACATTTTGACGGATTGACAGTTAGATTGCAGGCTTGCAGTCTCTGAAACACTTGCTCTAAGTGACTGTCATGCTCCTCTTACAGGGTTCAGGGTCTGATAGGAGACAGGGTTAGGTTGGAGACTTGGACCTCTGAACCATTATCAGTACCTCCAAGGTGAGGGATTAGTTAGGACCCCAGTTTAGGGTCAGGTTAGATCCCGGTCCACCTCTTTCCTGTTTCAGCTCATCAAGTCCTCAAGATTAACCCTGAGTTCAGCAGATATCGTGTCAGGTAAATCTATTCTATACTTACATGCTGATGTTGCTATACTAGTTGTTGTATAGAGTGTTGTTCCTGTATTAATAGTTTACTGACATTGTATACATATCATTAGACAGCGTGACAGCAACTCAGTTGATGATAACCTGATTTTAAATCAATTTTAGAAAATACTTTTGCACCATTCAGGTCTGTGATAATGTCATCAATAGTGGGCGTGATGTGCCTTTCTCTTTGAATAGCCAAATTGGCATGCCGCATATCCACACATAGCCGGATTTTACCAGGCTGCTTTGGTTTTGGTGCAACAACAATGGGCGATACCCAAGGAGTCGGGCCTTCAACTCGTTCAACAACATCAGACGCTTCCAGATCCTGCAGTTCTTGCTCCACAAGTTTGCGGACATGAAATGGGATGCGCCTGTGAGGTTGAACAGACGGCTGTATTGACTGGTCAATATGCAATTTTATCTGAACGTCTTTTAGCTTACCGAGACCTTTAAAGAGATTGGGGTATCTCTGCATGATGTGTTGGGCCGAAGGACCTGTGACGCTATTGACCAGGTTGACCAGACCCAGAGATATAGCACTCCTGCAGCTGAGAAGCGTGTCTGCGGAGCACTCTACTACATATACAGTGTCGGTGATGGACTTCCCGTCAGCTGCAAGTTCTGACTGAAATTTGCCACACAGGGGTAGTGCAGATGCTGAACCATAAGGAAAAATCTTTAGGCTAGTGCTTTGTAGAGCAGGTCTGTTCGGGAGTTGGCTATAGACTGCACGACTGATGACGTTTACTGATGCCCCCGTGTCTACTAGGGCTTCCACCGGACTACCATTTATCAGGATAAGTCGCCTTGGACTGGTAAGTGCGTGCAGTGTTTGAGATCCCTCTGCAGTCACTGAGAATAGATAAGTACTGTGAGGCTCGTCAGTAAGCTGTAGCGTTTGGATTTTCTGTGACCTGGGTTGTACTGTGGAATGAGGGGATTGTGGTTTGGATCTACACAATTTTGCAAAATGGTTTTGTTTTCCACAATTATGGCAGGTCCCCCCTTTTGCTGGGCAGACATTCTGGTGAGGATACGACCCTCCGCAGTTGTAGCAAGTTGCCCCCTGCATACGAGGCACAGGCGGTCTCTGTGTCAGCTTTGCTATACAAGATGGTGCTTCCGCCTCACACTCAATGTTCTCTATGAGTTTAGCTTGTTTTTCGGCGGTATCATTTACACGTGCTGTTTCAAGCAGTTTTTGCTAAAGTCATGGTGGGATCATAGAATCATAGAATCATAGAATGGTAGAGTTGGAAGGGACCTCCTGGGCCTTCTGGTCCAACCCCCTGCTCAAAGCAGGATTCTCTAAATCATCCCAGACAGATGTCTGTCCAGCCTCTGTTTGAAGACTTCCATTGAAGGAGAACTCACCACCTCTCGTGGCAGCCTGTTCCACTCATTGATCACCCTAACTGTCAAAAAGTTTTTTCTAATATCTAATCTGTGTCTCCTCCCATTCAGTTTCATCCCATTGCTTCTAGTCTTTCCTTGTGCAAATGAGAATAAAGATGATCCTTCTACAATGTGACAGCCCTTGAGATATTTGTAGACAGCTATTAAGTCTCCTCTCAGTCTTCTTTTTTGCAAGCTAAACATTCCCAAATCCTGCAACCGTTCCTCATAGGACATGGTTTGCAGACCGGTCACCATTCTGGTGGCTCTTCTCTGAACTTGCTCCAGTTTGTTGATGTCTTTTTTAAAATGTGGTGCCCAAAACTGGACACAGTATTCCAGATGAGGTCTGACCAAAGAGGAGTAGAGGGCAATAATGACCTCACGTGATCTAGACTGTATGCTTCTGTTGATACATCCTAGAATTGCATTTGCCTTTTTTGCTGCTGCATCACACTGTTGACTCATGTTAAGTCTGTGATCAATTAGTATACCCAAGTCTTTTTCACATGTGCTGTTACTTAGCCCTATTCCTCCCATTTTGTATATGCTTTTTTCATTTTTATTGCCCAGATGTAGTACTTTGCATTTTTCCCTGTTAAAATCCATTCTGTTAGTTGCTGCCCACTGCTCCAGTTTATGTATATCTTTTTGAATCCTCTCTCTCTCTTCTCTAGTATTAGCTACCCTCCTAGCTTTGTGTCATCAGCAAATTTGATCAGTTTACCCTCAATTCCTTCATCTAAATCATTGATAAAGATGTTGAACAATACAGGGCCCAAAACAGAGCCTTGTGGTACCCCACTTGAGACATTCTTCCAACTGGATGTGCAGCCATTTACAACCACTCTTTGGGTCCGATCACTAAGCCAGTTATGAATCCACCTAACAGTTGCCTTGTCCATTCCATACTTAGTCATTTTTTCAATAAGGATTGTGTGAGATACTTTGTCAAATGCTTTGCTGAAGTCAAGATATACTATATCTACAGCATTTCCCTGATCCACCCAGTCAGTGATTCTGTCATAGAAGGAAATTAAGTTAGTCTGACATGACTTATTAGTTACAAACCCATGCTGACTCTGTTTAATCACTTCATTCTTATCCAGGTACTTGCATACATGTTCTTTAATAATTTGTTCAAAGATCTTTCCTGGTATAGAAGTCAGACTCACCGGCCTGTAGTTCCCTGGGTCCACCTTCTTCCCCTTTTTGAAGATAGGAACAACATTTGCTCTTCTCCAGTCTTCTGGGACTTCTCCTGTTCTCCAAGAATTTTCAAAGATTATGGACAGTGGTTCAAGAATTTCTTCTGCTATCTCCTTTAGTACCCTGGGGTGTAATTCATCTGGACCTGGAGACTTGAATTCATTTATGTTAGCTAAGTGTTTCCTCACTGTCTTTCTGTTTATAGATATCCTGGATTCTTCTATTCCTTTAATAGGACAGTGAAGATCAGTTGATGTTACATTTCCTTTCTGAGAGAAAACAGATGCAAAATAGGAATTTAAAAGTTCAGCCTTCTCAACATCCTGACTTACCATTTCATCATTTTCATCCTGTAAAAATCCTATAGCATCTTTGAGTTTTCTTTTACTTTTGACGTATCCCCAAAATCCTTTTTTGTTGCTTTTGACGTCACTTGCAAGCCTTAATTCATTGTCAGCTTTAGATAATCTGATTTGTGCCCTGCAGGTTCTGCAGACGGCATTATATTCTTCTTTAGATATGCCTCCCTCTTTCCATTTGATAAACATTTCTTTCTTCCTTTTTAGCATGTGTTTAAGTTCTATGTTCATCCATCCTGGTTTCCTTAAATGCTTCCCATTCTTCCCTCTTTTTTGAATTGTTAACGATTGTGCTTTGAGAATCTCATTTTTCAAGATTTTCCATCCTTCCTGGACATTTTTGTCCTTAAGGATATCCAGCCATTGGATCCCTCCAATTCTCTTTCTGAGTTCCTTAAAATCTGCCTTTCTGAAATCTAACCTTTACGTCTGAGTCTTCACAGGTCTTCCTCCTCTTGTTATCCAAAATTCTAAA
>JARQOD010000004.1:55716372-55879091 GCA_033576555.1 Oophaga sylvatica | reverse complement strand
CAAAACTGAAAATAAAGATTAAACAACAACCACAAGACAGATTTCATCAACCAAGGTATTATTATAATCAATATAACGACGCCAACCTGACACTGTCTGTAGGTTACTGTGCATAATCCTGCTGACAGGATCCCTTTAAATCTCATCTGCTGTGATGAAGGAGGAACTATTTTCTGTTCTTGTCATCCCTAGTGTTTAAAGAATTCAAATTCCAAAAGAAAGATTTCCAGTATCAAAAGTTAGGAAAATCCTGAGAAAGCCATCAACAATGGAAGTTCTGGTCATGTAATGAACGTCAGGAAAGCTTGGTGTGAGCATTATTCCAAAGATACATCAGAACTCCTATACACATTTCTATCTTGATGCACGTTGTCTACAAGAAATAACAGTCACCCCTCCATAGCAACTACATCAATATCAAGGTGCTAGACCATTTTATAAGGTTCTGCATGATAGAAATGAGAGAAATGAAGAAACTTCAGCAAATGTAAGTCTCTTGTCTATTCTTTTATGGTGTGCTAGATATCGCAAACAATGAGCTTTCAAGACAAATGCAGTACAGCTGGGGAATTTATGACTTCTGATAAAACCTCTTACATCTGTCTCTTTCCTAAATACTAACTTTCTCAGAGCAATTAAATCTAAAGTAAATATGATGGGGGTGGATGGTTTCTTGCAATATGGCATAAGGCATAAAACAAAAAAAAGACATAAAACTGCTGGCATAGGTATTTCTATGCTGTTTAATTTGGGCTGCAGTTTCATTTACTGTTATCAGCTGTAACATAGTAATAGCTGAAACAAGCTGTGGTCAGACTATAAAAAAGACTGCAGGCTGAGAGCCTAAAGGGAATGACAACATCAAATAGACTCAGAAATCACAATTGTGTTATGTTTTCCAAGGTTATTTCACACCGTTTTTATGTTTTTTAAGGCTCACTAATTTTTTAAAAAGTATGAAAAGGTAAAAGATTAAACCCCGATCTTTATACTTTATTGCGTAATAAGAACCTCATGGGCGTGGAAGAAGCCTGCTCAGGACTTCCCTATATAAACCATAGTGGTGAGCAGCAGCTCTGATGGCCATCCATGTATTTATTTCAATACCTGTAATGTAATATTACATTTTCCATAAAGTGGCTGCAGCAATTAATATGAAAAATCAACTATTTTCCTGGACCGCAGGGCGCCATGGTGGCTACAATCTGAAAGTTGTTAAATGTACACAGGCATATGTCAGGAGTTTACATACGTCACCTCATCAATATTTACCCGGCATAAACATTTTATATTTTTTGAACAAAAAAAAGTAGAAAGATCTATCGCTAAAAAGAGTTTTCATAAGATTTCCTTGAAAACATATGCCAACAGTTTTGCCAGTTTGGCCCAGAAACAACTATAGTATATTTTAGGAATACATTTCTTTACTGAGTAACAGTCTTCAAGAAAGATGATTGTGCAATCCACGACATATGCATTTGTGCAGTTATATATATATATATATTTATATATATATATATATATATATACACAGTACAGACCAAAAGTTTGGACACACATACTCATTCAAAGATTTTTCTGTATTTTCATGACTATGAAAATTGTAGAATCACACTGAAGGCATCAAAACTGTGAATTAACACATGTAGAATTATACATTACACTTTGCAAAAAAGTGTGAAACAGCTGAAAATATGTCTTATATTCTAGGTTCTTCAAAGTAGCCACCTTTTGCTTTGATTACTGCTTTGCACGCAGAAAAGGTCAATGGCTGGACTCTACATGCCTGGTTCCCACCGT
Organism: Oophaga sylvatica; assembly: GCA_033576555.1. Lineage (NCBI taxonomy): Eukaryota > Metazoa > Chordata > Amphibia > Anura > Dendrobatidae > Oophaga > Oophaga sylvatica. Next base: position 55,877,291 of record JARQOD010000004.1, on the reverse strand, counting down.
GAAGCATGGAGGAGGAGGTGTGATAGTGTGGGGGTGCTTTGCTGGTGACACTGTTGGGGATTTATTCATAATTGAAGCGGTGAGTGGTCCAGCTCACCCCAAACCATCTCGATTGGGTTCAGGTCTGGTGACTGTGGAGGACAGTTCATCTGGCGTAGCACCCCAACACTCTCCTTCTTGGTCAAATAGCCCTTACACAGTCTGGAGGTGTGTTTGGGGTCATTGTCCTGTTGAAAAATAAATGATGGTCCAACTAAATGCAAACCGGATGGAATAGCATGCCGCTGCATGATGCTGTAGTAGCCATTCTGGTTCACTATGCCTTCAATTTTGAATAAATCCCCAACAGTGTCACCAGCAAAGCACCCCCACATCTTCACACCACCTCCTCCATGCTTCACGGTGGGAACCAGGCATGTAGAATCCATCCGTTCACCTTTTCTGCGTGAACGGCAGTAATCAAAGCAAAAGGTGGCTACTTTGAAGAACCTAGAATATAAGACATATTTTCAGTTGTTTCACACTTTTTTGTAAAGTGTAATGTATAATTCCACATGTGTTAATTCATAGTTTTGATGCCTTCAGTGTGATTCTACAATTTTCATAGCCATGAAAATACAGAAAAATCTTTGAATGAGAAGATGTGTCCAAACTTTTGGTCTGTACTGTATATACATACACACACACACTTATATTGTCCTTGAACTGCCCATTTCAACTTCTTTGCTACATCTCGTCTAAAGGATACAAATTAGGATTCGGACAAACAACACATCTCAATTACAATTAAACATCAGCAAACACACACACAGCTTCACAATTTTATACTGACTTCTTCAACCTTCATCGCAAATGAGATTTATTAGTAAATTGTACAAACTATCTGCAGCCTCCTATAAACAAATATATACAAAAACAATTTAAATAGCTTAAAATATATTATAACAACTGGTTTCACCAAATTTAGCACAAAATGCCCCTTTTAATTACTGCTGCCATCTAATATACAAATTGCCTCTTCCGAGAGAAAGAGGACTTGAACTCTATAGCTCCACCTGTTGGAGGTAACGATCCTACAAGTCACAATCAGAGGTGACGCTATAGATTTCAAGTACTCTTTCTCTCTGAAGAGGTAATTTGCATATTAAATTTACATGTCAAATAAGTCGCTTTACCTTGGCATGCCAGAGCTGGGATGTCACTCTCCACAAGGAGAAACGTTACCCCTAAGACCCAAGTCCAGAGCCTCTAACCTAGCCAAATCAGTTCTCATACATTGCACTGACTAGCGCCAATACCCTGAGAAATATACAACCCTTTATAACAAACGTCTTTAGTACTTTGTAGAACTTCGTAAAGCCCTTTGTGTTATGTTTAGGTAGCTGAGGAGGCAGGAGCAAAAAATCGCATAGGCAGCCTAACACCAGAGAGGTTGGAAACAAAACTAACCGCACAACTAGAAGCAGCCGTGGAGCGTACCTACGATGGTCCTAGAAGCCTTGGCACAGCCTGAGAGATAGCTAACCCTGAAGATAGAAAGAGGAAAGCTAACTGACCCGGAGTAGACCCCAAAGAGTAGGAAGCCCCCAAACATATAATGGCGGTTAGACAAGATGAAAATATGAACACAGACAGAAAATAGATTTAGCAAATGTTGGGGCCCAAAACTGTCTAGATAGGACAGCACAGGAGAGAATACTGTCTGCAACCCAGAAAAGCCCTAGGAAAAACTCCAACACTTCTGAATCCAAAAAACACTGAGACCACACGGTCTCGACCACCTATATCAGATCTCTGGTGTGGACACGTAGCTACCCAGCAGTAAAATATCACAAGAACTGAGCAAATGAACAAATACAAAAAACGAATGGAGACCAGCCAAAGCCCTCAAAGGGGACCCGGCTGAAGACAAAAAGCAATGCAGCAAATAGCAAGGAATTCAAACCACAGTAAAAAAAAACTGAAAGAGACTTATCTGAAAGCAAGCAGGAGACAGCAGGAAAGCAAGCTGCATTCCAACCTAGATCAGGAAGCACAATTGATCACCGGCGAGGATCATGGGAGGTCAGCTGACTTATATCAGGCCAGTTAGTACCACCTGACAACCACTCGTTATTTGCAGGTGTAGGACTCTTGGTAATCAACATAGATTCAATACCCTCAGCAACCACCAGAGGGAGCTTTAGCTCCGAAGTCGTCTCCAAAACATTCACAACATTACACCCCCTTGAGGAGGGGTCACCGAACCCTCACTTGTGCCACCAGGACGATCAGGATGAGCTCGGTGATAGGCACGGACCAGTCTTTCTACATGAATGTCAGAAGCAAACACCCAAGAATTGTCCTCCTGACCATAGCCTCTCCACTTCACCAAGTACTGGAGTCTCCGCCTGGCCAAACGAGAATCCAATATCTTCTCAACCACATACTCCAAATTGCCCTCAATCAAAACAGGATCAGGAGGCGCAGCCATAGGAACCACTGGCTCGACAAATCTCTTCAATAAAGATTTGTGAAATACGTTGTGAATCTTGAATGTTCCTGGAAGAAGCAAACGGAAGGAAATGGGATTAATAATCTCCACGATCTTATAAGGTCCAATGAACCTTGGCTTAAATTTTGGAGGCGCGACCCTCATAGGGATATTTTTTGAGGACAACCAAACCAAGTCACCCACTTTAAATCGAGGACCATCAGTCCTATGCCAGTTGGCAAACCGCTGGGACTTCTCCTGAGAGAGAGACAGCTTATCCACTACTTGATCCCAAATCAGCTGCATTCTCTCAACAATAGAGTCAACACCAGGACAGACAGAAGCCTCCACCTACCCTGAAGAAAATCGAGGATTAAACCCGAAATTACAGAAAAATGGAAACATCAAGGTGGCAGAACTAGCCCTATTATTCAAAGCAAACTCAGCCAAAGGCAAGAAAGAGACCCAGTCATCTTGATCAGTAGACACAAAACATCTCAAATAAGTCTCCAAGGTCTGGTTTGTTCTCCCAGTTTGTCCATTGGTCTGAGGGTGGAACACAGAGGAAAAAGACAGCTGAACTCCCAGTTTGGCACAAAATGTCCTCCAAAATCTGGAAACAAACTGTACTCCTCTGTCAGACACAATGTTCTCTGGAACGCCATGCAACCGAACAGCCTGTTGAAAAAACAAGGGCACCAACTCGGAGGAGGATGGCAACTTAGGTAGTGGCACAAGATGTATCATCTTGGAAAACCTATCACAGATTACCCAAATAACGGTCATTCTCTGAGAGACAGGGAGGTCGGAAATAAAATCCATAGAGATATGGGTCCATGGCCTCTTGGGCACAGGCAATGGTATTAACAAGCCACTAGAGCGAGAGCAATGTTTGGACTGAGAACAAGTTCCACAGGACTGCAAAAAGTCCCTGACATCACGAGACAAAGTGGGCCACCAAAAGGACCGACTCACAAATCTCTGGTACCAAAAATACCAGGATGGCCGACCAATGTGGAGCAATGAATCTCGGACATCACATTCTTCCTTCATTGGTCTGGGACAAACAATCTCCCAGCAGGGCAAGGTTCAGGTTTATCCTCCTGAAATTTCTCAAAAGCCAGTCTCAAATTGGGCGAGATAGCGGAAAGAACCACACCCTCCTTCAGAATAAAAGCAGGCTCAGTTACCTCAGAAGAATCAAGAAAGAAACTCCCCGAGAGGGCATCCGCCTTAACATTCTTAGTGCCTGGGAGAAAAGAGACCACAAAATTAAAACGTGTGAAAAACAAGGCCCACCTGGCCTGTCTAGGATTAATTCGCTTGGCTGATTCAAGATAAACCAGGTTCTTATGATCACCGAAGACCACCACCTGATGCGTGGCTCCTTCCAGCCAATGTCTCCACTCCTCAAAAGCCAACTTCATGGCCAATAACTCCCGATTATGCATATCATAATTACGTTCCGCTGGGGAAAATTTTCGAGAGAAAAAGGCACAAAGGTTAATCTTAGAGGTCTCCTGATCCCTTTGGACAAAACAGCTCCTGCACCAATCTCAGAAGCATCAACCTCCACCTGAAATGGTAGAGAAACATCAGGTTGGCGCAGAACAGGAGCAGAAGTGAATCTCCGCTTAAGCTCCTGAAACACAGAAACTGCCTCAGGAGACCAATTCACTACATCAAAACACTTCTTGGTCAAATCAGTCAGTGACTTCACAATACCAGAGAAATTACTTATAAATTTACGATAAAAATCAGCAAAACCCAAAAATCTCTGAAGAGCCTTCAATGTAGTGGGTTGAAGCTAATCACAAATGGCCTGAACTTTGACCGGGTCCATTTCAATAACAGACGGAGACAAAATGAATCCCTGAAATGAAACCTTCTAAACGCCAAAAAGACATTTTGATCCCATCACATACAATGCGTTTTCTCTCAAAATCCGGAATACAGTCCGAGCATGTTCCACATGAGAATCCCAGTCATTGGAAAAAATCAAGACATCGTCCAAATAAACGATCAGAAATTTATCCATGAAATCCCGGAAAATATTGTTCATAAAGGATTGGAAGACGGAAGGGCATTAGTGAGCCCAAAAGGCATCACTAGGTACTCAAAATGCCCCTCTGGGTTATTAAACGCCGTCTTCCATGCATCTCCGTGCTTGATGCGAATAAGATTATACGCCCCCCTGAGGTCAAGCTTGGTAAACCAACAAGCACCCTTCACTCTGGAATATAGGTCAGAAATCAAGGGTAACGGATATTGATATTTAACAGTGATCTTATTCAGGAGACGATAATCAATACACGGCCTCAATGAGCCATACTTCTTGGCCACAAAGAAAAAGCCGGCGCCCAAGGGTGAAGAGGATGGTCTGATATGACCCTTCTATAAAGACTCTTTGTTATAAGATCACATAGCCTCATGCTCAGGTACAGATAAATTAAAGAGCTGACCATTGGGAAATTTACAACAGGGTACTAAGTCAATAGCGCAATCATAACTCCTATGAGGAGGTAAGGATGCAGACTTACTCTCACTAAACACATCAGAAAAATCAGTCAAATAGTCTGGAACATCTTGAGACTGGGGGGGCAGAAAAAACAGGAATGTCAGCACAAACACATTGACAACCCCAACTGGTCACAGACACAGACTTCCAATCCAAAACAGGATTGTGAGTCTGTAACCAAGGAAAACCCAGTACAACAGTGTCATGTAAATTATGTAACACCAAAAATTTGCAATTCTCTTGGTGGTCCAGGTCAACCCGCATTATCACCTGGGTAGAAAACTGGGGTTTATTCTCTGCCAAGGGGGTAGAATCAATGCCCAGAAAAGGAATAGACTTCTGCAGGGGTATCATAGGAAAACCACAACGTTTGGCAAAATCAAAATCCATCAGGTTTATAGCTGCCCCTGAATCAACAATAGCCTGAGCTGAAAAAGTGGACATGGAGCAAATCAAGGTAACAGTCGACAGAAATTTAGTCTGAACACTACCCAAAACAACTGAGCACGCAAAATATCTTCCCCGCTTGGGGCAGACGGAAATAGCATGAGAAGGGTCACCACAATAGTAGTACAACTTATTACGCTTACGAAATTCATGACGCTGTGCCCCAGAAGTCACTCCATCACATTGCATGGGCTCAAGGGCTGGCCCGCAAGGCATCACAATCTCACGCATATTTCTACGCTCTCGCAGACATCTGTCAACTTGAATAGCTATTGACATAGAGTCATAGAGACCAGAGGGGACAGGGAATCCTACCATAACATCCTTTACAGTCTCTGCCAGCCCCTTCCGAAAAAGAGCTGTCAGAGCATCATCATTCCATTTAGTAAGGACTGCCCACTTTCTGAATTTCTGACAATACAGCTCAGCTACTTCATGACCCTGATTCAATGCCAACAAGGTTTTTTCAGCTTGATCAGTAACATTAGGTTCATCGTACAATAACCCCAGAGCCTGAAAAAAACACATCAGCATCATTCCAAACAGGATCCCCAGGTTTCAGGGAAAAGGTCCAATCCTGAGGGTCACCGCGCATCAGGGAGATGACAATTTGAACCTGCTGCGTTGTGTTCCCTGAGGATTTAGGTTTCAAAGCAAAAAACAACTTACAGTTATTTTTAAAATTCAAAAACTTAGACCGATCCCTCAAAAATAAATCCGGCAGAGGGATCCTAGGTTCCACAGCAGGCAGCCCAGCAAAACAGATAGCAATACTCCGAACTTCAGCAGCAAGCTGCTCCACACGATCGGACAAATGCTTGACCTCCATTGGGGAAAAAATTCCTCCTCAGCCCCCAGAGAAAAAGAGGGAAAAAATGCAACAAACGGGAAAAAAGAAAAAATTCAGACAACTCTTTTTTTTTTCCTTTTCTATTTTTCCCTTCTATTGAGTACCATAGAATTTTCAGTATGGCCAGTGATTCTGTTATGTTTAGGTAGCTGAGGAGGCAGGAGCAAAAAACCGCATATGCAGCCTAACACCAGAGAGGTTGGAAACTAATAGGTTGCAGACCCCTAAAGTAACAGCACAACTAGAAGCAACCGTGGAGCGTACCTACGGTGGTCCTAGACACCTTGGCATAGCCGGAGAGATAGCTATCCCTGAAGATAGAAAGAGGAAAGCTAACTGCCCCGGAGTAGACCCCAAAAGAGTAGGAAGCCCCCAAACATATAATGGCAGTTAGACAAGATGAAAATACGAACACAGACAGAAAATAGATTGAGCAAACGCTGGGGCCCAAAACTGTCTAGATAGGACAGCACAGGAGAGAATACTGTCTGCAACCCAGAAAAACCCTAGGAAAAATTCCAACACTTCTGAATCCAAAAACACTGAGACCACACGGTCTCGACCACCTATATCAGATCTCTGGTGTGGACACGTAGCTACCCAGCAGTAAAATATCACAAGAACTGAGCAAATGAACAAATACTAAAAATGAATGGAGACCAGCCAAAGCCCCCTAAAGGGGAAAAGGGGACCCGGCTGAAGACAAAAGCAATGCAGCAAAAAGCAAGGAATTCAAACCACAGTTAAAAAAACTGAAAGAGACTTATCTGAAAGCAAGCAGGAGACAGCAGGAAAGCAAGCTGAATTCCAACCTAGACCAGGAAGCACAATTGATCACCGGCGAGGATCATGGGAGGTCAGCTGACTTATATCAAGCCAGTCAGTACCACCTGACAACCACTCTTTATCTGCAGGTGTAGGACTCTTGGTAATCAACATAGGTTCAATACCCTCAGCAACCACAAGAGGGAGCTTCAGCTCTGAAGTCGTCTCCAAAACGTTCACAACACCTTTGGCTGTTATGATGTCACGACGTATAACAGATATATTCAATGATAGTAACCTATATCTAATGTGACATCATTCTAAATTTCATATAATAGAGAAAATCAACATGTATACATAGTATCTGCCAGCAATGTCTTACCTGACATAATATCCTATGTATTGTGGGTCAATACTGTGTACGTGTCACGCTGTCTCTGGATAGAGATGGACCGGGGTCTATGCTGACCCTGAACTGGGGTCCTGACTAGTCCCTCTACCTGGAGGTACTGTTAATGGTACAGAGGTCCAGGCCGCCAGCGTAACCCTGTCTCCTGTAGATCCCTGACCACTGTAATCTAGTCCTGAGAAGGACCCTGATTACCACCACAGGGAATGTGCAGGTCACAGCTTACACACAGTCTAAGACAAACGAGACAGACAAGGGGTAAAGGAAACACAGCCTTGCATACAAAACTTCCACTACAGAGGAACACAAAAGGTTAAGGAGATAAACAATAAGCGAGGAGAGGAAAAACCACAACAGGCACTCTTAGCTTAAGTCTTCTCAGAAACGATCCGCTCTGCTGGTCTGAATGAATGCTTTCACCGGCAACTTCCCCAGCAGACCAGCAGGAATAAGAAGGAAGCTAATTAACAAAACATCAATCGCAGCTGGGCGAGGCTGGTCAGTCCAGCACCGAGAGAGAAAGAATTAACTCCCTCAGTGCCGAAAAACACCCAGCACCAGAAACTCAGCTGTGCGAAGTCAGGGTGTGTAATCGCGACGATCTCCGCCGCGACACACCCGTGACATATGACCTGCTGCAAATGTGAAGCAGCAGACATCAATTTCTGGCAGTATTTCTAAGGAATCTTAGCACATTCATCAAAAGCAATGTCTGATATCCAGTTCAATAATATTCTTGCATTTACATGTTGAGCCAGCCTTCTTCAAATGCCACAAAATATTTTTAATTTGATCCAAATTAATCGTCAATAATGGCCAATTTTGATTCTTCCAGGATTTCTTCTGAAGCTAAGGGCCCGTCTCACATAGCGAGATCGCTGCTGAGTCACAAGTTTTGTGACGCAACAGCGATCTCAGCAGCGATCTCGCTATGTCTGACACGTACCAGCGATCAGGCCCCTGCTCTGAATCACTGGTCCTGTCAGGAATGCCTGGACTTTTTTTTGATCGCTGGTCTCCCGCTGGCCAGCACGCATCGCTGCATGTGGTAGGCAGGAGACCAGCGATCAGCTGGTAACCAAGGTATACATTGGGTTTCCAGGCGTGGGGCTGTGCCTGGAAACCCGATGTGTACATTGGATACCAGCGCGCTGCTGCAGGGAGCTGGTAACAAAGGTACACATCAGGGTTTCCAGGCACTGCCCAGCGCCTGGAAACCCGATGTGTACCTTGGTTACCAGCTCCCTGCATCAGTGGGCTGGTATCCAACGTACACTGCGGGTTACTAAGCGACGTTATCCGCAGTGTCGCTGTCCTGTTTGGCAGCTCAGCAGCGATCATGTAGCGACACACCAGCGATCCTGACAAGTGCATATCGTTGTCGGGATCGCTGGTGCGTCGCTATGTGAGACAGGGCCCTAAGCTTTGGTGAACTTTGAGGAAAGCTTTGGAACATTGGCTTGTGAGAAGGTCAAATAGTTAACTTACAAAAGACACATTAACAACACTTAAAATAATCATCAACCTGGCTGCAATCGTATATGGTTCCATTGCGACACTAATATGGACACAGTAAGGGCCCCGTCACACATAGCGACACACCAGCGATCCCAACAACGATATGCACTTGTCAGGATCGCTGGTGTGTCTCTACATGATCGCTGCTGAGCTGCCAAATAGGCAGCGATCAGGACAGCGACACTGCGGGTAACGTCGCTTAGTTACCCGCAGTGTACGTTGGATACCAGCCCACTGGTGCAGGGAGCTGGTAACCAAGGTACACATTGGGTTTCCAGGCGCTGCGCGGCACCTGGAAACCCGATGTGTACCTTGGTTACCAGCTAATCACTGGTCTCCTGCCTGCCACATGCAGTGATGCGTGCTGGCCAGCAGGAGACCAACGAGCAAAAAAATGTCCAGGACATTCAGCGATGATCAGCGATACCCAGCAGGAGGGCTGGTCATCGCTGAATGTCACACGCAGCGATATTGCTGGGGAGATCACTGTTGCATCACAAAACTAATGACTCAGGAGCGGGGACTTAAGTTTAGGTCAGGAAACAGGTTTCACAACTTGTTGCAGAACGTTATCTTACTTAAAGAGAATCTGTCACAAAGTTTTGCCCCCTATTCTTACAGCAGCATAATGTATAGACAGAGACCAGTACAGGTGTTGTAACCCTAAAGTGTACCTGCCCTTTTGCACAAAATCTGAAAAGCAAAATCAATCCATGGACAATAGAGTTTGAGTCAAATTTCCTGATATTTGCAGTTTCACACAAATTCAAACATTCTGAGATTTGATTCATGGTTTACAAAAACAAAAACTTGCCCAATGCCATTTCCTGCACTGTTGAACCATCAGAGAACAGGGTAATGTAATTTTATGTTGCTGCACAAGCCCCGCATCATGCCAAACAGCTATGACATCATATGAATTATCACACCTTGTATATTGGTGGCCAGTACCTAGATCATCACAGATCAGTGGTTCCCAGTACAGCACAGTTTGTACTGCAGAGTTGTTTTCCATCTCGATAGTTGCTGAGTAAGTTTCTCTCTTTTGTAGAGTATAAGCACTTATCATTAGCAGGGTCCTCACTCTTTCTTGTCGGTAGAGTATAATCTCTTATGGACAGCAGGATCCCCGCAATGTCTCTCTCTTTCTCAAGTGCAGAGTGTAGGCTCTTATGGTCAGCGGAGTTTTGTTTCTCTCCTGTAAAGTGTAAACTCGTATGATCAGTTGGATCCTCTCTCTCTGGCTTGAGTGTGAGTTCTTATGATCAGCAGGGTCCTCTCTCTCTCCTGTAGAGTGTAAGCTATTATGGTCAGCGGAGTCCACTCTTTCCTGTAGAATGTAAGCTCTTATGGTCAGCGGAGTCCCCTCTCTCTCTCTCCTGCAAAGCATAAGCTCTTATGATCAGCAGGCTCCTCTCTATCCTGTAGAGTGTAAGCCCTTATGATCAGCAGAGTCCTCTCTCTCTTTCTCTCTGTCTCTCTCCTGTACAGTTTAAGCTCTTAAGCAGGGATTTCTCTCCCACATCTATTAACTGGAGTATTTCAAATCTCTACAGTACTGAGATTTGCATGAATGTATATTTGTATTCATGCGCAAATTGAATATCCATTCATCTCTAGTAAATATGTCTTGCATAGTATTATAAAAGCTCTTTATATTCTCAATGTTTTCCAAGAAAAGGTACGTAAAAAAGTTTGCCATATTGTTCAGTCCAGTCAAAATGACGTGCACAAGTCTTTTATTCTTAGAATTCTAAGTTGTGCCTTCAACACAGTAAACCATGGTGAAAGGTAAAGAATTTACATTTTTTTTTAGACATAACACATGGATCTTCAGCTTGTATTTTTAGCCTATATAAATGTGTAAGAAATTAATCAATTAATATTTGTGAATGCAAATAAACAAAATGAAAAAAAAAAACACAGAAAATACAGTTTACATCTGAAGTTTTATAAGATGCTTCTTCATTTGACATTGCATTTTGCTTGCAACATACAGCATTTCAAAAATCTGTATATTGATTGACCCTATGATCAATTTCTGACCTAAGTGCAGCTTGTGTGGGTCAGTAGCCACAGAATAACCTAAAAAAAATCCGAAATTACTTGTTTTTAATCTATGTGTTAAATATTATATACATCCATTTTTGTTCTGTGTGTCCATTTTTACCATCAGTGTTACATGCAGTTATTTTGAGTATAGGCTTCATTATGTTATCAGGGCATAACATTTGGCTTAAGGGGTTGTCCTAGTAGTAGACAACCCCTCTAACACAAAATGATGGGGACAGATTGATTGCCAAAGGTATGTTCACACTTGGTGTTTTTGCAGCATTTTTGCTACAAGCACTATCATAATCAGTGAGATTTAAAAAATATTATACACATGCTGTGGTTTTATTACATGCATATTTTGAACCCTGCTTCCTTTTTCCCAAGACACATTATGTTATTTCATTCAACGTTTTTGCTGTGCTTTTCTTCTGTTCAGATGGATGAACAATGAAAAAATGAAACAAAAAATTGCTTTATCCAAAAGTAAGTTCTTAAAGGATTAAACAAAAAAACTTTAGCATACAGATGAAACACAAATGGCTTCCATGTGCTATCCTTTCTTTCTACCTGACCCATTGGCCTGCATTGGAGACTTTAATCAGGGACTCGGATCAAAAACAGATATGTCTTTGCTTTTTATATTTTTTTATGAACTCTTGATCATGTGAGCAGGTACATGAACTATAATGGCTATATGCTCTATCAGTAAAAAACTCAAAAAGAACATGTACGGGAAAATTAGACATCTCAGGACTCAGTACTAGCTCAGACATCAGCTATTTTTCCGGTAAAAAAATGGGTTGATTTTTGTCAGTGTTTTTTATCAGAGTTTTTAAGTCAAACATTTAGTACAAGAACATGCAATGACACCAGTAATCTTGCTCTTTGTGGCATAGAAAGGGTTAACCCCTTAACCCCCCCCAGGCCATTTTCCGTTTTCATTTTTTTGTTCTCCTTCTTCCCAAAGCCAGAACTTTTTTAATTTTTTGGTCAAAATGCCCATGTGAGGGCTTGTTTTTTGTGGGACAAGTTTTAATTTTGAAAAACATGATTCGTTTTAACATATTGTGTACTGGAAAGTGGGAAAAAATTCCAAGTGCAGTGAAACTGCAAAAAAAAGTGCAATTCCACATCTGTTTTTTTTTTTTTTTTACCACTATCACTAAATGCTAAAACTGACCTGCCGGCTTCATCCTTATTCAGCAAGCTATATCGCTAACCGAAGAAGCTCCATGGGGAACCCAGATACCTGGAGCGCTCCCGATAATCAGCTGTTCGGCACCGCAGCTGCATGTGTCACGGCTGTCAGGCTCTCCATGCATGTGTTGTGACTGTCACACAGCCGCGACACATGCAGGTGCTGTGCCAAAAAGCTGATCACCGGGAGCGCTCCAGGTATGCAGGTTCCCAATGCAGCTTCTTATTTAAGCGCTAGAGCTTGCTGAATAAGGAGGGAGCCAACGATGTTCGCTCATCTCTGCCAGTGAATGTGCCGGAAAATCCTTGATTTCCTTGCTATATCACTTAAAATTTTATGTAATTCAGTTATTTTAGTTAAATTATTTTATATTAATAAAAAAACTACTGATTTTCAGACTTGTAGAAATTAGTGAATATTTAGCAATGTTTCAGAGGTTAAACTTTTGCTTAATAGGGCCTGTAATCTTTTAGAAACAAAGTCCATTTTAGTCTTGAGAACCATGATTTTTTCATTTCTGTCTTCTTGCAAACCATCAGCCATAGGTTTTTGTTTCATTATCATTTGCATTGCTCTTTGAGTCTTTTATTTTGCTGTTTTTTTTTTTGTTTTTTTTACAAATTATAGATTTGTTAGATATCATTCTGTGTACATTTTCATTATTGTGGCTTTGCGGCTCAGTGGTTAGCTCTGTTTCTTTTCAGCATTGGTGCCCTGAGTTCAAATATGACCAAAAGTAACGTTTGTATGTTCCTCTATGTTTTTTTTCCACAAATATAATGAAAGATTAACTGAAATCCTCTAAAAATTGGCTGTATTATGTCCTTCAAATAGACAGATTAAGGGTAATTTCTGTACATTGTTGTAAAATGCGAACATTGTGGAAAGAAAAATACAAAGTATTATTAATAGAATGCATATTGTTGACAACTATGCTGTTTTTTTCTCCCATTATGAAACCATTCACTGCTCAGATTATATAAAATATTCATATTTTTTACATGATACATTGAATTATTAAAATTATGGCAATCCTTTTTGAACTCTGCCTGATTATTATAGATGCTCAGTTGTTCAATGAAATACATAAAAAATATAAATCAGATATAAAGAGCACAATAAACTTATACATTCTAATTCTGAAACTATGAGATAAAAAATGTTTGTTTTCTTTTTACTTTGTTTTATGTAATTGGATTATATTCAATTTTGGAATAAACCAAAATTACTGCATATGACCAATGAATGTCACTTGATCTATATACAGGATTGGAAATTATATTGTTTTATGCCATTTGAAAGCATCTGATTATGTGTAAATGTTAGTTTGGATTTAGTACTCCCAAACATTAACTCGGTGAGTTTAGCTTAAAAAATACTTTTTGCTTCTTTTTTACTTTATTCCAAATGTTCACAGTTTTTTTTTAAATATAGTTAAAACTTTTTACAAAATCTTCAATTTATGAAACAGGAATAGCCTTAATTTTGCAAAGCCGTACTACCAAATTTCATGAGAAGAGTTTTATTTTACGCTCAATGAAACTTTAGAAATGCAGAAACTCAATGTAAATTCAACACCTCGGGCTTTCTAATGATTATAAAATGTATATATAATGTAGGTATATATTGTAGCATAAGTTCTGTCTTACATTTAATTTCACTTAGTAAATTACAATAAATTTAGAGTAAAAGTATAAAATAGTCACAATTTAATAACAGCAACACTATCTAAACAGCAATGCATTGCATAAAAACTCAGCTGCTGTTATTGTTGTTGATCAGAGTTGGTCTTTGAAATTCCCAAAAGGTTTGCTACCGTCTTTGTTGACCAGTTCATTTTACCGTGTTCCTAAAATGTTCCTAAAGCTTTTGACTCCTAAACTAAATATTTATTATTTAGCTCCAAAAATTATTTGTTAATTGTATTTTTGTTTTTATATAAGCACACAATAGATGCATTTTTAAAGTGTGTACTGCACAATTCAATCAGATTTTAATCCTGATAAATTGCCCTATCCTCTTTCACTGTGAATTTATTTGATATAGCTTGGATTATGACCAGAAGTCACTGAGTCTAGACAGAGTTTCGATTACTGTGAACAGGCAAAAAATGTAAGAAACATTATAGAATTGTACCCCCTAATCTTCAGAATGGATAACAATCATTGTTGTACAGGCCGTCAAGTTATCAGCAGGGTTTATCTAGCAAATTAATAAAAAGAATATAATTTCTATTCACAGGACACAGGCTGCTCGTAAATGTAACAATGAAAGATCATGGCTATATGAACAAAAATCTAATGGTTAAGTTGTTTACACAAGTGAATTACACCACTAAATTGGTCAATTCAGGAGCAACGTTGGCTTAACATTATTTGGTAACTTTTTACATTACGTTGGTCACTTTTACATTCTTCCTGTAGTCTAAAGAGATGCTGATAGGTCTGTCAACTTTCTGTTATTAATGTGCATCACGAGGCAATGGTTACTCATCTGTTGGAGAAGATGTGGTTTCAGTGGATTACAATGGATTTTACTTAAGGATCATTTACACTGCAATATTATTGTAAACGAGCGTTCCCAGGAATCATAATCTTGCATTCTAAACAGGTTGCTGATCATCCAAGGAGTAAGCACAATGTTTATTCATAGGGTAAATTAATTTCTGTGCAGCACAAAATATTATTATTCTCAGCAGCATATTGTCCTGATTAGTAAATGACTGCCAATCAGAAAATAAGTAGCTGATTGGCAGTCGTTTATTGCAACCCATTTGTCGGTGTATATGGACTTTTAGAGCTAAACTCAAGAGTCTAGTTGTTTGTAGAACGTTGATCTTTCAAACCCTGTGTAGGAATCTGGAGTTGGCTGCAATAAATTGTCATGACAACAAAACCAAAGGAAAAAGCAATGTGTGCATATACCCTAATGAAAATAAATAAGTAAAAAAGCAAGTGCGTTAAATAATTAACATAGGATACTTAGTAAACACTGTTTTGATAAAAAAAAGTATAAATGCTACCCGCTCCGCGCGGTCTCTCCGCATCGCCGCCGGGTCCAGGGCTGCTACTGCCCACTGCCTCCTCGTCACGCCAGACTCCTGTCTGTGCATCCCGTCGGGCTCTGGCGCGGGTACCCCGGCGCGCTCCTCCTCTGCCGTCGGTCGCGCGCTCCTGCAGCTAACGCATGCGCCTTAGGGCGCGACCGTGCACCCTCTCCCTCTCTTACAGTTAGGTCAATATATATTTGGACAGAGACAACATTTATTTAATTTTGGTTCTAGACATTACCACAATGAATTTTAGATAAAACAATTCAGATGCAGTTGAAATTCAGACTTTCAGCTTTCATTTGAGGGTATCCACATTAAAATTGGATGAAGGGTTTAGGAGTTTCAGCTCTTTAACATATGCCACCCTGTTTTTAAAGTCACTTTGAGGGGTCTATATGGCAGAAAATACCCAAAAGTGACGCCATTCTAAAAACTTCACCCCTCTAGGTACTCATAACCACATTCAAGAAGTTTATTAACCCTTCAAGTGCTTCACAGGAGCTTGCTTCACAGGAGCTGAAGCAACAAGGAAGGAAAAAATGAACATTTAACTTTTTAGTCACAAAAATGATCTTTTACAACAATTTTTTTATTTTAACAAGGGTAAAATGAGAAAATGGGCAAATAAAGTTGTTGTGCAATTTCTCCTGAGTACGCCGATACCCCATATGTGGGGTAAAAACACTGTCTGGGAGCACAGTAGGGCTCAGAAGGGAAGGAGCGCCGTTTGACTTTTTCAAACCAAAATTGGCTGGAATTGAGATTGGATGCCATGCAGCGTTTGGAGAGCCCCTGATATGCCTAAACAGTGGAAACCCCCCACAAGTGACACCATTTTGGAAACTAGACCCCTAAGGAACTTATCTAGATCTGTTGTGAGCACTTTGAACTCCAAAGTGTTTCACTAAGGTTTATAATGCCTGGGTGTAAAAATAAATAAATAAAACATTTCCACAAAAATGATTTTTAGTTTCCAATTTTTGATTTTTCCCAAGGAAATTGGACCCCAAAAGTTGCTGTCCAATTTGTCCTGAGTACGCTGATAACCCATATGTGGCGGGGAAAAACTGTTTGGGCGCACGGCAGGGCTCGGAAAGGAAGTAATGACGTTTTGGAATGCAGACTTTGATGGGTGTCATGTTCAGTTTGCAGATCCCATGATATGCCTAAACAGTGGAAACTCCCCACAAGTGACCCATTTTGGAAACTAGACCCCCTAAGGAACTTATCTATATCTGTGGTAAGCACTATGAACCCCCAAGTACTTCACACAAGTTTATAATGCCTGGGCATGAAAATAAAAAATCCTATTTTTTTCCCACAAAAAAAATCTTTTAGTCACCAATTTTTTATTTTCCCAAGGGTAACAGGAGAAATTGGACCACAAAAGTTGTTGTCCAATTTGCCCTAAGTACACTGATACCCCATATGTGGGGGGGAACCACTGTTTGGGCGCATGGCAGAGCTCGGAAGGGAAGGAGCGCCGTTTGACTTTTTCAAACCAAAACTGGCTGGAATCGAGATTAGACGCCATGTCGCGTTTGGATAGCCCCTGATGTGCCTAAACAGTGGAAACCCCCACAAGTGACCCCATTTTAGAAACTAGACCCCATAAGGAACTTATCTAGATGTGTGGTGAGCACTTTGAACCCCCAAGTGATTCATACAAGTTTATAACGTAGAGTTGTAAAATTTAAAAATCATATTTTTTTCCACAAAAATTATATTTTCACCCCAATTTTTATTTTCCCATGGGTAACCAGACCTCAAAAGTTATTGTGCAATTTGTCCTGAGTACGCCGATACCCAATATGTGGGGGTAAACCACTGTTTGGGTGCATGGCAGAGCTCGGAAGGGAAGGAGCACAGTTTGACTTTTTCAATGCAGAATTGGCTGGATGCCATGTCGCGTTTGAAGAGCCCCTGATCTGCCTAAATAGTGGAAACCCCTCACAATTGACACCATTTTGGAAACTAGACCCCCTAAGGAACTTATATAGATCTGTTGTGAGCACTTTGATCCCCAAAGTGTTTCACTAAAGTTTATAATGCCTGGGTGTGAAGAAAAAAAAAATTCCACAAAACTGGTTTTTAGTCCCCAATTTTTGATTTTTCCCAAGGAAATTGGACCCCAATAGTTGTTGTCCAATTTGTCCTGAGTACGCTGATACCCCATATGTGGGGCGGAAATACTGTTTGGGCGCACGGCAGGGCTCGGAAAGGAAGTAATGACGTTTTGGAATGCAGACTTTGATGGGAGTCATGTTCAGTTTGCAGAACCCCTGATGTGCCTAAATAGTGGAAACTCCTCACAAGTAACCCCATTTTGGAAACTAGACCCCCTAAAGAACTTATCTAGACCTGTGGTGAACACTTTGAACCCTAAGTGCTTCACACAAGTTTATAATGCCTGGGCATAAAAATTAAAAATCGTATTTTTTTCCCACAAAAATTATCTTTTAGTCACCAATTTTTTATTTTACCAAGGGTAACAGGAGAAATTGGACCTCAAAAGTTGTTGTACAATTTGTCCTGAGTACGCTGATAACCCATATGTGGGAGAAAACTACTGTGTGGGCACACGTCGGGGCTCGGATTTTTCACTGATGATGCTGTATGGTGGCTTCTTTTTTGCGGGACAAGATGACGTTTTCTGCGGTATCATGCTTATTTATATCCGTCTTTTTGATCGCGTGTTATTTCACTTTTTGTTTGGTGGTAAGATGATAAAGCATTTTTTTTCCTTGTTTTTTTTTTAAGGGTTTCACTAAAGGGGTTAACTAGTGGGACAGTTTTATAGGGCGGGTCGTTACGGATGCGGCAATACTAAATATGTGTACTTTTATTGTTGTTTTTTTTTTTTTACAATAAAGAAATGAATTTATTGGGGAATTTTTTTTACACATGTTTATTTTTATTTTTTTTACATTTTTACTTTGTCCCAGGGTGGGACATCACTGTATAGGGTCAGATAGCTGGTCTGACAGTGGGCACTGCTGCAGGCTTTCTCAGCGCCTGCTCTCATGACCTCGCGGCCATCTTGGATCCAGGGTCCTGCAGGGAGAAAGCCTTCAGAACAGCGCGGTCACATCGCGCTGTTCTGAGGGTCTCAGGGGAGCACGCAGGGAGCCCCATCCCTGCGTGATGCTTCCCTGTACTGCTGGAACACTGCGATCATCTTTGATCGCAGTGTGCAAGGGGTTAATGTGCCGGGAGCGGTCCATGACCGCTCCTGGCACATAGTGCCGGGTGTCCGCTGTGATAATCAGCTGACACCCCGCCGCGATCAACTGCGCTCCCCACGGGAGTGCAGCTGATTGCCTACGACGTACTATCCCGTCCCTGGGTATTAAGTCCCAGGGCACATGGACGGGATAGTACGTCCGATGACAGAAAGGGTTTAAATATCTTTTTTGGCCCAATTTGCCTGAGGAAAACAAGCTGTCTAATAATTCTGCACACCTTAATAATGGGTGTTCAAATCCTCAGGCTGCACCCTTGCTCATTACACAAATACACATCACCTGGTCTTCTTCATCCAATAAGCATCCAAGTTTATACATCTCTGAGTTCAAAAATCTGTATAAAAATTATATGGTCAAAATAATCACGTGCCTAATAATTCTACACATAGTATATTTATGTAATGGTGCCCAGGGCCATTCCCCCAAAGTCACCTGTATTTTCTCACTGTGGATCCTCTGACTTGCCTGTGAGACGAAGAACACTGACACCACTGAAGTTCTCTTGATGAATATTGCTTCCTTTGCCACTGGTTCCCACGCACACCCAATTATTAATTTTTCTTCTTTGAGGGTGCCCTGTGCTGTCTCTCTCTCAAACTTAACTAACTTCCTTTTCCTGTAACTAACCCACAATTTCCAATCCTTCTCACCAATATGGACTGGCCATACAGTTAACTCTTGTCTTGCCTATTAACAGGAGCTGCAGCCACAAAAGGATAACTATTAAGTACATTACACATATAAATACATTTAAACCACAGGAACATCAGAAGAGGGGAATGCCATTGTCAGAATTCAAACCCAGCAGCTCTTGTGCACCAGCTGTCAGCTTTTCTCTCTGAGCTATTCAGCTCGCTGGACAGTTCTTTGCTAAATCATATACTAGTACCTTTGTTGTTCCTGCTGTCTTCACCCCAAGTTCCTGATTGGCTCCCCCTTTGATCTCCTGATTGAGCACCCTACTTAAACCTGGCACTGCACTTCCTTCATTGCGATATTGAGCTCCCATCCTTTAATCTAGCTTCTTCCCACTTGCTGCTTATCCTCAAGATTCTACTGCTGCTCCATGTACCAACCTCTGGATATATCCTGACTACATTACCTGCTTATCCTCAAGATCCTACTGCTGTTCCATGTACCAACCTCTGGCTATATTGTGACTACTATTCCTGCTTATCCTTCCAACTACACTGCAGCTCTATGTACCGACCTCTAGCTATATCCTGATGACGCTACCTGCCGGAGCTACCGCTAGTGGTTGCAATATCACTACTCCAACTCAGGTCAGTCCTTAACTGAAAAATCTCGCACACAAAATGGAGTCTGTTGCAGTCCAAAAGGGGCAACAAGTAGCTTAACTTCAGCATTTTGGTGCCACATGCCAAGAAAAATTTTCTAAGTTTCAAACACAGGTGTTGGGTCAGCAAAAAATAATTATTGAGCTGCAGAGGCAACTTCTGGATTTGCACAACTCAGGCTCGGAATCAAACGCACGCAAAACCCAGTGGGGATCGTTGTCATTATCATGTATTCCTTAATCAATGTTGTATCAATTTCCAGATGCAACCTTCTCTGTTTTCAAGCGTTAGGAAAAAGCTTCTTCTCATCTTTAATCTCCTGACGCATGAAGCTCTTGCATGGGCCTCACCTTATATGGAAAAGAACTCTGACCTCCTAAATGATTTAGTTTCTTTCATCACTGCTATAGATCAAGTGTTTGATGACCAAAATCGTGTTTCAGCTGAAACCAAATTGCATAACCTAAATCAAGGGCGATGGTCTGTAGCTGAATATGCCTCCGAATTCCGCCGCTGGGTGGCATACACCACATGGAATTTAGCTGCTCAGAGGAGTCAATTTTGATGAGGATTATCAGAGCTAATTAAGAATGAACTTGCAAGGCTTGAGACCCATGATAATTTAGAGGACTTTCTTCAACTATGCATCCAAATTGATCAGAGACACACTCAATGAAGAAAGGAAAGACTGTGAGTATTTGGAAACATTCCAAACTACTTCTTTAATCAATCAGCCTGAAAACATCAACAGGAAATGGAAAGTGTTCTTTAACCTATGCAAATTCATGTAATCCTTAAACATCTCTTTGCAGTAGAGAAGGAGAGGCAACGTACAGAAAATGTATGCCTTTATTGTGGGGTCACTGGACATTTTGCCATCAAATGTCCTAATAAAAGGACTATAACTTTCACAAAAGACAAAACTGAAAGCAATTTAGACCTTTTTAAAAGGCCAGATCCGTTTATGCAGACCATCTCATCTGTAATGCAGGATAAAGGCAAAGAGCAATCACCATCGTCTCATTTTGTAATTCCCATACAGGACATAATTGGGAGCCAAAACATACAATGCTCTGCCATGTTAGATTCTGAAGCAAGGGGAAATTTTACGGTCTTACAATTCACACTTGATAATAACATAGCAGGTAGGACTAAATCTGTGCTAATCGATATGGAAACTGTGGATGGATCACCTATATTGTCTGATCTGTTACTCACGAAGACAATTGAACTGGAAATCTGTATTGAACCGAATCATCACAAAGCTGTTAGTTTCCATATTATTTCCTCTCCAAAATTTCCAGTTGTTCTAGGAACTGGGCATCAAGGACCATTACCTTTCCCTGTGAGTAATGCTAATTTATATATTCTCAAACAAATTCATCAGAATTATGATATACACTTCAGAACCAGCAGTTCAGTGAGGTCTGCAGTAAGAAGAAAGATGATCAACTGCCTCCTCATCGTTCTTACGACTGTCCCATTGAATTGCTTCCTGGAGCATCCATTCCATTTGAGCGATTTTATAATCGTTCTAATCCAGAGTTGAAAGTACTAAATTAATATCTAGACAAAAATTTAGAGAAAGGCTTCATTCAACCTTCTTCTTTGCCAGTTGAAGCACCCTTGTTTTTTTTAAGAAAAGAAGAACTCAACCCTCCGGCCATGTATTGATTACAGGGAAATAAATTAGATTACCATTAAAAATAGCTACCTACTCCCCTTAATTCCTGAGTTGCTAGAGACTGCATTCTGCCAAGATTTTTACCAAACTCGATCTAAGAGGGGCTTATAATCTCATATGAATTCGCCTGGAGGATGAGTGGAAAACCACCTTTAGAACTAGATATCGAGAGTTTGAATACCTAGTAGAATACATGGTAATGGTTTTCGGCTTTAGCAGCACCCCTGCCTCCTTTCAGCACTTCATTAATGATGTTTTTCGATATTTCTTGGATCAATTTGTTGTTGTGTATCATGATGACATACTTATACCTTCAGATACCTTGGAGGAGCATCACAGGCATGTGCAGTTAGTCCTGGGACGTCTACAGGAGAATCAGGAGAACTTTTGGTTCCGAGGTGGTAGTTTATCAAAATTCTGAAAAGAAATCTCGGAAATTTGAATTTGTTTGGAAACAGATGCATTAGCATGGCAACTTCCAGTACTCAGAGGGAAAGGTAATGGTCCTTGATGCCCAGTTGATAGATGGGTTATGGATTGAAAACCAGGGAATTCCCAGAAAAACTGGAAATGTTGGAGATGAAATAAGATGAAAACTAACCGTTTCATGATGATTCGGTTCAATACAGATTTCCAGTTCAATTGTCTCGTGACATGAGTAACAGGTCCAGATGAAAAAGGTGATCCAGCCACAGTTTCCATATCGATTGACATGGATTTAGTCCTACCTGCTATGTTAGTATCAAGTGTGAATTGTAAGTCCATGAAATTCCCGCCTGCTCCAGAATCTAACATGGTAGAGCATTGTATTTTTTGGCTTCCAATTACAGCAACAAAATGAGATGATGGTGATTTCTTTTTGCCTTTATCTTGAATTACAAATGAGATGGTCTGCATAAACAGATCTGGCCATTCAAAAAGGTCTAAATTGCTTTCAGTCTTGGCATTTGTGAAAGCTATGATCCTTTTATTAGGACAGTTGATGGCAAAATATCCAGTGCCCCCACAATAGAGATATAGATTCTCTGTACCCCATCTCTCTTTCTCTACTGCAGAGGGAGGTTTACGGATTACATCAATTTGCATAGGTGCAGGAATACTTTATATTTTATGTTGTTTTTTTAATGCTGATTGAGTAAAGGAGTAGTTAGGGTTGTTTCCAAACACTTGCAGCTTTTCCTTTCTTCGTTTAGTAAGTCTCTGTTGAATTCGGTTTCATAGTTGAATAAAGTCCTCCAAATTATCAGGGGTCATAACCCTTGCAAGTTCATCTTTTATTAGCTCTAATAATCCTCAATTAAATTGACTCCTCTGGGCAGCTAAATTCCATGTAGTGTCTGCCACCCAGCAGCGGAATTCGGAGGTATATTCAGCTACAGAGCGCCGCCTTTGATGTAGGTTATGCAATTTGGTTTCAGCTGCATCACAATGATTTGGGTCATCAAACACTTGGTCCATAGCAGTGATGAAAGAAATTAAGTAATTTAGGAGGTCAGAGTTATTTTCCACATAAGGTGAGGCCTATGCAAGAGCCTCATCAGTCAGGAGATTAATGTTAAACAGAACCTTTTTCCTGTCACTGGTAAACAGAGAAGGTTGCATCTGGAAATAAATTAACTTAGGAATCCACGGTAATTATAACAATCCCCACTGAACTTTGCGGGCAGAGGCATGCGTGCTTTTGATTCTGGGCATTTGATTCAATAATTTCCTTTTGCTGACCCAACACCTGTGTTAGCAACTTAGAAAATTTTTCTTGGTATGTGTTACCAAAATTTGAAGTTCAGCAAATGCTGCCTCAGTTAGGCTACAACAGACTCTATTTTGTGTGCTTGATTAATCTGTTATGGACTGACCTGGTTTGGAGTAGTGATATTGCAACCACTAGGGGCAGCACTGGCAAGTAGCATAGTCAGAGATAGCTAGAGGTCATTATCAGGAGCAGCAATGTCATTTGAAGGAATAAGCAGGAAACATAGTCAGGGAAGCCAGAGGTCGATATCAGGAGCAGCAATGTTGTTTGAAAAGCAGTGGGTGGAAGGAAGCTTGACTAGAAGCTGGTAGGACAATAATCATGCAAGAAAGGAGAGCAAAGCCAGGTTTAAATAGGGTGTGCAATCAGGATGAGCCAATCAGAAACTCAGGGTGGTGACCAACAGGAACTCAAGGTGGAGACCATAATCAACAACATAGGTACAAGTATTTGGATTAGCACACATCTGTCCAGTGAGCTGAATAACAGAGGGAAGAGCTGCCATGTGGTGCACAGGAGCTGCTGGCTTCGAATCCTGACACATGCATTATTCTTTAGCTGCCAATGAGGGATTTTAAAGTAAACCGAGCTTTAATTTGCATGCTGTATGATATTCACCTCTTTTTACTGCTTATACAGATGCTCCAACATAGGAAGCATTAAATTCCATTACTTTGCCAGTTAACAAAACAGGTTGTGCTTGAGCAGACTCTTCTGATTTTGCAAAACCTTTAGGGCATGCTTTGACCCATTAGATGTGTCCAGACATTCTCATGTCCATTGTCACGACCTTCTTAAAGCCAGTTTTTATATAAATATATACATATAAAACACAGTGAATTGGAAAAATATTTGTGCCTTGTGAACATTTCCAATTTTTTTTCACGTAAAGAGCCCAAACTTAAATGTATTTTGCAGGATTTTTATGTGATATGCTAAAACAATGTAGCAAGTATTTGTTCAGTGTAAAGGAAATTAGACATGTTTTTCTAATTATTTTAAAAATATAAATCTGAATATTGTGATGTGCATTTGTATTCAGCCCCCTGTAGTCTAATACCCCTAAATAAAATCTTAAGTGACCAATTACTTCTGAAAGTAATCAGTAAACTGAATTAATATGTGTGTTCTCATTATAATTATAGTTGTTCTGTTAAAGACTCAGAAGTTTGTTTGAGAAGATTAAGGATCAACAGCATCATGAAAAACAAGGAACTCACCAGACAGGTCAGGAATGAAGATGTAGAGAAGAGTAAAGCAGGTTTAGGTTATGAAAAAAAATGAAGCTCTGAACATCTTACAAAGCACTGTTCAATGTATTTTTACACAGACTTGATGATGTTGATATCAAGGCTAAGGATCGGCTGACCCATGGATGTTCGGGTCCGGCTGAACTTTATAAAAAAGTTTGGTTCAGGCACTAGAATGATACACAAACTAGAACCCAAACTCAGGCTCCTTTCAAATGAATGGGGGGGCCCGAATATCTGGCAGATCCCACTCTGTCATCTCTGTGAAAATGAGTCGCTGTAAGGTTCTGTGTACATGTTCCTGAAACTCAGTTTGTTCGTCAGCCATTTTACTTTCTGTCTTGCTGCAGCTATCTTGCCCTCAGTCAAAATGGAGTTTCCAGCTTGCATGTTCCCGCCCTGATTCTCTCCTTTTGCTTCTTAAGCAGCCACAGCTGAGCAATCAGTGCTTCAGAATCTAGCCTGCAGTGAACCTGTGACCTGACTCCTAAAGCCTTGGACCTTGTACTCCAGCTATTCCTACTGAGGAACTCTGAAGCACTTGTGGACTCTGAACCCTGCTCTTTGAAAGACCCACGTTTGCATGGACTTACGGTAACAGAGAAGAAGATCCTGAACCTGTTGTGGAGAGTGATTGCTGAGCTTAGATTACTCTGACCTGCTGTGTCTCCTGCTTCTGTGTCTGCAAACTGTGTGACTATTTTTGCCAACTTGTATGAAGTAATACAAGACTTTCTATATCAAACCTGTGTCTCATGTATTTTCATCGCACCCAAGCACAAGACGCTATATGAACTGTACCACATACATTACAAGATTCTGAAGCCAAAACGTTAGTGTCTGCTGGGTCTGGAAAGGCTGTGTCTGCTGTAACTGTGGATATCAGATGTCCGGGTGAACTTTCTGTGATGATAGTGGTTGTGACTTCTCACAACCATTCCAGGTGAGCAGTTCCCTTAATTTTTTTTTTCTCTCTCTGCAGTGTTACCACAGGTAAACACTATTGTTTTTTTTTTCTCCTCTCCTCTTCTTCCAGTACTCCTGTCTTAAAAGATCTGGAAAATGGAGGCCCGCATAAAGGAACTTTGCGGAGTGACTGATAATATCCTTGCAGATTTGCAGAATATAAAGACCCGTTTTTCAAGCCTACAGGACCTCACTAATCACAATTTGCAAGTGTTTGGACAGACTGCCCAGGATTTGCGAGCCAGGATTGAGGTTCTAGAAGAGCGAGTCCAGGCTCCTGCCGTAGCCCCGAGTTCTGGGATTCCCAAGTTGCCCTCTTTTCGTTTTGGCGGTGAACGTGAGAAATTCAGGGGATTTATTAATCAATGCAATCTTTTTTTTTCTGCACATGCTTCACAATTTCCCACTGAACGATCTAAGGTGCTTACTATAATTATGTTGTTTACCAACAAGGCTTTGATGTGGGCAAACCCTCTGATTGAGACTGAGGATGATTGTTTGAATCACCTTGATGCTTTTATTTCAGCCATGGGGCAGGTGTTTGATGACCCCAATCGAGGTGCAACAGCTGAAGCAGCCATGTTAGCTTTGCGCCAAGGTAAGCACTCGGTAGCTGAATATGCCTTGGAGTTCAGGAGATGGGCCCTTGATACCACCTGGGACAGTTCCGCCAAAAAATCTATTTTTCGAAAGGGGTTATCTCCACTGATTAAGGATGAACTTGCTCGTGCCGACCCTCCCACTGCGTTAGGTGACTTTATTAACTACTGCATCCGTATTGATACTCGTCTGACTGAACGCAGGCAAGAGAGATGGTTCGAAAGCAGTCGCACTAACCTTTTCCTACCTTCCTCTCCATCTAAGGAACCTTTGAGTAGGATTACACGGGAACCTGAACCTGAATCCATGCAGGTAGACTCTATACAACGACGGGTTAGTGATGCACGCAAGGAACATCGTTTTAAGGAGAATCTATGTTTCTATTGTGGTAAGTCAGGGCACTTCATTATAAACTGCCCCAGCCGTTCTCGTAAGACTACTGCAGCACTCATTCATTGTGAGTGTTGCGAGAGGGGATCTGTCAGGTCCGAGCCTCAGGCTCCAGAGAGATCTGCAGCAACAGATCTTGATTTCTCGGACTTAAACTCCGTTACCTCTGAGGACATTGACTGTGTAAACGCTGCCATTTTTCAAGTTTCCTCAGCGGTGTCCCAGCTGAGTTGTAAGAAAAACAATTCTCATTGCTTTCTTTCCATCAAACTCTGGGTTGACTCAGCTTGGGTGTCTAGCTCTGCTATGATCGACTCAGGGGCAAGTGGAAATTTTATGGATGTCTCCTTTGCTCTGAAACAGGGGATACGTTCAGTGAAGAAGGCTACTCCAGTACAGATGGAAACTGTGGATGGCTCCCTGCTGACCTCTGGACCAGTGGATCAGAAACAGAGCCTTTGAGGGTTCTTATGGGTAAAGATCATCAAGAGAAACTGTCCTTTATGCTTATCTCTTCTCCCCACTTTCCCATTATTCTAGGGCTACCATGGCTGCAGGCTCAGAATCCTACCATTAACTGGGAGACCAAGGAATTACACTTTCCAGAGAAATAGATGAGTCCAAAAGTTTCAGCTTGCTCTGTTCCTAAAGGAACCATGTCAGTCCCTGAACTACCAGCTGTATACCAGGACTATGTGGATTTATGTGACAAGAAGAACGCTGACCAGCTTCCTCGTCACCGTCCATATGATTGTCCAATTGAATTATTGCCTGGAGCGGAGATACCTTTTGGTAAGATCTACCCCCTGGCGGGGCCCGAGCTAAAGGCTTTAAAGGATTACATAGACGAAAATCTAGCCAAGGGCTTCATACGCCCCTCTTCATCTCCTGCAGGTGCACCCATCTTCTTCGTAAAGAAGAAAGATGGATCTCTGAGACCATGCGTAGACTATAGGGAACTCAATAAGGTTACTATTAGAAACCGTTATCCATTGCCTTTAATCCCTGAGTTATTGGAGAGAGTGCGACATGCCAAAATTTTCTCTAAACTAGATCTTCGTGGGGCCTATAACTTAGTCCGTATTAGACCTGGGGATGAATGGAAGACTGCATTCAGGTCACGCTATGGACACTTTGAATATCTAGTTATGCCTTTTGGTCTGAGTACCGCCCCAGCCACTTTCCAACACTTGGTGAATGACATCTTCAGGGATCTCCTAGATACATTCGTGGTAATTTATTTGGATGATATTCTAATTTTTTCTAACTCCACAGAGGAACATCATGGACATGTGAGAATGGTCTTGGAACGTCTAAGACAAAATCATCTTTACATCAAACTTGAAAAGTGTGAATTCCATAGGACCGAAATTCAATTTCTGGGGTATGTACTGTCTACACAAGGAATTAGTATGGATGGAAGCAAAACCCAAGCCATCAAGGATTGGCCAAGTCCTAGAAATGTGAAGGAGGTACAGCGCTTCATCGGGTTTGCCAACTTCTATAGACGTTTCATTAGAAATTTCTCTGAGGTAGTGTCACCTATCACCCAACTTACCCGGAAAGAGTCTAGGTTCTCCTGGACTCCCCAAGCCCAGGAAGCATTTTCCTGTCTAAAAGATAAATTTACCACTGCACCTATCCTAGTACATCCCAACCCCGAGCTTGCCTTCATAATAGAGGTGGATGCTTCAGACTGTGCCGTTGGAGCTATACTCTCTCAGAGAACAGGTGAGAAGAATGTCTTGCATCCCTGTGCCTTCTTTTCCCAGCAGTTGTCTTCGGCTGAGAGGAACTACGATGTGGGCAATAGAGAGTTGTTGGCCATTATTGCCGCCTTCAAAGAATGGAGACACCTTCTTCAGGGAGCTGCACAGCAAATAGTCGTCCTGACAGACCATCGTAACCTTGAGTTTATCAGGTCGGCTAAGTGCCTGACTCCTCGCCAGGCTCGCTGGAATCTTTTCTTAAACCAATTTAATTTTATCATTTCTTATAGACCAGGATCGCGCAATGGAAAGGCTGATGCACTCTCTAGGATTTACTCAGCAGAGACACGTCCAATTACTCCTCCTAAGACTATTCTTCCTGACTCTAGATTCCTAGGAGTAATTCATAATCAAGACCTACTTAAGGACATCAAGGAAGCATACCATGCGGATTCCTTTTTGGCACAACCCCCAAGGGACGTAAGTCTTGTCTTTAAGAATGGTGTGTGGATTCAGGGACAACGCCTGTATATTCCTGAAACAGTCAGATTGAGAGTATTGCAACTCATTCACGATTCCAAGATAGCTGGGCATAGAGGAATTCTAAAGACACAGGAATTTCTCTCTCGTTTCTTTTGGTGGCCCACTTGCAGGAAGGATGTTTTAAACTATGTCACTTCATGTGAAGTCTGTGCAAGATGCAAAACACCTCGCTCCTCACCAACTGGTCTGTTACAGCCTCTTCCCACCCCGTCCCGCCCGTGGGGATCCATTTCTATGGACTTCATTGTGGAGTTACCAACCTCTCAAGGGAAGAACACCATTCTAGTGGTGGTTGACCGTCTAACAAAGGCAGCTCATTTTATCCCTTGTGTCGGCTTACCCACTGCAAAACAGACATCAGATTTGATGATTAAAGATGTGTTTCGCTTACATGGAGTACCGGATGAGGTTATTTCGGATCGAGGGGTGCAATTCACTTCTAGGTTTTGGCAAAATTTCTGTGCAGCATTGGACATTAAAGTAAACCTTTCTTCTGCTTTTCATCCTCAGACTAATGGACAGACCGAACGAACCAATCAAACCCTGGAACAGTATCTCCGCTGCTTTATCTGCCACCTACAGGATGATTGGGTGGATCTACTTCCATTAGCTGAGTTCTCGTATAACAACTCTCAGAGTGCCTCCACTAAGCAGTCTCCTTTTTACTCTAATCTAGGTTATCATCCTAACATTCTACCACGATTTCCCATAGAAACGCCTTTACCAGCAGTGGCTGAAAGAATCACGTCTTTACAGAAGAATATGGATCTTCTAAAGGAGAATCTGGAATCGGCTCAGGAAAGGTACAAGAAAGCAGCAGATAAATTTCGTAAACCTGCACCAGCTTTCAAGGTAGGAGACTTGGTCTGGCTGTCAACCAGAAATCTTAAGTTAAGGATTCCATCGTCTAAGTTGGGACATAAGTACATTGGACCCTATAAAATCAGTAAAATTATAAGTGCCGTTGCTTGTCGTCTTCAACTGCCCAGAACTATGAGAATTCACCCTGTCTTTCATGTATCCCTACTAAAGGCTGCGACACCCAATACGTTTCCTGGACGTTCTTCTCCTTGCCCTGACCCAGTGCTAGTCGATGGTCAGGAAGAATTTGTGGTGGAAAGGATTTTAGATTCCAGGTTGTATAGAAATCAGTTAGAATATCTGATTAAATGGCAGGGCTACCCAGTGGAGGACAACTCATGGGAACCAGTCAATAACGTTAATGCTCCTCGCTTGCTCCGTCAGTTTCATCAGAGGTACCCACACAAGCCTGGCCTGAGGTCATTCGGAGGTTGTCCCTAAGGGGGGAGTAATGTAAGGTTCTGTGTACATGTTCCTGAAACTCAGTTTGTTCGTCAGCCATTTTACTTTCTGTCTTGCTGCAGCTATCTTGCCCTCAGTCAAAATGGAGTTTCCAGCTTGCATGTTCCCGCCCTGATTCTCTCCTTTTGCTTCTTAAGCAGCCACAGCTGAGCAATCAGTGCTTCAGAATCTAGCCTGCAGTGAACCTGTGACCTGACTCCTAAAGCCTTGGACCTTGTACTCCAGCTATTCCTACTGAGGAACTCTGAAGCACTTGTGGACTCTGAACCCTGCTCTTTGAAAGACCCACATTTGCATGGACTTACGGTAACAGAGAAGAAGATCCTGAACCTGTTGTGGAGAGTGATTGCTGAGCTTAGATTACTCTGGCCTGCTGTGTCTCCTGCTTCTGTGTCTGCAAACTGTGTGACTATTTTTGCCAACTTGTATGAAGTAATACAAGACTATCTATATCAAACCTGTGTCTCATGTATTTTCATCGCACCCAAGCACAAGACGCTATATGAACTGTACCACATACATTACAGTCGCATTCCAGGGCCGTGGGGTACTCGGCACCGAGCCTATTAACTTCTATGGGGAATCTCACAGCGACACAGCTCGGTCCGTGGCCCTGGGCGCTCACTGAAAAAGGGGGATATTTACAGGGGATTAAAGTGTTTGTAGAATGTTTGTGACGCCACCTGTGGTTCCTGGTCAGGGTGACCAGTGCTGCTGTATTGGTCCACTGAAGGGTTGGTATTAGGCAGCAAGGTGTTAAGCCTTCCACAGGCAAGGCTGAGGACCTTCAGGGTGATTAAGCTGTGTAGGGGTGCAGAGTGGAGGAGGGGAGCTCGGCCGCAGGAGTAATAATGGGAACACACACACAAAAGTCTCTTTCTGTACCTTTACTGATGGAATTGCAGGCACGTCCCAGGGTGCTGGCAGGGTGAAGGATGCACGTCCAGTTCTTCCCACTGAGTAGATGTAGGGCCTCCTTACTCCTGTAATGTGAGTCTCTGACCTGTATGAAACGAGGCCTAACTCTGTCTTCAACTTTACACTCGGCTGACTTTGTGTAGGGCCTTCTATTGGAAGAACACAGTCTCTAATGGTGGATCCTGCCAGACTCCTGTCTTCCTAACCCAGCCACGTATCAACACCAATGGGCTCCTGCGACTTGTAGTCCCGCAGGATCTACGGTATCTCCTGCTAGTCGTGAAGGAACCAGCAAGCTCGGACCCGGTGTCCGGTTAATCAGAGTAGAGGTAAGCTATCAATGCTAT
Source organism: Oophaga sylvatica (assembly GCA_033576555.1). NCBI lineage: Eukaryota > Metazoa > Chordata > Amphibia > Anura > Dendrobatidae > Oophaga > Oophaga sylvatica. Next base: position 55,845,980 of record JARQOD010000004.1, on the reverse strand, counting down.
TTCCACCTCTGTCACTCTCTTCTTATCCACTCGCCTTTCGTCCTACTCGACCCTCGCATAAGCACACTCTGGCCGTAGGTGGCTGCTTCCTCTCTTTATTCACCGCTCTCAAAGCGTCGGCACGCTTGCTCACTGAACTGCACTTGGTTGACTCAATTCTGACTAGGCTGGAGTGGTTTGCTTTCCACTTGTACTAGCCTCCACACGAGTGAACTAAGCATGGAGCTGCAGATTTCAGGTTCTTTCTTCAAAAGCTGTTCTCTCGCTCTCTCTCTTACTTCCAAGCTCTGCCTGGAGCTGCTATCAGTCTTCTCCGTCTGTCCTGCACCTGGCTTTGCAGACTAACTGATCTGTGCTCGCTCCTAGAGCTAACTCTCTACTTGCTTCACTCCAAGAGAACTAACAACTCTTCTCTCCTTCTCAGTACTGATCTACTCTCCACGTAGACTCAGACTAGACTAAACTACTCTGTGTCTTCACCATCCTTATATACACTACAAAATGCTCCCTCTGGTGGCTCTAGGGATTGGTGAAGATGTGTGTATGCATATTGGGTCCTCTAGTGGTCATTACCTTCGGTGCATCCCTCTGGGAAGTAAGAATCCAGGCACAGCTGGGCTCTACAACAGCATGGGAAACACTAGCTCTAATTAGCGGTAACCTTACACATTACCTCTGGTCACAACACTGCAGTTCCCACGCTGTCACAGAGATGACAGTGTGTAAGCCAGAAGCTGTGAAGGGTGGTTTAAAGGTTACCGCCCATCAGGCATCGGCTGATAAGTTCTACTCTCATCAGCATATGCCTGGTCTCACTGATAGCAGCGACAGCTGGCATATGCTGATGAGAGTACTCACCAGTCGGCGACTGTCCATAATAACAAATATGACAGTGATATAATTAGTGCAGTGTGTGTGTAATTTACTGTACATGTATTTAGTTAATAAATAAATAAAAGAAAAAAATGGCACGGAGACCCCTAATTTTGCTAAACAGCTGAGGAAAAACAGACATCTTGGGGCTGGTGTTATTTTTGGGAGGAGCCAATATCCATGAAGCATGCCAGGCTATTAACCCCTTAGTGACAGCCATTTTGCAGCTTAATGACCGGGCCAATTTTTACAATTCTGACCACTGTCACTTTATGAGGTTATAACTCTGGAACGCTTTAACAAATCCAGCTGATTCTGAGATTGTTTTTTCGTGACATATTGTACTTCACGTTAGTGGTAAAAAAAAATTTATATGACTTGCTTTTATTTATGAAAAAAACAGAAATATGGAGAAAATTTAGAAAATTTCACAATTTTCAAACTTGAAATTTTTATGCCCTTAAATCAGAGAGATATGTCACACAAATTTCTTAATAAATAACATTTCCTACATGTCTACTTTACATTAGCACAATTTTGGGAACAAAATTTTCTTTTGTTACGAAGTTATAAGGGTTAAAAGTTGACCAGCGATTTCTCATTTTTACACCATTTTTTTTTAGGGACCACATCACATTTTAAGTCACTTTGAGGTGTCTATATGATGGAAAATACCCAAAAGTGACACCATTCTAAAAACTGTACTCCTCAAGGTGCTCAAAACCACATTCAAGAAGTTTATTAACCCTTCATGTGCTTCACAGGAGCTAAAGCAATGTGGAAGGAAAAAATTGACATTTAACTTTTTTTGCAAAAGCTTTACTTCGGAACTATTTTTTTTTATTTTCACAAGTGTTAAAAGAAAAAATGAACCACAAAATTTGTTGTGCAATTTCTCCTGAATACGCTGATACCCCATATGTGGGGGTAAACCACTTTTTGGGTGCACGGCAGAGGTCGCAAGGGAAGGAGCGCCGTTTGACTTTTTCAATGCAGAATTGGCTGGATGCCATGTCGCGTTTAGAGAGTCCCTGATGTGCCTACACAGTGGAAACTCCCAACAAGTGACCCCATTTTGGAAACTAGACTCCTTAAGGAACTTATATAGATGTGTGGTGAGCACTTTCAACCTCCAAGTGCTTCACACAAGTTTATAACGTAGAACCGTGAACATAAAAAATCATATTTTTTCCACAAAAATGATCTTTTCACCCCAATTTTTATTTTCCCAAGGGTAACAAGACCCCACAAGTTTTTGTGCAATTTGTCCTGAGCATGCTGATACTCCATATGTGGGGGTAAACTACTGTTTGGGTGCATGGCAGAGCTTGGAAGGGAAGGAGCGCCATTTGACTTTTTCAACGCAGAATTGGCTGGACGCCATGTCGCATTTGTAGAGGCCCTGATGTGTCTAAACAGTGGAAACCCCCCACAAGTGACCTCATTTTGGAAACTAGACCCCCTAAGGAACTTATCTAGATGTGTGGTGAGCACTTTGAACCTCCAAGTGCTTCACAGAAGTTTATAACGCCCGGGCGTGAAAATAAAAAATCATATTTTTTCCTAAAACCTGATCGTTTAGTCCCCAATTTTTTATTTTCCCAAGGGTAACAGGAGAAATTAGACCACAAAAGTTATTGTCCAATTTGTCCTGAGTACGCTGATACCCCATATGTGGGGGGGACCACTGTTTGGGCGCACGGCAGGGCTCAGAAGGGAAGGAGCGCCGTTTGACTTTTTCAAACCAAAATTGGCTGGAATTGAGATTGGATGCCATGCAGCGTTTGGAGAGCCCTGATGTGCCTAAACAGTGGAAACCCCCACAAGTAACACCATTTTGGAAACTAGACCCCCTATGGAACTTATCTAGATCTTTTGTGAGCACTTTGAACCCCAAGTGTTCCACAAAAGTTTATAATGCCTGGGTGTGAAAAAAAAAAACAATTTTCCACAAAAATTATTTTTTAGTCCCAAATTTTTGATTTTTCACAAGGAAATTGGACCCCAAAAATTGTTGTCCAATTTGACCTGAGTACGCTGATACCAAATATGTGAGGGGGGAAACTGTTTGGGCGCATGGCAGGACTTGGAAAGGAAGTAATAACGTTTTGGAATGCAGACGTTGATGGGGGTCATGTTCCGTTTCCAGTGCCCCAGATGTGCCTAAACAGTGGAAAATCCCCAAAAGTGACCCCATTTTGGAAACTAGACACCCAAAGGAACTTATCTAGATGTGTGGTGAGCACTTTGAACCCCAAAGTGCTTCACAGAAATTTATAAACGCAGAGCCGTGAAAATAAAAAATTATTCTTTTACTCAAAAATGATTTTTTTTTAGCCAGCTATTTTTTATTTTCCCAAGGGTAACAAGAGAAATTAGAACCCCAAAATTGGTGTGCAATTTGTCCTGAGTACGCTGATACCCATATTTTGGGGTAAACCACTGTTTGGGTGCACGGCAGGACTCGGAAGGGAGGGAGCGCCATTTGACTTTTTGAATCCACATCGTGTTTGGAGACCCCACGATGTGCCTAAATAGTGGAAACCCCTCAATTCTAGCTCCAACCCTAACCCCAACACACCCCTAACCCTAATCCCAACCCTAATCCTAACCCTAATCCCAACCCAAATTCCAACCCTAATTGTAACCCTAACCCTAATTGTAACCCTAATTGTAACCCTAATTATAACCCTAACCCTAAGGCTAGGTTCATTTTGCGTTTTATCAGCCAGTTCAGCACATAGCGTTGGCGGGCTGGTAACAATATAGCATAACGCGATCGCGTTATGCTATACCCGCTAGCGCAGAGGAATGAGCAGATGATTCATCTGTGCTAGCGGTGACGGATAGGGTTGAGCATTCCGATACGAAACCAGTTCGATACCTGAAATCCAATGTAAGTCTATGGGAACAAATATCGGAATTAAAATATTCGATATTTTGTTCCATAGACTTACATTGGATTTCAGGTATCGGAACCGGGTTTCGGTATCGGAATGCTCAACCTAGTGACGGAGCCCAGACGCTGCAGCCGCGTCGAGGCTCCGTCACTGAATGATGGCACGTCGCTAACGCATGCCGCTTTACGGCATGCGTCGCGATGCGCCCTCAAATGGGGTGAATGGCAGAGTTAACGGACTGCCGTAACGCAGTGTGAACCCAGCCTAACCCTAACCCTAATTGTAACCCTAACCCTAATTATAACCCTAGCCCTAACCCTAACGCTAACAGAAAAATTAAAATAAATATAATTTCTACATTTATTATATGTCCCTAACTAAGGGGGTGATAAAAGGGGGGTTATGTACTGTTTTTTTTATTTTGATCACTGTGATAGTTTATCACAGTGATCAAAATCAACTTTTGGAGAATGAATGAAATATTTTTTGAATCTGCCGCCAGGCAGATTCGGCGGGCACACTGCGTATGCGCCCGCCATTTTTTTTTTCAGGAAGAAGACGCCAAGGATCGCAGGCCAGGGGGAGCTGACGGAGGACAGGGGACGGATCGCAGGACAGGGGGAGGATTGGAGGACACAGAGGGGAACCCTACAGGTACGGGGGGGATCGGGGGTCCCCGGACCCTATTTCTCACCCCTCTGATGTGCGATCATATCAGAAGGGAGAGAAATCTTTTTTTTTTTTTCTTTGTCGCGGTCGACGTTATACTCAGTATAACGGCGATCGCGACACCGGGGTCGGTAAATACCGACCCGGATCATGTTCTCTGGGGTCTCGGCTACCCCTGGCAGCCGAGACCCGGAGAAAATTTCCCAAGCCCCCCCAGCCCATCACGGCTGGCGCACTGAGCATGCGTCCGCCATTTTCTAGGCCTTAAACATGGCGGCTCCCACCGGGGGACACCGGAGGGCCTGGGGGCCACATGGAGGGGATCGAGGGCCACAAGGGGGAGATCGGGACCCTTTTTCTCTCTCCTCTGATGTCCGATCACATCAGAAGAGAGAGAAATTAAATGGCACTTTTTTTTGTTGCGATCGCCGTTATAGGGTTAATAACGGCGATCGCAACATCGGGGTCGGTAAAAACCGACCCGATTCATATTCTCTGGGGTCTCGGCTACCCCCGGCAGCTGAGACCCCGGAGAAAATGCGACTGCGGGGGGCGCTATTCACTTTTTCCACAGCGCCGTTAATTAACGGCGCTGTGGTTTAAGTACCCTTAATGACCGCTGTTAAAAGGCGTATCGGCGGTCGTTAAGAGGTTAATATTTGCTCACAGCTGTCGCCGTTGTCTTAACTGGTTAATAAAATGGGGGACCCCCCAAAAAAATGTTGTGGGGTTCCCCCTGTATTTAGTAGCCAGCAAAGGCTAAAGAGACAGCTGCATGCTGCTATTAATAGGTTGAAAAGGGGCCATGAATATTGTCCACCTACCTGACTAAAAACACCAGCTCTTAGCCATCCCAGAAATGGCGCATCCATTAAATGCCCCAATTCTGGTGCTTAGCCTCTGCTCTTCCCACTTTCACTGGTGCATTGGCAAGTGAGGTAGTGGTTTTGGGCTTGATGTCAGCTGTTTTATGTCTACTGATATCAAGCCCAGAAATGGAGAGGCATCCATAACATTCTTGCTAACCAGGTACGTTTCAGTAAAAAAATACACACAGAACAAAGTGCTTTAATTGAACAGAACACTTCCCAACCCTGGATGTGCCATTTCTCATACAGCTGCAGGCTGTTATTTTTAAGCGGGGAGGGGCCAATATCCATGGCCCCTTCCCACTCTGAGAATACCACCACCCAGCTGTCTGCTTTAGCTTGGCTGGTTATCAAAAATGGGATTACCCCACACTGTTTTTTTAATTTATTTATTTAAATAATTTAAAAACACAGTGTGGTGTCCCCCTTATGTTTAATAACCAGCAGAGGCTACGCATCCAGCTGTGGGATGATATTAATAGGCTGAGAAGGGGACATGGATATTAAATTGAGCAAAACACTTCCCCCACAATAGCCCTATTTTACCTCTTTATTAATTTAAAAATAAAAAAGTAATCCTAGCCTGTCTGCCAATAATTCATAATGCTGATGTCTCACAATGAGCCCCAAATCTGTTATGTCTGGTTGCATTGCTGAGTGGTGACATCAGTAATATTACTGCTCAGCAAGACAGCCAGATCACACTGAGCTGAACATGAGAACACGGTTGCATGTGACCGCCGGTAACTTTAATGATGTCACCGCTAGTCACACGCAGCCGCGTTCTCACGCTCAGCTCAGAGTGCACCGGTTGCGGGGCTGAGCAGTCATGCTTCGATGTAACCATACAGCAATGCAGCTAGATGTAGCAGAGTTGGGGATCGTTGTGGTCCATTAGCATTATGAATTATCAGCGTACATGTGAGAATAATTTTTATTTTTTATTTTTACATTAAGGTTATTGTGGCAGTGTTTTGTTCACTTAAATGACTTTTTTCTGTGTGTGTCTTTGTTATTTATGATTATGGGGTTAGTAATGGGGGTGTCTTGAAGACTTCTATACATCATTAGCCCAGGCTTGGTGTCAGTAGACATAAAACAACTGACATCAACCCCATCTAATGGATGTGTTATTTCTGGGTAGCTGCAGGCTGCTATTTTTAGGCTGGGAAGGGCCGATATCCCTGCCTCCTTCCCAGCCTTAAAATGTCAACCCACCGCTGGCTGATTTACCATGGCTGGTTATCAAAAATGGCGGGACCCTATGCATTTTTTAAATATTTATTTAAATAACTAAAAAAAAAAACAAGTGTAGACCCCTTTATTTTTGATAACCAGCCAAGAAAATGCTGACAGCTGAGGGCTGCTGCCTGCAGCTTTCAGCTTTACCTAGGCTGGTTATCAAGAATAAAGGAGACCCCAAGTCTTTTTTTATTTTTTACATGGTGTGCAGGTCAATCACAGCCATGCCAATATTTGAAATGGATGTGATGGGGCTTGGAGTGCCGACACAGAAAAAGCTTATTGATTGGCTGCTCTGAAGCCTTTCAACAATGTTCGTGCTGTCAAACGTGACCAGTGGCACCTTTTTTTCCTGCTGTACAATAAATTTGAAGTAAATCAGATGCTGATGGTATTGCATTATGGATAAGTATCTGCCTATATTTATTAGTTTTGAGGATATCAAAAGATAGGCAATGCAAAGGGTGCTGTGGTTGACCAAGGAACCTTAGTGCAGAAGAATAATGACACATTCTGCTTAAAGAAGCTCTTCCAATAAGTTTTTTTTTATTGATTAAATGTATGTATATATGTATGTAATGTAACCTTCGATCCTCTCAAGATCTCCTTCTCTACTCTCCCCTTATCTCTTCTTCCCACTACCGCATACAAGACTTCTCCCGTGCCTCCCCCATACTCTGGAACTCTCTACCCCAACACATCAGACTCGCGCCTACCATGGAAACCTTCAAAAGAACCTGAAGACCTACCTCTTCCGACAAGCCTACAACCAGCAGTGATCCTCAGTCTACTGAACCGCCGCACGACCAGTTCTACCCTCTCCTAGTGTGTCCTCACCCATCCCCTATAGATTGTGAGCCTTTGCGGGCAGGGTCCTCTCTCCTTCTGTACTTATGTGTGTCCTGTATTACTCATATTTATTGCACTTGTCTATACTCGCCCCATCTCACATGTAAAGCGCCATAGAATAAATGGCGCTATAAAAATGAATAATAATAATAATAATGTAGTGTGAGTATATTAATAAACTCACCTATTGTTGCTTTCTCCAGTGTCCAGCATTGTTCTTCTCCTCTTCTGAGTGATGTCATGGCTCTGCAGACTTTCTGGGTCATGCTGCACTTTGTGTGACATGGAAATTACATTTACAATGTGAGCATACGGATCATCAGAATGAGGCTCCATAGTGTAGTGAGCCAGATAGTTGCAATTGCAGTAACATCACTTAGAAGCTGAAAAGAATGGAGCTGGACATCGGAGAGAGCAGCAGTACGTTAGCATATTAATACGCTCACACTAAATCACATGCACATATACACACATTTAATGAATAGATGTCTCAGTGGAAGTGCTCCTTTAGTTATATTTGAAATAGGAAGATGCCCAGCAGCACCATTAGCTCAGAACTATCAGCAACCAATGAGAACCAGCTACACCAATCTACAGATCAGAGAAGTCTGATCAGAAGTGGTCTTCATGGAAGTATTGCAGCCAAAAACCATACCTTCAACATGAAAATTAGACCAAGAAACTAAACTATGCAAATATACATAGAAACTGGGGTTCAGAAAAATGGTAAAAGGTATTGTTGGACATATTTTGAAATATTTGGCTAGAAAAGTAGGCATATTTTCACTGAAGGGATTGAGAGCCCTTCTGTCAAAAAGTACTTTCTGGTCCTTTCATCTTGGTACTAACAGGCTCCTATTTTACTATTCAGAAAGCAATTTCTCCATTAAAAACATGGAAAAAAGAAAAGTGTATGATCACATTTCAGATATAATTATGTACACAATTAAAGTAGAATGTGATCTTATGTAAAGCTCATGTGAGTAATGTCTGTGAAGTATCTTTGTGGGTGTCCATGTGTCCTCGTATTATTCTTACTATATGGTTGGTCTAATACATATAATACAACTGAATCACCAGGATTACACCCCAGTGAAATTAGATTATCTGACAATCTGGTACTGCAATCATATGACCCAAAGCTTCTGTCTCCCCAAACCATAGTATATTGTTTTATAACTAAATGTTACCTTTTATGGCAAACTAAAAGGAGAGACCCACAGAAAGTATCTCAGCGCTGCAGGTGTTTTATGGGAACAAGACCTAAATATAGGACATATCAATTTATCGTTATAGCTCACATTACAAGAATATTTAAGGAATATACAGTATAAGGTAATTTAATTCAATGCCCTGTTGCAGAGTAATATAGTCTCAATCACACAAAGTAAAAGCTTCTCGATGTCCAGGATCCATGACCTGCAAATTACAAAATCTGGATAATGAAAGAAATTCTGACTTATTAAAAAAAATTATTGAATACAATTGTTTTTACAATGAAGACACCTCCAGTATGAGTCTGCTAGACATGTACAGCATTAGCGTAGAGCAGACACTCATTTTGTAAATGCAGGTCAGGCTAAGTTTATTGTCTGCTTGGCTGAAAGATAAAATCACCAAAATGGGCTAGAAATTCTCCATATCATTTCATTTCATGTCTAGAAATTCCTTCTCAAGTGTTGTGTATCAAACTTTGTGTGTAGGGCCACAAAGGAAAAATGTAAAGTGATTATGCAAGATCATGTGTAGTTTTTTCCTTAAAATTCCCCTACTTTACTCCTAACTTATTTGAGGCTCCCTCAACTATATCTTGCCTCCTTGAAGAATATCCCCATTGCTTCAGTGAGCTGGCCTCTGAGCCAAACAAGAATTGCCATGCTCAACAGCCTCAACCTTCCTTAACCTTCTTACTCCACCTCACTGAGCACTCTTTGGTTCAGCACCTTTCTACGACTTCACCTGTGACACTGCTTTACTGCATCTTAGTGAGTTCTCTTTGTCTGGGCCATCCTAGGTCTCTACCCACACTAGCACTATGTCATATCTATGAGTTATTTTTTACCAGTACTGTCAGGAAAGGAAGGGTTCAGTGCAAGAAGTGCGCAGAATGAAGCCTGACTGTAGTTAGAAAAAATATTAAACAGATGGTATTTAAAGAGTGTATAGGTCAATTGTCATTTGACAAGACGGTAGTGGCAGTGTCAACATGTTGGGCTGCAGATGTTCTGCAGATATCAGGAGTTGAATTTCATTGATACTATCAATATTTCACAGAGGTACTGCTCTGTATTAAAAGAGAAGATGCTACCATCACTCCATGCCTTTGGTAGACGAGCATTTTCCCAACAACACAATGATCCAAAACACTCAGATGTTGCATTTTTGAAGAACGACAAAATGAAATTGACATGGTGGCCAAGTACATCTCCTTATCTGAACCCAATTGAGCATCTTTTGTTGTTCTCAAAGAATGTAAAAACATAGATGTTGCAATACGTAACCAACTTGTTCATTCCATGGCTAGAAGACTCGGCGTTGTCCTTAATCATGGAGGTCATACAAAATACTAGATGTAGTTTATTTATATGAGGGCTATTCAATTTTGCATCAACTAATTTGAGTAAAACTGAAAATTTTGTAATTAAATTTATATTATTAAACGTACTCTCTCGCTATCGGTTAAAAAATTATTGTATGTTTAACCCCTTAATGTCCAATGACGTGCACAGTCCGTCATGGCGGGTGTCAGTTCCGGCACCAGAACGGACTGTGCACGTCATGCCTTTGATCTACCACTACGTGTAAACATGCAGTGGTAGATCAGTGCCGACAGCTGTCACAGACAGCTGACAGGCACGGCAAGCGGTTCGGGGACCTTTGCCGTCGGTCCCCGCACCTACAGCGCTGTGCTTGGTCAGTCAATCTGACTGACCAAACACAGCAGCGATCGCGCTGGAGAAGCTGAAATTTCAGCTTCTCCAGCGCGATCAGTGCAGGAGCCGGCGCTGTAGTGGCCGAGCTTCCTGCACTGACAGCCAGGAGCGGAGCCCCCACCGCCCCTGGCTGTTAACCCCCTGACTGCTGTGATCGAGCGCGATCGCAGCGCTCGGGGGGGAGGCAGAGGGTCGGGAGCTCCCTCTGCCTCAGATCGGCGCCCTGCAATGTATTTGCAGGGCCCGATCTCTGCCTTGATGACCCGGGGGTTGTCATGACAACCTCCGGGTCATCTAGCTACGGAAAGCTGCTGTGATCATGCTCACAGCAGCTTTCCCCATAGGTACAATGCATTGCAATGCTGGAGCATTGCAATGCATTGTAACTGCAATAAAAAGTAAAAAAAAGTGAAAGTCTCATAAAGGGACAAGTTAAAAAAATCATTTTTTAAAAAAATTGTAAAAAAAATATTAAAAAATAATTTTAAAAAAATCCCCTAAAAAATACACATTTTTATGTAATAAAAAAATAAAAAACAAAAAAATACATATGTTTGGTATCGCCACGTCCGTAAAAATCCTATTTATAAAAGCGTAACCCTAGTTAACCCCTTCAGTGAAAGCCGTAAAAAAAAAACACAAAAAAGTAGTAAATTATACTTTTTCCAAGCGGTATCATCATACCGCTTGGAAAAAGTGCAATAACACGCGATCAAAAAGTCAGATATAAATAATCATGGTACCGCTGAAAATGTCATCTTGTCCCGCAAAAAACAAGCCGCTATACAGCATCATCAGCGAAAAAATAAAAAAGTTATAGCGCTAATTATTTTTTCTATAAAATTTTTTATTGTGTAAAAAACGCCAAAACATAAAAAAAAATATATAAATGAGGTATCGCTGTAATCGTAGTGACCCGAAGAATAAAGCTGCTTTATCAATTTTACCACACACGGAACGGAGGAAAAAAAAAAAAACAATTCCTGAATTGCTGGTTTTTGTTCATTCTGCTTCCGCAAAAATCGGAATAGGAAGCGATCAAAAAACGTTATGTGCCTGAATATGATACCAATAAAAACGTCAGCTCGTCCCGCAAAAAATAAGCCCACAGATAACTCTGTCGGCCGAAATATGGAAAAATTATAGCTCTCAAAATACGGCGATGCAAAAATTTCTTACAAAAAATTATTCCAAAAAAAAGCGTCTTTTAGTGTGTGACAGAAGCTAAACATGAAAAAAGGATGTAAATCTGGTATCGCTGTAATCGCACCGATCCGAAGAATAAAGTCGCCTAATCACTAATACCGCACGAGGAACGGCGTAAAAAAGAAAACCAATTCTTCACCTTTTGTGGATTTGTTCATTGTGCCTCCCAAAGATCGCAGTAAGGCGATCACAGTGGTTCCCCCCCACATATGGGGTATCAGCGTACTCAGGAAAAAATGCACAATAGCTTTTGGGGTCCTATTTCTCCTGTTACCCTTAGAAAATAAAAATTTGGGGGCAAAAAGGTCATTTTTGTGGAAAAAAATATGATTTTTTTATTTTCACGGCTCTACGTTATAAACTTCTGTGAAGCCCTTGGGGGTTAAAAGTGCTGACCACACATCTATATAAGTTCCTTTGGGGGTCTAGTTTGCAAAATGGGGTCATTTGTGGGGGGTTTCTACTGTTTAGGCACATCAGGGGTCTCCAAGCGCGAGATGACACCCGCAGACCATTCCATCAAAGTCTGCATTTAAAAACGGTGCTCCTTCCCTTCCGATCTCTGCCATGCGTCAAAATAGTGGTTCCCCCCACATATGGGATATCAGCGTACTCAGGACAAATTGCACAATAGCTTTTGGGGTCCTATTTCTCCTGTTACCTTATAAAAATAAAAATTTGGGGGCAAAAAGATTATTTTTGTGGAAAAAAATATGATTTTTTTTATTTTCACGGCTCTACGTTATAAACTTCTGTGAAGCACTTGGGGGTTCAAAGTGCTCACCACACATCTAGATAAGTTCCTTGGGGGGTCTAGTTTCCAAAATGTAGTCACTTGTGGGGGGTTTCTACTGTTTAGACACATCAGGGGCTCTCCAAACGTGACATGACACCTGCAGACCATTCCATCAAAGTCTGCATTTGAAAAAGGCGCTCCTTCCCTTTCGAGCTCTGCCATGCGTCAAAATAGTGGTTTACCCCCACATATGGGGTATCAGCGTACTCAGGACAAATTGCACAATAACTTTTGGGGTCCTGTTACCCTTTGGAAAATAACAATTAGGGGTGGAAAGATCATTTTTGTGGAAAAGATATGATTTTTTAATTTTACTGCTCTACGTTATAACCTTCTGTGAAGCCTTTGGGGGTTCAAAGCTCTCACCACACATCTAGATAAGTTCCTTGGGGGGTCTAGTTTCCAAAATGGGGTCACTTGTGGGGGGTTTCCACTGTTTAGGCACACAGGGGCTCTCCAAATACGACATGGCGTCCAATCTCAATTCCAGCCAAAAAAGTCAAATGGCGCTGCTTCCCTTCCGAGCTCTGCCATGCGCCCAAATAGTGGTTTACCCCCACATATGGGGTATCAGCGTACTTAGGACTAATTGCACAATAACTTTTGGGGTCCGTTTATCCTTTGGAAAATAAAAATTGGGATGAAAAGATCATTTTTGTGGAAAAAATATGATTTTTTAATTTTACGACTCTACGTTATAACCTTCTGTGAAGCCCTTGGGGTTAAAAGCTCTCACAACACATTTAGATAAGTTCCTTGGGGGGTCCAGTTTCCAAAATGGGGTCACTTGTGGGGGGTTTACACTGTTTAGGCACACAGGGACTCTCCAAATGCGACATGGCATCCAATCTCAATTCCAGCCAAAAAAGTCAAATGGCGCTGCTTCCCTTCCGAACTCTGCCATGCGCCCAAATAGTGGTTTACCCCCACACATGGGGTATCGGTGTACTCTGGAGAAATTGTACATTAAATATTGTGGTTCATTTTCTCCTGATACCCTTGACAAAATTTTAAAAAATTGTGTCAAAAGAAAAATTTTGGGAAGAAAAGTTAAATGTTCATTTTTTCCTTCCACATTGCTTCAATTCTTGTGAAGTACCTAAAGGGTTAATAAACTTCTTGAATGTGGCTTTGAACACGTTGAGGGGTGCAGTTTTTAGAATGGTGTCAATTTTGGGTATTTTCTGTTATATTGACCCCTCAAATTCACTTCAAATGTGAGGTGGCCCCTAAAAAAAATGGTTTTGTAAATTTTGTTGGAAAAATGAGAATCTGCTGGTCAACTTTTAACACTTATAACTTCCTAACAAAAAAAAATTTTGGTTCCAAAATTGTGCTGATGTAAAGTAGACATGTGGGAAATGTTATTTATTAACTAATTTTTGTGACATATCTCTCTGATTTAATGGCATAAAAATTTAAAGTTTGAAAATTGCTAAATTTTCAACATTTTTGCCATATTTCCATTTTTTTCATAAATAAACGCAAGTAATATTGAAGAAATTTTACCACTATCATGAAGTACAATATGTCACGAGAAAACAATCTCAGAATCGCCAAGATCCGTAGAAGCATTCCAGAGTTATAACCTCATAAAGAGACAGTGGTCAGAATTGTAAAAATTGGCCTGGTCTTTAACCTACAAAATGGCTTGGTCGTTAAGGGGTTAAAAATGACATAATTCCATCAAGTTCAACCTTTCTCCACCAGTTATACATTCTCAATCATAATTATTTAAAACCCACAATGCCATTTGTTGTGAGAAAAGCATCTAGTTCTTTTTTAAAAGCTGTTATAGTGTCTGCCATTACTACCTCTTGTGGTCGGCATTCGACAGTCTGACTGCTCTAACTGTAAAGGACCATTTCCTATTTAGCTGCCGAAATCGCCTTTCTTTCTTATTTAATGAATCCCCTGGTCCTTTGTAAGGTCTTTGGAAGGAATAAGTCATGTGCAAGTCCTTTGTTTTGACCACACATGTACTAATACATATAAATAAGATCTCTTAAACATGTTTTTCTAAGCTAAACAAGACCAATATTTCCAAACTTTCATCATATGAGATGCCTTCTATTCATTAAATTAGTCTAGTTGCCCGGCATTAAACCGACTCTAACTTCTGAGTATCTTTTTTAAAATGTGGAGCCCAAAACTGGATCCCATTTTCTAGATGTGGCCTCACAAGCGATTTATAGAGGGGTAACAATACTTTGGGATCGCATGATTTTCTCTCTTTATATACATCCTAAAATCTTGCTTCCTTTTGCAGCTGTTGCTTGACATTGAGTATTGCTGCTCAGTTTACTTGCAGCCAGAATACCCAAGTCCTTCTCCTTTTCTGTAGTCCAACAGCAATAGGATTACTACATCCTAGGTGCATTACTCTACATATATCTACATTAAACCTCATTTGCCAAGTGTTTGCCCATTCAGACATCTTATCCAGATCGTTTTATAATATTGTACTATCAAGGTCAGTTTTTATCATCCTACATAGTTTGGTGTCAGCAGCAAAGACTGACACTTTACTCTTAGGGTCCCGTTACACATAGCGACTCACCAGCGATCCCGACAATGATTTGCACTTGTCAGGATCGCTGGTGAGTCACTACATGATCGCTGCTGAGCTGCCAAACAGGCAGTTCAGGCAGCGATCAGGACAGCGACTATGCCGGTAACAAGTGACGCACATCGTTTAGTTACCGGCAGTGTACCTTAGACACCAGAGCCCTGGTGCAGGGAGCTAATAACCAAGGTACACATTGGGTTTCTAGGCACCGCTCGGCACTTAGAAACCCGCTGTGTACCTTGGTTACCAGCTCCCCTGCACCAGCGCGCTGGTATCTAATGTACACATCGGGTTTCTAGGCACCGCCCGCTGCCTGGAAACCCGATGTTTACCTTGGCTACCAGCTCTGGCTGGCTGATCGCTGGTCTCCCGCCTGTCACACGCAGCGATGCGTGCTGGCCAGCGGGAGACCAGCGATCAAAAAATGGTCCAGGACATTCAGCGACGATCAGCAATACCCAGCAGGGGGGTTGATCATCGCTGAGTGTTACACTAAGCGAGATCGCTGGCTAGGTCGCTGCTACGTCACAAAATCGGTGACGTTTCAGCAATTTCACTAGTGATCTCGCTTAGTGTAACGGGGCCTTAAATCCCATCCAAGGTAATTAATAAAGATTAAAGGGAACCTGGCAGGTGCCTCATGCCCTCCAACTCAACAGCATTAACATATATATGACTAAATTCTCTGCCTGCCTACACAGCCCTGTATAATACTATGCACTGAAATCAATGTTTAAAGAAAGTAGTTTTAACCTTCACTTTTCAAATGCTAATTAGGGTTTTGACTAGTTGATGGGGCGTTATTTTCCCCAGACTAGTTTTTCCTCTTTACATGTTATCATGCCCCTGTAGGCATGATAACATGATTTGCATGAGCAGGCATCATCACCAGCTCCTGCAAATTTTGAGCATGCGTGCTGCTCATTTTGGCAACGCACTGTGCCTTGGGTGTACAGTTCCCCAGTTCAGATGCACATTTTAATTCTCTTTGTTTCCTTCCTTTTAGCCAGTTCCTTACCCATCTGCATGTATTTTCCTCTAGTCCTTGCTTCTGTAGCATCAGTATGAGGCTGTTATGTGGTACAGTATCAAATGTCTTTCCAAAGTCCAGATAAATCACATCAGCTGCATTACTAACATCCAGAATTGGACTTACCTCCTCATAGAAAGCCAACATGTTGTATATGTGGAAGAGGACAATGGCCTTTATGTGGGTACTATTAAAAATCCTGGTTGTATAGCTGCAGCATACTCTTGAAACACGAGTTGCAGGCATAGTATGTAAAGTAAATACAAAATTAATTAAAATAATTTTTTAATCATAGATTTTATAAATCAGGAGTGTAGACATATACATACTGACTGTGCAGCTGTGTAAGCAGGTTGCGGGATGCAGTAACAGACAGGAGGCAGAGCAAGGGTTAACAACATTTAACAATTTAATTGAACAAGGTATTAACTCCTCGCAGGGAGGTAACTGTTTAAGGAATAGGTAACAGAAACAACAAGTGCAAAACAATGGCCGTCCAGTGAAGGAACTTATCATGTCCTTTATACTCCTCCACAGCAGATGATACCACAGGGGTTGTAGCACCGGTATGGGTCAGGGGAATGTCCACAGAGGGGGTCCCTGGAACGATGATCTGTCTTCTGGCGGCAGCGGTCGGTCTCCGATACCTTCCACTGAGCCCCTAGTACATGAACTTGTGAGGTCGAAGCAAACAAGGCCGCAACGTTCCCAGAGTCAAACGTGAGCTGGCGCACAGCAACCGGCAGGGAAAGCCGCAATAGTATGTCTGGTAATCAGACTTCTCTCTTCTGCATGTGCGCGGTACTCACGGTCACTGAGCGCACGACACCTCTCTCTCTTAGGCTACTCTCACACATCTGTTTTTTGCCGTCAGGCGCGATCCAGCGTGGCGCCGGAGCGCCGGATCTGGCTCAAATTATGTAAAAACGGATGAGACGGATCCGGTTTTCTGCTGGATCCGTCTAGCGGATCTGACCAAAAACCACATCCGTTTCATCCGTTTCGTTCGTTTTTTTATCCGTTTTTCGACGGATTATGACGGATCCGGTTTTTAAAAACGCCCCTGGGGGGCCTTCCAAACGTGATTGACTACTGAAAACCTATATATGCAGTGTTCCTACAGCCCATCTTTGACAGGTTGTAGAGGAGCAAGTGTTGGTTGGAGAGAAGAGCAAGTGGCTGGCGAAGATGGACGTTGTGATAGGAAACATTCTGAAGAATTTGGTGGATTTCTCAGTGGAGGCGAATCGTTTGAAAGTGATTGTTCTGAAGAAGGAAAGAGAGAGACAGCAGTGCATCATGCGTCAGCGACGACGACGTTTGTGGATCCACCCCATCACAGCCCAGAGAATGACGTATGGGGTGTATTCTACTCTCTACATGGAGCTAAGAGGAAACACTGAGAAATTTTTCTCGTATGTTCAGATGAAAATGGAGAACTTTGATTCATTGGTGGAACGAATGGGAGACCTTATAAGAAGATGTGACACCTATTGCCGCTTCTCCATTTCACCAGCGGAGCGTCTGATGGTGACTCTAAGGTAAGCCATATTTATTGGATCTGCTTGCTTGAGAGTACACTTGTACTGGAATGTTGTTGCTGGTAGTTTGTAATAAATCTTTTTATAGTCTCTCCAACTGTTAACGCTGAGTTATAACTGGTAGGTTATTGCTGTGATTTTGAACTAATTTGTCTCCTTTTTTCTTATTCACAGATTTCTTGCAACTGGAGAATCCCTTTTCTCACTCCATTTCCAGTACAGACTTGAGATTTCCACCATATCTGGAATTATGAAGCACGCATGCCATGCATTGTGAGACTCTTTAGTTGAAGAATTTATACCACAGCCCACAACAGAGAGTTGGCTTGAAACTGCTGACAAGTTCCAAAAAATATGTCAGTTTCCTAATTGCTTCGGTGCAGTGGACGCAAAACACATCCGCATTGTCAAACCAGCAGGATATGGATCCGAATATTTTAATTACAAGAAATATTTTTCCATTGTCCTCATGGCCATCACTGACGCGGAATACAAATTTTTTGCTGTCGATATTGGGGCCTCCAATGACTCACAAGTCTTCAAATTGTCATCAATGAGGCGTCATCTCTATGGAAACACTTTCCAGTTCCCACCCCCTAGACCGCTGCCTGAAACATCTGGCCCACCTCTGCCTTTTGTTTGTGTAGGGGATGAAGCCTTCCAGCTGTCAGAACACCTTTTGAAACCGTACTCCAGCAGTGGATTGACGCCAACAAAAAGAATATTTAATTACCGCCTCACACGAGCACGAAGAATGGTGGAGTGTGCTTTTGGTATTCTGACAGCCAAATGGCGTGTCCTATTGACTGCGATCAGCCTCAAGACTGAAACTGTGGTCTGAAGAAACGACCTTGCATGATTACCAGAACATTACCTATAGAAGTTCTGTGGCTGTTTCCCGAATGAGGGACAAATTTGCAGAATACTTTAATTCACCTGAAGGAAGAATAGACTGGCAGGATGACAGAGTTTGAAAAATTGCTCTGTGACCTCTTTAACCAAAGTCATGTATCTTCTGTACCCACAGTATACCTTTTAAAACCAAAGCTGTTTACCTTGTTGTGGATTACCTACAGTATTTTACCTTTTGGCCAAAGTTGTGTCCCTGGTTGTGTATCACCCAAAGTATTTCACCTTTTAACCAAAGTTGTGTACCTTGTTGTGGATTACCTAACAATGTACACAACTTTGAATAGGAGGGGGAGGAGAGACAGTGGCTGGAGGGGGGCAGGTGTGGAGGAACTACCGAGGTGTCTGGAGGAGCTTGGGAGGTTACCTGCAATTGAGCAGCGTGTCACGAATGCATTACATGCATCTGCTGGTCAGAAGATAGCGTATCCATGCGCTCGACTACAGACCGGAAAAAGGTGTGGTTTGGAGCTCTACTTGCTTCTGAATGCATGCTTTGCAGAAATGTTTTGACCTCCAGAATGCTGGTGTTGAGAATATTAAATCCTGCGGCCATTTGCTCAGACAACGCTTTAAGACAGTTCTGGAAAGATGCATTCAGATGCAAGAACTCGGGCGCATAGCTCTATTCCTGACGCCTCTGCCGTTGCTGCCCAGTACCCACAGGTCTACTGTACTAGAGGTGGCATCGGCAGAAGAGTGGGGTAAAGGAAAAGCTATATACTCACCAGCAGATTCATGCAATGCAGGCGGCCACGATGCTCCAGCGCTGGTAGATGGGACAGAGGGATCAGATGTGAGGGAAGGCTGGGAAGGTGCAGATGGGCAAGGGCAGTCGAAGTGTCCCTCGGTGGCAGACTCCTGAGGGATCACCCCAGAAGAGTCCAACTGTGCAGGCTCCCGAGTGCTGGTCTCCATGCTGTGGAATAAAGAGAAAAAAATACAATTAATATATTGATATTGCATGGCCCTGGCTGAAACCAAAAAATTAGTTAGACATGTTAAAAAAATTTTTTTACATGGGGTGTGTAATATTTACCTTCTGGTGACCATTGTTGCCTGGAGGAACGACAGGGTGTGCGCGTACTTGTACTTGCTCCTTGGTCCTCCAGATCCACTCGGGGCCCGCATTTCTTTGTTGAACTCCTTCTTGAAGCGATCCCTGATAGACCGCCACCGTTTCACAATTCTCTCCCTGAAAAGAGAAAGCACAAATTGGTTAGTATACAACATCAGTGTTTCCCAAACTCCAGTCCTCATGGCGCCCATGGGTCATGTTTTCAGGATTTCCATAGTGTTGCACAGGTGAGAGAATTCCTGATGCCTTGATGATACTTCCACCATCTGCGCAATACAAAGGAAATCCTGAAAACATGACCCGTGGGGGCCACGAGGACTGGAGTTTGGGACACACTGCTTTACATCCAGCAACATAACTGAACTGTATATACTTACGCATTTGAATCTGGGCCCGAGCATCGAGGTCCTCCCAGTGGTCCAAGAGTAGTGCACAGATTTCCTCCCAGAGCCGACGGGTCACTATTAGATCGGCATGGCGTTTGTCCCCCATGTTCCACAGCGGCTCCCTTTCTCGGATCAGATCGATGAGGAGGTCAATGTTGATCCCCGCCTCCACACCGTCAGAGTCGGGAGCACGCTGTGAAGCCTGTTAAAGAAACAGAAAAAAAAACACATTAGACTCAAAACAACCAAAAAAAGTAAATTAAAGAATAAAAAAAGAGGGAAAAAAAATTACAAACAAAAATTTTAAAAAAATAAATAAATAAAGAAAACAAAAAAGGAGATCACAAAAAAATACAGTTACTTACACGATGGAGACCGCCGTGTCGCTCACACGACGACCCTGGGAGGCACTTCGAGGACCTCTTGATCGAGCACCAGATTCAGAAGACTAGAAAAAAAAAATTATGTGCTTGGATGTAGGCATATGTGTTATGTGCAGTGTGATATCTGTAATGATCTCTTTTTATGTGTTGCTTGCAGTGTGATGTCTGTACTAAATTGTTTTCTATGTGGTGTGCAGTCTGATGTTGTGTTTCTGCAATGGATGCAAGAAACTTACGAATTGTGAGCCCACTCCACCCCTTCGTTCTTCTTCTGGGAGCACCTCTTCAGCTTCAGATTCCTGTTATACAAAAAAATTTCGATTAATATATATATATATACACATACACATTTACAGGGGGGCATAGAAGAGCACTTATGTGACCATCAAAATAATACACAGGGCATCATTACTTTCTAGGGGTAAAATCTTGTCACTGTTTTCTAGGGCACTTGCACAGGGCATTAAGATTTTCTAGGGGGCCATTAACTTCTAGAGGGCACGAATATGGGTGGACTCAAAATGAAGCACTGCTATTGTGCCAAATAGCACATGCAGTAGGACGACGTGCTCAGAGACTGTATATCAGAGATGGATTGTGAAATACCTAAAAAAAATACATTTTTTTTTTTTACCTCTAAGCGCTGACGATGCGAGGAAGGGCTCCCAGAAGAAGAAGACATGTCTGCTGCTGCTGTCATCTGCTGCTGCTGGTGGCGTCTGCTGCTGCTGGCGGCGTCTGCTGTGGAATAAAGAGAAAAAAAATGCAATTAATATATTGATATTGCATGGCCCTGGCTGAAACACAAAAATTTGTTAGACATGTTAACATTTTTTTTTTAATGGGGTGTGTAATATTTACCTTCTAGCGTCTGCTACTGGGTGGCGTCTCCTGCTGCTGCCAGACTCTGCTGCTGGGCTGTGTCTGCTGCTACTGGCGGACTCTGCTGCTACTGGCGGACTCTGCTGCTGCTGGGCTGCGTCTGCTGCTGCTGGCGGACTCTGCTACTGCTGGCGGACTCTGCTGCTGGGCTGCACCTGCTGTTGGCGGCGTCTGATGCTGCTTATGGCGTCTGATGCTGCTAGCGGCATCTGATGCTGGGCAGCGGCTGATGGCTGCTGCTGGGTGGATGGCTGATGATGCCTTCTCCTGGGGCTGGCTCCTCTCTTGCTGGCTGGCTGCAAGGTAATGGCTGAGGGTCCCACTGGCATGTTTTATATATTTTTCCTGGGGGCTGGGCAACTTCTGAGCATGTTTTTTCCGGATCCGGCGCATTGCGGCATCCATAGACTTTCATTGTAACAAAAAGCCGGATTTCCGCGCAGGTGCAGTGAATCATTCGGCTGATCCTGGTGGCAAATGCACGACATGTCTGCAGGCAGAGGAAGCCGGTCACATTAGGCTGGTTTCACACATCCGTTTTTCCCCTTGCGGCGCCCCCGGCATTTTCCCGCAGCGCCGCATCTGAAAATCTGATGCGGCGCATGCGGCTTTTTTCGCATTGACATGCATTAGCGCCGCATGGCGCCGCATGTCAATGCGTTGCATGCGGTTTTGTCCGGATGCGGCGCAAATGTACATTGCGGCGGCCGGACAAAACGCTGCATGCAACGTTTTTTTTTTTTGCCGGATGGTTTCTTATCTCTCCAAGCATCAGAAACCATCCGGCAAAAAACCGCATTTTGGGCGCCGGAAGTGTGAAAGCTTTTCACATGCGGCGCTGCGGTAAAATGCCGGGGGCGCCGTTTAGGCGCCCGCCGGATGTGTGAAAGAGGCCTTAAAGGGGTTTTCCCATGAGCGAAAGTTCATTTTAAAAATTGTCTGTGTCTCACCGTGTACGGAGCATACCACATCTCCTGGGCAGGGGAAGAGGCAAATGACAATACTGACATTACAGCAAGGGACCAATGAGGATTCATTGTGTGAAAAAAATATTTCACTGACTGTTTTTAAACAATATTTTACCTCACAAAATGTATCCTTTGTGATCTGCTGTAATGTCAGAGTGAGAGAGCAGACAAGGGGGAGAGCACATGGGGTACACAAGTCAAAAAAGAGATCACATGAGAGGAGAAGACAGGAGATGGAGGAGAGAGAAAACGCACAGTGTTGAGAGAGACAGAGCACAGGGGGAGACAGCTCAAACGGGACAGCGCATGAGGGAAGAACAGCACAGGAAGGAGAGAGACAGCAGACAAGAAGGATAGCACATGGGGTAGACAGGTCAAAGAAGAGACCACAGACGTAAGAAGTCAGCACATGTGGAAAGAGAGAGTGAATAGGTCGGTGAGCACATGGGAGGAGAGATTCTCAACGCTGAAAAGCCTGCCCCCATTATGACATTACCGCCCTCCAGATGCGATAGCATCGGGCCTCCATCTAGTCATCTCATAATAACTAATAATTTCTTCTAGCCAACATGTGTAGTCAAAAATATATACAACTGCCTCTCTCCTTTTTAGAGTATGTAAACATGCTTTTTTTTAAACTTCCACTGGTAAATATATATACAGCGTGGAATATAAGTATTTGTTACACTGCCGATTTTGCAAGTTTTCCCACCTACAAAGAATGGAGAGGTCTGTCATTTTTATCTTAGATACACTTCAACTGTGAGAGACAGAATCTAAAATTTAAAACCAAAAAATCACATTGTATGATTTTTACATAATTCATTTGTATTTTATTGCATGAAATAAACTTTTGATCACCTACCAACGAGCAAGAATTCTGTCTCTCACAGAACTGTTAATTTTTCCTTAAAGGGATTGATTATTTCACCCTCCGTAATGTATATGACCTATTAATATGGGCATATGGGTAATAGAAATATTAAACTAGTCCTACCTGTATGTCTCATATTAATGGTCTTGATGCTGAGAAATGTTATATTCTTTCTTTATGTTAATGATTTCTTCCAGGCTCTGGGGCGTGCGGTGCCTGGAAGAAATCCCTACCTCCTGTCTTCAGGCATCAATTTCCCATAATTAGAAATCGTATAATGGGGCTTTAAGACCCATTTCACTTCAGGAAACCCACCAGATGGAGACCCAACTTGAAGTCTCCACTTTTCCAAAAAATATTGCCTCACAGCACTAAAGTGGTGTCTATTTCCCCAGAGTAGAAATATTACAATGGTGCTCTGAGACCCCTTCCACTACAGGCAACCCACCAGTTTGAGACTCTACTTGGAGTTTCCACATTTCAAAAAATTATTTGCACACACCACTAAAGTGGCATACATTTCCCAAGAGAAGAAATAGTATAATGGGGCTCTGAGATCCCTTCCACTACAGGCAACCCACCAGATGTAAACCCAACTTGGAGTCTCCACATTTGAAAATATTATTGGCACAAACCACTAAAGTCTTTGGATAGGACGATGTCGATGTTTGTTCCACTGTTTGTTCAATAGAGTTTTCAGTAACATTACCATATTACCCAAAAACCACGCCTATTGCCCCTTCCACCCTGACCTCGCTTTTTCCCATTCATGTTGGATATACCCCTCCCACATCTATCAGTCACCTGTCACTAAATTAACAATCAGTATTTATTTGTTCAGATAGTGTGGCTGGAGCGCAGAACTAGCCTAAAGGGTATGCCACACTAAAGGCTGGGTCTCACATAGCGATACACCAGCGATCCCGACAACGATCAGGATCGCTGGTGTGTCGCTACATTATCGCTGCTGAGCTGCCAAACAGGCAGCTCAGGCAGCAATCAGTACAAGCGACACTGCGGGTAACATCGCTTAGTTACCCGCAGTGTACCTTGGATACCAGCGCCCTGATGCAGGGAGCTGGTATCCAAGGTACACAGCGGGTTTCTAGGCACAGCCCCGTGCCTGGAAACCCGCTGTGTACCTTGGTTACCAGCGGATCGCTGGTCTCCCGCCTGTCACACGCAGCGATGCGTGCCTGTTAGCGGGAGACCAGCAATCAAAAAAATGTCCTGACATTTCAGCGACGATCAGCGATACCCGGCAGGGGGGCTGATCGTCGCTGAATGTCACACACAGCGATATCGCTGGTGCGCTCGCTGCTGCATCACAAAACTAGTGACTCAGCAGTGATCTCGCTAGCGATATCGCTATGTGAGACGGGGGCTTAAGCGAGATCGCTAACGAGATCGCTAAAACGTCACTATTTAGCAATCTCGTTAGCGACCTCGTTGTGTGTGGCATGTAGCAACGATGTGGCCCCTGCTGTGATGTCGCTGATCGTTCACTAGCGTTCTGGACCGTTTTTTGATCGCTGGCGTCCCGCTGGTGAGCCTATATCGCTGTGTTTGGCACCTTTTGCGAACGATGAGCGACCTCGTTTGTGACGCATATGACAGCGGCGCAGGCGGGACTAGGGTTTTTTAGCATCACGGAGTGGATCGCAATATCTGTAAGTTCTCTTTTGCGTCACAGAGAGGATCGCAGAAGTTGCAAAGCAGGCTAGCAGGACGCAGAGAGCAGGAGCGATGCTGGAAATTCCTATGAATCAGAAGCGCTCAGTACATGCTAATGACAGATCCTAACGACCGCCAAAGTCGTTAAAGAGATCGCTGACCGCTAATGAGTCGTTTATGAGATCTCCTGTTTGGCAGCTACTAGCGACCTAAAAGCGATCACACCAACGATCTCGTTAGCTTGCGTCGTTATTGTGATCACTAACGAGATCGCTAAGTGTGGCAGTACCTTAAAAGATTTATATGTTGGAATGCTGAAATGTGGAGTGGCAGCTGGACCACATAATTAGCACAAAGGATTTATATGCTGAAACGTGTACTCGTGGTGGCAGCACACAATTAGCACAAAGGATTTAAATACTGAAATGTGGCCTGGTGTCTGGACCACAGAAACTGCAGCACTATGGATTTATATGCTGAAGTGGCGACTGGTCGCTGTAGCACAAAATCAGCAGCACTTTGGATTTATATGCTGAAATGGTGACTAGTTGCTGTAGCACAGAATCACCAGCAGTATGGATTTATATGCTGAAACGGCAACTTGTGGGTGCATCACAAAATTAGCACTCCAGATTTACAGTGGTTACGGAAAGTATTCAGACCCCTTTAAATTTTTCACACTTTGTTTCATTGCAGCCATTTCGGAAATTCAAAAAAGTTAATTTTTTTCTTATTAATGTACACTCTGCACCCCCATCTTCACTGAAAAAACAGAAATGTAGAAATTTTTGCAAATTTATTAAAAAAGGAAAACTGAAAGTCACAAGGGAGCGCAAGAACGGGACTTAGATAAATGGGTAGAGGACAAATCAGGGTATAACGGGGTCAGCTGCTCAAGCCAGAGGCAGGAACTATAACTGACACTTCTTGCAGGTAACAGCGGAGTGAAATAGCAAGACCGATCGCAAATCGAGGCAGGGAAGGTTAACCCCCTCATGACCATCCCGGGGAGAGAATAATCAGAAACAAACCCCAAACTGGATCATGACAGAAACAAAGAATGAAAAATTTAAAGAGGTCTAAATACTTTCCTTACCCACTGTATATGCTAAAAGGTCAATTTGACACAGGATCCTGTATATCTGAGCTAGTTTAAAATAAACTGCCTTGCTAACTATCAGACTACTTGCAGCAGCAGCCTCACTACGCTGTTACACTCACAAAATGACACCGAAGCCACATGTCCACTTTGTAAATGGAGAGCGACATGTGACTTCACCAGCCAATGACACAAGCTTTTGTGCCTGGACATTGTGGATGGCTTCTGCTCACCGATTGGCTGCCGGAATCTCCACACATTAAGTTAATAAAAAAAAAGAATATCAGTCCGCCGCTCATCTAACCCCTCCCCAACCTCTCCCCTCATCAAACACGTCCCCCTGCCTCATTATAGAACACCACTATCCTAGTCAAAGTCCTATCAAAAGCATTAGTGTAAACTCTATAATTTACTGGACTTTGGACAAATTTTGCAGAATTTTAGGAAAATGCTTGGGAATCCAAATAGGAATCAGAATGTGCCGAATTTGAGATTGGTGAACATTTTCCGAACAAGTTCGCTCATCTCTGTTAGTGAGGTAGTATTCCTCCTACAGAATGCTGCTCCACCTGTTGAAGTCGACAGAATGGCTCATTAAAACAATAGTGAGGCAAAAAATAAGAAAAAAATGTTGTGGTGGGCGATGTCACAATGTCTCATCCTTGTTTTCATCATGATAGTTCCCACCACGACATTTTTCCTCTTATTTTTTACTTCACACATATACCAGATTAAATCCTTGAATTAAATGACCAATCTCTAAAAGTCTAGTTACCATAACTTCACTTATAATAATGTTTATCTCTTTTTGAACACATGGAAAAAACATACCGTAAATCTGGAGAAAAGTTCCATAGTCACCCCTCTTTCACAATAAAGTGTTTTTAAAATTTTTGGCTACTGTCACACTATCAGTATTTGATGAGGTTTTTATTACCTCAGTATTTGTAAGTAAACCCAGGAGTGGAATAGTCAGAGGAAAAGTATAATAGAAACACGTCACCATTTCTGTATTTTTTTACTTACTCCTGGTTTTTGGCTTACAAATACTGATGTGAAATAATGACCAAATACTGATAGTGTGACCGTATCTTTAAAATAATACTAAGCAGTGATTTTGTAAGCTTTTGGCTGGGGCTACACATAGACTTTGGATGCAAACACTGGTTGCGCAACTCAAAATTGCCTGGTGTTGCTGTTATATCTGTTATGTTTCGGTAGCTGAGGAGTGCAGGTAAAAAAGGAAATACACCAGAGCAGTTGGAATCTATGAGATTGCAGTACCCTGACTAACCACCACAACTAGAGGCAGCCGTGGAGCGTTCCTACGTTGGTCCTAGACGCCTCGTCACAGCCTGAGAAACTAACTACACCTAAAGATAGAAATAGGAAAGCTATCTGCCCCGGAGCAGAACCCCAAAGATAATAGAAAGCCCCCAAACATGTAATGGCGGTTAGACAAGATGAAATACTGACACAGAAAGAAAATAGTATGAGCAAACACTGGGGCCCAAACTAACTAAATAGAAAAGGATAGGAAGGGTACTTACTGCAATCCCAGAAAACCCTGAAAAGCACCAACTCTACTAATTTCAAAAACACCTGAGATCACACGACCTCTTCCACCTAAATTAGTTCTCTGGTGTAACAAAATCAAAACAGCAGCCACTGAAAAAACTGGAAAAAGCAAAAGTACAAACATCAGTGGCTGAACAAAACTGAGAGGGCAGAAGCCCCCGGAGGGGACCCTGAAGGCCCCCACAGAAGTGCAGGACAAAATGCAAAAATATAGCACAAACACCCAAAAAAAGAAAATGTCTTATCTGTTAGCAGGAGATGCAGACACGACACAGCAGCTACAAGGGAAACTGGAATAAAGGATTCAGACCAGAACAATTGATCACCGGCAACCCTGATGGGAAGGCGACTCCCTTATATAAGACCAGTCAGTAACACCTGATTCCCAATCCCCACAATCTTCACTGGACAGACCAGTACCGCTTGTAACCACCAGAGGGAGCCTCTGCTCAGAACTCATCTCAAGCTCATTCACAACAGTACCCCCCCCTTGAGGAGGGGTCACCGAACCCTCATTTGAGCAACCAGGTCGATCAGGATGAGTTCTATGATACGCACGGATGAGTCTCCTAGCATGGATGTCCGAAGCAAACACCCAAGAATTGTCTTCCTGACCATAACCTCTCCACTTAACCAAATACTGGAGTTTCCGTCTAGAAAAACGAGAATCTAATATTTTCTCAACCACATACTCCAGATTGCCCTCAACCAAAACAGGGTCAGGAGGCACAGCAGCAGGAACCACTGGCTCAACAAACCTCTTCAACAAGGACTTGTGGAACACGTTATGGATCTTAAATGTCCCTGGAAGAAGCAAACGAAAAGAAACAGGATTAAGAATCTCCATAATCTTATAAGGTCCAATGAACCTAGGCTTAAATTTAGGAGATGCTACTCTCATAGGAATATTTCTTGAGGACAACCAGACCAAGTCCCCCACTTTAAACCGAGGACCATCAGTCCTATGCCGGTTAGCAAACCGCTGGGACCTCTCCTGAGAGAGGGACAACCTCTCCACTACCTGGTCCCAAATCCGCTGCATACGCTCCACAACAGAGTCAACACCTGGACAGACAGAAGCCTCCGTCTGTCCTGAAGAAAATCAAGGGTGAAACCCAGAATTACAGAAAAACTGAGACATCAAAGTGGCAGAGCTAGCCCTATTATTAAGAGCAAACTCAGCCAAAGGCAAAAAAGAGACCCAGTCATCCTGATCAGCAGACACAAAGCATCTTAGATAAGTCTCCAATGTCTGGTTTGTTCTCTCAGTTTGACCATTGGTCTGAGGATGAAATGCCGAGGAGAAAGACAATTGAACACCCAGTTTAGAACAAAAGGTCCTCCAAAATCTGGAAACAAACTGGACTCCTCTGTCAGACACAATGTTCTCAGGAATGCCGTGTAAACGAACCACGTGCTGAAGGAACAACGGCACCAATTCAGAGGAGGAAGGCAACTTAGGCAATGGCACAAGATGTATCATCTTGGAAAACCTATCACCCAGATGGCGGTCATTCTCTGAGAAACAGGAAGGTCGGAAATGAAATCCATAGAGATATGGGTCCATGGTCTCTTGGGCACAGGCAATGGCATCAACAAACCACTAGAGCGAGAGCAAGGCTTGGAGCGAGAGCAAGTCCCGCAGGACTGCACAAATTCCCTGACATCACGAGACAAGGTAGGCCACCAAAAGGACCGACTAACCAAGTCTCTGGTACCAAAAATTCCGGGATGCCCAGCCAACGCGGAACAATGAATCTCAGACATCACACTCTTTTTCCACTGGTCCGGGACAAACAATTTTCCAACAGGGCAGCGCTCGGGCCTATCCTCCTGACACCCCTCCAGAGCAAGTCTCAAATTGGGTGAGATGGCGGAAAGAACTACACCCTCTTTCAAAATAACAGAAGGATCAGATAACTCAGGAGAGTCCGCCAGGAAACTCCTCGAGAGGGCATCCGCCTTAACATTCTTAGTGCCAGGAAGAAAGGAAACCACAAAATTAAAACGTGTGAAAAACAAGGCCCACCTGGCCTGTCTAGGATTGAGTCGCTTGGCAGATTCCAGATAAACCAGATTCTTATGGTCAGTAAGGACCACCACCTGATGTTTGGCTCCTCCAGCCAATGTCTCCACTCTTCAAAAGCCCACTTCATGGCCAATAACTCCCGATTACCCACGTCATAATTACGTTCAGTAGGAGAAAATTTTCGAGAGAAAAAGGCACAAGGGTTACTTTTAGAAGTCTCTGGATCTTTTTGGGACAAAACAGCACCTGCCCCAATTTCAGAGGCATCAACCTCCACCTGAAATGGCAGAGAAACATCAGGCGCCGTAGAACAGGAGCAGAAGTGAATCTTTGCTTAAGTTCCTGAAATGCAGAGACTGCCTCAGGAGGCCAATTCACCACATCAGAACCCTTCTTGGTCAAATCAGTTAATGGTTTAACAATAACCGAGAAATTACCAATAAATTTACGATAAAAATTGGCAAAACCCAAAAATCTTTGAAGAGCCTTTAATGAAGTAGGTTGGACCCAATCACAGATGGCCTGAACCTTGACCGGGTCCATTTCAATAACAGATGGGGACAAAATGAATCCCAGAAATGAGATCCTCTGTACGCCAAAAATACACTTTGATCCCTTCACATACAGAGCATTCTCTCTCAAAATCTGGAACACAGTTCGAACATGTTTCACATGAGAGTCCCAGTCATTAGAAAAAATCAAGATATCATCCAAATAAACAATCAGAAATTTATCCACAAAATCCCTGAAAATGTCATTCATGAAGGACTGGAAGACAGAAGGAGCATTAGTGAGCCCAAAGGGCATCACAAGGTACTCAAAATGCCCCTCAGGGGTATTGAATGCCATCTTCCATTCATCCCCGTGATTAATGCGAATAAGGTTATATGCACCCCTGAGGTCAAGCTTGGTAAACCAAGTAGCGTTTTTCACCCTGGAAAACAGGTCAGAAATCAATGGTAACGGGTATTGATATTTCACAGTAATATTGTTCAAAAGACGATAATCAATACACGGCCTTAATGAACCATCCTTTTTGGCCACAAAGAAAAAACCGGCACCTAAGGGTGAAGAGGATGGTCTGATATGACCCTTCTCCAACGACTCCTTGATATAAGACCGCATAGCGTCATGTTCAGGTACAGACAAGTTAAAAAGGCGACCTTTAGGGAATTTACTACCAGGCACTAATTCAATAGCGCAGTCATAGCTCCTATGGGGAGGCAAGGATGCAGATTTACTTTCGCTAAACACATCAGAAAAATCAATTAAAAAGTCAGGAACATCCTGAGCCTGGGGGGTGGCAGAAAAAACAGGAGTGTTGGTATTAACACATTGGCAGCCCCAACTGGTTACAGACACAGATTTCCAATCCAAAACAGGATTATGAGACTGTAACCAAGGGAAACCCAGCACGATAATATCATGCAGATTATACAGAACCAAAAATTTGCAGCACTACTGATGATCAGGTTCCACCCTCATTATCACCTGAGTAGAGAACTGAGGTTTATTCTCAGCCAAAGGGGTAGAATCGATCCCCAGTAGGGGAATAGACTTCTGTAGGGGTATCAAGGGAAACCCACAACGTTTAGCAAAATCATAATCCATCAGGTTAATAGCTGCTCCAGAATCAACGAAAGCCTGAGCAGAAAATGAGGACAGAGAGCATATCAGAGTGACAGTTAATAAAAACTTAGTCTGAACACTACCCAAGACAACTGAGCGTGCAAAACGTCTTCCCCGCTTAGGGCAGACTGAAATAGCATGAGAGGCATCACCACAGTAGAAACATAACCCATTGCGCTTTCGAAACTCATGACGCTGTGCCCCAGACACCACTCTATCACACTGCATGGGTTCAGAAGCTGGTTCACAAGGCAACACCATTCCACGCATACTTCTCCGCTCACGCAAACGTCTGTCAATTTGAATCGCTAATGACATAGAATCATTGAGACCAGAGGGGACAGGGAATCCCACCATAACATCCTTTACATTATCAGACAGACCCTTCCGAAAAAGGGCTGCCAAAGCGTCGTCATTCCATTTGGTCAGGACTGCCCACCTACGGAATCTCTGACAGTATAACTCAGCGTCATCAAGCCCCTGATTTAATGCCAACAAGGCTTTCTCAGCTTGATCAGTGACATTAGGCTCATCGTACAATAACCCCAAGGCCTGAAAAAATGCATCAACATCACTCAAAACAGGATCCCCAGGTATCAGGGAAAAAGCCCAATCCTGAGGATCGCCGCGCAGGAGAGAGATGATAATTTGAACCTGCTGCGCTGCGTTCCCTGAGGACTTAGATTTTAAGGCAAAAAACAATTTACAATTATTTTTGAAATTCTGAAAATTAGCTCGATCCCCTAAAAACAAATCTGGCATGGGAATCCTAGGTTCCACAACAGGCAACCCAGCAAGATAGATAGCAATACTCCGAACCTCAGTGGCAAGCTGATCCACACGGCCAGACAACTGTGCAAACTCCATTGAGAGAAAAGATCCTCCCCAGCACCCAGAGATACAGAGGGAAAAAAAAAAAATGCAACAAACAGAAAAATATCTCTGACAACTCTGACAATATTTTTTCCCTTCTGTGAGTACAATACAATTTTCAATTTTTAGGCCGGTGATACTGTTATGTTTCGATAGCTGAGGAGTGCAGGTAAAAAAGGAAATACACCAGAGCAGTTGGAATCTATGAGATTGCAGTACCCTGACTAACCACCACAACTAGAGGCAGCCGTGGAGCGTTCCTATGTTGGTCCTAGACGCCTCGTCACAGCCTGAGAAACTAACTACACCTAAAGATAGAAATAGGAAAGCTATCTGCCCCGGAGCAGAACCCCAAAGATAATAGAAAGCCCCCAAACATGTAATGGCGGTTAGACAAGATGAAATACTGACACAGAAAGAAAATAGTATGAGCAAACGCTGGGGCCCAAACTAACTAAATAGAAAAGGATAGGAAGGGTACTTACTGCAATCCCAGAAAACCCTGAAAAGCACCAACTCTACTAATTTCAAAAACACCTGAGATCACACGACTTCTTCCACCTAAATTAGTTCTCTGGTGTAACAAAATCAAAACAGCAGCCACTGAAAAAACTGGAAAAAGCAAAAGTACAAACATCAGTGGCTGAACAAAACTGAGAGGGCAGAAGCCCCCGGAGGGGACGCTGAAGGCCCCCACAGAAGTGCAGGACAAAATGCAAAAATATAGCACAAACACAAAAGAAGAAAATGTCTTATCTGTTAGCAGGAGATGCAGACACGACACAGCAGGCTACAAGGGAAACTGGAATAAAGGATTCAGACCAGAACAATTGATCACCGGCAACTCTGATGGGAAGGCGACTCCCTTATATAAGACCAGTCAGTAACACCTGATTCCCAATCCCCACAATCTTCACTGGACAGACCAGTACCGCTTGTAACCACCAGAGGGAGCCTCTGCTCAGAACTCATCTCAAGCCCATTCACAACATATATCACAGTGTAATCCAAGTGAATGCATATATTTTTATACTGAGGGTACTGCGACCACAACAAGCAAGTCGCAAGAAGTCCATCCGCAGTTACAGTAACCTTGGGCGCACAATGCAACCTCACCTATGTTGGTCTATGATGTATCAGTGACACCTTGAAAACTTTGGTCGCGAAACAGGTGTTGTTGCCAAAGTCAACATGTAACCGCCACCCTTAGGTAACTTATGTCACTATTATGAGTGGTTTACTAGCCATTATAATAAACAGTGGCCACAAAACCTTCCTCCCCTGCACATTTTTCAAGACCCATTTGGATTCTCCTAATAAGCTTTTCCTGTTCATTGTTATGTGACCGATTCAGTGTCTCTTTTCCACTTGTGTTCATCTAATAATGACCTTATTTCACTAAAAAAGATCTATATCAGACACAGTTCATATGAAATTTGTTATTTCAAGTCACACTCCATATTCCCTCAGGGCAGATATCAACGACTTCTTAAGCATTCAGATAATGTCTGAAAAATGAATATTCTTTATATACAGTTTAAAAACAGAAAACATAGGCAAAAGGAGTTTCAATAGTTCCTGTCATTATTTTGTGACATGCCTAAAAGTTGAAAAAACCTAAGCACTCAGCAGATACTGATATGGTTCACATGAGGATATCATTAACCTTAGAGCTCTTTCTTCAATTTTACAGAGTACATATTATATTTCTAAAGTGCCAGTCTTTGCAGGGTTTTTTTTGTTTTATAAAGTGATTTAGAAAATAAAAAGTTATTTTATGCCAATATTAGCTGTTATTACATATTTTGATTTAAAAAAGAAAAAAACTTGGCCCGCAATCTCCTCTTCCCCAGATATATGGATTAAAAGCTATGCTGAGAAATCCTTATTTCTCCATAAATATCACTGTATGTTAGTATGTGGTGGTGCTCTATCCTCATAAGAAAAGAGTTTTTAATAGAAGTTGAAATAAGTAGAAATGTATGGCACCTAACAAAGGTAGATAAACTCTTCTTTACTGGTACAAATTCATGGATAAAGAGTGAAACTGATTAAAAGAGATGACAGTGGCATGTAAAGGTTTGAGCACCCCTGGTCAAAATTACTGAACAGTTAAGCACGTTGATGATGGACTGATCTCTAAAAGGCCTAAAGTTAAAGATGACACATTTCTTTAGTGTTTTAGGCAAAAAAAATGTCTTTTTTTATTTTAAAATTTACAAAAAGGGAAATGGGATGATGCAAAAATTTTGACCATGGTGTCAGATCTTAATTTCGCCTGTTAGGGTTATGGCTTGTTCACTATCATCCTTAGGAAAGGTCAGGTGATGCAAACATCACAGCTTTATAAAAAACAACCTGCTTTTACCTTGTGTCAAAAAAAGAGCAGCAATGGGTTATTCTAAGCAGCTGCCTAGCACTCTGAAAATGAAAATAGTGGAGGCCCACAAAGCATGACAAGGGTATAAGAAGATAGCAAAGCATTTTCAAGATGCTATTTCCTCAGTTAGTAATGTAATTAAGAAATGGCAGTTAACAGGAACAGTGGAGTTCAAGATAAGGTCTGGAAGACCAAGTAAAATTTCAGTGAGAGCTACTCATAAGATTACTAGAGAGGCTAATCAGAACCCTCGCTTGACTGCAAAAGACCTTCAGAAAGATTTAGCAGACTCTGGAGTTGTGGTACATTGTTCTCCTGTTCAGAGACATCTGCATAAATATGGTCTTCAAGGAAGAGTATTCAGAAGAAAATCTCTTGTGCATCTTCATCATAAAACTCAGCATCAGAAGTATGCAATAGAACATCTAAACAAGCCTGATGCATTTTGGAAACAAGTCCTGTGGACTCATCAGGTTAAAATAGAACTCTTTGGCCACAATGATGTAAGGTATGAGTAGAGAAAAAAAGAGCACAGAATCTCAGGAAAAGAACAACTCGCCAACCATTATGCATGGATGTGTATCAATCATGCTTTTTTTAGTTGTATTGCATTTCACGGGTAGAAGGAAAAATTGATTCATTGAAATTTCAACATATTCTTGATGCAAACATGACTTCATCTATAAAAAAGTTGAAAAGAGGATGGCTTCTACAAATGGATAATGATCCTAAACTCAGGTCAAAATCCACAATAGACTACCTCAAAAGGTGCAAGATTTTACAACATCCAGTCCCTTAATTTGAGCATCATTGAAAATCTGTAACTAGACCTCAAAATAGTTTTGCATGCAAGTTGAGCCAGAATTCTCACAGAACTGGAAGAATTTTCTTAGGAAAAGATGCTGAAAATCCCTTAAACAAGAATAGAAAGATTATTGGTTGGCTACTAGTGATGAGTGAATACATTCAGCACTATTCGTTACTTGCACGAATAGTACACTATTCGAGATATTCGTTACTCGGTGAGTATATTCAGGTGACCTGCCCAGCATGTTTGGCACTTTATTTGCAGCCAATTAGAGTTGAGCGATACTTTCCGATATCCTAAAGTATCGGAATCGGAATGGTATCGCCGATATCACTAAAATATCGGCGATACCCGATACCGATACCGGAAGTCCCATGTAAGTCTATGGGAACAAAATATCGAAATAAAAAAAACCCATTCTTGCCTTGTTGGTTAATTGTACATGAAGGAAAACAAGAAAGAGTAATGTAGAATGTATTGGGGAAGGTTGAGGACTGGAGACATTAAAGGCATAGATGTTTAACCCAATCAAATGGAATAGCATAAATATTTTTTTTTTTAAAGATGTTCGGATTGACGAAGAAATTGACAATGTTGTTAACGTTTTTTCTATTTTGGCAAATATGTATATTACACAACTTCCATGCTCTTCATCTTCACCTTTTTAACTTTTCACACACTTTCTCCTTCATAATCTTCTGCAGCATCATCTTTTTCATCAAATTATTCTTCATCTTCACCTTCTTTATCTTCTTCTTAAACTTCTTGCTATTCATCTTTGTTAACATTACTCATATTCTTCTTATTAAACTATTATTCTTATTCATATTCTGCTTCATCTTCTTCATCATATTCTTATTTGTGACAGAGAATCCTGTACTTGTAATCTGTCAAAGTATGAATTTTTCATCCTTCCGTTCTTGCTGTCACAAAAGATTTAAATTACAACAGTATTTGTCCGTGTTCAGTTTAGCCTGCAGCAGCAGGCATTTTCCAGGGGCACCACGAGGAGGAATGGACTCACCCCCATACACTGCTTAGTCTTCTTCTGCTTAGAATTTAGAGCATATATTTTGCTCTTCATTTTGGTCTTATACTTCATGTTCTTCTGCTTTTAGATCTTCTGCTTATTGTTCTTGTGTCTCTTGTTCCGTATCTTGTATTTGTAGCACAATCTTGTACCAGCTGATGTTACTGGGACACGGTTACTAAGCAGGAGGTACCTGTGCTCCAAAGCACTACAAGGACCAGCAGACGTTGCTGGAACTCGGATACCGAGATGGAGGCACCTAGGCCAAAGGCACTGCGGAGAACCAGTTGACGGTACTGGAACCCGGAGGGGCAGCAGAAGGAAAAGAGCCAATGGCACAACCGAGGACCAGCTGACGTTACTGGGACACGGTTACTAAGCAGGAGGTACCTGTGCTCCAAAGCACTACCAAGGACCAGCAGACGTTGCTGGAACTCGGATACCGAGATGGAGGCACCTAGGCCAAAGGCACTGCGGAGAACCAGTTGACGGTACTGGAACCCGGACGGGTAGCAGAAGGTACAAGAGCCAATGCAAGTAACGAGGACCAGCTGACTGTGCTGGAACCCGGAGGGGCAGCAGAAGGAAAAGAGCCAATGGCACAACCGAGGACCAGCTGACGTTACTGAACCCCAGTAACACAGGAGCAAGTGTTGACTGTGCTAACAGCACTTCCGAGCAACAACTGGCGGTGTTGGAGCCCAGGGTCAAGGAGGATGTTTAAATACTAGATCAAGTAATTTCCTTGTTACCTGTCAATTTTAAATGTCTATACTTCAAACAAGAGAAAGATAACCTTTACTACCATAAGATGATGATTTCATTTAAACTAATATCTAGATAAATAAAGAATTGACAAACATAAACACATACATTAACATGTTGAACAGCAATGCAAACCACAAAATAAATTAGTTAAGGAATCTGCTATACGGTTGTACATAAAAGCATACAAGTACATATCTGAATCCATTAATGATGGATAAGTAACAGTATGTACACCATTTTTATTGTATAGACAATGAATGTCTGACTTCAAAACATCATCAGCATTACAAGTTATCTGTGATATTACTAAAATGTTCCATTTGCTGAATAATGTCACTAAATATTTTATACAAAATTATACAATTTCCATCATGTAATACTCATAATATGTGGCAATAATCATTTTTATTAACAAACATAACCTTTCAAAAGTGCATAGTGCATAGTGAAAATTGCTATTTATGGCTGACTGTGACTGTCGACTTGGAAGCATGACAACAGATAGATAAGGTATATATAGATGAGACTGCATAGCCACAGATGGTGAATGGCGATGTAATACTGTACCTCAATAAAGTGTGCGTCACTACTACATAATTTTTTTTTATATAGCTTTATAAACAGGGTACATGGATGTATGCTTGTGCCTTTGTTTTGACGCACAGACTGCCTTCCTGCTGAGACGCATTGGGTAGTGAACAGTTGTGTGCAGTGTTCACTGCAGTCTCTGCGGAATAACCACACTTAGACCTTATAACTTTTCAGAGTTTCTTTATCAATCTACCAAGATGAAGAAGGCAGGGAGTAAGGCACGTGGTCGTGGAGTTTCTTCAGGGAGAGGACGTGGGGATTCTGTGGCTGCTGCGGCCCCCAGTGACACAGCATCCACCAGTTTTCCCGTGAGCGTTCCTTTATGCGCACTTTTGTAGGAGCTCGGAGTACCCCCCTGCTGCGGGAAGAACAAATTGAAGCCGTTGTTGTTTGGATGTCAGCCAATGCATCGACTTCAATTGCTTCCACCTCCTCTCAGGACCACAGCACTGTTGGGCAACCATCTGTCTCTTCACCGCCTGGCAAATTGCCCAGGCAGTCAGAGAGTTCTGTACAGGAGCCAGCTGAGTGTCTGCTTCTGTTCTCAGAATCTATTGGCTTGCAAACAGGGGCCCAGCCAAGCAGCATTCTGTAATGTGAAGAGGGAGTATGCAGTGATGCGCAACAGCTGTGTCTCTCTGAATCTGAAGAGGCGGGTGAGACAGTGCCGATGGTCAGCACACCGCAGAACGCATCTGATGATGATGAGACCCAGGTGCCAGTTTCTGTTGAGCATGGTGCTGGCCAGACCACCCAACAGCAGGTGTTGGAAGAGGGTAGTGGAGATGATGAGGTCCAAGACCCAACATGGCATGAGGAACAGGAAGGTGGTGGGAGCAGCTCAGAGGAATAATAATAATATTTATTTATATAGCGCCATCATATTCCGCAGCGCTTTACAGTTTAGCCGTTTCAGAACACAAGTCATAAGTAACAACGTTAACAATACAATAATTTAAGCTAAATAAGTCGCCCCTGCTCGTGACAGCTTACAATGTACAATGAGATGGGGGAGATACAAAGTATAGGTGTTTATATACAATGGTGCATTTACAATGATGTTCCAGCCATCTTAAGGGACTGAGGGATGGAGATAGTGAATGGGCTAGAGACACACACACACTTACACAGAATACATAGAATGACTTTGATTAGTGAATGTGATAGGCCGCTCTGAACAAATGTGTTTTGAGGGAGCGCCTGAAACCATGCAAATGTGGATAGTCCTAATTTCTTGGGGTACAGCATTCCAGAGGATTGGCGTAGAGCAGGAGAAGTCTTGGAGTCGGGAGTGTGAGGTACGTATTAGTGCAGAGGTTAGTCGAAAGTCGTTTGCAGAGCGCAGCAGTCGGTTAGGCCGATAGATAGAAATGAGGGAGGAGATGTAGGAGGGGTGCTGCACTGTGGAGAGCTTTGTGGGTGAGAACCAGTACTTTGGTTGAAAGCTGGGAGAGGCCTAGAGAAATGGTTAGTGATAGAAGGAAGATAGAGGAAGACATTGCCCCAACGGTACAAACAGGAGGGAGAGTTAGGCTGCAGACTCGGTTGCCTGTAGCCTCCAGTTTGGCACCTGTTCGGAGCAGTTGTCTTCCAAAAGTCAAAACGTGCGCTCCCAGGACTTGCACTGCGTGGTCCTTTTTTCACACACTTGCACATGATATTTGCTATGTGAAATGCAAGCTGTGTAATTAAAAATTAAAAATAGCTAAAAGTGTCAGTCACCTCAATACCACAAATATGTGGAAACATGTGCGGACAAAGCACGTAGTTGAGTTACAAAGACACACTAGAGATGTAGGCCAACCTACAGCAGCACCTACATCTTCAGGTTGTGTTGAAGCCTCTTCATCGAGCTCACACACAGCTGGTTATGTTTCCTCACAGGATCGCCATGGAAGAACCTCGGCCACTGTTGTCCAGAGACAAACTGTTATTCCACACACAGCAGCAAGTTCCCTGTCATCCTCACACTCCCAGGCCACAAAACAGCCATCGGTAGCACAGGCATGGGATAAAAGACGGCCATACTCCGCAAACCATGCACGAGCACAGGCTCTGAATGCTGGCATTGCAAAACTCCTGTCCCTTGAAATGCTGTGATTCAGGCTGGTGGAGACAGACAGTTTCCGTAACTGAATATCATTGTCAATCCCACAATACAATGTGCCAAGCCGATTTCATTTCAGCAGGCAAGCCGTCCCTGGTCTGCAAAAGCATGTTGAGGGAAAAATTAAACATGAGCTACTAAAAGCCCTCAGTAGCAAGGTCCACCTGACCACCGATGCGTGGACCAGTACCCATTGTTATGATCTGCTACAACCAGTAAGGAAAGAAGGGAATTCTGTCCCTACAATACAACTAAGCTGAATCCCTACGATGTAACGGGGAACCTGATCCTGCGACCAGACCCGCTAAAGTCCTCATCTAGTGTGAACGAAGACC
Organism: Oophaga sylvatica; assembly: GCA_033576555.1. Classification (NCBI taxonomy): domain Eukaryota; kingdom Metazoa; phylum Chordata; class Amphibia; order Anura; family Dendrobatidae; genus Oophaga; species Oophaga sylvatica. Next base: position 55,806,122 of record JARQOD010000004.1, on the reverse strand, counting down.
TATAGTTGCGAGGGAGTAATCCCTACAAGATCTAGGGACTGTGAGAAAAGGTGGACACCTCCTAACATAAATTGTAGCATGGATAATTAAACAGAAAAATAAATACTTTGTGATCCTAACATCAAGCAAAACTGACAGATTAAGGCACCTAAGCACCCGGCTAGCTTAACAGTAGATAATACAATGAAGTCAAGCAAAGCCAGAAGGGCGGAGCCAGACTAAATAGGGAAAAAAGTCATGTGACCAGCAAACTGAAACAAAACCTAACAAGAGGGTTCTAACACCCATGGCCAGGGACAATACCTTTCCCTCACTGCCCATTGGGTCAATGTTGTGCAGCCGGGTACTGATCTTGCGAGTGGCGCTGTACGTGTTCTGCCAACTCCAAGGATTGCAGGAATCAAGTCTGTACACATTGATTCCTCCTCCTATTCCAGTTCCTCAGAATCATCGCTGCAGGAGCCGTCACGGTCTACCTCCACATGGACCCGTGAACGTTTACCTGTTGCGACCGATATGAGCACAGCCGTGTCCAAATGTCAACAGGCCATCCTGAAATTAATTTCCATGGGGAATCTTAGCCACACAGCGCAGGAGCTCTGTAATGCCATAAAGCAGGAGAGCGACGTGTGGTTTTTGGAAGAGAATCTACAGGCAGGCTTGGTAGTGTGTGACAATGGCCGAAATCTGGTGTCAGCTCTGGGCCTTGGCAACCTCACTCACATACCATGTCTGTCATATGTGCTCAACTTGGTCGTGCAGAGTTTTTTGAGGGACTATCCGGATCTTGATGCACTGCTGCACAAGGTCCGCCTAGAGTGCGCTCACTTGCGACGTTCCAGCATGGCCAGATCGCTGATTGCAGCTCTGCAACGCAGATTTCACCTTCATGAACATCGCATCATATGTGACGTACCCACCAGGTGGAATTCCTCGTTACATATGTTGGAGCGGTTGTGTGAGCAGCAGCCAACAGTAATGGAGTATCAGCTGCATCAGGCGCAGTCAACTCGCAATTTGCGCCGTTCACACTTCACCACTACTGAGTGGGCCTCTATAATAAGAATAATAATATTATTTATTTATATAGCGCCATAATATTCCGCAGTGCTTTACAGTTTAACAGTTTCAAAACACGAGTCATAAGTAACAACGTTAACAATACAATAATTAAAGCAAAATCAGCCGCCCCTGCTGGTGAAAGCTTACAATCTACAATGAGGTGTGGGAGATACAAAGTACAGGTGTTTATATACAATGGTGTTTTTACAATGATGGTCCAGCCATTTTAAGGAAGTGAGGGATGCATGGAGATAGTGAATGGGCTACACACACAGAATTACACATAGAATGACTTTGATTAGTGAATGTGATAGGCCACTGTGAACAAATGTGTTTTGAGGGAGCGCCTGAAACCATCCAAATTGCGGATAGTCCTAATTTCTTGGGGTAGAGCATTCCAGAGGATTGGCGCAGCGCGGGTGAAGTCTTGGAGTTGGGAGTGGGAGGTACGGATTAGTGCAGAGGTTAGTCGAAGGTCGTTTGCAGAGTGCAGCAGTCGGTTAGGCCGATAAATATAAATAAGGGAGGAGATGTAGGGGGGTGCTGCGCTGTGGAGAGCTTTGTTGGTGAGAACCAGTAATTAGAATTGGATCCTATAATGAATGGGCAGCCACTGCCAGTGTAATGAGTGGCGAATAACTCTATGAAGGATATCTGCCACGTTTTGCGTGCGTTTGATGAGTCAACGCGGATGGCGAGTGCAGATGATGCACTAGTCAGCCTGACTGTCCCCCTTATCTGCCTGTTTCAAAAAACACTGCAAGCACTAAGGCATGAGGTTTTGGAAGAGGTGGAGGATGAGGAGTCACAAATTCCATCACCTTCTGGACAGTCAGCGCAACGTGGTTCCTCACAAAGGGCTGGAGGACTTTCAAAGTACCATGCTGTATCAACAATTGAACCTCCAGAGTCGCTGTCTATATTTTCATAACCATTACAAACTTTTAATGTATTTACAAAGCACATAATGTACATTTTTTGTCTATCCTTTTGTAATGCTATTGTGTTTCCATAAACTGATGTTACAGAATTATGATACAAAGTTTTTAAATTTTGAGTTTTAAATTTTGTAAATTTATATGTATTTGAAGGACTTTGTGAGGAGGATGAGGAGGAGTCAATGGAGGAGGAAGACATCGCTCCAGAGGGAGGTAGACAATGCTCTAGTCAGTATGTAGACCAAGGGTGGGGTGATGCACAGCAGGCGGAGATGACGCCTCTTGCAGGGGACAACGTTTCTTGGCCAGTTGGGAGTCTGCAGCACATGGTTGATTTCATGCTGCAGTGGCTGAGAAACGACCGCCGCATCGAACACATTCACACCACGTCTGATTATTGGGTGTACACCCTCCTAGACCCTCGCTACCGGGACAACTTACAAAGCCTCATCACACCGTTGAACCGGGAGCGTAAAATGCGGAAGTACCAAGACACACTGGTGCAATCCATAATGTTCTCCATTCCAGCCGAGAGCACTGCTGCTGCTACTGATTTACAAAGCAGCTCTGTGCGTCGAGGCAGTGGAGACAGCTCTGCAACAAGAGGGAGCACGAGCAGCGCCTCTGCACAGGGCAAGAACAGTATGTTCCAAATGTGTCGAAGTTTTGTGGCAGCGCCACCAATGTCTACACCATCCGAGACGGCTCCAGTCAGCAGGAGGCAACATTTCCGTAAGATGGTTACAGACTACATGTCTTGCCCTCTCAGTGTACTCTCAGATGGCTCTTCCCCATTCAAGTTTTGTGTCTCTAAGCTGGATACATGGCCAGAGCTTAGCCAGTATGCATTGGAGGTGCTGGCTTGATCTGCTGCCAGTGTATTATCGGAGCGCGTCTTTACTGCTGCAGGTGGTGTACTAACAGACCGTTGCATGCGACTATCCTACGATAATGTAGAACGGCTTACTTTTCTGAAAATGAACTAGGCATGGATCTCGCCTGAATTTGCCTGTCCGGTTTCAGATTAACTAACTGGTTGGCAACGTTTTCCATGTCTCCTGTTATGTTCATCTTTCTACCACCTGAGCTATACTCCCTGGGCTACAACACTGCCAGTTGCTGCTCAGAAGTGTTGTGTCCACAGACCAATACACAAGCTATAGTGATAGTGGGGTTCAGTAACGCCTGCTGTTCCCCTGCTGTGTGTCCGGCAAAAATTACTGCTACCTAGCTACACATGTTTAAAAAAACATGACATGTTAAAGTGGCTAGTGCTACACATAGATATCAGGCTACACCCTTATTTCTAAGCTGTAAACAAGTGAAACGTCAAATTTAAAACCATTCAATGATTAGTGTTGGTAACAAATCTGTAACTAAATAATTGTGACATATTATGGCAGATATCCACATGTCTAACACAAATGCTAACACAAAAGCATACTTATGCTATAGGGTACTGATGGTGAACCTTCTCACTCCATAACTTTGACCAATCCAACTCACATCATGCCTCAAATGCTGCAATGTTGGAAGTGCATAATGTGGGTTGAACTTTGACAACAGCTGCAGTGCGAAGGTTATCCTTCTGTGTTCTTGGCTTTTAAATAAAAGCATACAAGTAAATATAATAATACATTGTTGATTAAGGGACATGATGTACACCTGTAATATTGTGCAAACAATGGATGTAGGACTATTCCTCTTCAACATTACTTATATTTGTGTCATTTGAAAAAATACATATTTTAGTTAAAAATTAAAAACCCATGTTCAGTAGCTGTGAAAGGCCCGTTTGTGTACTTCTATAGTGTTTGCAACCAATGTATTGTATACGGATGGAAGCGCGGACACTAATAGATTAGATTTATTTTAAATGGAATGTAGCAGAACCAATTGGAGATAAATGAAAAGGATGAGCCACTGAGACACGCTCAGCAGAGTACAAGCAGCAGTGCTTGAACAAGTAACTGGAGCGTGATCTGCACTCAAAAAAGTAAAAAACACAGACTGAAGTGAACACTGAAACACAACTGTCCACAATCTGTGAAAAGCTCCTTTCTGTACTTCTATAGTGTTTGCAACCAATGTATTGTATACGGATGGAAGCGCGTGACACTAATAGATTAGATTTATTTTAAATGGAATGTAGCAGAACCAATTGGAGATAAATGAAAAGGATGAGCCACTGAGACACGCTCAGCAGAGTACAAGCAGCAGTGCTTGAACAAGTAACTGGAGCGTGATCTGCACTCAAAAAAGTAAAAAACACAGACTGAAGTGAACACTGAAACACAACTGTCCACAATCTGTGAAAAGCTCCTTTCTGTACTTCTATAGTGTTTGCAACCAATGTATTGTATACGGATGGAAGCGCGTGACACTAATAGATTAGATTTATTTTAAATGGAATGTAGCAGAACCAATTGGAGATAAATGAAAAGGATGAGCCACTGAGACACGCTCAGCAGAGTACAAGCAGCAGTGCTTGAACAAGTAACTGGAGCGTGATCTGCACTCAAAAAAGTAAAAAACACAGACTGAAGTGAACACTGAAACACAACTGTCCACAATCTGTGAAAAGCTCCTTTCTGTACTTCTATAGTGTTTGCAACCAATGTATTGTATACGGATGGAAGCACATCACACTAATAGATTTGATTTTTTTCTAATATAATGGAGCTGCACCAATTCCACTAAATAAAATAAAAAAAATAAAAAAAAAGTGACACGTGCAGATGCCTACAAACAGCGGTGGATGCAGAGCAAACTGCAGCGTCACCTGCACTGTCACACACACACCTTGCACAGAGCTGTTAAAACAACACTGGCAAAATGAAGCTTTACACAGCGGTTGGTAAACTAGCCTGCCTCAAGCACAGTAGTACACAAAATCGCAATATCTAACTGTCCCTCAGAGTCAGCACAGCAGCGTTCTGTCCCTAACTGAGTTCACAGCACAGTGACGCTAAAATGGCTGCGGCGCCTTTTATAGTGCATTCTGACATCATTTCAGCAGCCAATCACAGCCATGCCATTAGTTAAGATGACCGCATCATTACAGGATGTGCCCACACTTCGTAGGATTCCTCATTGGCTGACTAAAATCACATTGCCTCTCAAAGAATTATGGGAACTTCCGATTCCGGTATACGATATTGAAAAAGTATCGGAATTAAGTATCGGAATTCCGATAACGCGAATATCGGCCGATACCCGATACTTGCGGTATCGGAATGCTCAACACTACAGCCAATGAACATGCTGGGCTTGCTTACCAATCACAGTAATGCCGCCACCATCTTTGGTGTGGCATTACTATGATTGGCTGGCCTTACAGCGTCATAGAGGATATTTAATCCCAGCTGGCACCATCTTGCGCACATTGCAGCTGGAAACAGCGCAGGGAGAGCGTAGTGTGAGTGTAGGGAGAGTGAAAGGAGTGTATATGGAAAGTTTGTAATTCCAAAAAGCTAGTTTAAGAGCTCATGAGAGTGAAGATTAGTTCTTTATTAGGTGGAGATAGCGTAGGGAGAGATTTAATAGGAGGGAGAGCGATAGGCAGGCACCTGGGTGTTATTACATCATCAATGCAAGTACATGCTGCAGATCTCTGCTAGTTTGCATTGTGTTGTATAGTTTAGGATTAGACTGTGGGATTAGGGAGAGATAGGCAGGGTTTCATCCACTAACATAATATACAAAGCAGCTCTTTTTAGAGCCAAATAATATTAGTACCAGCATATTCTAAACCAATTTTTTTTTAAAACTTTGCACATTGAGCAATGGTGAAACTTGTACTCCCTATCTCTACCTATTGTAACTGCAAAATGTATTGTATCGTCCCCATCACAGTGTCTTTCAGCTTGTATGATACAGACCCCTTGGGTAATTTTTTGAAAACTTTGCACATTGTACAATGGTGAAACTTGCACTCCCTATCTTTTTCAATGATAATTAACCCCTTCATGACCCAGCCTATTTTGACCTAAATGACCTGGCCATTTTTTGCAATTCTGACCAGTGTCCCTTTATGAGGTAATAACTCAGGAACGCTTCAACGGATCATAGCGATTCTGAGATTGTTTTTTCGTGACATATTGGGCTTCATGTTAGTGGTAAATTTAGGTCGATAATTTTTGCGTTTATTTGTGAAAAAAATGGAACTTTGGCCAAAATTTTGAAAATTTCACAATTTTCAAATTTTTAATTTTTATTCTGTTAAACCAGAGAGTTATGTGACACAAAATAGTTAATAAATAACATTTCCCACATGTCTACTTTACATCAGCACAATTTTGGGAACAACATTTTTTTTTGTTAGGAAGTTATAAGGGTTAAAAGTTGACCAGCGATTTCTCATTTTTACAGCAAAATTTACAAAACCATTTTTTTTAGGGACCACCTCACATTTGAAGTCACTTTGAGGGGTCTATATGGCAGAAAATACCCAAAAGTGACACCATTATAAAAACTGCACCCCTCAAGCTACTCAAAACTACATTCAAGAAGATTATTAACCCTTCAGGTGCTTCACAGGAACTAAAGCAACGTGGAAGGAAAAAATGGACATTTTAATTTTTCCAACCAAATTTTTCTTTTAGCATCAATTTTTTCATTTTTGCATGGGCAACAGGATAAAATGGACCCTAAAATTTGTTGGGCAATTTCTCCTAAGTACAAAGATACCTCATATGTGGTCATAAACCACTGTTTGGGCGCACGGCAGGGCTCAGAAGGGAAGGAGCGCCATTTGACTTTTTAAATGGAAAATATGCTGGAATATTTAGCGGTTGCCATGTCGCATTTGGAGAGTCCCTGTGTGCCTAAACATTGGAGCTCCCCCACAAGTGACCCCATTTTGGAAACTAGACCCCCCAAGGAACTTATCTAGATGCAGAGTGAGCACTTTGAACCCCCAGGTGCTTCACAAATTGATCTGTAAAAAAAAGAAAGTACTTTTTTTTTCACAAAAATTTTCTTTTAGCCTCAGTTTTTTCATTTTCACATGGGTAACAGGATAAAATGGATCCTAAAATTTGTTGGGCAATTTCTCCTGAGTACACCGATACCTCATATGTGGTCATAAACCACTGTTTGGGTGCACGGCAGGGCTCAGAAGGGAAGGAGCGCCATTTGACTTTTTGAATGGAAAATATGCTGGAATATTTAGCGGTTGCCATGTCGCATTTGGAGAGTCCCTGTGTGCCTAAACATTGGAGCTCCCCCACAAGTGACCCCATATTGGAAACTAGACCCCCCAAGGCACTTATCTAGATGTAGAGTGAGCACTTTGAACCCCCAAGTGCTTCACAAATTGATCCGTCAAAAAAAGAAAGTACTTTTTTTTTTTCAAAAAATTTTTATTTTAGCCTCAGTTTTTTCATTTTCACATGGGCAACAGTATAAATTGGATCCTAAAATTTGTTGGGCAATTTCTCCTGAGTACACAGATACCTCATATGTGGTCATAAACCACTGTTTGGGCGCACGGCAGGGCTCAGAAGGGAAGGAGCGCCATTTGATTTTTTGAATGGAAAATTAGCTTCAGTCGTTAGCGGACACCATGTCATGTTTGGAGAGCCCCTGTATGCCTAAACTTTGGAGCTCCCCCACAAATTACCCCATTTTGGAAACTAGACCCCCTAAGAAACTTATGCAGATGCACAGTGAGCACTTTGAACCCCAGGTGCTTCACAAAAGTTTATAACGCAGAGCCGTGAAAATAGAAAATCATTTTTTTTTCTCAAAAAATGATTATTTAGCTCCCTATTTTTAATTTTCACAATGGTTACAGGAGAAATTGGACCCCAAAAGTTGTTGTCTAATTTGTCCTAAGTATGCTTGTACCTCACATGTGGGGAGAACCACTGTTTGGGCACACGTCAGGACTTGGAAGGGATGTAGTGACGCTTTGAAATGCCGACTTGATGGAATGGTCTGCGGACGGGCAGAGCCCCTGATGTGCCTAAACAGTAGAAACCCCCCACAAGTGACCACATTTTGTAAACTAGACCCCTCAAGGAACTTAACTAGATGTGTGGTGAGCACCTTGAACCCCCACGTGCTTCACAGAAGTTTGTAATGCAGAGCCGTGAAAATAAAAAATCATTTTTTTCCTCAAAAACTGATTTTTTTAACTCGCAATTTTTTATTTTCACAAGGGTAACAGGAGAAATTGGACCACAAAAGTTGTTGTACAGTTTGTCCTGAGTACACTGGTACCCCATATGTGGGGGGGAACCACTGTTTTGGCGCATGGGAGAGCACAGAAGGGAAGGAGCGCCATTTTGGAATGCAGACTTGATGGAATGTTCTGTGGGCGTCATGTTGCGTTTGCAGAGCCGCTGATGTGCCTAAACAGTAGAAACCCCCCACAAGTGACCCCATTTTGGAAACTAGACCCCCAAGGAGCTTATCTAGATGTGTAGTGAGCACTTTGAACCCCCAAGGGCTACACAGAAGTTTATAACGCCGGGCCATGAAAATAAAAAAATCATATTTTTTCCACAAACATGATCTTTTAGTCCCCAATTTTTTTATTTTCCCAAGGGTAACAGGAGAAATTAGACCTCAAAAGTTGTTGTCCAATTTGTCCTGAGTACGCTGATATCCCATATGTGGGAGAAAACTACTGTATGGGCACACTTCGGGGCTCGGAAGGGAAGTAGTGACGTTTTGAAATGCAGACTTGCTGGAATGGTCTGCGGGCGTCATGTTACGTTTGCAGAGTCCCTGATGTGCCTAAACAGTATAAACTCCCACAAGTGACCCCATTTTGGAAACTAGACCCCGCAAGGAACTTATCTAGATGTGTGGTGAGCACTTTGAACCCCCAAGTTCTTCACAGAAGTTTATAACGCAGAGCCGTGAAAATAAAAAATCATTTTTTTTCCACAAAAATAACTTTTTAGTCCCCAATTTTTTTTTCCCAACAGTAACAGGAGAAATTAGACCCCCAAAGTTGTTGTGCAATTTTTCCCGAGTACGCTGATACCCCATATGTGGGGGTAAACCACTGTTTGGGCACACGTCGGGGCTTGGAATAAAGGGAGCACTGTTTGACTTTTTGAACGCAAAATTTGCAGGAATCAATGGTGGCGCCATGTCGCGTATGGAGACCCCCTGATGTGCGTAAATAGTGGAAACCCCTCAATTCTAACTCCAACCCTAACCCCAACATACCCCTAACCCCAACCCTAACCCTACACACCCCCAACCTTAATACAAACTCTAACCATAACCCCAACACACCCCTAACCCTAATCCCAACTCTAACCATAAACCTAACCACAAGCCTAACCCTAATCACAACCCTAACCCCAAAACACCCCTAACGCTTATCCTAACTCTAACCCTAACCACAAACCTAACCCTAATCCCAACCCTAACCCTAATTCCAACCCTAACCCTAATTCCAACTCTTACCCTAGTTCTAACCCTAACCCTAGTTCTAACCCTAAGGCTGGGTTCATATTGCGTTTTACCAGCCCGTTCAACACGTAGCGTTGACGGGCTGGTAACAGTATAGCATAACGCGATCGCGTTATGCTATACCCGCTAGTGCAGAGGAATCAGCGATGATTCATCTGTGCTAGCGGTGATGGAGCCCAGACGCTGCAGCCTGCGTCCAAGGCTCTGTCACTGAATGACGACACGTCGCGAACGCATGCCGCTTCATGGCATGCGTTGCGATGCGCACACAAATGGGGTGAATGGCAGCGTTAACGGACTGCGTTACACCGCTTTATACCGTGGTGAAACGCAGTCCATCTAACGGACTGCCATAATGCAATATGAACCCAGCCTGACCCTAAGGCCCCGTGCACACGTTGCAGATTCACTTGCGGATTTTTCTAAAATCCGCAGGTAAAACGACCTGCCTTTTACCTGCGTATTTAGCGCGGATTTGCTGCGGTTTTTCTCTGCGGTTTTACGCCTATAATGGAATAGGTGTAAAATCGCTGCGGAATCCGCACAAAGAATTGACATGCTGCGGATTTAAAACCGCAGCAAATCTGCGCTGAAAAATCTGCAGCATGTGCACAGCGTTCTTTTTTACCATTTATTTGCATTGTACTGTACATGGTTTCTGGATGTGCTGTGGATCCGCAGCGCCAAATCCGCTGCGGATCCGCAGCGAAATCAGCTGCGGATCAGCAGCAAATCAGCTGCGGATCAGCAGCGAAATCCGCTGCGGATCAGCAGCGAAATCCGCTGCGGATCAGCAGCGAAATCAGCTGCGGATAAGCAGCGAAATCCGCTGCGGATCAGCAGCGAAATCAGCTGCGGATCAGCAGCGAAATCAGCTGCGGATTAGCAGCGAAATCCGCTGCTGATCCGCAGCTGATTTCGCTGCTGATCCGCAGCTGATTTCGCTGCTGATCCGCTGCTGATTCGCTGTTGATTTCGCTGCTGAATCGCAGCGAAATCAGCAGCGGATCAGCAGCGAAATCAGCTGCGGATCAGCAGCGAAATCCGCTGCGGATCAGCAGCGAAATCCGCTGCGGATCAGCAGCGAAATCAGCTGCGGATCAGCAGCGAAATCAGCTGCGGATCCGCAGCAAAATCCGCAACGTGTGCACAGGGCCTAATAGGAAAAAAAAAAATTCTTTATTATTTGTCCCTACCTATGACAGGGGGGGGTTCACTTACTTTTTTTTATTTTGATCACTGTGACAGTTTATCAGTGATCAAAATAAATTTTTTGACTGTGCAGGGCGCACTGCGCATGCGCCAGCCGGCGGGCGCACTGCGCATGCGCCCGCCATTTTCCAAGATGGCGGCGCCCATGAAGAATCCCGGGCAGCCGCCGGGAAGGATCCAGGGACATCGGTGGACCGGGAGAGGTGAGTATGGGGGTCGGAAGTGAGGGGGGGGATCGGAAGGTGGGGGCAGCGGAGGCCAGGACGAGGGGAGCTTTTAGTGACGGCGGTGACCGACCGCTGCCATCTTTCGTGTGGCGGCGGCAGATCGCCGCCGTGAATCCGTGTGGGGGGGGTCAGGGCTCGGTGTCCAGCCATGGCAGATGCTATTGCAGCATCGGCCATGGCTGGATTGTAATATTTCACCAATTATATTGGTGAAATATTACAGATTGCTCTGATTGGCTGTTTCACTTTTAACAGCCAATCAGAGCGATCGTGGCCACGGGGGGGGTTAAGCCAACCCCCCTGTGGTGAAGCACAAAGGGTCCTGTGCCGGCAGGTCGGGTGACCTTTCAGTGACCCCGGTCACCCGACCCACAGGAACGCGATCCTTTCATGACGCCACATAGGCGTCATGGGTCGGATTGGCACTGACTTTCATGACGCCTACGTGGCGTCACAGGTCGGGAAGGGGTTAATAACTGTAAAATGTATTGAGAGGTCCCCATCACAGTCTCTGTCAGCATGTATGGTACAGACCCCTTGGGGTACTTTTTGGAAACCTTTGTACATTGTGTAATGATCAAATTTCTACTCTCAATCTCTATATATTCTATTATTATAATTTTTTTTATTGTGCTGCACTTCTCACGGTCTCTTTAAGCGTGTATCTGCTAGCATGATGTTGATTTTTAGGTCTTCAAGCGGAGATTTTGGAACGTCAATGCATTAATATGCTTCATACAATTCTTCAAGTTTTAACCTTACACAGAATAATAATATGAGTAATGAAACATGATCTATATATATGCTGCTAGTTCAAAAATCTTACCCACATACCCCTTTAAAAAAGGGAAATTTGACATAAAATCTCTGATAGCATACACCACTCATATGCTCCTCATATACACAGCACCCCAATAGGTGGGTGGAATGCATAGACACAAAATCTGTATCTGAGAGTGAAATCACTGGCCCTTCCCCTGTGTTTCGGCCTTCTCAATCTGCTGTCCACAAAGCAGGCGCTGATGCCTCATGCCCACAACATGCAGTTGTGTGTAGCCCTGGTGTGAAGGCACACGCAGTACCCTGGAGAAAGTGCGGAGAGATAGCAGTTTAATGCTCAATAAACATTCACTCCAACACACACTTAGACACACCCCTAGGGTATAAAAGCTAGTGAGATGTAGCCAGTTGAGTTCAGTTCAGTCAGGAGTCGGTTTCCTGTCTTAGGACAGGGCAGTCTAGCTTGGACTTGGAGGGAGGAAGTAGTCCAGCCTGAGCCTGTCAGCAGTTCAGAAAGTGGAGGCTAGTAAAGGTGAGCCAGTTCACCTCAGCCTGGTCAGAGCTGCGCCCCACTAGAAGACAGACGGAGACATCTTTTGAGAAAGAAAAGTTAGTTGCAGATACTTCAGTCGCCTGTCCCAAGGACAGTAAGGTTCAGTTGACGTGCTCCTGCCTAGAAGAATACTGAGATTCTGTCAGCAAGCTCCAAGAAAGAAGTAAGGAAGGATTGACTTATATGACCTTAGGAAGTGTGGAGTGCTTATGCTACAAGCGCGGACAAGGCGAAAGGCACAGTGGAAGGATTCTTAGAAGTGCATTAGGATTGGACTATCCTGCACAATTTCACCGGTCACTGGGGACCGAAGCGTCACTATTGCTTCAGGCATAGTGATAGGAAAACCAGAGGCTTACTGGACCTTAGGTCGCGGCAAGCAGCCTTGGAGTGTCAGTACGTAACAGGGGTCAGGTGGAATAGGAACTTTGAGCCTGATCAGCAAAAGTAAGAACCTAGTTCCATCACTGGAAGGCTCCGACCACAAAACTGACCGGGCAGTACAGCTAAGGAGTTAGCTGGAGTTGTTGGAGTGAACTACGCTTTATGCTGGTTGGACTCATTACCATTGTGGAAGTAAAGGAGGCCCCTAACTTGTTCAGCTGCTACCTCAAAGCACATTCTCCATTGGACCAGCCTCCCTGGGACCTGCCTTATCATCTGACAAGTAAAAGGTATGGAAAGACGCTGAAGAGTGTGAGACTGTGTTATTTATCTGCACCCGACTTCATTAACTTCATAGACTTTGAGGAACCAGTCCCACCTGTAGGGGACCCGTCATCTAGCTGCATAACATCCCCTCAGAGATCTACAGCAGCGCTGGTCTCAGTGATCAGAGAACTACAGGTGGCGTCACGAACTGTATATATATACCTATCCCCTGTAAATATTCCCCCCAAATATACGCCTGACCGCCAGGGCCACAGACCGAGCCACCGCTACCTGTGACAACCCCATAGACTTCCATGGGCTCGGCTCTGGGTACCCCATTGCCCTGGTAACCCACAATTGTGGTGCGTGGTCGAGACAGTTGCACAGACACAACTATCAGCAACCACGTCCAGTTCATTGTCCCAGTGCAGCATTCAGTTGTCCCTTGTCAGCATATATGTCTGTTCACAAATTGTTAGCTAGGGCATACATATTTGTTAGCACTTTACATTGTTTGGTGCTGGATAAAGACCATTGCTGGCTTTTCCAGGCTCCCAAATGAGACTTGTATCTCTTTATTAAACTGACGTTTCCATTAAATTTTCTAAATTTGGGTCCTAAAAAAAATGGTGGAGGGATATTGGCCAGTTATGTACATTTTAAGCACGTCTAAGAGACTGAGTAAATACGCTTCACAGACCTATTCATGCCGCAGCCTTACACATATTGGAACATGGTCATTGCCACGCTAAGTCCTTTAACTGAGCTCTGTAGCACTGCCTGTCATCTGAGTAAGGGTATGTGCACACGTTGCGGATTTAGATGCGTTTCTGCAGCGCTTTTGGATGCACGGAAACGCATCAAACATGCAGTGCACTGTACAGCCAATTCAAATCTATGGGAAGCGCAGGTTTGTTGTGCACATGCTGCGGAAAAAAATGCAGTGTTTTATTTTCCGCAGCATGTCAATTCTTTGTGTGGATCTGCAACGTTTCTGCACCCATTGACTTGCATTGAGTCAGGCACATCCGCAGCAAAGCCGCATATCTACGGTATAAAAGATCTGCGGTTTTGCTGCGGATGAAATGCTGCAGATCGGGAGGAGGGAAGTGTGTGGTCGGAGTGTGGGCGGTGACTGTGTGTATGGTGTGTGCAGGGCACTGTGTGTTGTGTGTGTGTGTGTGTGTGTGTGTGTGTGTGTGTGTGTGTGTGTGTGTGTGTGTGTGTGTGTGTGTGTGTGTGTAAGCAGCCATTGTCTGATGGAACTACTGCTCCCATCCGGCAATGAATGCTCACAGTGACAGCATTGCTGATGATGGGAACGTAGTCCCATCAGACAATGGCTGTGATGTGATCAATAGTAAAAAAAATTAAAAAAAACATACAGAACATACATTACATACAGTACAGACCAAAAGTTTGGACACACCTTCTCATTTAAAGATTTTTCTGTATTTTCATGACTATGAAAATTGTAAATTCATCAAGAGAATGCCAAGAGTGTGCAAAGCAGTCATCAAAGCAAATGGTGGAAGCTTTGAAGAACCTAGAATATAAGACAGAATTTCAGTTAAAAAAGGGGGAGAAGCAAGCACTGCATATGGTCAGCATGCAATACATAAAGTGCATATGCACATATTGGTTTCTAACTGTATTTAAAAATGAGACATTTGGCAAATAATTGATCAATTCTTTGAGCCACCCCACCACGACAAAGCATTCTCATATGGGGCAGTCCAAAAGTACCTGAAGCATTGCTGAATCACTCCCATGGTGCCAGTAAGGCAAGCGCAGGTAAAAGCCGACCAGGTCCATGGATGGACATTTCAGATCTGACTTCTACACTGCCAAACCAGCAGCCACAGATGAAGGGTGAAACAGGCCCAGACACAGGTGCACAATCAAATAGAGCCTAAGGCAGGGCAGGGCAGGGCTGCTGTATGTGTGTACAGCAGCCTAGGTCAATCACCAAAAATAACAGATAGAATGGCGTGCATAACCCAGCTCGCACGGCAATAAGTGGTGGTCAGCCACAAACCAATATCAAGTAAAAAAGGCGAGAAGCCAGCGCTGCATATGGTCAGCATGCAATACATAAAGTGCATATTAATTATTATTATTATTATTAATTATTATTTATTATCATAGCGCCATTTAATCCATGGCACTTTACACGTGAGATGCGGTATACATAATAAATACAAGTACAGTAATCTTAGACAATACAAGTTACGACTGGTACAGTAGGAGAGAGTACCCTGCCCGTGAGGGCTCACAATCTACAAGGGATGGGTGAGGATACAGTAGGCGAGGGTAGAGCTGGCCATGCAGCGGTTTGGTGGATCTGTGGTTACTGCAGGTTGTAGGCTTGTCGGAAGAGGTAGGTCTTCAGGTTCTTTTTGAAGGTTTCCATGGTAGGCGAGAGTCTGATATGTTGTTGTAGAGAGTTCCAGAGTAGGGGGGATGCACGGGAGAAATCTTGTATGCGATTGTGGGAAGAGGAGATAAGAGGGGAGTAGAGAAGGAGATCTTGTGAGGATCGGAGGTTGCGTGCAGGTAGGTACCGGGAGACGAGGTCACAGATATATGGAGGACACAGGTTGTGGATGGCTTTGTATGTCATGATTAGGGTTTTGAACTGGAGTCTTTGTGTAATGGGGAGCCAGTGCAGGGATTGACAGAGGGGAGAGGCTGGGGAATAGCGGGGGGACAGGTGGATTAGTCGGGCAGCAGAGTTTAGAATAGATTGGAGGGGTGCAAGAGTGTTAAAGGGGAGGCCACAGAGCAGGAAGTTGCAGTAGTCGAGGCGGGAGATGATGAGGGCATGGACTAGGGTTTTTGCAGATTCTTGGTTGAGGAATGTACGGATACGTGAGATATTTTTGAGTTGAAGTCGGCAGGAGGTGGAGAGGGCTTGGAAATGTGGTTTAAAAGAGAGATCAGTGTCAAGGATAACCCCGAAGGCAGCGAGCTTGTGGGACTGGAAAGAGTGGGCAGTCGTTTACATTAACTGATAAGTCCATTGGAGGGGTTGTGTGAGATGGGGGAAAGATGATGAATTCTGTTTTGTCCATATTAAGCTTTAGGAATCTAGCAGAGAAAAAGGATGAAATAGCGGACAGACATTGAGGGATTCTGTTTAGTAGGGAGGTGATATCTTGTCCAGAGATGTAGATCTGTGTGTCATCAGCATAGAGGTGATATTCAAAGCTATGAGATTCTATGAGCTGTCCGAGGCCGAAGGTGTAGATGGAGAAGAGCAGGGGCCCTAGGACTGAACCTTGCGGGACTCCCACAGATCGAGGGTGCTGTGAGGAGGTGATGTGTGAGTGGGAGACGCTGAATGTCCGGTCTGTTAGGTATGACGCGATCCAAGATAGGGCCAAGCCTGTGATACCAAGAGATGAGAGGGTCTGTAGTAATAGGGAATGGTCCACTGTGTCAAAGGCAGAAGACAGGTCCAGGAGGAGGAGGACAGAGTAGTGTCGCTTGGCCTTGGCAGATAGTAGGTCATTGGTGACCTTAGTTAGGGCAGTTTCAGTGGAGTGGTGTGGCCGGAAACCAGATTGTAGGTGGTCGAGGAGGGAGCAAGATGAGAGGTGGGAGGACAGTTCAAGATGGACGTGTTGTTCCAGTAGTTTTGAGGCATAGGGGAGAAGTGATATAGGGCGATAGCTAGATACAGAGGATTGGTCAAGAGAGGGCTTTTTGAGGATAGGTGTGATTGAGGCATGTTTAAAGCTTGAGGGGAAAACACCAGTTGTTAGTGATAGGTTGAAGAGATGGGTTAGGGTTGGGATGAACACTGTGGTGAGGTTTGGGATGAAGTGGGATGGGATTGGGTAAGTGCACAGGTAGTGAGATGTGATCTTGAGAGTAGGGTGGAGAGTCGATCTTCTGTAATGGTGAAGAAGTGGGTTTTGGAGGAGGAGGGCAGGGCAGTTAGGAGGAAGGGCTCTGGGGGTTGTTGACCAAAACTGTGTCTGATGTTATCAATCTTCTCCTTGAAAAATGAGGCAAAGTCTCCAGCTGAGATGAGGGGGGAGGGAGGAGGTGCTAGGGGGCGGAGGAGAGAATTGAAGGTGTTGAATAACTGTTTGGGGTTGTGAGACAGGGAGGATATGAGAGATGAGAAGTAGGTTTGTTTAGCTGCAGCGAGTGTGGTCTTGAAAGTAGTGAGGGACTGTTTGAATGTGATGAAGTCCTCATTGGAGTGCGATCTTTTCCATCTCCGCTCAGCAGCCCTGGAGGCTCGCCTCAGTTCTTTGGTCAGGCTGGTGTGCCAGGGCTGTCTGTTGATTTTGCAAGCTTTGGTATGTGTGAGAGGGGCAACCGATTCCAGAACTACAGCTATTGTGGTGTTATATAGAGCGGCAGCGGCATCCGCATTGTGTAGGGAACTTATGTCTGTAAGAGGGAGGAGGGATTCGGACAGTGAGTGTAGATCGAGTTGTTTAAGGTTTCTGCGAGGGTGTGCAAGTTTGTGGGTGGGGATTGTGGACCTGGAGAGGAGAGAGAAGAAAATGTAAGTAGGTTGTGGTCAGAAAGAGGAAGAGGTGAGTTAGAGAGGTTAGATAGGGAACAGAGGCGGGTGAAGATGAGGTATAGTGTGTGGCCATCTTTGTGAGTGGCTGCAGAAGACCACTGAGTGAGGCTGAAGGAGGAAGTGAGGGATAGAAGTTTAGTGACAGCTGAGAGGGAAGTGTCGGTGGGGATGTTGATGTCCCCCAAGATGACGGTGGGGATGTCGGTGGAAAGGAAATGAAGTAGCCAGGTGGTGAAGTGGTCAAAGAAGGTGGTGGCTGGTCCTGGGGGCGGTAAATGACAGTTAGTTGAAGGTTGGAGGGGGAGTAGATGCGTACAGAGTGCACCTCAAAGGAAGGGAGAGTAACAGAGGGTGGCAGTGGGATGTGGGAGAAGGAGCAGTTATCTGACATGAGAAAACCAACTCCTCCACCATGCTTGCTGCTGGGGCGAGGGGTGTGGGAAAGGTGGAATCCACCATAGAAGAGTGCAGCAGGAGAGGCTATGTCAGAGGGGGTGAGCCAGGTTTCAGTGATGGCGAGGAAGGATAGTTTGTTATTAATAAAAGATCATGTGCATATGCACATATTGGTTTCTAACTGTATTTAAAAATGAGACATTTGGCAAATAATTGATTAATTCTTTGAGGCACCCCGCCACGACAAGGCATTTTCATATGGGGCAGTCCTACTCTATGTTTTTATATTCGCTGTGCCATTACGGCCTCCTAAATGTATTAAAAGCAAGACTGCAAAAAAGATTTTTTGCAAAATGCAAAAGTACATGAAGCATTGCTGAATCACTCCCATGGTGCCAGTAAGGCAAGCGCAGGTAAAAGCCGACCAGGTCCATGGATGGACATTTCAGATCTGACTTCTACACTGCCAAACCAGCAGCCACAGATGAAGGGTGAAACAGGCCCAGACACAGGTGCACAATCAAATAGAGCCTAAGCAGGGCAGGGCTGCTGTATGTGTGTACAGCAGCCTAGGTCAATCACCAAAAAAAACAGATAGAATGACGTGCATAACCCAGCACGCACGGCAATAAGTGGTGGTCAGCCACAAACCAACATCAAGTAAAAAGGGGGAGAAGCAAGCACTGCATATGGTCAGCATGCAATACATAAAGTGCATATGCACATATTGGTTTCTAACTGTATTTAAAAATGAGACATTTGGCAAATAATTGATCAATTCTTTGAGCCACCCCGCCACGACAAGGCATTCTCATATGGGGCAGTCCTACTCTACGTTTTTTATATTCGCTGTGTCATTACGGCCTCCTATTTTCAGTTGTTACACACTTTTTTGTTAAGTATATAATTCCACATGTGTTAATTCATAGTTTTGATGCCTTCAGTGTGAATGTACAATTTTCATAGTCATGAAAATACAGAAAAATCTTTAAATGAGAAGGTGTGTCCAAACTTTTGGTCTGTACTGTAAAACATACAGAACATACATATAACATACAACACATAACATAGAGTACATACTTACCAAACACTAGTCCCCGATGCCCTCATCTCCTTTAATAAAAATAAAATAAAAAACAACCTACAGTCATGGCCAAAAGTCTTGAGAACGACACAAATATTATATTTTCACATGATCTGCTGCCCTCGGTTTTTATGTGTGTTTGACAGATGTTTTTATCACAGACAGAAATATAATAATTGCAAACATATGAGTAACAAAAGGCTTATATTGACAGTTGAATGAGTTAATGCAGCAAGTCAATATTTGCAGTGTTGACCCTTCTTCTTCAGGACCTCTGCAATTCTCCCTGGCATGCTCTCAATCAACTTCTGGACCAAATCCTGACTAATAGCAGTCCATTCTTGCACAATCAATGCTTTCATTTTGTCAGAATTTTTAGGTTTTTGTTTGTCCACCCGTCTCTTGATGATTGACCACAAGTTCTCAATGGGATTAAGATCTGGGGAGTTTCCAGGCCATGGACCCAAAATCTCTATGTTTTGTTCCCTGAGCCATTTAGTTATCACCTTTGCTTTATGGCAAGGTGCTCCATCATGCTGGAAAAGGCATTGTTGATCGCCAAATTGCTCTTGGAGGGTTGGGAGAAGTTGCTCTTGGAGGACATTCTGGTACCATTCTTTATTCATGGCTGTGTTTTTAGGCAAGACTGTTGAGAGCCGATTCCCTTGGCTGAGAAGCAACCCCACACATGAATGTTTTCAGGATGATTAACAGTTGGCATGAGACAAGACTGGTGGTAGCGCTCACCTTGTCTTCTCCGAATGAGACGTTTTCCTGATGTCCCAAACAATCGAAAAGGGGATTCATCAGAGAAAATAACTTTACCCCAGTCCTCAGCAGTCCACTGCCTGTACCTTTTGCAGAATATCAGTCTGTCCATGATGTTTTTTCTGGAGAGAAGTGGCTTCTTTGCTGCCCTCCTTGAGACCAGGCCTTGCTCCAAGAGTCTCCGTCTCACAGTGCGTGCACATGCACTCACACCTGCCTGCTGCCATTCCCGAGCAAGCTCTGCACTGCTGGTAGCCCGATCCCGCAGCTGAAACACTTTTAAGGACGGTCCTGGCGCTTGCTGGTCTTTCTTGGGCGCCCTGAAGCCTTTTTGGCAACAATGGAACCTCTCTCCTTGAAGTCTTGATGATGCGATAGATTGTTGACTGAGGTGCAATCTTTCTAGCTGCGATACTCTTCCCTGTTAGGCCATTTTTGTGCATTGCAATGATGACTGCACGTGTTTCTTTAGAGATAACCATGGTTAACAGAAGAGAAACAATGATGCCAAGCACCAGCCTCCTTTTAAAGTGTCCAGTGGTGTCATTCTTACTTAATCATGACAGATTGATCTCCAGCCATGTCCTCATCAACACCCACACCTGTGTAATGGAGCAATCACTGAAAAGAGGTTAGCTGGTCCTTTTAAGGCAGGGCTGCGATGATGTTGAAATGTGTTTTGGGGTATAAAGTTAATTTTCTAGCCAAATATTGACTTTGCAACTAATTGCTGATAAGCTGATCACTCTTTATAACATTCTGGAGTATATGCAAATTGCCATTAGAAAAAGTGAAGCAGTAGACTTTGTAAAAATTAATATTTGTGTCATTCTCAAAACTTTTGGCCATGACTGTATACTTACTTTTCTGCTGTGATCCAGTTATTAACGAGTGTCCCACGACGATATCCGGTGTAGAACACTGACATCGGGTGATGTCATGCTCTACAAGGGCCCAAGGATGAACTGACAGGGGAGGTAATCCTCCGCGATGTATATCCCTTCACCACTGCCGGGAGAGAGGTCACTTAAGTTAATTCTCTCAACCGGCAACCCTGTGTGAGAAAATTCCCAAGCAGTATTGCCGGAAAGTGAGAGAATGAACTCACATAACCTCTTCAGTAATACACTGCAGGAGGATTGCCTCCTGTCAGTTCATCACTGGGAGGCCCTATAGAGCAGTGACATCATCCGATGTCACTGTTCTATGGGGGAGATTGTCGTGGGACACTCGTTATTAGTCAGACTGCGTATGACAGGGAGTACATGGTTGGTTTATTATTTTACTTTTTATTACAGGAGACCGAGGGCGTCGCATGGATTAGGCGTGCAATAAAAATATGAAAAACCGTGTCGTGTTTTATTTCATTAAAATACATTATTCTTATGTGTGTGTGTTTTTTAACCCTTTCATATTATAAGATTACTAATGGATAGGTGTCTTATTGACTCCTCTCCATTATTAACCGGGCAATGCAAAGGCTTTCCCTCTCTGGACTTGAAAATTGCGCGGGAGCCCACGCAATTTTTTTTTCCATTTAAGGCTGGGGTCACACTATACGAGAAACTCACACGAGTCTCGCACCTCAATCACAGAGCAGGTGCATTTATACGGAGACTTGACTACACACGGGTGGATTATATTTATCATCAGTAGTCATTTAGGACAACATTGGATCATTCAGAGATCCACAATGAACTTCTGGAGTGAGTTTGCTGCACTGAAAGTAAAGGGGCCGAACAATATTGCACGCCCCACTTTTCAGTTTTTGTATTTCCACAAAAATTTAAAATAACCAATAAATTTCGTTCAACTTCACAATTGTGTCCCACTTGTTGATTCTTCACCAAAAATTAACATTTGGTATCTTTATGTTTGAAGCATGATATGTGGGAAAAGGTTGAAAAGTTCCAGGGGGCTGAATACTTTCGCAAGGCACTGTAAGGAAAGTTGAACCTTTTTTTTTCGTATGTTTGCTTCCTTAGCGGGCGAATCCCCACAGCAACACGGACTGTGCCATATTTTTTTGTTTTGTTATCCCGTTAGACCAAAAAGGCTTTGTTTATGTTGCTGACGCTGCCCTGGATTATGCTGTACCTAAATAAAGCAGTGTAAAATTTAAAGAGGCAGCGTTCTTACGTCTATTTCTATTAGAAGCCGGGTGAGCCGATCGACAACACCACTGATACACTTTCCCAGGCAAAGGAGGCCGAGTAAATGAAACTACTGCGGCCAGGACAGTTGTTGCCAACAGTGCTGCGGTGCTACTATTAGATGCTCGCACATTTTTTGCCATGATATTGGATGTTTTTTTTCTCTTATGCAACTACTTCTGCTGCTATTAACACATTTTGCTTTAACATACATTTTGGATACAAGCATAATCCTAAAGTCATTTATAAAAATTGTTTACCACACTTAGCCATCCCTGGAGAAATATAGAACTAATCAGAAATGCTCGGCAAGGGTACAAGCGATGAACAAAAATGTAGATGCAACAACCAATCTGCCCATAGTATAGGTGTCACGTGGTCAATATTTCTAATACATTACAAGCCTACATGGGTGTTTATCTCCTGGTCCCTTTTACCATTTAGTTTATTCCTCCCAGTCCCTATCCATTCCCTATTGTTTGTTAGTGCTTTTGTATGATAGAGCTTTTTTGTTATCCCTGTTTTGACTTTGTGTCTGGTTTACATTTCATTTCTGTCCCATGCCTCATGGGGTGGGGAAGAGGACAGATTAGAGCAGGAGCATATGAAGGTTGGTGACTCGGGCCTCTCTACCTTTAAGAGTACCCCCAGGACAGGGATAATTAGAGTCCCAGCTCCAGGGACAGTTTGAGGCCCTTCTTCCTTACTGAAGACCCAGCATGACATTACATCAGAATTGATAACAGACACATGCTTAGTAGAGCAGGTACTAGCCTAGCCCCTCTGTTTTAGGGTGTGGATAAAGGCTGCAGCAGTGATGTCCCATTTGAATATCCCAGCATGCACTTGGGATTCTCAAACAAATATAATCAAATTGGAAGTAGAAAAAAAAAATAAAGCAGTTAGATAGATAAGAAAGGCAACGTTAGGGACTTTTTAATTGAAGTATATTAAAAATTCGATTATTACATTAAATAGATCGACATTTAGGATTAAAATAAATCTTAGTTTCGGACCATTCCATTAAGCCACTTCCTGATGACTGTCTTCATGAAGTTCCATTGTAGATCTAATGCTTTTGAAATCATAGAATCATAGAAATATTTTATACCTTTCTCCTGACTGATAAATTTCAATGGTGAGATCCCTTTGCCATGTTGTATGCTGTCTACAGATCATAGCATTCGTTGTAAAATGTGACTAAGAAAATGTCAGTTAAATCCTATTAAAACAGCTAAATTTTATAACTGAATTAATCAGAATCAAAATGTAGATTTCAGTCATGCCATGCGTGAACATTCCCCTATATCATACTTGTCAAGGCTATTGTATCAGCTTTTTAAAATCCTTAAGAACTTTCAAGTTTCAGATGCGTTATATTCTTTTTACATAACCCCATTTCTGTGGATTTTAATATTTTTCTATTACTAATATGAAATACACATTAGAAATAACTTGGTTTTATGTTTCTTTACCTCAGTGTCCTAATAAAAATCTACTTAAAACAGAATAGACTTTTCAATTTATTATATATTTATGATAGTAGTAGAGAAATGTCCTTACTATATAAATTTTCTTACATGTAATAAACTTTGGTAGCCAGTAAAGGTTAAAACGTACAGGAAATATGGATATAATCTAATATCTAAGTACCTTTCAACTCTTTTGGTGGCATTGAAAGCTGGCAATATTAGATTGTAAGTCCTAAATTATGAACTAAACTAACAACTGAAAATTAATATATACTGTATATTTCCTTTCTTAAAGTATATTAATTATTATTATGCCGCTGAATTTTATGTAAAGAGACCATGAGGTCAGTTAAACAAGAAATGACTAAGTGTGGTTTGTAGTGCACAGTATTTTATGCCCACATCTACACTAAAAGCTGCTCTATAAATGCTTTCAGTGCAATAATGACTTATTTTATTTCTCTCATTGTTGCCCTGGGAAAAACCCAAGAAGGTACACACAGGTACATTGATCCCTTACAGATGGTGGCCTAAAGAGATAAAATTATGTTACATTTTATTGAAAACTATTTTTCTCCAGATTTATTTTTCCATTTAATTGCTGTTATATGCATTTTGCAGTATGAACATGGGACTGCTGACATCAATGACTGGCTGCAGCAGAGTCCAACATAATCGCTAGCTGCAGTGGTCAAATGCCAGACAGGTCATAACAGGAAGCATAAAGACTGAAAGAGGACTAAGATATAGTGATAAGCGATTATTCTCTGGTTTTCCCGAGCATGCTCGGGTGTTCTCAGATTATATGGGTGTGCCCGGAGATTTAGTTTGTGTCTCCGCAGCTGCATGATTTGCGGCTGCTAGAAAGCCTGAATACATGTGGGGATTGCCTGTTTGTTAGGAAATCCCCACATGTATTCAGGCTGTCTATACGGCACAACATAGCACATTCTGATTCGTGTTTGGTTTCTCTAAAAATCGGCAAAAGTCGACCAAAGTTTGGTAAATGATCGAGTTCACTAAGGGCTCTTTCAGATGTCAGTGTTTCTGGAACGCAAAATGTCCTGCACACGTGCATGCTGATGACAAACGGATGAGATCCGTGTGTAATCAGTCTGACACGTACTGGCGCTTGCGAATTAGCATTACTGTGGGTGCTGTTCCCCAGCATTGGGTGCTGAAATGAAGACAGCTTACATCACTGTCCCCTGCTCGTGCTTCTATCAGTGCTAGCAGGGAACAATGTTGAGAGTTGTATTCAACTGTTAACAGTGAAAGCAGGTGGCAGCTGATGTGAGTATTCATCAGCCACCGCTTGCGCTATATGTAAATAAATAACAAAAAAATCTATGATCACCTGGGAGAATGAACACCTGGAGATTGGATGATTGGATGGCGGAGCTATCAATCAAAACACTGACAGCTCAGCATGCTCCTGCACCAGATTGGACACTGAGCTGTCAATCAAAGTACTGACAGCTACAGCTTGCCCCGGAAACTGATTGGACGTCTGAGCTGTTAGTAACTGCATCCCAGACACACCGAGGGGTGGAATGGTGAAAATCTACTACCACATTTATTAGAACCCTTTGTAATAAGTCAAGTATGATTAGAATTGTTCTTACTAGTATATAAACTTTGAGATATAATATGATCAATACTAGCTGTTATTCTGGCTACACAATTAATATTTTTAGACAACATTTTAGATAAAATCTCATCCTTTTGTAATATAGGCACTTCTTTATGTAGAAGATGAATGATTGCAAGGATGAAGAAGCACTAAAGTGCACGGATGTTCGATACTCGAACCTAGCAATTACTAATGCTTGGATGTTCGTTTCGAGTCACAAGTTTAATGGGAGTCAACAGCATGGGGAAGACCCCTGGAAGCATCTCTGACTCTAAAATCGCTACTGAGAACAATGGTTTCACAAAATTACGCCACTTTAAGATAAATTGAAGTTTACAGGAAAAAGGTGTTAAGAAACATTCTTCCTGTATACTGACTTTTAAATAAGGCAATATTTTAAAAGGATTTATTTTTAAATAATAATTTCACTAAACCAAAATTGACATTTTTATTAAAAAATTCGAAATTTCAGTGTAATTTATGAAGGAAGCAAGAACTGACAAAAATGTGATGGAAGAGGAACTATTGTGAACAAAGTGTAGTTGTGGTACTGCTACACTCATAAAAGCTCTGCATACAGTGCAAAGCCTGCAAAAATTACAAGCAGGGCTATCCATACACCCTTGAAAGCACTAACTGGAGTGCCTCATTCAAATATTAAGAAAGTGTAGTTGTGGTACTTTTACACTCATAGAGGAAAACAATGTGCACACCAAGAAAAAATTCTAAAGAGCGTCATCCATACACCCTTAAAGGCACAAACTTTAAGGCCTCATAAAAATATATATATAAGTGTTGGGAGGGTTAAAGAAAGCTACATACATGGGTTGGTTTTATGTGAGCACTCAGAGTGGGAGGGAGGGTGCTCACCACATCTCTTCCAGCAAAGCAGACACCAGTATGTGTGTTAGCAGGACCTGTGATGATATCATGGTCAGGTGATCAACCCATGGTCCGAGGTAAAAAGCTTGTCTGAAGTATCAGTGGGTGTCTTGTGAGAAGAGATACTCCTATGTAGCTTCAAGGAGGAGCTGACGACAGTGTGTTGTGTCTGCAGGTTGAAATCTGCAGAAAAAGGACACTGTTGAACTTTGCTTTGTTTTTACGTTAAGCCAGGAAGGGTCTGTTTTTGTTTTCTGAACACTGCTTTGGTCTATGCGAACTTTAATAAATCAGCATTACTACCAAAGTGTTCTTGTGTCTACCTGAAGAAGCAGCTAAGCGTGTCAACCCCTCATAAGTGGTGGAGAATGCGGGCAGCACTCCAGGAACACACATAGAGGCTGAGGACAACTGCATGTCCTGCGTAAAATAGGACGTCCTGCACAAGATGTCAGGCAGCATGGAGGAGCTTGTAAAACATCTCGTCCAGGTATAGCAACAACACCAGCTCACCAGTCAACAACAGAATTTTGTGCAGCAGGAGAGAAATAAGCTGTTAGCACAGCAGCTTCATCAACAGCAGCAGCGACAGCAGCAGGACGACAAAATGGAGCTCCTCGCAGAGGTGATGATGCATACGGAAAGATGAGCCATACAGAAAATAACCCCAGAGATGATGTTGAAGCCTTTTTGACTGTGTTCGAGTGGGTAGTGGAGCGTGAGAAGCTACTGCCAGAGCAGTAGACAGAGGTGCTGGCCCCCTATTTGACTGGTGAACCTCAAAAGGTGTTTTACGACTTGGCCCTCCAGGATGCCAAGGTATACGAAAAGTTAAAACTGAAATTCTGGCACACCTGGGAGTAAAGATATCTGTAAGGGCTCATCGAGTCCACTGCTGGGCGTATGCTGGCGACAAACCCCCACGCTCCCAAATGTTCATTCTGTTGCACCTGGTCCAAAAGGTTGCAACTAGAGACTTCCACTCCAGGCCAGATGATTGAGCATATGGTGATAGACAGGTTCATCCTCTCACTCCCCAGGCCTATACAGACCTGGGTTGCCAGGGCGACCCCCGGAATGCAGACGACTTGGTTGAGAGATACCAGGTAGTAGAGAAATCCCTCGGGAAACCAGACGTCGCTACTTCCCCACACTAAGATACATAAAAGGAGAGGGCTCACCATGGAGGGTGGTTAGACCCACAACTTGGGCATCCCAACCCTGCAGAGAGGTCACCTAAGGCTGTTATGAAGGATGTGGTCTGTTGGCAGTGTTACAATCCTGGACACGTAGCCGCCCGGTGTCACATGTCCCTTGAACCCATGTACTGCAGCCTAGGCAGGCACTGCTCCTATTATGCATATCCAGCCTGCAGTATAAACTGTCAGTCTGGCAAGGGTGCACAGTAGTGTGCTGTGTCCATCAACGGGATGATGGTTCTGGGACTGTTGGACTCTAGAAGTCTGATGACCCTTATCAGTGCTGCACTGCCCCACTTGTTAATCCCTAACAAGTTTGTGGGCATCTGCTGCATACATGGAGACGCCAAGGACTGCCCTGTAGCTGGAGTAACCATGGGAGCAGACTGTGGTGATAAGTCCCATGAGGTTGGGGTAGTAAAAAATTGAATCCATCCGGTCATACTGGGGCAGGATTTTTCTTTGTTTTGGAACTTGAAGCAAAAGGGCACTGTACAGTGTCCCAGTCAAAAGACAGGCTCCTCCGAAGGCGACTGTCAAAATTAAAGATGGAGGTGTTTCCCTTATATGTCCTCGCTAGAAAGGAAGACGAGGCGGCAACTGAAAAGCCCAGCTTCCCTGGTTTAGAGGTGCCTGAAAAGAACTTTGGTACTGCTCAACTTCGAGACCTCACATTAAAGGGGGAATTTGAAAATGTGACTGTATGTAAAGCGGTTGTTCAAGAGCTGGGAGCTGACACCAGGTTCCCTCATTTAACAGTCAATGGCGAGTAGTTGTATCGGGTGACCAAACTGAGGGGTGGAGAGTTAGTAGAGCAGCTGTTAGTTTCAGGAGCCTATCGGCAGAGAGTTTTAGACATGGCCCATTTGCATGTTTTGAGGGGACTCTAGAGGTTAAAAAAACTCAGGAGAGAGTGATATAAAGGTTTTATTGGCCAGGGTGTTACCAAGAGATCCTAAATTATTGTAGATCCTGCCCTACCTGTCAAATAACTGCTGCTACTTCTCACTTTCAAAGCCCCTTAGTCCCGTTGCCTGTTTTAGAGATCCCATCTGAAAGGATTGCTATGGACGTGGTTGGTCCTCTTGTTGAGTCTGCAGGCGGCCATCAGTACATCTTAGTGGTCATGGACTATGGACCAGGTACCCAGAAACGGTGCCACTGAGGAACTATTCAGCCAAGAGTATTGCTCGGGAGCTTGTCCACATCTTTGCCAGGACCTGTTTGCAAAAGGAGATCTTGACTGACCAAGATACCTCTTTATAAGCAAATTGAAACGGGAGCTGGGTAGAGTCCTCCAGATCTCCCAGCTGCGAACCTCCCTTTACCATCAGCAGACTGATGGCTTGGTGGAGAGCTTCAACAAGACCTTGAAGGCCATGTTCAAGAGAGTTGTGGACACTGGAACTATCTGCTCCTGTTCCTGCTCTTTACTATTAGAAAAGTTCCACAGGCCTCCACTGGCTTCTCACCGCTCAAGCTCCTATACGGCCGACATCCACGAGGGCTCCTGGACATCACGAAGGAAACCTGGAAAGCCGAGATCACGCCACACCGGAGTTTCATTGAGCATGTCACCCAGCTGCAGGAAAGGATGGCACATGTAATGCCCATCATAAAGGAACACCTTCTCCAGGCACAGGAGGCCCAAGCGAGGGTGTAAAAACAATCAGCGAGGCTGCTAGCAGGGATCTCACCGAGGTCATCGCAGTTCTGCCCGACTGGGAACAAAGCCTCAGCGACAGGATGTAACCTCAATGACGTCACCACCAGTCAATGAGGCCACGCTCGCAGCCACTCAGTCACAGTGGTTCTCAGCCTAAACGGTCACATCTTGGCACATCCAGATTGAAAACTGTTTATCCCGAGTATGTCTTTCTACAACAATTAAGGAATCTGCTTCCCTGACCTTTTAGGGTCATCACAACACAATACCAGACCCCAATCAGAGGGTAATAAAACTTTCACTCCTTATCTATGAACTAGTCATATTTATGTTCATCCCTCGGCCATAATGACAGTTCTGCTTCACGTCACATGTCTTACCTATTGCATTATTCCTGTGTCCTCTTGTGTATAAATATGTGATTCTTCAGCTTTTGTTTTAGTCTTTGCCTGATGAAGAGACCTGCGTAGTCTCGAAAGCTTGCAATTTGTTACCATCTTTTTAGTTAGCCATTAAAAGGTATCAACCACTGAGGACTCTCAAGTCTAAATATTTTTCTATCCCGAGACATGGATTACAGCATGGAACAGGACAACAGACAGGTATGGTATATTGTTGTTTTTTATTTTAGTTTTATTACAAGAAATCAAGTGCTTCAGTGGAATTAGGTGAGGTCATAAGTATGGTTTAATTAAGATTATTAAAGGAGTCTGCGTCATTCTTTCAATTAAAGGACTTTTTTTCTGGGTGTCTGTGTTTTCTTACAATGTGACTATGGGGTTAGTGATGTGGTGTCTTATTGATGCCTCTCCATTACTAACCTCAGAGCTTGATGTCACCTGACAATAGAAAGGTGACATCAACCTCCCCAACTATCACCCCACTTGCCACCGCTACAGGACAAGTAAGAAAAGCCAGGCAAAACTCCAGAATTGGCACATCTAATAAGGCAGCTGTGGGCTTCTATTTTTAGGCTGGAGGGGGCAATATCCATGGCCCCTTACCAGCCTGAGAATACCAGCCCCCAGCTGTCTGCTTTAGCAAGGCTGGTTGTAAAAAATGGGGGGGACTCCACTCTGTTTTTTTAAATTACTTATTTAAATAATGAAAAAAAGGTTTGATAACAAGCCTTGTTGAAGCTGACAGCTGAGGGTTGCAGCACCCAGCTGTGAGTTTTGCCTTGCTGGTTAGGAAAAATACAGGGGAACCCACACCATTTTTCTTAAATTATTGATTTACAGCGCAGGAGCGGCTGATGAATACTCCCATCCACCACACCTGCTCTCACTGTAATTAGCGGCAGCAGGTGTCAGATGATGGGATCAGTAGTCCCATCAGCTGACATCAATGACAAGAGGTAAACTTTATACCTCTGATCACAACTGAGCGCTCACGCTGTATTTTGACAGCGTGGGAACTGAGGCTCTCTGAGCAGCTGGGATGATTTCACCGCCGATCAGAAGTGGTGTTTACCGTGCTGTCATGGTGACTTCCTGGTGAAGTCCGTGCCCGAACATTAGGTTTTCGGTACGAATGCTGAACTTTACTATTGATTTCATCCATCTCTACTTGCAACTATTTAGCATATGAATAGTTATGCAGATTCTTGTCATGTAACTGCATTGTTACTGTTTTGCTCCTAAAAATCTCAAATTTTATTGTTTAATTATTTTGTTAGTATTTTGTAAAGCACCTTTGGCTTTCAAACCTGCTTTAATCCTTCTGGGCATGCTCTCGATCAGATTCAAGCACGTCTTGACCCAAATCTGATCTCAGGTCTCTTCTACACATTCCCAAAGTTGGTGCATACTGCTGTATTCACTTGGGTATGTATACAGCTTTTTGTAACTCTACCCACAAGTATTCAATTGGGTTGACGTCTGGGTACTGTGGAGGTCAGTCCAGCATTGAACCATTTCTTCACCAATCTTGACATATGCTTCAGTTCATTGTTCTGATGGAACACTATGTCGTCCTTTTCATACCCATAGTACAAAGTAACTCGTCTTGTAGGGTACTCACATATGGCTCAGCATTTTGACCACCATCAATCCTGGCCAACATTTGACTGAAACTACATCATATCATTAGACTTCCACCACCAAACTTGACAGTCCCTTCACTTTCTCGATCTGTTAGCCCCTTTTTCCCTTGTTTCTTTCAGACCGATTTGCACCCATCAGAGTCTAGTCTATTGACTTTCAGTACATCACTCTATATCACCTATTTCCAATCTTCTACTGTCCTTGTCAGGAATCCAACCCAGTACCTCTTGTCCATCGGCCAGCAGCTCTACCATCTAAGCTATTCTGCTGGCTGCAAGGTTCCTTGCAGAACCCAGATACCATTGACTGTTCTTCCTGATCGGCTCCACCCAGTGTTCTCTTGATTGGCCTCTGATTGCCAATTACACACCCTATATAAACCTGGCCCTGTGGGTGTGTCATTGCGAGATTATTGTGCTTCTAGCCTCTAGTCAAGCGTTTCCTGCTGTTCCTGCTGCTCCCAATACCAATACCGCTCTCCTTGAACTGACCTCGGCCTGCCCTTCTGACTACGCTCTCCGCCTGATCCATTGCTACCAATAACGCTCTCCTGTGAACTGACCTCGGCCTGCCCTTCTGACTACGCTCTCTGCCTGATCCAGTGCTTCTAATAACGCCTTTCCAGTGTACCGACCCGGTTATCCTCTGACTACGTTACCTGCCTCTGCTTCCCCTAGTGTTTGCAGTAACATCGGCTCCAACCCAGACGGGATCCTGACAGAATAATCTCGCACCAAAATGGAGTCCGCTGTAAACACCCTGAGGCAGCAAGTTACGGAACTTCAAAAT
Organism: Oophaga sylvatica; assembly: GCA_033576555.1. NCBI lineage: Eukaryota > Metazoa > Chordata > Amphibia > Anura > Dendrobatidae > Oophaga > Oophaga sylvatica. The sequence goes on along the minus strand of JARQOD010000004.1, from coordinate 55,774,632 downwards.
TTTTGTACTAACTCTCAAGGAAAATATTCCAAGTTACAAACTGAGTTCACGGGTCTACAACAGGAAGTAATTGAGCTACAAAAACAACTTCTGGACGTGCGCAATTTAGGGTCCGAATCAAACGCGCGGCTTCCGCTGCCTGCAAAGTTCAGTGGGGATCGCCAGCAGTACCGAGGATTCCTCAATCAATGCCGCATATACTTCCAGATGCAACCTGCTCCCTTTACCAGTGAGAGGAAGAAAGTTTTTTTCATGATAAATCTCCTGACGGATGAAGCTCTTGCTTGGGCTTCACCTTATGTAGAAAAGGACTATGACCTCCTTAATGACCTGGAAGCTTTCACCACAGCTATGAATCAAGTTTTTGATGACCCAAACCGCTGTGCCACAGCAGAAACCAAATTACATAATTTGCGCCACGGACGTCGCTCTGTTGCGGAATATACATCGGAGTTCCGTCGCTGGGTGGCCGACACCACCTGGAATTCAGCGGCCCAGAGAAGTCAATTTCGACGAGGGTTATCAGAACCAGTGAAAGACGAGCTTGCCAGGGTTGAGACCCCTGACCAGTTGGAGGACTTTATTCAACTGTGTATCCGGATAGACCAGAGACTTACTGAAAGGAGAAAGGAGAGACTGCGAGCACTTGGGAATAGCCCTGGCTTCTCATTTTCAGCATCAGACCACCAAGAAAAGACGCAAGGCGTGTCTGAACCGATGCAGATCGACGTCATCCGAAGACCACTCTCTGCACAGGAGAAGGAGAGGCGACGTGCAGAACATCTCTGCCTCTATTGTGGGGACCCTGGACACTATGCCATCAACTGTCCTAACAAAAGGACTATAGCCTTTACCAACAACAGGTCTGCCAGCAACAACTCCATACATAGCGCTACATCTCAAACCCCATTTTTTGTTAACTATGGATTACATCCAGTATTTATCCCTAATCTGCCTGTGAACACTCCCATTCCTGCTGTTAATGACAGGCTTGCAAAATTACAGGAATCCCAGAAGGAACTATCAGAGATGTTACTCAAGACCCAGGAAGAATATAAGGAAGCAGCAATAAACATCGGAGAGTGCCCCCTACTCTTCAGGTTGGAGACAAAGTTTGGCTGTCCACTAAAAATCTAAAGACACATGTACCATCCTCCAAATTGGGTCAAAAATTCATTGGACCTTTTCAAATTTCTGCAAAAATTAACCAGGTTGCTTTTCGTTTAAAACTTCCCAACAATCTAAAGATTCATCCAGTATTTCACATATCCTTGCTCAAACCCTTTTGTGAAAACCCGTTTTCAGGAAGAATTCAGCCACCTCCTCCACCAGAAAGGATCCGTGGTGAAGAAGAATACATTGTGGATAAGATTCTGGACTCCCGAAAATTCAGAGGTAAACTGCAGTATCTGGTGCAGTGGAAGGGTTATGGACCAGAGGAAAATTCATGGGAACCAAAGGACAATGTCCATGCTCCTAGACTTACAAGAGCCTTTCATCAGAGGTACCCAGAAAGCCAGCTCCTGAGATGTCCAGAGGCCATCCTGGAAGGAGGGGAGCACTGTCAGGAATCGAACCCAGTACCTCTTGTCCATCGGCCAGCAGCTCTACCATCTGAGCTATTCTGCTGGCTGCAAGGTTCCTTGCAGAACCCAGATACCATTGACTGTTCTTCCTGATCGGCTCCACCCAGTGTTCTCTTGATTGGCCTCTGATTGCCAATTACACACCCTATATAAACCTGGCCTGTGGGTGTGTCATTGCGAGATTATTGTGCTTCTAGCCTCTAGTCAAGCGTTTCCTGCTGTTCCTGCTGCTCCCAATACCAATACCGCTCTCCTGTGAACTGACCTCGGCCTGCCCTTCTGACTACGCTCTCCGCCTGATCCATTGTTACCAATACCGCTCTCCTGTGAACTGACCTCGGCCTGCCCTTCTGACTACGCTCTCCGCCTGATCCATTGCTACCAATACCGCTCTCCTGTGAACTGACCTCGGCCTGCCATTCTGACTACGCTCTCTGCCTGATCCAGTGCTTCTAATAACGCCTTTCCAGTGTACCGACCCGGTTATCCTCTGACTACGTTACCTGCCTCTGCTTCCCCTAGTGTTTGCAGTAACATCGGCTCCAACCCAGACGGGATCCTGACAGTCCTCTTATTGTACTTTTTTGCTATCTCAAGTCGACGCTTCGTATGACGATATTGAAGTAGAGGTTTCTTCACCTTTTTTCGGCCACCATTCCAAACATGTGTAAAGTGCTGTGATCTCTCTATTATGAAACATATAAGCAATCTCCACTACTGTGTTTGTGGCGCTAGAACTGATAGAGCTTCTGATGACTCGACTTGTTGACTCCAATATTTTGCCTTGACAGCCACCTCTTGGCTTTTAAGTGGATGGACGGACTTCATTTTGTATTCTTCCAACTGTCATGGCACTTACATGATGCAGTTTGGCAATTTTCTTGGCTATGAGATCGCTATTAATTAGCTGGATGATGCTGTTTCTCTTTTCTTGGGAAATCTTCTTCATGGCTGCTCATCGATTCAAACCAGTGACCTTACGCTTGGGAATCAAACTAATAACACACAGAGCCATTAGTGAATGTGAGAACAGGTTGTAATTTGTAGTATACAGGAATAAAACAAAATTCCACCACTGACATGACAAGAATCTGCATAACTAATAATCTGTAAAATCATTGCAAGTCAAATATGTTTGAGATAGCCAGAGACAATTGATTACAATATTATGATAATCTCACATTTGAATCAGTAGTTTAACCATAGTTAGGTTGAACATTAGGGCATTCAGGGTCACCGACGTTGAGTGGGAGCACCATACCATTAGGGTACCAACCTTGGCAGGAAGGCAGGGCAACAGACAGGGTATATTAGGGCACTGTTGGTCCCTTACATGCCCCACCTGTAAGCATTTTGTATTACCCCCTGACGTTATACCAGTATGAACTATTCCTATGTTTATCAATGGTTGACATACCTTATTTTAAACTCGTCTTCCCTAGCACTTGTATTGCACTTTGTTCACTTTATATTTGAACTATTAGGGTGTTTATTAGGGTATTCAGGGATACCGACGTTGAGTGGGGGTGCCATGCCTTTAAATATTAGGGTGCCAACTAGTGATGAGCGAGTATACTCGTTGCTCGGGTTTTACCGAGCATGCTCGGGTGTCCTCCGAGTATTTGGGCGTGCTCGGAGATTTAATTTGTGTCGCTGTAGCTGCATGATTTGCAGCTGCTAGACAGCTTGAATACATGTGGGGATTGCCTGTTTGTTAGGGAATCCCCGCATGCATTCAGGCTGTCTAGCAGCCACACAAACTAAATCTCCGAGCACTCCCAAATACTCAGAGGACACTCGAACATGCTCGGGAAAACCCGAGCAACGAGTATACTCTATCATCACTAGTGCCAACCTCTGTAGTAGGGCAGGATGACTGCCAAAGAATTCCAGGGTATCGTTAATCTTGTATATACCAAGTGAAAATATATATATACATTTTTTTATTTATCATGATGCTCTAGCTTTATTACACACCAGTATCTTTCTATTATCTACAGTAACTTTTTTAATTTTTAGAGATCATTTCATCTTCAACTTGCTTAACTGTTCACAATAACAATAATTTTGACCTGGGGTGCCCAAACTTTGGCATGCCACTGTATTCCAGAAGGGACCCAAGATTGGGGATATACAGGGTGGTCCAAAAGTAGGTGGACAGAAAATAATAACATTTTTTTTTTAGGGACAACATCACATTTGAAGTCACTTTGAGGGTCTATATGATAGAAAATACCCAAAAGTGACACAATTCTAAAAACTGCACATTTAAGAAGTTTATTAATCCTTCAGATGCTTCACAGCAATTTTTGGAATGTTTAAAAAAAATGAAACATTTCACTTTTTTTCACAAAATATTTACTTCAGATCCAAATTTTTTTATTTTCCCAAGGGTAACAGCAGAAATTGGACCGCAAAACTTGTTGTGCAATTTGTCCTAAGTACGCTGATACCCTATATGTGGGGGGAGCCACTGTCTGAGAGCATGGTAGACGCTTTTTATTGCAAAAAAGTTTTTGCATCACCATTAGGGTTGAGCATTCCGATACCGAAACCCAGTTCCGATACCTGAAATCCAATGTAAGTCTATGGGAACAAAATATCGGAATTAAAAATATTCCGATATTTTGTTCCCATAGACTTACATTGGATTTCAGGTATCGGAACCGGGTTTCGGTATCGGAATGCTCAACCCTAATCACCATATTTTGAGAGCTATATTTTTCCATATTTTGGCCCAGAGTCATGTGAGGTCTTATTTTTTGCAGGAAGAGTTGACGTTTTTATTGGTACCATTTTCGGGCACATGACATTTTTTTATCGCTTTTTATTCGGGATTTTGGGAGGCAGAATGAACAAAAACCAGCAATTCATGAATTTCTTTTGGGGGGGGGCGTTTATACCGTTCCTCTTGTGGTAAAATTGATAAGGCAGTTTTATTCGTCGGGTCAGTACAATTACAGCAATACCTCATTTATATCATTTTTTATGTTTCGGTGCTTTTAGACAATAAAAACTTTTATATAAAAAATAATTATTTTTGCATTGCTTTATTCTGAAAGCTATAACTTATTTTTTCGCTGATGATGCTGTATGGTGGCTCGTTTTTTGCGGGACAAGATGACGTATTCAGCGGTACCATGTTTATTGATATCCGTCATTTTGATCGCATGTTATTCCACTTTTTGTTTGGCGGTATGATCATAAAGCATTGTTTTTATACTGTCCACCTACTTTTGAACCACCCTGTATAGAACAAGATGAGCCCAGGATGAGGAACATGTATATCAGAAAGGGGCCCAGGATGGGGGACATATATATCTGGAAGGGGCCAAGGATGGGGACGCTAGTACAGGATGGGGGAAATTTCTACATAATGAAAGGATGGGGACAAACACATATGTCTTTATAGAATTTGGAACACTACAAGGGCCCATTTATCTGATCAAAATGCACAGGGCGATCCAGGTCAAAACTTTGCACCAGGGCTTATTGGACTCTAAACTTGGACTGCTAAAGTTCATTCAAACAGCTTTAGAAGAGTATTGTTCATATGGCAATGGTTTAGACTATAAACTCTTTTAACCCTTTAGTGACTGAGCCAATTTTGACCTTAATGACCAAGTCAAATTTTTTAATTCTATTTTCAATTTATGTGGTTATATCTCTGGAACGCTTCAATAGATTACAGTCATACTGAAATTATTTTTTCATGACTTATTGTACTTCAGGACAGTGGTAAAATTTCTTAAATATGACTTGTGTTTATTCGTAAATATGTCAGAAATTTGGCGAAAAATTTGAAAATGTAGCCATTTTCAAACTTTTAATTCTTATGCCCTTAAATCAGAGGATTATGTCACACAGAATAGTTAAAAATAACATTTCCCACATGTCTACATCATCTTTACATCTGCACAATTTTTGAAACATAATCGTTTTGTTAGAAAATTGCAAGGTTTGAAAGTTGATAAGCGATTTCTCATTTTTACAACAAGATTTACAAAATCATTTTTTTAAGGTACCACTTCACATTTAAAATGACTTTGGGTGGCTTATATGACAGAAAATACCCCAAAGTGACACGATTCTAAAAACTGCACCCCCAAGGTACTCAAAACGACATTCAAGTCGTTTATTAACCCTTCCAGTGCTTTATAGAAGCTATAGCAAAGTGGAAGGAAAAAATGAACATTTAACTTTTTTTCACAAAAATTTTACTTTAGCTCCAAATTTGTTATTTTCACAAGGGTAACAAGAGAAAATTGACCCTAAATTTTTTTGTGTAATTTCCCCTGAGTATGCTGATACCCCATATGTTGGGGAAATCCACTGTTTGGGCGCACGGGAGGGAAGGAACACTGTTTGAATTTTTAAACGCAAAAACTGCTGGAATAGAGAGCGGACGCCATGTTGCATTTGGAGAGCCCCTGATATGTCTAAACAGTGGAAATTCCACACAAATGACCACATCTTGGAAACTAGACCCCTTAAGGAACTTATCTAGATGTGTTATAAGCACCTTGAATCCCCAGGTGCTTCGCAAAAGTTTATAATGTAGAGCTGTGAAAATAAAAAAAAATCACATTTTACCCACAGCAATGTATTTTAGCCCTAATTTCTAAATTTTTTACTTTCACAAGTGTAACTAGAGAAAATGGACCATAAAATTTGTTGTGCAATTTCTCCTAAGTATGCTGATACCCAATTTGTGGAGGAAAAACACTGTCTGGGTGCACAGCAGGACTCAATGAAGCAGTGACGTTTTGGAACTTAGACTTAGAATCGTCTGCAGGTGTCATGTTGCGTTTGGAGAGCACCTGATCTGCTTAAACAGTGAAAACGCCCTCAAGTGGAAACTACACCCCTCAAGGATTTTATCCAGGGGTCCAGGGGTACAGTGAGTATTTTGAACCCACAGGTGCTACACAGAATTTAATAACATTAGGCTGTCATATTGAAAATTTTTATTTTTTTCACAAAAATGTTGTTTTAGCCCCAAATTTGTAATTTTCCCAAAGGATAATAGGAGAAAATGGACCCCATAATTTGTTGTGCAATTTGTCCTAAACTTGACAATACCCATGTGTGGTCAGAAACGTCTGCTTGGGCACATGGCAGGGCTAGTAAACGAAAGAGCGCTATTTGCCTGGGATGGATTGTGAATGCTATGTTGACATGTGAAAACAGCAGAAACCCTCCACAAGTGACTTCATTTTGTTAACTAGACCACTCAAGGAATTCATCTAGGGGTTTAGTGAGTATTTTAAACCTATAGGTTCCTCACAGGATTTTATGACATTGAGATGTGGAAATATGAGATTTTAGTAGTAAAAATGTATTTTTTGTAGCAAATGTGTCAAGTACACAAGGGATAATAGGTGAAACTAGACCCCACAATTTCTTGCACAATTTCTTCCGAACGTGCTGCTGCCAATATGTTGTCAGAAATAACTGTTAGGTTACATGTCATGGCTGAGAAGGAAGGAGCGCTATTTGGCTTTTAGAGCACAAATTTAGCTAGAATAGTTTGCGGGTGACATTTGAGGAGCCCTGAAGGAGCCAGATCAGCAGAAAACCCCCAAAAGTGACCTCATTATAGAAAATGCACCTCTTAATGAATTCATCTATGGCTGCAATGACCATTTTGTAACATCCACCCTGTCACCCTGTACTTTATTCTGGAGAATTGCAAATCTGCCAGTCTAGTATCCAAACACTGTGTCCCCATACATTGTGCCCAGCTTGTGCTTCTAGTGATACACTGTTAAGGGCCTGCGGAACGCACCTAATAGATATTAAGGAGAGGTGCGTTCGCAGCCCGGGGTCCACCGTGCAGGCAGAGCCTGCTGCTAGTAAGATGGTGCAAATAGGCAGTATGAGCGAACTCTGTTATCCCGCAGAGTCGCAGATGTAAATGTCGTAGCACTATATGGCGGTATGGGCGAACTCTGTTATTCCACAGAGTCGCTAACTAAAATGCTGTAGCGCTATATGGCGATATAAGCAGACTCTGTTAATTCACAGAGCCGCTGTGACAAAGACTGTGTCCTGTTAGACTCACAGGGGACACAGATGACTGCTAAGCAGATTGCAGTCTGTGGTCATGCAATCAAAAAACAAGCAATAATCTCCTCACCGGAGTAGCCGGTATTCTAGGGCTTATTTCAGCCGGACCTAACCTCATGCATACATGACCACACTGGCGCAAGCATGTAACAGATTTGATACTAGCGCGCGGCCTGCAGTTATGCCACCTTTTTATAGTAGCACCTACAGGACCTTCCAGAAAAGGACCAATGAGAAACTGCTCCAGAACACAAGCAATTTCAGGACCTTCCTGGTGGACCAATGGGAGTCGCTGCTGTAATCGAGCATGTGAACCCTGATCTCCAATGGGAGATCTTGCCTGGGCATGCTCAGATGGAGAAACTAAGGACTTTGTCCCAGGACTGCCTGCTCCAGCACTGGTTATAATAGAGGAACCAGGAGAGGCAGCAACAAGCCTCTGCACAGCATTAGACCGAGCGAGACGCTGGGACAGACGTCTCTGCTGAGCAGGCTCCACTGCAGCCGTAGATGGATGGGGGACTGCAGGGGACTGGTTCGAGATTCCCCTTGTGCAGCAGCGGGAACTCGATCCCTAACATTACCCCCCCTCCTAGGGCCCCCCTTCTTTGGGCCTCGCTGCGTTAAAAGGCAGCGATGAGCTGCAGAGTGTGAACGTGCTTGGCAGGCTCCCAGGACCTATCCTCAGGCCAATAACCCCTCCAATCCACCAAATAAAATTTTTTGCCCCGTACCACCTCACACCCTACGATGGCATTCACCTCATGATCGTCCGTAGACGAACCCGATGTCCCGGCAGATGACTCGGAAAACCGGGACATGAGCACGGGATTCAGGAGGGATACGTGAAAGGTGTCGGAGATACCCAGGCGTGGTGGAAGGGCCAAACGGTATACCACAGGGTTAACCTGCTCGAGGACTTTGAAAGGACCCAGGTAGCGGGGTGCCAACTTGGTGGACTCAACTCGCAGCCTGATGTTACGGGCGGAGAGCCACACCAAGTCCCCAGGAGCAAATGTCGGAGCAGGGCGCCGATGTGCATCGGTGGAGGACCTCATCCTCTCCTTGGATGCCTGAATGGCATCCTGGGTACGATCCCAAATGTCCCGTGCCTCCACAGCCCAGTCTGCCACCCTGGAGTCGGCGGAAGACACGGGCATGGGCACCGGAACCCGCGAATGCTGACTGTAGTTTAGGAGGAATGGAGTCTGTCCGGTGGAGTCAGCCACAGCATTATTTAGTGCAAGCTCAGCCCACGGTAGCAAGGATGCCCAGTCATCCTGCCTGGCTGAGACAAAATGTCGTAGATAGATGACCAAGGTCTGGTTGACCCTCTCTACCAACCCATTCATCTCGGGATGATACGCAGAGGAGAGATTTAACTCAATGCTGAGTAGCCGACACAGCTCTCTCCAGAACCGAGATGCAAACTGGGGACCTCGATCACTAACGACTTTGTCTGGCATACCGTGTAAACGAAAAATATGCCTAATAAATAATGCTGCCAAGGCCCGTGCAGACGGTAACCGTGGTAACGGCACTAAGTGCACCATTTTGGAGAAGTGGTCGGTTTTCACCCAGATGATGGTGCAGCCCCGAGACTTGGCTAAGCCCACCACAAAATCCATCCCGACCATCTCCCAAGGCCTGACTGCCACCGGCAAAGGAAAAAGTAACCCAGCCGGCTGTTGTCGAGGGACTTATTCTTGGCACAGGACACGCACGCCTGAAAATATTCCCTGACGTCACGGACCATATGTGGCCACCATTATGTCCTCGCCAGCAACTCACATGTCCTTTTTGTCCCCAAATGTCCACCCACCCTGGAGGAATGTGCCCAAGAGAGTATTTCCAGTCGCAAATTGGTGGGTACAAAAGTCTTGCCCGGAGGACACAGACTCAAGCAAAACCGGAGCCACAGTTCTTAGGCTCTCACATGGGACAATAAGCCGAGGCTCCTCCTCCACCTCCTCAGAGGATACGACGGAGCGAGACAGAGCATCGGCCCGAATGTTCTTCTCACCAGAGAGGAAATGGAGGGTGAAATGGAACCGGGAGAAGAACCGGGACCATCTGGCCTGGCGGGAATTCAGCCGCTGGGCTGTTTGCAAGTACACCAAGTTTTCGTGGTCCGTGAAGACCTGGAAGGGAAAGCGAGCCCCCTCCAGAAGATGTCTCCACTCGGAGAAGGCCAACTTCATAGCCAGTAACTCCCTGTCCCCGATGGAATAATTCCTCTCTGCTGGTGTAAAGGTTTTAGAAAAGAAGAAGCAGGGATGCTTCCGACCTTGAGCATCCTTTTGATAAAGGACTGCTCCAGCACCAACAAAAGAGGCATCCACCTCTAAAATAAATGGCTTATCAACATCGGGCCGATGTAATATAGGAGCACTGGCAAAATGCGACTTGATGGAAGAGAACGCCTTGGAGACCTCCTCAGACCACAACTTGGGATTTGCTCCCTTCTTGGTGAGGGCTACCAAGGGAGCTACCAAAGTCGAGAAATGGGGAATGAACTGGCGATAATAATTAATGAACCCCATAAAGCGCTGCACCGCTTTAAGAGAATGGGGTTCTTGCCAGTCCATTACAGCCTGTAGTTTGGCAGGATCCATAGCCAATCCCTGGACGGAGATGATATAGCCCTGGAAAGGAACTCAATCCCTAACATACACTCCCTTAAATTAAGTGCCAAAATGCCAAACATGTTTCCTCTTACTGTGGTTTAGGCACAGTGGGGCCAGGAGGGGGCATTTGGATTCGGGAGCACAAAATTCACTGGATTTTATTTGACAGGGAGGGAACCATGTCGCTTTTCCAGAGTCTTTGTTCCACGAGTAACATGGGAGCCCCTATAATTTCAGTGACAGATGATGGATTTGAGTGGGGGCTGGTTTTGTGCAGGATAAATTAGGGTTTTATTGGTAACATTTTGGGGTACATGATGTTATTTGATCGCTTCCAGAATAAGGCTGGGATCACATTCTTGTGTTCTACGCTGAGCACTTACATGGGGGTTTCTGTGTAACACCCACAAAAATGTGATTTAGAAGAAACCCCCATGGGAACCACCCACCATGAGGCAGATGGAGACACTTTGCACTCCGTTTGGCATTTGCTCCGGTGGTCTACATCTTTTTAGGCATTCACAGACCTGTGGTCACTCACACTTGTGTGCTAAACAGACATCTAAAATGATGGGTTACCCCTGGAACACAGACCAGTCCAAAGTGTCTCAATTTGCCTCATAAGTTAGTGGTTCTGTAGAGGTTTTGTCTTTCGGTTTTGGGGAATTTATACGGAAACCTCAACCTAAGTGATCAGCGGAGAGCGCAAGATAGATTTCAGCCGAGCCTTATTCTGATTTTTGGGATGTAGAATGAACAAATAGACAGCAGTACAAGAATAGGCGGATGTATTCTTCGGGTGGGTGCGATTACAGCGATAACAGATTTATAGCGTTTTTATTAAAAAAAATGTAACTACTTTTTATTAAAAAGTGTTTTTTTTTGTCGCCATATTCTGAGAGCTGTAACTTTTTTATTTTTTTGTGAGCACAGCTGTATGAGGGGTTATTCTTTGTGGGACGAGTTACAATTTTTTTTTAGTACCAGTTTGGGGAACATAATATTTTTGATCGCTTTTTATTCAAATTTTTCAGACACAGAATGAACAAAAAACAGCAATTCAGTTATGGTTTTTATTTTACTTTTTTGCGCCGTTTACATGGGGTAAAATGATAAGACTGATTTGTTCATTGAGTCGGTATAATTACAGTGATACCGGATTTCTATAGTTTTTTTAATGATTTGCTATTTTCACACATTAAAAACAATATTTTAGCAAAATGAATTAGTTGTTGTATCATCCTATTCTGAGAGCTGTAACTTTTTATTTTTTTGCAGAATGAGCCATATTAGTGCTTGTTTTTTGTGGGATGGTTTGGCTTTTTCATTTACATAATTTTTTTTTACATCTGACTTTTTGATCGCTTTTTAGTCACTTTTTGTGAGTCACTATGATGAAAAAGTGACATTTCTGGCGTGTTTTTTATTTTTATTTTTTATGTCATTCGTTAAAATGAATAAATAACATGCCAGTTTTATAGAGCAAAATTATCCAATTTTTATTGAAAATATTTTTAAAAAAGTATATTAAAAATATGAATAAATAGGAACAAAATATACAAAAGAGAGCCACATGTCCAGGGTAATGTTAAAGAAAAAAATCAATTCAATATCATACAAGATTAATTATCATAAGCCCTAACAAGTGGAGAACAAGTATTTATCAGGTAAGTACACAGTGAAATTTCACATAAGTGAGAATTATAGGCTAAATAGATTTCAGGTAAGCTGGATTGGAGTAAGTGACAATGAAAAATCCTCCTTTGAAGAGTGAGTTGTACCATCATAATACAATACAAAACCGTATGGTTATAATGATATAAGCTTGATTATTGCTCTAATTTCGAAACAAAAAGAAAAAGAAAAAAAAGAAAAAGGTGGGAATCATAGTCAGTAAAAAAGTAACATGTAAAAAATTAATAGAGATGTGGCAAATATCAACCCTGTAAGAGGTATAACTGGGCATGCAAGAGGCATAATGCAAAGATGTAAGGCAGGAAGAGTACACCGCTACATTACCTGGAGCTGTGGCCGTACCCCTTTAGCGAGGAGGATATGTGATAAAGCAACACGCGAAACGCGCGTCGGGGTACGGCGTATCGGCGGTCGTTATGGGGTTAAGCAGAGATTTCTTATCTTATTGTCTTTTATTTCTGTATATGTCTTCTTTTATCTTTATATACCCAATAATATGTACTTCACTCATCTTCATCATATTCAGTCGATTATAAACGCATAAAAATTAATTCAGTAAATATGTGTTATTTTACATATATTTATTATGCATTGTGTTTAAATAATGCAAGTCATTAAGTCAGAGTACATCTATGTATTGTATGTAAATAATAATATAGGGTTATTTTAGCACTTTATTTGTTTGTTACATTCCCAATTGTAAAGCATTGTGGAATATGTTGGCACTAAATAAATGCAGATCATAATTATTATTAGTAAAATTCAAAGCAATGATTTAGGAGAAGCAGTTTCAAATTATAATATGTATTTAATTTGCTTTTTTTAAGAGAGGGACTCCTCAGTTCTCCAATTTCAGAATTTTATAAGCAAATTTTATAGGCAACAATTACTAGCTCACCTGTGGATAGATGGGAGGAGAACAAAAAGTAATATACTGAAAGGTTACATCCCTACAAAACATAAAACATGTGTGATCTGAAATTAAGTAGCAAAACAGTCACATTACAAGGTTGCAAGCTGAGATAACAAAGTTGTCGAGAATCCGATTCTCAAATCCTTTTTGGATTCTATGGAAACTGACCTTTGTATTCCCCTGTGAAATATTCCCATGGTGGTTTTGCACCAGTTGTATATTTTCAATAAGTTATTTATTAAAAAAAAAATTAAGGATCACCTTATTCACATACCAGAAGTCCGCTTCGCCAGAAAAAAAAAAAACCAACATGGGTTCGTTACATCAGTGTATGAAATGATAATCAGGATGTTAAGGTGTAACAAACCCACTGTTGAACATTATTATTACCATCAGTAATTATTTTGCATGTTCATACACCACTGACCTATCAAAATTTCCACTTTTTCTTTAAAGATTTTACAGCTTTATTCAAAATTAAGACTATTTAAAACCTTTCGCATAGAAACATTTTTTACCTATTTTAGTTACTTGAGATGAGAAGATCAAAAAATTTGATTAACGGAGAAACAATTGGCTCGAATCCCAGTACTGGGATGGTTGTAGTTGCTCGGAAAATACGTGAGGAGCGCATAGCGAGAGCATGATAACCCTGTTGATCATAAGTGTTTACACTCCACAGGAGAGAAAGAGAGAGGTCACCAACAAGGGTTGCCAGCTTGACTTTTTATTTTTTCTGGTTAGCTCATCAAAAAATCACGGACAAACAATATTTTTCACGAACACATTGGAAAATCATAATACGGTAATTAATTATGATTATAAGTGGTGATACATGTCTACAGCTCAAGTTGGGCTCATATCCTCTCATCTCTAGAAGTTACCATAAGTTTTTGTTAAAAAAAAACTGCACTAAGATTTTGACTCAACCTGTATTCAAGTTCAAATGACATAAGACTGACTGGCACTTGCAAGATAGTGTGAACAGGTGCATCCTAGGAACAGCCATCTCCATATACAATATACAAAAGAAGTTGCACTCTGTAGTGCTAAAGCATGTCAATGTGAAATATATGAAATATGAACAGCAATACTGCTTCTGGATACTAGGAAAAAATGAGACGCTTAGCACATAATTTGGCCAATAAATGCATGCCCAGCAGCCAGCGACAAGGTGGTCTCGGATATGCTGGGTCCTACGTGTCTAGTGTGAATACCTCTCTAAGACTGAAGTCTGAATTCCTGGGTAGATCTGAATACCTCTCTTCAAAGTCTGATTTTATGGGTAGGTAGGATCCTGTTGAAATTAAAATCCACCACATCTTGGAGGGCAGAGTGCTCGGTCAGAGAGCTAATATACAAATTACAAAAGACTACCTGGCACTTTCAAGCTAGTGTGAACAGTTGCATACTAGGAGCAGTCATATACATATACAATAAACAAAAAAAGTGGCACTGTGTAGTGCTAAAGCATGTCAATATGAAATATATGAAATATGAATAGCAATACTGCTTCTGGATACTAGAAAAAAAAATGAGATACTTAGCACATAATAATGGGGCTTTACTCTCCCTCTCATGCTCCACTGCCGGCTCTTCACCTCACTTCTGGTCTTCAAAACAAGATGCAGTGGGCATACCATATCAACAGCACTGCAGCCAATCACTGGGCTCAGTGACTTATGCCATCTATGACAGTAGCACCACTAAGCCCAGAGGCTGCACCACTGTTGACATGACATTACTGCTGCAGCTTGTCAACAAGGACTGAAGGCAGCAACAAAGTGCAAGGTCAGTAAGTGAACAAGTGAGGGTGACTGAAGCCTGTTTGTTATTTTCACCCAGTTGGAACCTATGAAGTAAAAAAATGCTTTCCTGAAAAACTTGTTAATGAAGTGGAAAAATACAGCATTATTTATTCTGAAATTACAGAAAGTGCCTTCTGAAAGTCAAATACACCTTGGTATTATTGTTAGATTTCTGTCAGAAAATCATGTAAAATGAAAGCAAAATCCGGAAATTAATTTTAACCATTTTCTGTCACTTTATAAAAATACTGCCATAACTGGAGAGGTGACCATGGGTGTGGTTTACGTAGACAGGTAAGCCAGTGACTCCTCCTTGGGCTACAAAAGATAGACCCATACTCATGCATTCACAATACCTTATGACTTTTTTTCTGAATATAATTATGAATTGGCCTTTAGTAAGGTGGTAGGTGGGATAGTAGATATAGAACCCCTCGTTCTGTAGACCCTTGTCCGTATAAAGAACTTGATGTGTCCACAAGGGACTTGTACAGGTTATTATAACTCTAAGGGCAGGGTCACACGACCATAGATTTTCTCATCCGAGAGAGTTGGGTCGATATTGATAATGACACTCTGATCCAACTCTGATCAGACTTTGATCCGATTGTCAGCATAGTGTGATCCGATTTTCTTGGATAAGAGAATCAGAGCATATTGTGAGAAGATGGAGAACCAAATTTCTTCATCATCTCCATTGTGTCAATCTCTAGAAGTCGGGTTGAACTTGGATGACATCAGATGATGTTTTCCACAGATTTGGATGGGTGAGTGGTTTTCAATTCTGGAATGAAATTGCAGCTGCAATTTTTTTCACTGACAGACTCCATTAGTGAAATAAATGGGTCATTATCACTGCTCCATATTATGACAATGGTCCGAGTGCTGTCTGATAAAAAAAAAAATGGGTTAACACTTGTCCGATGTATATGGCAGTGTGAGCGAGCCCTAATTATGATTATTTTACACAGTGAATGCTGAATTAAGGGCTGTTGACTTTTATCACTTAAAATCTTAATGACTTATTATGGTATTCAAATGTCACTGTAAAAAAATGTTGGTCGTCTGTAATTTTTCTCCTAAGTTGTCCAATAAAAAATCAGGTCGGAAACCCTGTCCCCAAAATGAAGGAGTCCTCAATGCCAAAAGTGCCCTCCTATAGTTTGCTGAGATTTCGCAGTCCCATCACTAGTAAGAGAATTTTTTAAAAAAAAATCAATCATCATTCTTTTTCTTTTCACAATTTCTTTTAAAACATATTTAACTTTTTTTTTATAAATACCAACATGTGTTTTAGGAAAAATAAAACTGATTGATGTGATGTGTGTGTGGCGCTCCGTAGATTATAGCCGCACTAATAGCCGAAAAGTTTATGTAACGCCAGCCTCTGTGGCTTTGCATGCATTTCAATTCTCATGTATATTAGGTTTCCACATAGTAAAAGATCATTCTAAATCCTCCAACTCGGGGGCCATCTTTACTAGCTTGACTCACGGTAGTTTAAACACGCTTCACAAAATCTTATGTACCTATTTTTATGTGAATTGGCTTTCTAGCATCTGACTATGCAACAAGTACTCTCTCCTTTTATACAAGTCTATAAAAATGTAGTTAAACTGGAGCCCTACAGTTTAAGTGTGACTAATAAGTGATCAGTACAGATTAAGTAATGTTCTATGCATTCTGTATGTAACGCGGAAACTCGAAATGATTCGAGCGTATTACAAGGTCGCGTTCCTTTAAGATGATCATTACTTTTTGATGTATTGGTATATATATTTGATTGTAATTTTATTAGACATGTTATCTAAATCAATTATTTTTAGAAGGCTTCCCTTTCACATACATACATACATAGTGTTTATCTTAATATATACCTACCTTGTAATGTCTTCACATCCTGTTCCGTCCAGATGTGTCCGGATCCCAGAATTCCAAGTGGCGGAAGTTCACCAACCGCCATATTGGGACACCTAAGTGATGGGTGTCTCAATATGGAAAATGCTGGTGGTACCAGCCTCTTGCACGATACAACCAGCGGAACACAGTCGCACCACACACACACACGCTGTATACACCGTACGCACCACACACACACAAACACACACACACACTGTATACGCCGTACGCACCACACAAACACACACACACACACTGGGGTGAGCACATGAGGTACACAGGTCAAAGAAGAGATGACATGAGAGGAGAAGACAACAGATGGGGGAGAGAGAAAGCGCACAGGGGTGAGAGAGACAGCACAGGGGGGAGACAGCTCAAACGGGACAGCACATGAGGGGAAAACACAGCCAGTAAGGAGAGAGATAACAGACAAGGGGGATAGCACATGGGGTAGACAGGTCAAAGAAGAGAGCAGATGGAAGAAGTCAGCACATGGGGAAAGAGAGAGTGGATAGGTGGGTGAGCACATGCGGGGAGAGATTCTCAACACTGCAAAGCCTGCCCCCATCGTGACATTACCGCCTCCGCCTCCATCTAGTTAGACATTAACAGCATTAGTTATGTGTTAGGAAATCAGGATCTTTATTGAAAACTAAGTTGGTGGTAATATTATGGGCTTTCTCTGCTTTAGAGGATCATGTACATTCTGCAGAAATCACATATCTGCGACAAATAAAAAATGCTTGCCTACCGGAACCAGCAGGTAAAAGTATAAACTAACCAGCGAGGGGCATCATAAAGCTCATCCGTTGGTAGCATATTTGACTGCTCATTTGTTTTCTGAGTTCCAGGTCCACTAAACAATTATCATGGCTGGTGGAGGGCAGCTTTCAAATAGGGCAGTGTGCCACCTTTCAAGATGCCACATACTACACCAGTATTCAGAAGAATCATCTATGCTTCGCCAAACACCGGATTTTACAGAATGCACATTTTGTTCATTTAAAAAATATGACTTCTAGAATTATTAAAATGTTCCTGTTTGTCATCTAGAGAATTTTTATACTAAATATAAACGTCCTTCCATGTCTATAGCTATTGTGGTATCCAGAATCATGTCTTACAAGACAGGAGGAGGAAGCATCGGCTGATGGTGTTCAAATTGACGGTCCAATTTGTGCTGCTCCATGCAATGTCCATCATGCCAATCACCCTTGAAGCAATATAGTAAATGCGGTTCACAAATGCAGACAAATCTTCCAGTTTACATGGACAAGAATAATGTTACAACGTCAATGAGGTAAATTTATATATTGAAACTCTTGAGGAGGCCCAATACTTCAACAGTTTTAATTATCACACAGTCCTGATGTCCAATAACATCAGAAAAACAAAGAGATCCAAAACGATAATTTTATTAATGCTTGATTAAAAGCAATAAATATACCAAAGAGCAAAAATAGCAGAGTGCCTCACAATGGAGAAGCCAGAAGTTCAAATGGAGTAGAAGAATGATCGATAATCAATCTAAATAGTTATACGTTACAATATAAGATAATAATGCATAAATAAGGGTGATCTTCCCAAGCATGTAATATGATGGACAATATATTTGACTCAGGGAATGAAAAGTCACTACTAATTAGAGCCAACAGTAAACCAAATATGACCTGGTTTGTCTCCACTGCTTCTATGCTGATACCTAACCATGAGGGGAGGGTGCCAATACGGCCAAAATATAATGGTATATTCAAAGTGTTTTTACCTTGAGTGTAACAGAGTGGCGTCCCCACACCCCGACTGGCTTCTTCCAGTTTTTAATTGGAATAATTAACAGAAATTACTTTTGTCCTGGTGACTCTCTCTGTAAATGTTGTTACAATACTCCAACTCTAATGAAGAGTTCAGCGAGCTACACCAGATGAAGTCCCCATAATCGTGGGATTCCAATAGTATATCTTTCCAGCAATGATCTGTCAGTAATCACACTCTTTTCTGAATATATGCTTATGGTTCTCATTTTCTGAGGTGGGGGATTCTGTTTTCTCTACATAATGTCATGACAGAGGGTTCAATCAGTGACTATTGATTTCAGCAGCATGAAGCCAGGGATGGATATTACAAGAGGATTATCACCAAGATTAGCAATAGTGCAGCTTAAAATGGAAGGAGACACTTAAAGCAGTCTCCCATGAAGATTTTTTTTGTATAAATGTGTGTATATGGATGTAATGTAGTGAGCATGTGTTAACCCCTTAAACCCCAGAGATTTTTTCGGTTTTGCATTTTCGTTTTTCGCTCCCCTTCTTTCCAGAGCCATAACTTTTTTATTTATCCGTCAATATGACCATGTGAGCACTTATTTTTTGCGGGACGAGTTGTACTTTTGAACAACACCATTGGTTTTACCATGTAGTGTACTCAAAAATGGGAAAAAAATTCCAAGTGAGGTGAAATTGCAAAAAAGTGCAATCTCACACTTGTTTTTTGTTTGGCTTTTTTTCTAGGTTCACTAAATGCTAAAACTGACTTGCTATTATGATTCTCCAGGTCATTACGAGTTCATAGACACCAAACATGTCTAGGTTCTCTTATATCTAAGTGGTGAAAAAAAATTCCAAAGTTTACTGCATTGCTTTGAGCGCCGACCACCAGGCGGCGCTCACAGCAATGTGCTGGCTGTTGTCATATGCAACAGGTTATGGACCCAGACACAGGCACCCAGATACAGCGTACCCAAATACAGAGAATCCAGACACCACAGATCCCAGGACACCCAGACAATCAGATACCCAGGACACTGGAACTATCAGCAAGACTCTGGTGAATGCAGAAGAATTCTTCAGTGCAAGTCTCTCCAAACAAGTAAGATAAGTTAAAAATGATGAATAGCACAGAGCTAAAACTCACAGTAGCTAAACTGAATGATGAGAACTATCAGCTATGGAAGTTCAAAGTAGAGATGTTATTGTCTAAAGATGATTTATGGGAAGTAATCACTACAGATAGACCTGATGAAGATAATCAGACATGGGATAGAAAAAATAGACAAGCGAGAGCTACCATCAGCTTATTAGTGGATGATGCTCAATTAATACATATAAGAAATGAAGAAACAGCGAAAGGAATGTGGGAACAATTAAGAAAGCTATATGAGAGACCCAGCTTAAATCACAAGTTATTTCTACTAAGAAAGCTGTACAGTATGAGACTAAATGCAGACAGTGACACGCAGAAGCATATATTCTCTATTATGGAAGTGATATCACAGCTAAGATCTATTGGTGAAGATATTAAGGAAAGCCATATAGCAGCAATGTTATTGTGCAGTTTACCAGATTCATATACAGCTTTAATAAATGCACTAGAGACAAGACCAGAAACTGACATTACATTAGAGTTTGTGAAGACCAGGCTCATAGATGAATAGCAGAGAAGGAAAGAGCAAACAAATGATTCTTCTACTGAAAAAGATAATGGAAATGCTCTTAAAGCTACAGAACTTAAAAAACCCTATAATAAAGAGACAAGAGAATGCTTCAGATGTAAGAAAAAGGGACATTTAAAGAAAGACTGTACTATATGGAAATCAGAACAAAAGAAATTACACCATAAAGATAATATACAGAAGGTGAAAAACACAATTTCTGAAAATAATTGGAATGGCACATTTAAAGTAACTGATAAGAAATCATCACATGGTTGGTTTATTGATTCAGGAGCAACGAGTCATATGACAAGTGACAAGAATTTCTTTACTGATCTTGATTTAAATAAGAAAGTAGCCATTTATCTTGCAGATGGAAGCAAAATAACCGCAGAAGGTATCGGACAAGGTATGCTAAATTGTTCAAACAAGTTCGGACAAGATTTAATGATACTTGTACAGGATGTGTTGTATGTTCCAAAATTGGAAGGCGAATTATTATCTGTGAAACGTTTAACAGCAAAAGGACTTACAGTAAAATTCAAAGATAATGAGTGTGCAATTATTGCAGGAAACAAGTTGATAACCAAAGTCAAGGCAGAAGAACAATTATATCATTTTGAACAAACCAAAGGAACAGATGAAGGTATGTACACATGATCACAAAAACTGTATTCACATGTGGCATAGACGTCTAGGACATAGACACCCGGACAGTATAAGGGTACTACAGAGAAAAGAATTGACAAAAGATTTAAAGATATCAGATTGCTCAATTACCATAAGATGTGAATGTTGTATAAAATCCAAAGCCACAAGGATATCTATTCCAAAAGAAAGTGAGATGAAAAGCAAAAAACCACTTGATTTGGTGCATACTGACATATGTGGACCCATGAAAGTGACTACATCAGGAGGCAATAGATACATGTTGACTTTTATAGACGACTACTCAAGATACACAGTCACATACTTAATTAAGAACAAAAGTGAAGTTTTTGATAAACTTGTAGACTATGTAACAAGATCAAGTAACAAATTTCAAAGGAAGCCAATTGTCATCAGAAGTGATAATGGAGGTGAATTTACAGGTCACAGAATAGAAGACTACTTAAGACAAAAAGGAATAGAACATCAGAAAACTGTTCCATACACACCTGAACAAAATGGAGTAGCAGAAAGGAAAAACAGAACTCTAACAGAAATGATGAGATGTATGCTGACAGATTCTAAACTACCAGAGAAATATTGGGGTGAGGCAGCAATGACAGCTACATATCTACAGAACCGACTTTTTTCCAGAAAACTGAAGAAAACTCCATATGAACTGTGGCAAGGTATGAAACCAAGTGTCAATCATTTAAAAGTTTTTGGATGTAAAGTTTTTATATTCATTCCAACAGAAAAACGTTCCAAACTTCAAAACAGATCCATGGAAGGAATATTCGTTGGATATAGTGAAAACTGCAAAGGATATAGAATCCTAGATCCCAAAACAGACAGAGTTACAGTGAGTAACAGTGTGACATTCATTGAAGATTTAAATTAAGACATTATGATTTCAGTTGAAACAAAAAATAAGAAAAACAATAGTGACATAACTGAAGAAATATCCGATGAGAAAGAAGTAGAAATGAATGGAGAACAAAATATTGAAAGTGAAGAATCACAACTACAAACAGATACAGAACCAAGACGTTCAATAAGAGAGAACAAAGGAAAACCACCAAAACGCCTCTCATACAAGACAAGTATAAGAAAAATCTATGAACCTACCTCTCGGGAAGACATATCTAAACTTCCTCATGAAGAAGCTAATAAATGGATAGAAGCAACAGAAACAGAAATTAAATCCATGCATGATTCAAATACATGGACACTAACAGATTTGCCAGAAGGAAGAAAAGCCATAGGATGCAAATGGATTTTTAAAGTAAAATACCAAACAGATGGCACACCTGAAAGATATCGAGCAAGACTCGTAGCTAAAGGGTATTCTCAAAAATATGGAGAAGACTATGATGAAACATTTGCTCCAGTTGTCAAACTCACTACAATAAGAACTTTACTTAGGCTGTGGTTCCATGGTCCGGAACAACAGCGCTTTGGACGGAGCGGAAATTCCGCTCCGCTCAAAGCCCCGCCCCCTAGAGAACGCGCGCTCTTTCCGGATGTGTTCAGGACACCTCCGGAACACATCCGGAATGATCGCAGGGCTACATAGCCCTGTGTTATTTCCCTTGCGGCGACGCAGCATCGCCGCAAGGGACTAGGACATGCTGCGGTCTGAAAAGACGCGCCGCATGTCCAGAAACGCAGGTCTTCCGCCTGCGTGTTTTACAGCATAGTGGAGACGGGATTTCTTGAAATCCCCTCCACTATGCTGTAACATCTGGACGCTGCGTGTTTGACGCTGCGCCAACGCACAACATTAAACACGCAGCTAATCCGGACTGTTTCCTGATAGTGGAAACATACCCTTACAGTTGCAGCAGTGGAACAGATGGAACTAAGACATCTGGATGTAAAGACAGCTTTTTTGAATGGAGATTTAACAGAAGACATTTACATGGAACAACCTCCAGGATTCAAAGATGAAAGAAATCCAAACAAAGTTTGCAAACTACAGAAAAGCATATATGGTTTAAAGCAAGCAGCTAAAGCATGGAATGACAAAATCACGGAAGTACTAGCAAATGAAAAATTTCAAAGAAGCAAAGCTGATCCATGCTTGTACACAAAAAGGCTGAGTAATAGATGGATATATGTACTCATATATGTACACGACATTTTGATTTGTTTTAAACAAGAAAGGGATAAAGAAAACATTCTAAAAATCCTGAAACAAAATTTTGAAATCAAAGACTTGGGAAATGTAAAACAGTACCTAGGAATACAGATAGAAAGAGAAGAAGACGGAAGTTTCCTACTGAATCAAAATCACATGATTCAAGATATAACAGAAAAATTAGGACTAAAGGATGCAAAAACAGTAAAGTCTCCAATGGAAACTAATTATCTCAAAGAGATGAACAGTGAAGAAATATGCTACCAAACAATGAAGAATACAGAACAGCAATAGGAAAACTACTGTATCTAGCGACCGTTACAAGACCAGACTTCGCAGCAGCAGTAGGAATCCTGAGTAGAAAGGTATCAAAACCAAATAAAGCTGATTGGAATGCCGTGAAGAGAGTAATACGTTATTTGAAAGGAACTAGCAATGTTAAGCTGAAATTACCCACAGGTGATAATTGCAGTTTAACAGTATATGTTGATGCAGATTGGGCTGGAGATCCAACTTACAGACGATCTACCAGTGGACATATTTTTTTTCTCTCAGGTGGACCAATAAGTTGGACAAGTAAGAAACAGTCAATTGTGACACTGTCTTCAACAGAAGCAGAATATGTTGCAGCAGCACATGCACGTCAAGAAGTACTGTGGTTAAGACAATTGTTGACAGAATTAGGACAACCACAGTTGGAACCAACAAAAATAAAAGAGGACAATCAAGGATGTCTTGTTCTTGCTCAGATGGAAAGAGTCAATCCAAGAACCAAGCATATTGATGTGAAATATCATTTCTTGAGAGATCATCAGGACCAAGGAGTATTGAAGTTGGAGTATTGTCCTACTGAAGAAATGACAGCGGACATTTTCACGAAGGCGTTGAATGCTGATAAACATCAGAGACTAATAAAAAAGTTGGGTTTGATTGAATAAGTCCTTACTGTTGAGAAAGGGTGTTGTCATATGCAACAGATTAGGACTTCTATATTATATGTGAAGGAGGACTTTATGCTGAACTGATAGTAGAGGCGATGTTGTGTAACGTTTCCTTCTTTAATGTATTATATAAGAATTAGTCTTCTGTTTAGTTTCACTTTCGTTTTGTTCCTGTTAGTTGATGCAATGCTGTAATGTCTGTGCATTATTCCTTTACTCATGTTCAGAGAAGTAAACGCTTGTTATCCCATGCAACTTGCTCTGTGAAGTTTCCTCTGCAAAGGTGTGAATTCAGAAGCTGTGCAACACCGGCAACAACCATAGAGGTCTCTGTGAGACCTCTGGTTGTCAAGGCAATGCGTCGCCAAACCCCGATCACGGGGATCTGCGATGCGCTCGTTTCCAGCCGGCGGCCGGCAGCGCTAGTTAAATGCCCGCTGTCAGCTTTGACAGCGGGATTTAACTAGTTAATAGGCACGGGGGATGGCGATTCCACTCGCGCCTATTGCGGGCACATGTCAGCTGTTTATATCAGCTGACATGTCGCGGCTTTGAGGTGGGCTCACCGTCAGAGTCCACCTCAAAGCGGGGGATATTGCCAGCTGACGTACTATTCCGTCAGCTGGCAGTAAGGGGTTAATATACTCACCTACCGCCGCCTTCTCCATGATCCAGCAGCTGTTCCGCTTCTCTTCTCAGTGATGTCACCGCTCTTCAGCTAAAGAAGGCAGCAGTAGGTGAGTATATTAACACATACACACTACATTACATACACATATACACAGAATTTAAAAAAATATTCATGGGAGGGCTTAATTAACACTTCACAACATAATCCCATAATACAATGCAGATTAAACAGTAATATATATATATATATATATATATATATATATGTGTGTGTTTTGCTTAAAATGCAAAAGGAAATGTGTTATCTTTAAGCCTTTTAGAGATCAATTTATCACAACTTGCTTAACTGTTCACAATAACTGTAATTTTGACCAGGGTGCCCAAACATATACATGGCACTGTAACTCTTTTAATATCTCTTTTCTTAAAAATCATGAACATTTTTGGAATGTAGTTGTAGGGGTAAAAGCCAGTATTTTACCTGGACCCTGTTGAGGTCTACAGTTTTGTCTACTACATAAGTAGCCTTATAAGGCCGGAGTCACACGCAACGATAAAAAATCGGACCGTATTATACGGCCGTAATACGCAGAAAAGTCTCCTGAAAAGTGATCCGTTTGTCATCCGTGTGCAATGCAAGGATGCGATTTCCTCGCATGAAAACATCCGTGTGTCATCCATATGGCATCCGTACAGCGAGATTTTCTTACCGGCTTGCAAAACCAACATATAATGGATCCCAATAACAGTTTTTACATCACAAAAGAAAGAATAGATATATACACATAGAATACATATATATATATATATATATATATATATATATATATACACTACCGGTCAAAAGTTTAGGGTCACTTACAAATTTCCTTATTTTTGAAAGAAAAGCAGTTTTTTTCCAATGAGCTAACATTAAATGATTCAGAAATACACTCTATACAGTGTTAATGTGGTAAATGACATTCTAGCGGCAAACGTCTAGTTTGTAATGCAATATCTTCATAGGTGTATAGAGGCCCATTTCCAACAACCATCACTCCAGTGTACTTATGGTATTTTGTGTTCGCTAACTGTGTAAGAAGGCTAATAGATGGTTAAAATACCCTTTAAAACCCTTGTGCAAGTATGTTAACACAGCTGAAAACCGTTTGGTTGATTAGAGAAGCTATAAACCTGACCTTCCTTTGAGCTTGTTGAGAATCTGGAGCATTACATTTGTTGGTTCAATTAAACTCTCAAAATGGCCAAAAAAAAAAGAACTTTCTTGTGAAACTCGACAGTCTATTCTTGTTCTTAGAAATGAAGGCTATTCCATGCGAAAAATTACCAAGAAACTGAAGAATTCATACAATGGTGTGTAGTACTCCCTTTAGAGGAGTGCACAAACAAGCTCTAACCAGAGAAGAAAGACAAGTGGGAGGCCCCGCTGCACAACTGAGCAACAAGACAAGTACATTAGAGTCTTTAGTTTGAAAAATTGACGCCTCACAGGTCCTCAACTGGCAGCTTCATTAAACAGTACACATTAAACGCCAGTGTCAACATCTACAGTGAAGAGGCGATTTGGGGATGCTGGCCTTCAGGGCAGATTGGCAAAACAAAAGCCAATATTCCTCTGTCCAATGTCTGTGTTCTTTTGCCCATATTAATCTTTTCCTTTCATTTAAGCCAGTCTTAAATATGGCTTTTGTTTTGCCAATCTGCCCTGAAAGCCAGCATCCCCAAATCGCCTCTTCACTGTAGATGTTGACACTGGCGTTTAATGTGTACTGTTTAATGAAGCTGCCAGTTGAGGACCTGTGAGGCGTCAATTTTTCAAACTAAAGACTCTAATGTACTTGTCTTGTTGCTCAGTTGTGCAGCGGGGCCTCCCACTTGTCTTTCTTCTCTGGTTAGAGCTTGTTTGTGCACTCCTCTAAAGGGAGTACTACACACCATTGTATGAATTCTTCAGTTTCTTGGTAATTTTTCGCATGGAATAGCCTTCATTTCTAAGAACAAGAATAGACTGTCGAGTTTCACAAGAAAGTTCTTTTTTTTTGGCCATTTTGAGAGTTTAATGGAACCAACAAATGTAATGCTCCAGATTGTCAACAAGCTCAAAGGAAGGTCAGGTTTATAGCTTCTCTAATCAACCAAACGGTTTTCAGCTGTGTTAACATACTTGCACAAGGGTTTTAAAGGGTATTTTAACCATCTATTAGCCTTCTTACACAGTTAGCGAACACAAAATACCATAAGTACACTGGAGTGATGGTTGTTGGAAATGGGCCTCTATACACCTATGAAGATATTGCATTACAAACTAGACGTTTGCCGCTAGAACAGTCATTTACCACATTAACACTGTATAGAGTGTATTTCTGAATCATTTAATGTTAGCTTCATTGGAAAAAAACTGCTTTTCTTTCAAAAATAAGGAAATTTCTAAGTGACCCTAAACTTTTGACCGGTAGTGTATATGTGCCAGAAAGGGCGCATCTCATCATAGATGTGCCTTTTCTGGGGTGGCTGGGGGCAGATGTTAGTAGCCAGGGGGGCCCAAAAATAATGGTCCCTCTCTGGACTATTATTATCTGCCCCCACTGGCTTTCACTGTCTGGTGGAGAAAATACAGCGGGAGCCCACACATTTTTTTTCAACTAATTTACACATTGAATTAACCCCTACATTTATGAAATTTTGCACTCATACACTCATTTAATTGTTAGTGAAAACCATATATCAAACTACATGAAATGACATGGTTAACTGTATGTAAACCATGTGTCATTTCATGTCGGGTTCTGTAATTTCACAAAAGCCGGCAATTGATGTAATGTATATATATATATATATGTCACAATGACATATATATATGTATATGTATATATATACATGTGGTATATATATATATATATATATATATATACAGGTCCTTCTCAAAAAATTAGCATATAGTGCTAAATTTCATTATTTTCCATAATGTAATGATTACAATTAAACTTTCATATATTTTAGATTCATTACACACCAACTGAAATTTGTCAGGTCTTTTATTGTTTTAATACTGATGATTTTGGCATACAACTCCTGATAACCCAAAAAACCTGTCTCAAAAAATTAACATATTTCAACCATCCAATAAAATAAAAGTGTTTTTTAAAAACAAACAAAAAAACCATCAAATAATAAAGTTCAGTTATGCACTCAATACTTGGTCGGGAATCCTTTTGCAGAAATGACTGCTTCAATGCGGCGTGGCATGGAGGCAATCAGCCTGTGACACTGCTGAGGTGTTATGGAGGCCCAGGATGCTTCGAAAGCGGCCTTAAGCTCATCCAGTGTGTTGGGTCTTGCGTCTCTCAACTTTCTCTTCACAATATCCCACAGATTCTCTATGGGGTTCAGGTCAGGAGAGTTGGCAGGCCAATTGAGCACAGTAATACCATGGTCAGTAAACCATTTACCAGTGGTTTTGGCACTGTGAGCAGGTGCCAGGTCGTGCTAAAAAATGAAATCTTCATCTCCATAAAGCATTTCAGCCGATGGAAGCATGAAGTGCTCCAAAATCTCCTGATAGCTAGCTGCATTGACCCTGCCCTTGATGAAACACAGTGGACCAACACCAGCAGCTGACATGGCACCCCACACCATCACTGACTGTGGGTACTTAACACTGGACTTCAGGCATTTTGGCATTTCTTTCTCCCCAGTCTTCCTCCAGACTCTGGCACCTTGATTTCCGAATGACATGCAAAATTTGCTTTTATCAGAAAAAAGCACTTGGGACCACTTAGCAACAGTCCAGTGCTGCTTCTCTGTAGCCCAGGTCAGGCGCTTCTGCCGCTGTTTATGGTTCAAAAGTGGCTTTACCTGGGGAATGCGGCACCTGTAGCCCATTTCCTGCACACGCCTGTGCACGGTGGCTCTGGATGTTTCTACACCAGACTCAGTCCACTGCTTCCTCAGGTCCCCCAAGGTCTGCAATCGGTCCTTCTCCACAATCTTTCTCAGGGTCCGGTCACCTCTTCTCGTTGTACAGCGTTTTCTGCCACATTGTTTCCTTCCAACAGACTTCCCATTGAGGTGCCTTGATACAGCACTCTGGGAACAGCCTATTTGTTGAGAAATTTCTTTCTGGGTCTTACCCTCTTGCTTGAGGGTGTCAATGATGGCCTTCTTGACATCAGTAAGGTCGCTAGTCTTACCCATGATGGGGGTTTTGAGTAATGAACCAGGCAGGGAGTTTTTAAAAGCCTCAGGAATCTTTTGCATGTGTTTAGAGTTAATTAGTTGATTCAGAAGATTAGGGTAATAGGTCGTTTAGAGAACCTTTTCTTGATATGCTAATTTTTTGAGACAGGTTTTTTGGGTTATAAGGAGTTGTATGCCAAAATCATCAGTATTAAAACAATAAAAGACCTGACAAATTTCAGTTGGTGTGTAATGAATCTAAAATATATGAAAGTTTAATTGTAATCATTACATTATGGAAAATAATGAAATTTAGCACTATATGCTAATTTTTTGAGAAGGACCTGTATATGTATTCTATGTGTATATATCTATTCTTTCTATTCTTTATTAAAGCTATCAGTGTGATTTTACAGTATAGCCGGGATGAATTGCCGGCTTTTCTAAATGACACCGGTGCGTATTTATCGCAAGTCACACTGATGGTCCGTGTGTAATCCGATGTTTTCTCGCCCCCATAGACTTGCATTGGCGAGTCTCGGGCGTAATACAGTGCAAAATCGCAGCATGCTGAGATTTCACTCGCACGTATAAAATGGACGAGAAAAAATCGGATGATTGGAGCTGCCCCATAGATTAACATTGGTCCGAGTGCAATGCGATTTTTTCTTGCATTGCACTCGTATGTATTTCTTGTTAGTGTGACTCCGGCCTAAATATTAGGCTTTGTATTTTTCATTTTTAAGAGATTTTTTTTGTTTGTTTTCATAATACCCATCAATGTACAGAATCTTATTCTAATGTTATGTTATTACATGGAAATATGGAATAGTAAGCTAAAAAAAAGCATGGACCACACCTCGCCGCAGCGACAACGAGCCAGCAGGGCAGGCGACCTGGTGTCTCACAGCACTCATGCTGCAAGACTCCCCATGACTCCAGACCACAGCACCCCACAAGAACAAAAGCACAGCAATAATGGCCACCACACAGCACCAATACCAAAATGAAAGAAGCATTGAAACTCACCTTCCTCAAGCTTGTGAGGTGGTGCAGCACTAGTGCTGTGAGTCATTAGGCCGCGAGCCCGGCTGGTGCATTGTTGCCGCAGGGTGTGGTTAGAGCATGATGCCACTCCTTTTAGGCAATAAGAGTTAGGTCCTGACTTGGGAGCTTCGCCGTGATGTGGCAATGGGCTTCATACAGTCTGATCGGACTTATATATATTTTCGCCTAGCCGCATTAGATCACTTTAGGATTTTTGGAAGTGCTGTTAATTCTCTTTTTCAGCAAATAATATAGAATAATATATTTTTTCCTCCTACATAAATGAATGTGAAATATCCACTGTGCTTTGCGTGTAACTTGATGATGGCTTCACAGGACTATGAATGTTAAACATTTGATTTCTTAATCCAACAAACATGTATGTAAAATTTGGAAGAGTCATGAAAACATTTACAATATCTTTGGAAACTTTCTTACTTAATCCTCCAAAACTTTGCAAGGACTTGTTGTGCCTTGTAGAGCAGAGTATTATTTAATAGCTTTGATCTATTATAAAGTGGCTATAGTGGTTGTAAAGATAACTAGAACTGGATTATAATTTATGGTGCCCTTCTTGGCAAATAAAGAAATGAGACCTTGAGTAGGGTGGACTGAAATATCTAAGCGGACACTTTGAATTTGGACTGGGAATGTCTACAGCACAGTTGAAAGTCAGAGGATTCATACAGCTTGTGAATAGTGGAAAAAGTCACAATAAAACTGCAATGTGCAAAGGTTCCTATAGCACAAAAGTGTAAAAGACCTGGCAACTGTCACAGGATTTCCAGGGACTTTTGGGTTGGAGGGGCAGTGTTTACGTAAACCCCACCCATAGGTTAGGCATTCTTGTATTAAGCATTTGAGTTCCTGTCAGTGTGAGGGCAAGGATACAACAGGACTTAAAGAAGTTGTCCACTTCCAGGAAAGTGGGCCCAAAACGCTGTAAAATACCTAAAATAACAAACTTACCAGGTACTCATCTTTCATAGGCCCAGCGCCATCTCTCCATCACTGGTCGAGGTTCAGTGATTTTGCTGCAACAGTGATGTCCCATCAACAGGGCAAATCACTGCACTATAGCTAAACTCTGAGCAGTGCCAAGGCTGATGAGGTTCAGCTCAGTGAATGAGCTGCTAAGCTCAGCAACTGGCTAGAACTGTCACATGTGCGATTGACGTGATGTCTTCGATGTACCAAATACACCAAAAGTCAAGAGTGGTGATGGACCATTGAGAATGACTACTGTGTTTATTATTTTAGGTATTTTGCAGAGCTTCGGCCGACTTTTCTGAAAGTGGACAATTGCTTTAAACATCTTTGAAAATGTTGGTACCTGTGTAGATATTGCCAAATGATGCCACAGGACAAAGAAGCAACTTTCCACAGGCTAGGTCTAGCCTGTACTTATTTGGAAATCTAGTATTTTTTTTATCTACAATGCGTATGTGGGTCTATGAACTTATTCATACATTAAGTTTTTGCTGCATTTTTTCAGGGATTTTTGCACTGGAAAAACACGAGGTTTTACAGTACTAGCAAAGTGAATCAAATTTTTTAAATCTCATGCATACGCTGCTTATTTTTTCCTTGCAATTTTGAACCTTCAAAGTGTTTGCTAAAATCAGCAGCATATCATTGAAAAAAACACGGAAGCTATTACTTTGGAATGGGGTAACAGGGCTTACAGAGTAAAGTGTAATGTGAGGGGCAGTATGGAGAAGGGATAGTATGAAGAGGTGGCATTGTGGGAGAGGCAGCATGGAGGGACAGAAACTTCAGCATCAGTAGGGTCTCAGTACAGAGAAGAGGTAGCATTGTTGGGCTAACTGTAGACAAGAGGCAGCTTGGAGGGTTTAGTATAAAGAAGAGGGAACATGAGGTGGATCAGTATGAATAAGAGATAGCATGAGGGGTTCAGAATGGAAATGGTTCAACATGGGTGGCACAGCTTGGAGAAAGTACTGCGTTGTTGTAATCAGTATGGATAAAAGGCAGTATAAGAGGTTTTCATTATGGATAAGCGGTAGCAAAGAGGGGCACACCTTGAAGAAAGTGCAGTGTGGGGAGCTCAGTATGAAGAAATGGCAGCATGAGAGCTCAGAATGGTGAAATGGTAGCATGAGGGGCCCACTGTGGAAAAAAAGGCAGCAAAAAGTGCTCAGTATGGGAGGGGCTACATGCAGGGCTTAGTATGGAGAAAGGGCAGCATGGGTGGCTCAGTATGGAGAGAGAAGAGCATGAGGACTCAGTATGGAGAGAGGGCAGCTTGGAGGGCACCGTATAGAAAGAACCAAAATGACAGTTCATCAGCATCTTTAGACGCGCCAATGGCGGAGAATTAATGGAATCACATTCACTTTGTTTCAAAATTTAGGCCATGTTCACATGTAGTGTAAATGCTGTGTATTTTCTGCTGCTTTTTTTTGCACCAAAATTTTGCTGTGTTTAACTGTCCAAGCAAAGTGGAGATGAGCATGACACACAGATGACGTCACACTAGCCCTGTTTAATCAAAAGCTGCTCCGGGGATGCCAGAATGTAACACATTCCTGGGCCTCCTTTCCAGCCGCCAGGCACCACTGATCTAGATGCTGGACCAGAATCCCATGAATCAATCCGCTCTTCTTTAGACCTAAATGTTAGGGTTCAAGTTCCCGCTGCTGCACAAGGGGAGTCTCGAACCAGTCCCACTGCGGTCCCCCATCCATCTCCGTCTGCAGTGGATCCTGCTCAGCTTAGACGTCAGTCCCAGCATCTCGCCCAGTCTAACAGTGTGCAGAGGATTACTGCTGCCTCTCCAGGCTCTGCTATTGTGGCCAGTACTGGTTAGCGGCGAGCAGACGTCTTTAGGACAAAGTCCTTGTTTTCCCCTTCTGAGCATGCCCAGGGTGAGATCTCTCGTTGGAGATCAGGGGTCACATGCTCAGGTACTGCAGCAGCTCCTATTGGTCCGCCAGGAAGGTTCTGTGACTACTGGTGTTCTGGAACAGTTTCATTGGTCCTTGTTTCTGGCAGGTCCTGTAGCTGTTACTATAAAAGGGTGGCATGGCTGGGCCGCCATGCGCTTGTATCAATTGCATTATGTGCTATGCGCCAGTGTGATCATGTACGCATGTGGTTAGGGCTCAGCTGAAATAAGTCCCTAGAATACCGGCACCTCCGGTGAGGAGATTTGGGTGCAAGTGGTTAGGGCTTGGCTGAAATAAGCCCCTAGAATACCGGCTTCTCCGGTGAGGAGATTGCTTGATTGCGTTGCTGTCTGAGTGATCACGGACTGCTATCCGCACAGCAGTTATCTGTGTATCCCTGTGAGTCTAACAGGACACAGTCTTTTTCTCAGTGGCTCTGTGACGCAACAGGGTTCGCTTTATAACGCTGGTTCAGCGCCCTAGCGTTTTACTTTGCAGCTCACTGAAGTTAAGTGAGTACGCACTTATCGCCATATAGCGCTGTGGCATTCCCGTTAGCGGTTCTGGGATTAACAGAGTTTCGCACTAACTGCCACAGCGCGCTAAGGCGTTTATTTTAGAGACTCTGCGAATAACAGTGTTTGCTACTTTCGCCATCTTACTAGCAGCGGCTCGCCTGCAACGGTGGACCCCGGGCTGCGAACACACCTCTCTACAATATCTATTAGGTGCGTTCCGCAGACCCTAACACCAACTGTCTCAGATACAGCGGACAGTCCCGGATTTGGGTCTACACCCTGCAGTCTCGAGCACTCTGCTAATTTCCCTCACTGCCAGCATAAATGGGCGTGGGTTTGGGTGTGGCCAGGAGCATGACCAAAATGTGCCATGGAATGCAAAAAATGTGTGAGGTAGGATTCGCTACTGGATTTAATTAAATGTAACAGATACAGGAGGGTGCTGCAAAATGCATGGATGACAGAGCAATGAGGTAGAAGAAAAAAAGGCCAATGCATACAAATTTGCGCACACCTGAGTCCAAAATAATAGCAAACAATTTAATTGACACCAAACACCTACAATATAAAACCATTTGAAACCAATGTAAAACAACCCCTGTCTCAATGTGAACAATGCTGTGTATGCGGGGTAAATCTGCATATAGATAGCATTAAGGCTGGGTTCACATTAGCGTTCAAGTCCGCAGCGTGGTGCTGCGGACTTCTTTCCTTAAAACTCCTCCTACTTCTGCATGGCTCCTCTTACTTCCGCATGTGTCCTGCGTACCTATCTTTAACATTGGGTACGTTGGAACATGCATTGTATGCGGATGTGTCCGCATGCGGCGTTTTGACATGCCCGCTGAATGCAAGAAAATGCAACATGCTGCATTTGAAGGGCACGTCAAAATGCCGCATGCGGACGCATCTGCATACAGCGCATGTCCCTGCGTACCCAATGTTAAAGATAGGTACACAAGACGCATGCGGAAGTAGGCGAAGAAGTCCGCAGCACCACACAGCGGACTCGAACGCTAATGTGAACCCAGCCTTAAAAATCCTGCAAAATGCAACAGTAACGAACATAAGCACTGTCAATAAAGTACAGAGAACATGTGAGCATGATGGATACCAACAAATTGTAGTTATAAAGCCATAACAAACAAGGCACAATGAGGTTCAGCCACAAAGGTCACATATAAGAAATGCAATTGTGAGAGTGGGCGTCCCCATTAAAAGAGGCCAATGAGCTCAAGCAGACAGGTATAGGGAAAGGCCAAGAGACCTGGAGCAAAAAAAGGGATGACTTTAGCAGCAAAGAAAATGGAGATATTGAGCACAAATACAGGCACGAATCATATACATGATGTCAGACCAGTATGCAATCAGATGGTAGTGCTGTCAGAGCCCTGACATGGTTGGAGACAAAGAGGGTTATTGGCATGAAGTGCAAGCACTACACGTGCCCATAATTTGTCCCTCTTTTTGTTCGTTTGGAGGTATGCATATGTATGATGGTGATTCTGGTAATATACAGTACAGACCAAAAGTTTGGACACACCTTCTCATTCAAAGATTTTTCTGTATTTTCATGGCTATGAAAATTGTAGAATCACACTGAAGGCATCAAAAGTATGAATTAACACATGTGGAATTATACATTACACTTTACAAAAAAGTGTGAAACAATTGAAAATATGTCTTATATTCTAGGTTCTTCAAAGTAGCCACCTTTTGCTTTGATTACTGCTTTGCATGCAGAAAAGGTGAACGGATGGACTCTACATGCCTGGTTCCCACCGTGAAGCATGGAGGAGGTGGTGTGATGGTGTGGGGGTGCTTTGCTGGTGACACTGTTGGGGATTTATTCAAAATTGAAGGCATAGTGAACCAGTATGGCTACCACAGCATCTTGCAGCGGCATGCTATTCCATCCGGTTTGCGTTTAGTTGGACCATCATTTATTTTTCAACAGGGCAATGACCCCAAACACACCTCCAGACTGTGTAAGGGCTATTTGACCAAGAAGGAGAGTGTTGGGGTGCTACGCCAGATGACCTAGCCTCCACAGTCACCAGACCTGAACCCAATCGAGATGGTTTGGGGAGAGCTGGACCGCTCACCGCTTCAATTTTGAATAAATCCCCAACAGTGTCACCAGCAAAGCACCCCCACACCATCACACCACCTCCTCTATGCTTCACGGTGGGAACCAGGCATGTAGAGTTCATCCGTTCACCTTTTCTGCGTGCAAAGCAGTAATCAAAGCAAAAGGTGGCTACTTTGAAGAATCTAGAATATAAGACATATTTTCAATTGTTTCACACTTTTTTGTAAAGTGTAATGTATAATTCCACATGTGTTAATTCATAGTCTTGATGCCTTCAGTGTGATTCTACAATTTTCATAGTCATGAAAATACAGAATAATCTTTGAATGAGAAGGTGTGTCCAAACTTTTGGTCTGTACTGTATGCATGTAAGTAATCTGTATGTGATTCATATGTATGATGGTAATTCTGGCGATACAGTGTCATGTAAAAGTTTGGGCACCCCTGGTCAAAATTACTGTATTGTGAACAGTTAAGCAAGTTGAAGATGAAATGGTTTCTAAAAGGTCTAAATTTAAAGATGAGACATTTCCTTGGCATAATAGGCAAAAAAAAACATTTTCATTTTTTACATTTTAAAAATTAAAAAAAGGAAAGTGGGCCAATGCAAAAGTTTGGGCACCATGCATGGTTAGTACCTAGAAAAAAACACACACAAAAATTGAGCTTGATTAAAGTTGGTATATATGCAGCATATAAACGCATGTTTACTTTGGCAATAAAACATTAAAAAATGCCTACAAGAAGCAAAATAAACATAAACCCTGCTGTAACTAAATAAGTAAAAAGCAAAAGTGTGTTTACATAACACAGGGTTCTTAGCAATCCTGTTTTTGATCACAAATAGCATGAAAACCATCTCACCGTCGACAAGGTGACCCTGATCGAGATGGTCTTACACTGTCAAATATTAAAAACCTTACCATATGTCAAAGTTGACCTCAGTGTGTGAATAAGGGCAGACAAAAGGACCGGGTCCCGATCTAAGGACACCAGCCTGGGGAGGCTTTTAAATGTAATTTACAGCTCAAGAGGGTGAGGCCACACCTCGACTTGCACATAATGCAAAAATACAAAGAAAAACACAAAAAAATTGAGGTTGATTAAAGTTGGTATACATGCAGCATATAAACGCATGTTCACTTTGGCAATAAAACATTAAAAAATGCCTACAAGAAGCAAAATAAACATAAACCCTGCTGTAACTAAATAAGTAAAGCGCAAACGTGCATTTACATAACACAGGGTTCTTAGCAATCCTGTTTTTGATCAAAAATAGCATGAAAGCCATCTCACCGTCGACAAGGTGACCCTAATCGAGATGGTCTTACACTGTCAAATATTAAAAACCTTACCATGTGTCAAAGTTGACCTCAGTGTGTGAATAAGGGCAGACTAAAGGAACGGGTCTCGACCTAAGGACACCAGTCTGGGAAGGCATTTAAATGCAATTTACAGCTTGTCAGCCAAGAGTCTTTCATTTTTTGTTTGAGGGATTTTCATCCATGCTTCCAGTTCTGTGAGATTCCTGGGTTGTCTTGCATGCACTGCTATTTTGAGGTCTAGCCACAGATTTTCAATGATGTTCAGAACAGGGGACTGTGAGAGCCATTGTAAAGCCTTCAGCTTGTGCCTTTGGAGGTAATCTATTGTGGATTTTGACATGTGTTTAGGATCATTATCCATTTGTATGTTTGTAGAAGCCATTCTCTTTTCAACTTCAGCTTTTTTATAGATGTTGCTATTTTTGCATCAA
Organism: Oophaga sylvatica; assembly: GCA_033576555.1. Taxonomy (NCBI): domain Eukaryota; kingdom Metazoa; phylum Chordata; class Amphibia; order Anura; family Dendrobatidae; genus Oophaga; species Oophaga sylvatica. Next base: position 55,737,751 of record JARQOD010000004.1, on the reverse strand, counting down.
GAATTTGTTTAAATTTCATTGAATCTATTTCCCTACCAGTGAAATGTTCCCTGTGCCACTGACTGCAACACAACCCCAAAGCATGATTGATCCCCCCATGCTTCATGTTTGGCGAGATGTTCTTTTCCTGAAATTTTGTGCCCTTTTTTCTCCATACATACCTTTGCTCATTGTGGACAAAGAGTTCTACTTTAACCTCATCAGTCCACAGGATTTGTTTTCAAAATGCATCTAGTTTGTTTAGATGTTCTTTTGCACATTTCTGAAGCTGAATTTTAAGGTGAGGACGCAGCAGAGGTTTTCTTCTTATGACTCTTCCATTAAGGCAATATTTGTGTAGTTGTCTCTGAACAGTAGAACAATGCATCACAATTTCAGAGTCTGGTACACCTTTCTGAAAGTTTTTTGCAGTCAAGCGTTTGTTCTGATTTGCCTCTCTAGCAATCCTATCAGTAGCTCTTTCTGAAATTTTGCTTGGTCTTCCAGACCTTATCTTGACCCCCAATGTTCTGTTAACTGCCATTTCTTAATTAGATTTCAAACTGAGGAAAGGGCAACTTGAAAACACTTTGCTATATTCTTATTGCCTTCTCCTGTTTTGTGGGCCTCCACCATTTTTGTTTTCAGAGTGCTAGACAGCTGTCATGGCTGATTTTTTTTTCCACAAGGAATAGAGGAGGCTGGTTTTTATAAAGCTGGGAAATTTACACACCTGTCATTGCCTAACAAAGTTAACAAGCCATAACACTAACATCCTGATAAGGTCAGAAACCTTGGTCAAAGCTATCTGAGCACATAAATCTCCAATGGAGCCAAAAATTTTTCATTGGACCATTTTCGTTTTTTTGCAATTTTTATAATGTAAAAAATGATAATTTTGTTTGTTTAAAATACAAAAAAAATGTGTCATCTTTAACTTTAGGCCTTTTAAAGACCATTTTAACTTGCTTATGGCTATGTTCAGACGTTGCAATTTTGCAGCTTTTTTTGTCCTTTATTTATGCAAATTTGCATCGGCATTTCTAAGTACCAGCACAGTGTATGAGATTTCTGAAATCTCATGCACACACCTTGTTTTTTTTTCCTGACTGTTTTGTCAAAAGAGCTGCGTTTTTGCAAACTGCTTGTCACTTCTTTCAGCTTTTTTGCGTGTTTTTCACCCATTGAAATCAATCAGTAAAAAATGCAGCAAAAACTAAGCAAATCCTGATTTTTATAAGCAGCTTAAATGCAGCTTAAACTTGGCATAAAAAAAACCACTGCAAAAATGCAATGTGAGAATGTAGCTTAACTTTTCACAATGACAGTAATTTTGATCCAGGGTGCCCAAACATGTCACTGACTTATAATAGGTCACAGATCATTCTTCATGTGACTTGCATTGGTCGGTATTCTGTCTGTATGCTACCTCTTTTCCGTACATACTGCTCACTGACTCATACATCATACCCTCATGTGAATGCGTCATTAGCAGGCTCGAATTGGCCCATAGGGTAACAGGGGAATGCCCGATGGGCCCCTGTGCAGACCTGGGTCCCTAACCCCCCTGTATGGGCAGTACTAGACATAATTCACTTGATTCACTATGTACAGGAAAAATCAGCATCTCATCGTTCATTAACCAAACTGCCCAGTTTATTATTATATAGAGATATAGGTAAATTTGTGAACGAGGGCAGTGTAATATTTGTATACAGGTTAAAAGTGCGTCCCCCCAAAGTCAATGTTACTGGTGGGCCCTCGGCACCCCAGTCTGATAGTGGTCATTAGGATAATACAAACTTCTCAGTAACTGTAGTATTGGCTGCTCTTTGTCTGTAATGAAGTCTGACCAACCGATTTGTTAATTCAGACTTCTCTAGAGAAAAGATCTGAGTAGAGAAGGATCTAATCGATGATCTTAGATTGCAGCAGAGGAAAAAAAAACTACAGGTCCTCAGCAGCTTCCAAGGCTAACAATATATTTCTATACGTCTGAAGGAAAGTTCATTCTCTGCTGTAACGATACTAGTTCTTGCTCGCACAGCAGGATTACTGGGGCAAAGCTATCTTTGGCACTATTAGAAAGAACATTTTATTGTATACAAGACTGAATGAGTGCACTAAATGCACACAAAGTTACTTGTTGGCACATATGTTACTGGTCCCAGGGCTGCAATAATTTGGCCCAGTCTTTTGTGTGCATTGTGTGTTTCATTATTTTTACACATTGGATACATTCATTTAACTAACAAATCCACAAAATTACTGCTTTCCATCCCATGCAAAAAATGTTTTCGCTAATGTGAATTGCGAAGTATGAATTGCAAGAAAATGGTTTTACTTGGGATACTGATGTTTCTATTAGGTTTATTTAAATCGTTTTTAATGGTCCATGAAATAGTGGTGCAGTCAGAACCCGACTGAGCTTCCTCCTATTTCCCCAGTTCCAGGTTTATTCCCCATTATTGGTTTACTTTTTGTGTATTTATGTTAGGCTAAGCTTTTATATTTCAGATATATCTTTAGCAGCTACATTTTCCATTATGTACTAATCATTGAGAAAAGATAGAACATTGACAGAATTTTGGTGGCTAGATCAAGCCATTTACCGAGAAAATGGGCCACCCTAGTGCAGTCAGCAGGGGTACAATTTTAGTCTTTGGATTCTGTTACAAATGCACAACTCTGGCTATCCACCTTTATTGCTTGTACCAAATGATCTTGAAATGAAATTATGGAGCATCGACTACAGGAATGTGTTTCATATTACCAGAGGTAAAGTATTGGTATTAAATAGTCTATAAGTATCATGGTTGCACAGTATTTGGGGTTTCATTCAGACATCAGTCTTTCACATACAAGTTCTATGTGTGGCTTTCATGGATGTAATACCATATAGTAGAGATGTTTGGAAAGCGATTGCGAAACATAAAATCGGCACGAATATGGCACATTCGGATTCATGTTCTGAAACGCGAGCAAATTTTCTTAAAATCGTGAACAATCGGTAACATTCGGTAAAAGTTCGGGAAAATATTTGCATTTCTACTAAAGTATTTTGAGCACTTTGGCTAGGATAGTGGTGATGTATGATGAATGTGGGGCATGTGTTTGATGAGGGAAGAGGGTGGGGAGAGCTCAGAGGAGTGGCGTGCTTGTAGAATTTTTTTTCTTCTAACTTTATGTATGTACATTGCGGCTAGCCAATCATTGCGCAGGAAACATCCACAATGTGCAAACACAATGGCTTGTGTCATTGGCTGCTGAAATCACATGTCCCTCTCTATATAAAGAGCGGACATCTTGTTTTAGTGCCATTTTGTCAGTATAACAGGCCATAGAGGCTGCTCCTAATGCTGGTCCTGGATGCTGATAGATTTTAGCTAGTTATCAAGGCGATCATTTCTAAGTCAGATAGTCTAGATAACTAGTGTCCTATGTGGCTGTCAAATCCACCTTCCAGCAAATTATTTTTTTTCTTGTGAAATTAGTGAGTTCCACAGACAAAGACAGCAGGGCACATTTCAGAGAAGTTTGTCGTGCACTGCCTCTGTTGTGCTTCATGCACAAGTAGACCTTTCAAAATCTATTTTATTGAGTTAATAAATGGGATTCAGCAAGGCATATGTCACCTTGTCATTTAGTGCCACAGAACTAAATCTGTGTGCAGAACTGTTGCAGAGTAAAAAAAATATTTTTTTCAGTTGCTAATATGATTCAGCACGCCATATCTCACCTTGTCATTTAGTGGTGATGAAATTCATCTTAGGGTGAGTTTCCACGGTCAGTAAATGCTGCGTGTTTGGCGCTGTGCGCTGGCGCAGCGCCAAACACGCAGCGTCCAGATGTTACAGCATAGTGGAGGGGATTTCAAGAAATCCCGTCTCCACTATGCGTAACAAAACGCAGGTGGCAGACCTGCGTAAACGGACATGCGGCGCGTCTTTTCAGACCGCAGCATGTCCTCGCGTATTGCGGCGACGGTGCGTCGCCGCAACAGAATTTCACACAGGGCTATGTAGCCCTGCGTTCTTTCCGGAGGTGTTCCGGAGGTGTCCTGAACACCTCCGGAAAGAGCGCGCGTCAGAAAGGGGGCGGGGCTTAGATGGAGCGGAATTTCCGCTCCGTCCAAAGCGCTGTGGTTCCGGACCGTGGAACCACAGCCTTAGTGCAGAGCTGTTGCGGAGTAAAAAAACTATTTTTTTTCTGTTACAAATGTGATACAGCATGCCATATCGCACCTTCTCATTTTGTGTTGGTGAAATTCATCCGTGTGCAGAGATGTTGCAGAGTAAGAAAAAATATTTTTTTTCTGTTACAAACGTGATACAACACGCCATATCCCACCTCATATTGTGGCCGTGAAATTCATCTGTGTGCAGAGCTGTTGCAGAGTAAAGAAATTATTTTTTTCTGATACAAACATGATACAGCACACCATATCCCACCTTCTCACTTTGTGGAGTTGAAATTCAGCTGTGTGCAGAGCTGATGCAGAGTGAAAAAAATATTTTTTCTGTGAGAAAAATGATACAGCAGGCTGGATCTGAGCTTGAAATTGTTTGGAGCATATATTGTTTTGTTTACAGGCCTCATCCACACTAAAAAAAATACTTTCTTCGGTTACTAATGTGATACAGTAAGGGAGATCTCACTCTGAAATTGTTTGGGGCTTATCTTCTATGTTACACTGGCCACATTCACACACAAAAAAATACTTTCTTCTGTTGCTTATGTGATACAGTAGGGGAGATCTCACTTTGAAATTGTTTGGAGCATATCTTCTATGTTTTACAGGCTTCATCCACACTAAAAAAAATGTTTTCTTCTGTTACTAACATGATACAGTAAGGGAGATCTCACTCTGAAATTGTTTGGGGCATATCTTCTATGTGATACTGGCATCATTCACACAAAATAATACTTTCTTCTGTTACTAACGTGATACAGCGGGGGAGATCTCACTTTGAAATTGTTTGGAGCATATCTTCTATGTTATACAGGCCTCATCCACAATAAAATAATGTTTTCTTCTGTTACTAATGTGATACAGTAAAGGAGATCTCAATTTGAAACTGTTTGGAGTATATATTCTTTGTTATGCAGGCCTCATTCACAGGCTTGGACTGGTCCACAGGAGAATCCTCCGGTGGGTCCCTATGCAAAAGTGGGCCAGTACCCTTTTATATGAGCAGTATTTGGCACTATTTACTTGAAATAGTTTGGAGCATATATTCTTTGTTATACAGGCTTCATCCACACTATAAAAATACTTTCTTCTGTTAATAACGTGATACAGCAAGAGAGATCTCACTTTGAAATTGTTCGGAGCATATCTTCTGTTACACACGCTTCATCCACACTAAAAAAATACTTTATTCTGTTACTAAGGTGATACAGTAGGGGAGATCTCAGTTTTAAATTGTTTGGAGCATATATTCATTGCTATACAGGTGTCAGGGACACCGCACTGCACTTGCTCACTGAGCCAGTGCGTGTGTCCTTAGTGAACAAACTATGCCCAAAGATACCTGTAGCAGAGCCGCAGCAGAGATGACGTGTGTTTCTCAGTAACAGGACCTTCCACATGTGACTGCTAGTGGGCGGAGCCGGTCACACGTTTCTCAGAGTCAGCAGTAGCAGATAGAGAATGCTTCAGAGCAAAGGACCTGCAGGCACGTGACTGCTAGTGGGCGTGGCCTAAGCTCCAGAGAGCTATGAGGTGAAGGAAAACTCCTAGAAGGGTAACTACGGGACACAGTTACCAAGGGGCATATACCGAACGGATAATCAGAACGTAGCCAAGGGGTCATACACATAGAGGGCGACGAAGTACAAGAGGAGCAGGCAGAGCGGAGTCAGAACGTAGCCAAGGGTCATACACGTAGAGAGCAGCAGAGTACAAAAGGACAGGCAAAACTCAAAACAGGGACACAGCCAAATCAGAACCAGACAAACAGAACGTAGCACAGGCACAAAGCACTGGCACAAGCACAACAGGTCACACACACTCGGCCAAGGGTCAGAGTATAAGCGACAGAGGATGGCCCCACAATGAGGCTATAAAAAGCCTCCCAGAATCCCAGAGTGAGGCCATCCCAGTTAACCCTAAAACCACCTAATCCCAGAAACTCAGCAGACCATGACAACAGGCTTCATACACACTATAAAAATACTTTCTTCTGTTAATAACGTGATACAGTAGGAGAGATCTCACTTTGAAATTGTTCAGACCATATATGCTATGTTATATATGACTTATTAACAGTAAAAAAAAAATACTTTCTTCTGTTACTAATCTGATTCAGCACTCCATATTTCACGTTGTCATTTAGTGCCGCTGAAATTCAGCTGTGTGCAGAGCTGGTACAGAGAAAAAAATCTAATTTTTTGTTGCTAATAGTATAATCCAACCACACTACCTGAGCAACCTAACTGGGTAGAAGCAAGGTCATGGTGGAAGGGGGATTAGGCTTGGTGTTCAAGGTGTATGTGTAGTAGGTGGTAATGTTATAAAAGCAATAACTAACCAACACCGTCACGTCCTATCCAAACATAACTGAGAACTTCTGTTATTAGATGGGCTGCTCCACTCTCTTGCTTTGGCAGATGCACAGCAGTATGCCTTGTTGATGAGGGCCATAAAAAGTATGTGTTCGAGTGGATGGCAAACGCAGCTCCAAGTGACCTCTTCTCCTCTTCCCCCACCTCAACATCACACACAGTACAGACCACAAAGATGGCACCCCAAATACCCTTGCTTCCCCCCTGTGTCACTACTTTCCAAACCGCCCAACTGACTGTAGGAAAACACAAATGGGTGAGTTTGAAGAGCTATTCACACATTCTATGCCATGGGCATCCGAAGAAATTTTTCTTTAGCTTGTATCCAGAGCAGGATGAAGTAGGGTCTGAGTAGCATCATGACCCTCGTCACCAGATGTTAACCCCCTGGGGGAGGTAATCCTGATGAGACACAGATATCTGAGGCTTACGTGGACTGTACTATGCTGTTTAGGCAGGAAGAGGAGGAGGGTGACTCTCAGGGTGAGGGTATAACACAGAGGATGATGATGAGGTTGTAGATCCCACTTGTGAGCCCACAGGCACACAGGTAGGTCATCTGAGGGGGTAAAGGAGGAGGAAGACAATGAGGTTACGTTGCGCTGTACGGCACAGACACGGAGTGATGCAACCACAATAGCACTGCATCTACAGCCACAACTGTAGCTGTGGCCAGCAGCATTCATTCATGGGTCTGCAGCTTGCCATCCTTCAGTCCTGCAGTTGTGGTCATGTAAGAGATTATTTCCTCCTACACATGACAAAGCTAAGAGGTTGAACTCCAACATCTCCAGTCTGATGGCAACGGAAATGCTGCCTTTCCGCCTGGTAGATACAGACAGTTTCCGAAAGCTGATGGCCGTCGCAGTCACCCAGTACCAGGTACCCAGTCGCCATTACTTCTCTAAGACAACATCACCCATTCCTTGACTAAATCTATGTCTTCCAGGGAGTATTTAACCACAGACACTTGGACAAGTAAGTATAGCTATGGGTGTTCAATCTCACTGACTGGGCACTGGGTTACTCTTGTGGCTTTGGGGGCAGGAGGAGAAGGGGTTGCTCCATGAGTCTTGGAATCCCCAAGGCTTGCAAGACAAACTTCTGTATATTACACTTCCTCCACTTCTTCTGCCTCCTCCATCTCCTTTACGGCCTCCACCTGCACCTCCATCCTCTGCCTTAATGAGAAACACATTCCAACAATGCAGAGCAAATCCCCACCATCTCATCCAGGGCTCACCGTAATCAGGCAGTGTTACAATTGATATGCCTTGGAGATTGCAGTCATACAGCTGAAGAGTTGTGGATAGCTCTCTAGGCCGAGTTTGAGCAATGGTGGTCCCCGCTGAACCTGCATCCACTGAAGGTCGTGTTCGATAATGGTGAAAACCTGGTGGCGGCCCTACGCCGAGGCAAGCTTAAACGCATGCCTTTCTTGGCTCACGTCCTCAACCAGGTTGAACAGCGATTTCTCCGCCACTATCCTGGCCTGGGTGAGCTGCTGCAGAAAGCATGGAAGCTGTGCGCTCCCTTCCACCGTTCGCACCCCTCAGGTCATCGACTTGCATTGATGATACAGAGGTCTTTGTCCATGCCAGTTAAAAGGTTATATGCGATCTGCCCACATGGTGGAATTCTACTCTGCACATGTTCCAGCAACAGTGGCAGTAGAATTGAGCCCTGACACAGTATGTCATGTCATATAGCCTGGACCAACGAAGTACAGACGTGGCGCATATCACAAGCACAGAATAAGGACCTCTGCACCCTTGTGAACAGTTTCAAAATGGCGAATTAGATGGTTAGTGCTGACGATGTCATCAGTATCTCTATTCCGGTCATCTACATGCTGGAGCAGACTTTGAATGGCCTGCAGAAGGAGGAGATTATGGTCCCAGACGAAGATGAGGAAGCAGAGGAGGATGCGGAATAGATAATTTCAAACTTCCAGCCTGTCTTCAAACAGGCAGGTGCCAAGATAGCGTGGAGTACTGTAATCGAGAGGGGCCTGTTGATACCAGACAAACTGTAAGTCAAGGTGCAATAGCTGAGGAACAAATGGAGGAGCAAGAGGTGATGGGCAAGTCAACTGTCAGGTTGTCAGGTTATACAGTATATGCTTCGGGCACTTTGGTGCACCCCACTCCCTAAGATTGATGCTTGCACTGATCATATAAATTACAACATGAACAAAAAGTGGATGAAAACTGGATTCAGAACACTGATGAAAAATGGTAAATTTTTACTTGTAGGCAAAAATATCACCAAAAAAAAGGAAAAGGTGAATGAAGCCTACATAGCAATAAAAACTGATTGTGCTTCAATCTTAAAGGGTGCATATCTCCCAGACGTTGATCCATAAATCACAAGACAATGACCCACATGTATCAAACTGATACTTTGCAATTCATAAGTGGGCATCTAACACCCGACACCACAACCGATCAGATGAAATCTCCAACAGAATTTGCCATGTATAAGCAAGGCAGAACACGGAATCATCTTCTGCTTTAAAAACTCATCATCTAAAATACATTGAGTGCATATACCCGCTATCATGGGGATACCGTGACAGAGAAGTTCCAGAAGATGGCAGCATCTGGTCACGGCAAATCCTGCACTGATAAGAATTGCTTCAACATCTTTTTAAACAGAGCAGATTTTCCTTGCTCTGTTATAGAAAGGGTTAATCAGTTCAGTTGATCTCCTGGAGCCCTCCATCCTGAATTACCTCAGCTGCTCTGTGGTTGCACTCCCTTCTGGTATACTGTATATGCTCACCACTGGCACTTGGGAATTGCCAGTGATAATTCTACTTCCTAGTTTGGTGTTGGAAGAAGAAATTCAGTGTTTGGAGTAGCCGGTTGGAGAGTTGTTCAGGAGATTTATGCTTGGAGTTGGTTTGTATGCTTATCCTTATCCTCTCCTATTTGTTTTTTTCCCAAAGTGAAAGTAAGAAATGTGCACCAGCTACACACACACTGAACAGGAACTTCCTGGGTTTTTTTTTGCAACAGTGCTTTACTGGCAATAAAACACTATTGCTGGAGAAAGAAACTCATGCACTTTTAAACAGTATTATTATTATTACACATTTATATAGCGCCATTTATTCCATGGCGCTTTACATATGAAAAGGGAAAATATAGACAGGTACAATAAACGTGCTAGACAAGGGACACGCAAGTACAGAAGGAGAGAGGACCCTGCCCGCGAGGGCTCACATTCTACAGGGATGGGTGAGGATACACTAGGAAAGGGTAGAGCTAGTCGTGCGATGGTTCAGTAGACTGAGGATCATTGCAGGTTGTAGACTTGTCGGAACAGGTGGGTTTTCAGGTTTTTCTTGAAGGTTTCCGATGTTGGTGAAAGTCTGATGTTTTGCGGCAGAGCGTTCCAGAGTATGGGGGAAGCCCGGGAGAAGTCTTGTACGCGGTTGTGGGAAGAAGAGATGAGGGGGGAGTCGAGAAGGAGATCTTGAGAGGATCGAAGGCTGCGTGTGGGTAGGTAGAGGGAGACCATGTCACAGTTCTGAACATTGTTTTTAGCTGAAGGAAATGAGAGCTGTAAACAGCTGATCGGTGGTGGGTGCCAGATGTCAGACCTCCACGAAGCTGACATTGATTGGTGGGGGACAATCAATGATAAAGATAAGGATAGCTCATCAAGGATAGGTCATCAAGTAGGAAATAATAGACATCCACAGCACTGATGAAACATAGTCAGTTTCTATAAGCAAGCATTTACATCTAAGAATAATAATAATCTTTATTTTTATATAGCGCTAACATATTCCACAGCTCTTTACACTTTGTACATATTATCGTCACTGCCCCCAATGGGGCTCACAATCTAGATTCCCTATCAGTATGTTTTTGGAGTGTGGGAGGAAACCCACGCAAACACGGGGAGAACATACAAACTCCTTGCAGATGTTGTCCTTGGGGGGATTTGAACTCAGGACTCCAGTGCTGCAAGGCTGCAGTGCTATCCACTGATCCACCATCTAGGTACTTTTTAGGTAACATTATCTCTTGTAATGTCCCCACAGACATCCCCTCATGAAGTCCCCACAGCCAGCTCCTCTTGTAGTGTTTCCACATACAACCCCTCTTGTAATATCCCCCACATCCAGCCCTAATATAATTTCCCCAACATGCTAACCCCAAAATAATGCCCATCACATCCAGCACCTAGTACTGTATAATGTACTCCACATCCATCTCACAATATAAGCTTCCCACATCCAAGCACCCCCTCTTGTGATAGCCCCCATTTATTTCTAAAATAAAATTAGAAAAATTAAAAAAACCTATACTCACCTAATCCTAGCTACCTGTACATCGCAGTCTCCATCTCCTCTTCTGTCTGGTACAGCAATGGGTGCTGGACTGGATGAGCGAAGACATCACTGCATCTCATCAACCCGATATCCCCTGAGTATACTGTCTCCAACAGGGTGCAGACTAGAAGAACTTCTGATGGAGTTACTGGTTAAGCAGGGAGGTGATTACAGCTCCTCTGCTCCTGTCATGGGAGGCGCTGACATCAATCGTATTTGCATCTTATAGACACGACTACAATTGAATGCAGGGAGGGAGCCACAGACAGAGAGATTGGGGAGCAGTGTCAGTGACTGACACTGCTCACCTGGGTGCCTGCATCCTGGTCATCAGTGTACAGAATGTCTGCGGCCAGAATACGGTGCCAGATGGCCGCAGGCATTAAGCAATGTAAGTGTTTTTTTCAAAACTGCACCCCCTTTGAGGAGGCAGGAGGTAGCACCCAAGTCGAGTGCCTATTCTGCCTATCCTTTGTCCTGGCTATGCTACCTACCCATCAGCACCTAATGATTATACAGAGATATGCTACATAGTCACTACTATGTAAAAAAATAAAAATAAATAATACAGCACCATTCAAACTTGCATTCCTTTGCAGGAAGATGAAATTAATTGCAGCTTGCCAGTATCCGGACCTATGGGTGCTACACCAAGAAAAGCAGTCTTCACAAAATTGCAAGAAATATGAAAGGTGACACTCTCTGTCCCATTAAAACTTCTTTATTTAACCCATTAATGACAGAGCCAATTTTGTCCTTAATGACCAAGCTAATTTATACAATTCTAACCACTGTCACTTTATGAGGTTATAACTCTGGACCGCTTCAACGGATTTCACAGATCCTGAGACTGTTCTTTCGTGACATATTGTACTTCATGATAGTGGTAAAATTTGCTCGCTATGACTTGTGTCTATTTATGAAAAAATGGAAATTTGACAAAAAATGTTTAAATTTTGCAATTATTCAAACTTTTAATTTGTGTGCCCTTAAATCAGAGCGTTATATCGCACAAAATAGTTAATAAATAACATTTCCCACACTGTCTACTTTACATCAGCACAATTTTAGAAACATATTTTTTTTATTAGGAAGTTATAAGGGTTAAAAGTTGACCAGCGATTTCTCATTTTGCCAACAAAATTTACAAAACCATTTTTTTAGGGACCACCTCACATTTGACGTGAGTTTGGGTCAATATGACAGTAAATACCCCAAAGTGACACCATTCTAAAAACTGCACCCCTCAAGGTGCTGAAAACCACACTCAAGAAGTTTATTAACCCTTCAGGTGCTTCACGAGAACTAAAGCAATGTGGAAGGAAAAAATAAACATTTTACTTTTTCACAAAAAATTTACTTTAGACTCTAACTTTTTTATTTTCACAAGGGTATTAGGAGAATATGGACACAAAATTTGTTTTGCAATTTCTCCAGATTACGTTATGCCCCATATGTGGGGAAAGACACTGTTTAGGCACAAGTCAGGGCTCAGAAGAGAGGGAGCACCATTTGACTTTTTGAATGTAAAATTGGCTGGAATCCATGGAGGGCATCATGTCGCATTTGGAGACCCCCTGATGTAACTAAACAGTGGAAATCCCCAATTCTAACTCCAACACTAACACAGTCCTACCCCTTACCCTAATCCCAACCCTAACCCCCAACCCTAACAACAACCCTAACCCCAATTCCAACACCATCCTATCCCCAACACCCCAACATAACCATATCCCCAACACAACCCTAACCCCACACCACAACCATAACCCAACACCATAACCATAACCCCAACCATAACCCCAACACAGCCTTAACCCCAAAACAACCCTAACCGTAGCTCCAATCCTAACCTTAACCCTAACCCTAGCCCCAACCCTAACCCTAGCTGTAAACCCAACCCTAACCTTAGCCCCAACCCCAACCCTAGCCCCAACCCTAACCTTAAATGCAAAGAATGGAAGAAATATATTTTATAATTTTATTATTTTTAACTAAGGGGGTGACAAGGGGGTTTGAGTTACTATTTTTTATTTCGATCACAGTGATAGAAGAAGGCGCCGGGGGCAAGAAAACAGAGCCGGAGGGTACAGGGATACTGGAAGTACCATGGGGTCTCGAGGGACCGCATTTCTCTCTAATATGAGAAATGAATGGGAAATCAGACTTTTTTTTTGCAATCGTCGTTATTCCATGAATAACGGTAATCACGAGACTGAGAATGGTAAAAACCAACCTAAATCATGTTCTCCGGGGTCTCAGCTACCTTTAACTGCCGCCATTAAAAGGCATATCGGTGGTGTTTAAGGGGTTAAACGGATTACACCATGGATGCAGGGCAGTGGATCACATGGAGGACTACGGCCGTTTCACATCTACATGAAGCTATGACGGGTCCAGGTATGGAAAGACATGGAAAGACCTCCCCTCAGAAGTGTAGCTAGGATTTTGGTTCAGGAGGGGCGAAATTTCTCAATGCGCCCCTAACCAGGTAAACCTGATTACAAATATGGTGGCGCACACTAATAGTGTATGTAGGAGAACCTCAGCAGATGACAGCGCTGTTACTGAATACAATCTCTATACAAAGACTAACACTGATATTACTGCCATATGGTGACCATATAGTAATAGACACCAGTCTTGCAGAACATATAGGAGATTACAAGACAGTTACATATAGTAACTTACAGATGACGTTCTTTCTGATGGAATTGTTCACTTTTATAGACTTTTCCATCTGGCCCAGACCAACATGACAACTTCTTCCTGCAAGGACTCAGCTGCAGAGATTACAACAAAAACACATTTGACTTCTCACATTTCCAGCCCCGTTCCCATCTATCCACAAACACCTCATCCTGCTGATACCCGAATACTGAACTGCCTCTTCCATATGTGTCCCTATTACTTCACCTATGGTGTGGTGCTGTGTGCCCTCTAGATGGTAAAAGAAACCTCTAGAATATATTAATGCCCCATGCAAGTGCCCTAGAAAACAGTGCCTACATTTTCCCCCTAGAAAGTAAAAATGCCATGTGTGCCTTTGACAGTCAGAATAACCTGAGTAAACATATAACAATAAGTGCCCACTTAACATTTAATAATGTCCCGAGTCTCACCCATACAGCTCCTATCTGCACAGTATGATGCTCTCTTATACACAGTATAACGTCTCCTGGCTGTATAGTACTCCCCACACAGTATACTGACCCCTTAGTAGCCCCCAAACTGTTTTATGGCTCCAATATTCTCTGATAGCCCCCACACTGTACAAAGACACCACATTAGCACCCACACTGTATGATGGCCCCATCACTGTATGATTGCCTCTATAGTATAGTGGACTACTGATAGGCTTCCATATAGTATAATTCACTCCCCATAGGCCTCTATATAATATAATGCACTTACCATAGACTTTCACATAGTATAATACACTCCCCATAGGCTTCCATATAGTAAAATTCACTCCCCATTGGCCTCAATATAGTATGATGTACTCCCCATATACCTCTATATGGTGTAATGCATTCCCTATAGGCATCCATATAGTATAATACACTCCCCATAGGTATACATATAGCATAATGCACTCCTCATAGGCCTATATATTTTTTAAATTTTTGTTAAACTAGGAACTATGTAGGCCTATATATTTTTTTTAATTTTTGTTAAAATAAGGACTACTTTTATCCATATCTCCATGTCTTGCACTTTTTTTCTATTAGATTTTCCTAGGCCTTTATATAGTTTTAATGCACTTCCCATAGGCCTCTATATAGTATAATGCACGTCACATATGCCTCTATATAGTATAATACACTCCCCATAAGAATATATGTAGTATAATGCACTCCCCATAGGCTCCTATATATTGTAATGCACTCCACATAGGAATATATATGGTACAATGCACTCCATATAGTGTAATGCACTCTCCATAAGCCTCCATAAAGTATAATGCACTCCCCCCAAAAAAACAAAACCACAATACTCACTTCTCCCCCACATCTCATCACCCCTGGCGCCATGTAGTGACATCATCTCGCCTGCTGTCAGTGTCTGCGTCAGTGACGTCAGACACAGAGAGGGACTTGTTGGCATGACGTACCCTCACTCATCATTGCTTTTAACTGTATCAGCATCAAGCAGGTACAGTTGAACTTGCTATGATGGGCCCCACAGCATTCTGGTAGTACTGCAGGGAGATCGAGTCTACTCTGCTGCAGGCAGACGATAAATTTAACAGTAGCTTCCCGGTAGCTACGCTACTGCCTCCTCTTTATAGAGGAAACACCTGACTTCACATGTCACAACAATGTATTTATAACAACATGAAACTAATATTTGGACAATTACCTACAAATCGGAATCATAAAAATACTGACATCTCAATTTTATCTTTATAACCCAGTGGCCTTGTGCTTTTGACTGTATAATCCATTTTGCTTCTCTTCTTAGCAGCAGTTTGTGAAGGTTAATGCCTTGTTCAGGTACGTTAACCCTCTTCAAGCCTGCAAGCCTAATTACTTCAGAGTATGAATGGTGTACATCTCAGATATGTTTAGTAAGTCTGGTGGAACCTTTTCCAGATGAAATAGACTTAAAGAGAACCTGTCAGCAGGATTGTGCACAGTAACTAGCTAAAAACTGAAAATAAAAACAACCGCAAGACGGATTTCAGGTCTTCTGATATCGCGCTTCTTTTTCCACTATAGTCTTCCCAGTTCATACTTATCACTTTACTGTCAGGAGGAGCTTAGAGTTACTGTAGGCAGGGCTTGATTTTTTCACCTTTGGGCCCCTTTGATGCATATTTTTGACAGGGCCCCTAGCAGTATTTCAAGCAATCATACTCTGATGATTGCCCACGATGCAATCATGATAAATATATTTCAAGACTTTTCTTGTCATGCATCATGGTTTCAGGTCTCAAAGCTTTGAGAAACGTATTTGACATTGCAACTTTTTCAAATCTAGGATTGAAAATATGAACCAAGCTAATTGGTGATCCATTTTATGTTAGACATTAGCTCCCTCTTCTGTAGAAACTTGTGTAACTGATGGCATATGCATAAGTACATTTAGCTACTAGGATTTCCAGATGGATAAAATAACTAGAGTTGTTCTGAAATTTGAATTTGCCAGCTTCTCTGAAATTTACCAGAAATTTGATTTGAATAAAAAATAAAGCAAAGACTCCAACAGCACAGAAAAGATGTGTATGAAACTCAGAGGACTGCAACTAGAGATAACCAACAGCCTATTTAATAACACACCTCACTGTTGGACTTTTTGGACATAGTGCTCCATACAGTATAAAGGGACCATATATTGCTCCATAAAGTATTATGGGCTTCATATATTGCTCCATACAATATTATGGGCCCCATATATTGCTACATAAAGTATTATGGGCCCCATATAATGCTCCATACACTATAATGGGCTCCACACAGTGCTCCATACAGTATAATTGGCCCCACATAGTGCTCCATACAGTATATTGGCCCCATGTAATGCTCCACATAGAATAATGGACACCATAAATTGCTCCATACAGTATAATGGTCCCATATAATACTCCATACAAAATAATGTGCCTCATATATTGTTCAATGCAGTAAAATAGACCATATATAGTGCTCCATTCTGTATAATGGGCCCCATATATTGTTCCATACAGTATATAATGGCCCCATATATTGCTCCACACAGTATAATGGACACATATAATGCACCATACAGTATAATAGGCCCCATATATTGCTCCATACAGTATATAATGGCCATGTATATTGCTCAATACAGTATAATGGCCCCATTTATTGCTCCTTACGGTATAATGGGTCCTATATATTAATCCATACAGTATAATGGACGCATATATTGCTCCACACAGTGTATATTGGTCACCATCTAATGTTCCATACAGTATAATGGGCCCCATGTAATCCTGTATGCATTAAAAAAATCAAATACTCACCTCTCCAGCTGCCTGCAGGTCCAGTCTCCTCAGCATCTTCTAACTCTATGCACTGCTAGGCAGAGGGCACTCTGTAGTGACGTCATCGCACCCTCTGCCCTGAGACGTCACAGAGACAAAAAATGCTGAAGACACAAAAGCTATGGGGAATGAGGAAAGGTTAATAATTGAGGGGGGGCCGATGCCAGTGCTGGCACTGTGGTCCCCCAACTCATGGGCTCCATAGTGTGCCGGTGTCCCCAACGGCAAATGGGACCCCTGTTTGTCCAGGTGCGCTGAGTAGTGACTCCAGCCCTGTTAGTCACTCTGCATGGTAGTCATCTCCTTAGAGCTGTCACAGTCTTCTTCCAGCCCCTACAGCTCTCTGATACTGTTAGGGAGGTCTGCAATCATCACCAGTTACTGTGATGCAGCCAGCTATCTTTCCCTCTGTGTGATCCACATGACACACACTTTGACCTGTGTAAATTACAAAATGTTACCTCATTATATCCAAAAAGAAAGTTCATATGTTCTTTAATGGATACTACAGAGAGGATTTGGCTCCATCTACTTGTCACTTCAGGTAGATCTTTCTTGCATATTCTGCAGTACTCTCAAGACATTGCAGCACCCTTGCTGTGTGTTCAGTGGTCTAAAAATGAGAGTAGCAACATGTGAGGAAACAACTGGGTGAAGACATTATGGCCAATGAAGAAGAAATGGGAAACACCAGTCCAGGGCCCAGATAACATAAACCTTATTTCACCTGGCCTATGTCAATTTGTTTTTTGCCAGCAATAATGGTCACTAACATAAAACTTGTTTTTCGGTTTTGGTAGCTAAAACAAAATAATGGAAATGCCATGGCTTTTTTTAGCTGAGACACCAAACTTGAAATTTGTTTGGGCAGCAAGAAGAATTTGTTGTAAAAAATGTAAAATCTCTCACTCTCTGCGCAAACAGAAGAAGTGAGCTCATAATGGATAGGCGTCTTATAGATGCTTTTCCATTACTAACCTGTAGGCTTGATGTCAACTGACAATATAAAGGTGACATCAACCCCACAAATATTAACCCCACTTTCCCCCACCAAAGGGCAAGTGGGAAGAGCTGGGTAAAGGACCAGAACTGCCGCATCTAATAAATGCACCTTTTCTGGGGAGGCTGCAGGGTGCCATTTTTAGGCCAGCCTGAGACTACCAGCCCCAGTTGTCTGCTTTATCTTGGTTGGTAATCAAGAATGTGTGTGAGCTCATACCATTTTTTTAAATTAAAGGAGCCGTAGGGAATCCTCTACTCCTGATAACCAGCCATGATAAAGTTGACAGCTGAGGGTTGCAGCCCGCAGCTGTCAGTTGACCATGCTGATTATCAAAAATAGAGGGGAACCCACGCTATTTATTTATTAATTTATAGCGCAGGCACCAGCTGATGAATACTCCCATCAGCTGCTCTCACTGTTATCTGGTACAAGTGTATGCTGATGGGAGTAGTAGTTCCATCAGCCAATGCCTGTGACCGGAGGTAAACTTTTTACATCTGGTCACAGCTGCTGGCTCACGCTGCCATCTGACAGTGTGGAAGTCGCAGTTCTCTGACCAGCAGTAATAATCTTACTGCCTATCAGAGCCAGTGTTTGCCTCGGTATCATGCAGAGACAGGGTAGCAAGCAATGGATGTTTGGTCCCCCTTCCATCTGAATGGGGTCCAGGTTTGGGTACTGTTCTGGTGCCCAAACTAAACTTTTTTTTAACTGTTCGGTCGAACCTGCCAGACTCGAACATCCAGGGGTTTGCCCATCACCAGTCCTCAACAGCACTGGGATAGTGATGAACATGTAGAATTTGCTGTGATACTATCATCCCCTATTGTATCATTGTGAGGGTTTTTTTCCCATTAAAAAAAATCAATGCCTCAATTGTCCTTACAGTTAAATATATAACAAGGAGGTCAAGAGAGTATATTGAACCAAAAAAAAAATATTTTATTCATAATTATAAATATAAAAGAATAATAAAACAAAGAACACTACCAAAGCAGGACTATTCGTGGGGGTTGTAAAATTAGAGGTATAGCCCAATTATAGCACAAAGTAGAATAATAAGTGCTTAAAAAAGATTGCACATAATTATTGCACAAATGTAGAAAAAGAGAAAAATCAGACAAATAAAGGGTTAATACCCTGTGCACTTATAATAACACTACAATGTAAGAAGTGCTCCAACTCCCGTCTCCAAGACTTTTCATGTGCTGCGCCACTTCTTTGGAATGAACTACCCAGGTTAATACGATTATACCCCAATATCCACAGTTTTAAGCGTGCCCTAAAAACACATTTGTTCAGACTGGCCTACCGCCTCAAAGCATTAACCTAACTATCCCTGTTGGCCCATTCAAAAAATTTTTACCATAATGAGGTTCCTCGCATCATGTTCTCACACGCTTTATGCATTTAATAGCCCTCTGTGTCTGTACTGTTATATACTTTGGCTGTTAACTGGTTCATGCAGAATTACATGAACACCCGATTCGAACACTATGGCTGGTCCAAACAATGAAAGCAATTGTTACCATCTACCTTTCGTGTCTCCCCTTTTTCCTCATAGATTGTAAGCTTGAGAGCAGGGCCCTCATTCCTCTTGGTATCTACTTTGATTTGTGTTTATTGTTATGCTGTAATGTCTATTATCTGTACAAGTCCCCTCTATAATGTAAAGTGCTGCGGAATATGTTGGCTCTATAGAAACAAAATTATTATTATTATTATTATTAAGTGCTGGCATCAAAAATAATCAGTACAATTACACCTGTGTAAACAATGATATAGTTCATAAAGCGTTAATACGCATTTAGAAGCAAAGCAACAGCTAAAAGGCTGTATAATTGCACCTGTACACCAGTATAAACAGTAAAAAAAATTCATATGGGAATATACCCAATCAGAAACAAGTTAACAGTTTAAAAACAAAAGTCCTGTGTAATAGAATCCTGTGATATGCTCGCAGTCTGCATAGCAATGTGTGACATACGCAAGTGAAGAGTATGATGAAGACGAGCGAAACGCGCGTAGGGGCGGCAGGTCGGGGTCCCCACTTACTCCTATTACGTAGGTATTAGTATAATAATTTGTTGGCCTCATCTCTTTTTGCACAGTGGGCACTTTATTTATGCTTGTTTATTTACATTGCCTTACTCTCCTCCTCACTTGAGTATGTCACACATTGCTATGGAGACTGCGAGCATATCACAGGATTCTATTACATAGCAATTTGCCTTTAGGCCGGGGTCACACTGGCGACAAAATCGGATGACTGCAAAGTGATGAAATATCGCATTGCAGTCGGATCAATGTTAATCTATGGAGCAGCTCCCACCATCCGATTTTTTGTCGTCCGTTTTATATGTGTGAGTGAAATCGCAGCATTCTGCGATTGTCACCGATTGTGGGTCGACAATCGCCAATGCAAGTCTATAGGTGCGATGAAAAATCGGATTACAAACGGACCGCACGTGTGACTTGCGATAAAATCGCACCGATGTCCTTTAGAAAGCCGGCAATTCATCTCCGGCTATACTGTAAAATCACACTGACAGCTTTAATAAAGAATAGAAAGAATAGATACAGTCATGGCCAAAAGTTTTGAGAATGACACAAATATTAATTTTTACAAAGTCTACTGCTTTACTTTTGTCAGTATTCCAGGTTTTCTAGGTAACTTTGTCAATGATTTTGCCCTTTGTTAAAATGGAGTTTGCTGTTTTGTGTGCCCTACTTCCTGTTCGTTTGTTTAAAGCCTGGCTCAGGTGTTGGCTTCACTGCTGGAATATTCTGCTTCCGTTTCCCTGCAACCCAGCTGCTTTGTTCCTCACAGATCTTTTGTGTGTTTACCAGGAAAGTGCATAGCCTTATCTTCAGGTGTTTCTCAGCCACAGCAGCTTCTACCCATGGCTCTGGACATTCTCTGCATACGTAAGTTGCACAAAGTACTGTGTTATCACTAAACTGTTGACTTGGGAATTTAACCCTTGGTTCACTCCATCTGATAAGAACTGTGTTTCTGAACTGTTGCTGTTTAACCCTTTGTGCATTACCTCTGGTGAGAGCTGTTGGAACTGTTACTGGAACCTTACTGACATATGAACTTGTTGTTGGACTTCACTGAATTAAGCCACAACTGAGATTAACTTGTTCCTGGACCTCCCTGTGTTTTCTGCATACCTGGATCTGACTCTTCACACACCAGCAGTGTGTAAATCCAGCCACGTTATCTGTGCATCAGACTTACCTTGTGGTCACATTTGTGTGAGGACTCCGTCGTAAGAACTTTACCACCCTCGCTATAGAGGTTCAAAGACTTATATATCCGGATTCATATAACTGGACTTGTGTGTATATATATATATGGACTCATTGCATGTCACTACGGGTTGTTTGAATATTGTTTTTGGGTGTTTTGCTGTTTCACAAATACATTATTTGCATTCAAAGAAACCCGTCTCTGATTGTTCATTGCCCC
>JARQOD010000004.1:55591110-55716272 GCA_033576555.1 Oophaga sylvatica | reverse complement strand
TTGATTGAAGAGATCAGGAATAAGAGGGAGTGGATACGGATCTCGAACAGTAATCCGATTAAGTTCGCGGAAATCCAAGCAAGGGCGTAGGCCTCCATCTTTCTTCTTCACAAAGAAGAACCCCGCGGCTACTGGGAAGATGAAGGTCTAATATGCCCTTTGGCCAGACTTTCAGAAATATAATCTTTCATAGCCTGTCTTTCAGGACCAGAAAGATTATACAACCTAGCTTTAGGCAACTTAGCATCAGGAAGGAGATTAATAGAGCAGTCATACACGCGATGAGGAGGCAACTCCTGACACCCCTCCTCAGAGAAAACATCCCCAAAATCCTCCAAAAAAGGAGGCAATGTACTAGGCACGACCGCACTGATGACTGTGTTCATGCAGTTGCTTTTGCAAAACTCACCCCATTGGCTTATTTCTCTGGACTGCCAATTAATCACAGGGTTATGTTTAACCAACCAAGGAAGTCCCAACACAATGGGAGTAGGTAGACCCTCCAACACATAACAAGATAATTGTTCCCTATGTATTGCCCCTACCCGAAGATCAATGTTATGAACCTCATGAACAAAGCTACCTTGGCCGAGAGGCCTGGCGTCAATGGAGAATATAGGGATCGGTTTGACCAATACACTCAGATGCATACCTTGAGCCTGAGCAAACTGAGCGTCAACCAGATTAGCCCCGGAACCACTATCAAGAAGAACAGACAATCTCTCCACTCTCGTACCAACTACCACCTCCACTGGTACAAGGAACTGAGAAGAACTGGTGGATGAAATACATACTCCCAGGTTGTCGTCCACCACACAACCTGGGATTAACAGTTTTCCGGCGACTTTTGGCTCAACAAGGCACGGGATGGACATTCTCCAACAAAATGTCCCTCTTTCCCGCAGAAAAAACATCTTCTAGTCCTGCGGCGTACCGCCAATCCCCTCCTACGAAATGATGTCCCTCCCAACTGCATAGGCTCATCCGAACAGACAAGGGGAACCTCAACATAAGGGACTTTAGTGGTAGGTGGAGAAACAACAGGGAGTGGGGTTACCTCACCCCTCTCCCGAAGCCGTCTATCAGTACGGATAGCTAAGGCCATAGCAGCCTCCAGAGAAGGAGGAGACTCATACTGAGCCAAAACGTCTTTTAATTTATCAGAAAGCCCATGACAAAACTGGCTCCTAAGAGCTGGGTCATTCCACTGAGTATCTGTGGCCCATCTACGAAACTCAGAAGCAAATTCCTCTGCCGGACGATCTCCCTGCTGTATCTTACGTAATTTTGTCTCAGCAAGAGAGACCCGATCTGGGTCATCATATACCAATCCCAGGGCAGTAAAAAATTGATCTACAGACAGTAGAGCCGGGGATCCCGGAGGAAGGGAAAATGCCCAGGATTGAGGGTCCCCTTGCAGAAGTGAGACAACAATTCCCACTCTCTGCTCCTCACTCCCCGATGATCGAGGCCGAAGCCGAAAATACAATTTACATGCCTCCCGGAAGGTGAAAAATTTGTCTCGCCCACCAGTGAACCTGTCCGGGAGAGCTACTTTAGGTTCAACTCTGGTTTGCTCCAGGGGAGACAAAACTTTGGACTTAATGTCCGTCAGCTCCATGGATAATCCCTGCAACTGCAGAGCCAGCTGGGCTACTGGATCCATGGTAACTGGAGATAATTTTTATGGCCAGTGAAAATGTCACGCTGTCTAATGATATGTATACAATGTCAGTAAACTATTAATACAGGAACAACACTCTATACAACAACTAGTATAGCAACATCAGCATGTAAGTATAGAATAGATTTACCTGACACGATATCTGCTGAACTCAGGGTTAATCTTGAGGACTTGATGAGCTGAAACAGGAAAGAGGTGGACCGGGATCTAACCTGACCCTAAACTGGGGTCCTAACTAATCCCTCACCTTGGAGGTACTGATAATGGTTCAGAGGTCCAAGTCTCCAACCTAACCCTGTCTCCTATCAGACCCTGAACCCTGTAATCAGTCCTAAGAAGGATCCTGACTACCACCAAAGGGATATGGGCTGATCTCAGCTAAATACACAGATTAGACATATAAGACAGACAGGATAACACTCGCTTGCATACACACTCAAACACCAAAGGAACATAAATGGTCTGGGAAATAAACTCTAACCAAGTTGAGCTTAGAACAACTAAGGAGCTCACAACTAAAGTCTATACAGATTCATTCCTATCTGTGGTCTGCATGAAGGTTTCACTGGCAACTCCCCAAGCAGACAACCAGGAATTTAAAGGAAACCAATCAACAAATAATCAATTGCAGCCGGGAGAAACTGCACCCAGTCCCAGCACCGAGCACAGACAGAATTAACTCCCTAGCTGCCAAACACAAAGAAACAGCAGCTCAGCTGTGAGAAGTCAAAATGTGCAACCGCGACGATCTTCGTGGCAATACACACATGACACCCATGCAGGCTGGTTTGTGAAGCAAAGAAAGGGAGCCGTCCGTCCAGAGAAATTGGAGACATCCAATTTCTCTGGACGGACGGCTCCCTTTCTTTGCTTCACAAACCAGCCTGCATGGGACTTGGCTCCTGCTTATCCTCCATTTACACTCTGCATCATAAGTGAGGTTTTTGAGAAAGACCACGTGTGGTCGAAACGTTAAACCCCGCCAGCTCTGTCCTTATTTTGTTCACCTATCACACAAATATTGGTGTTTTTGTCCAGATCATTGATGTAATAAATGAAACTTTATTTGCTTTATATTCAACACTGAGTGCGGCTGATTTCTCTACTATATTGGACATTTACGTTCAGCCAGCACCTATCAAGTTGTTACACAGTGTGCACATCATTTCTTTACTTATTCAACAGAAACTCCCTATATGTGAACTCATTTTACAAATTACCCTCCCCAACTAATTCATTTAGGGGTGCAGTTATCATATTGATTCCACACGTACCTCACAGAATTTTATACCATTGAACGGTGAAAAAAGAATAAATTACATTTTTACCACTAAAATGTTGTTTTAGCTCCAAGTTTTTATTTTTTTCTAAGGGCTAGTTGGAATTTTTTTGTAACAAACTGAGGTCCTGTTTTTCATGAGTGTGCCAATACCCTACATGTAAATAGGAAATATTTTTCACGCACAGTGCAAAGTTCAGAATGGAAAGAGCGCCATACTATAGTGCTGATTTTACTGTTATGGTTTAAAGGTGCCATGACCCACTGGGAGAGCCCCTGAGTTGCCATAACAGCAGAACTCCAAATAAGTGACCTGTCATGTATAGTGTACAGTTCCTATAGCGTCTTGTGCTTGGGTGCGAGGAAAACACAGGAGACATAGGTTGAAATGAAATGACTTGTATTACTTCATACAAGCATGCTGAAAAGTTCACACAGTTTGCAGGAACAGCGACAGGAGACACAGCAGGCCAGAGTAACTTCAAGCTCTACAATAAATCTCCAAAGCAGGTTCAGGATCTCTTCTCTGTACCGTAATTCCTCTGCAAACATGGATTCACCAAACAGCAGGTTTCCAGAGTCCAAAAGTGTTCCAAGGTTCCTCAGTAGGGAATAGCTGGAGTACAAGTCCAAGGCTTCCAGGAGTCAGGTCACAGACTGACTGAGGCTTGATTCAGGAGCACTGATTGTTCAGCTGAGGCTGCTTAAGAAGCAAGAGGGAAGAATCAGGGCGGGAACATGAAAACTGGAAACTCCATATTAACTGAGGGCAAGAGCTGCAGAAAGACAGAAAGCAAAATGGCCGACGGAAAACTGAGTTTCAAGGAACATGTCAACAGAGACAAAGAACCTTACATTACTCCCCCCTTAGGGACAACCTCCGGATGACCTCAGACCAGGCTTGTCAGGGTACCTCTGATGAAACTGGCGGAGCAGGCGAGGAGCATTTACATTATTGACTGGTTCCCATGAGTTGTCCTCCACTGGGTAGCCCTGCCATTTAATCAAATATTGCAACTGATTTCTGTACAACCTGGAATCTAGAATCTTTTCCACCATAAATTCTTCCTGACCATCGACCAGCACTGGGTCAGGGCAAGGAGAAGAACGTCCAGGAAACGTATTGGGTGTTGCAGCCTTTAGTAGGGATACATGAAAGACAGGGTGGATTCTCATAGTTCTGGGTAGTTGAAGACGACAAGCAACAGCACTTATAATGTTATTGATCTTATAAGGTCCAATGTACTTATGTCCCAATTTAGACGATGGAATCTTTAATTTAAGATTTCTGGTTGACAGCCAGACCAAATCTCCTACCTTGAAAGCTGGTGCAGGTTTACGAAATTTATCTGCTGCTTTCTTGTACCTTTCCTGAGCCAATTCTAGATTTTCCTTTAGAAGATCCATATTCTTTTGTAAAGAAGTGATTCTTTCAGCCACTGCCGGCAAGGGCGTATCTATGGGAAATTGAGGAAGAATGTTAGGATGATAACCTAGATTGGAGTAAAAAGGAGACTGCTTAGTGGAGGCGCTCTGAGAGTTGTTATAAGAGAACTCAGCCAGTGGAAGTAGATCCACCCAATCATCCTGTAGGTGGCAGATAAAACAGCGGAGATACTGCTCCAGGGTCTGATTGGTTCGTTCTGTCTGTCCATTAGTCTGGGGATGAAAAGCAGAAGAAAGGTTTACTTTAATGTCCAATGCTGCACAGAAATTTTGCCAAAACCTTGAAGTGAATTGCACCCCTCGATCCGAAATGACCTCATCCGGTACTCCATGTAAGCGAAACACATTCTTAATCATCAAGTCTGATGTCTGTTTTGCAGTGGGTAAGCCGACACAAGGGATAAAATGAGCTGCCTTTGTTAGACGGTCAACCACCACTAGAGATGGTTTTGTCTTAGGCGTTCTAAGACCATTCTCACATGTCCATGATGTTCCTCTGTGGAGTTAGAAAAAATTAGAATATCATCCAGATAAATCACCACAAATGTATCTAGGAGATCCCTGAAGATATCATTCACGAAGTGTTGGAAAGTGGCTGGGGCGGTACTCAGACCAAAAGGCATAACTAGATATTCAAAGTGTCCATAGCGTGACCTGAAAGCAGTCTTCCATTCATCCCCAGGTCTGATACGGACCAAGTTATAGGCCCCACGGAGATCCAGTTTAGAGAAAATTTTGGCATGCCGCACTCTCTCCAACAACTCAGGAATTAAAGGCAACTGATAACGGTTTCTAATAGTAACCTTATTGAGTTCCCTATAGTCTATGCAGGGTCTCAGAGATCCATCTTTCTTCTTCACAAAGAAGATGGGTGCACCTGCGGGAGATGAAGAGGGGCGTATGAAGCCCTTGGCTAAATTTTCGTCTATATAATCCTTTAAAGCTTTTAGCTCGGACCCCGCTAGGGGGTAGATCTTACCAAAAGGTATCTCGGCTCCGGGTAATAATTCAATTGGACAATTATATGGACGGTGAGGAGGAAGCTGATCAGCGTTCTTCTTGTTACATAAATCGTCATAGTCCTGGTATACAGCTGGTAGTTCAGGGACTGACATGGTTCCTTTAGGAACAGAGCAAGCTGAAACTCCTTGACTCATCTGTTTCTCCGGAAAGTGTAATTCCTTGGTCTCCCAGTTAATCGTAGGATTCTGCGCCTGCAGCCATGGTAGCCCTAGAATGATGGGAAAGTGGGGAGAAGAGATAAGCAAAAAAGACATTTTCTCCTGATGATCTTTACCCATAAGGACCCTCAAAGGCTCTGTTTCTTGATCCACTGGTCCAGAAGTCAGTAGAGAGCCATCCACAGTCTCCATCTGTACTGGAGTAGCCTTCTTCACTGAACGTATCCCCTGTTTCAGAGCAAAGGAGATATCCATAAAATTTCCACTTGCTCCTGAGTCGATCATAGCAGAGCTAGACACCCAGACTGAGTCAACCCAGAGTTTGATGGAAAGGAAGCAATGAGAATTGTTTCTTTTACAACTCAGCTGGGACACCGCTGAGGAAACTTGAAAAATTGCAGCGTTTATACCGTCATCGTCCCCAGAACTAACAGAGTTTAAGTCCGAGAAATCAAGATCTCTTGCAGCAGATCTCTCTGGAGCCTGAGGCTCGGACATGACAGAGCTCCTCTCGCAACACTCACAGTGAATGACTGCTGCAGTAGTCTTACGAGAACGGCTGGGGCAGTTTATAATGAAGTGCCCTGACTTACCACAGTAGAAACATAGATTTTCCTTTATACGATGTTCTTTGCGTGCATCACTAACCCGTCTTTGTAAAGAGTCCACCTGCATGGGTTCAGGTTCTGGTTCCCTTGTGATCCTACTCAAAGGTTCCTTAGCTGAGGAGGGAGGTAATAAAAGGTTAGTGCGATTATTTTCGAACCATCTCTCTTGTCTGCGTTCAGTCAGACGAGCATCAATACGGATACAATAGTTAATAAAGTCACCTAACGCAGTGGGAGAGTCGGCACAAGCAAGTTCATCCTTAATCAGTGGAGACAACCCTTTCCGAAAAATAGATTTTTTAGCGGAAGTGTCCCAAGTGGTATCAAGAGCCCATCTCCTGAAATCCAGGGCATATTCGGCTACTGAACGCTTACCTTGGCGCAAAGTTAACATGGCTGCTTCAGCTGTTGCACCTCGATTGGGGTCATCAAACACCTGCCCCATGGCTGAAATAAAAGCATCAAGGTGATTCAAACAATCATCCTCAGTCTCAATCAGAGGGTTTGCCCACATCAAAGCCTTATTGGTAAGCAACATGATTATAGTAAGCACTTTGATCGTTCAGTGGGAAATTGTGAAGCATGTGCAGAGAAAAATAGATTGCATTGGTTAATAAATCCCCTGAATTTCTCACGTTCACCGCCAAAACGAAAAGGAGGTAATTTGGGGATCCCAGAACTTGGGGTTATGGCAGGAGCCTGGGCTCGTTCCTCTAAGCCTCAATCCTGGCTTGCAATTCCTGGGTAGTCTGTCCAAACACTTGCAAATTATGATTAGTGAGGTCCTGTAGGCTTGCAAAACGGGTTTTTAAAGTCTGTACATCTGAAAGGATTGTATCAGTCACTCCGCAAAGTTCCTTTATGCGGGCCTCCATCTTCCAGATCTTTTAAGGCAGAGGTGCTGGAAGGAGAAGAGGAAAGGAAAAAAAAAAAAACAATAGTGTTTACCTGTGGTAACACTCCAGAGTAAAACTTTAAGGGAATGCGCTCACCTGGAATGGTTGTGAGAAGTCACAACCACTGTCATCACATAAGGTATTAAACGGACATCTGATATCCACAGTCACAGCAGACACGGCTTTCCCAGACCCAGCAGACACTAAACATTGGCTCCTGAATCTTGTCATGTATAGTGTACAGTTCCTATAGCGTCTTGTGCTTGGGTGCGAGGAAAACACAGGAGACATAGGTTGAAATGAAATGACTTGTATTACTTCATACAAGCATGCTGAAAAGTTCACACAGTTTGCAGGAACAGCGACAGGAGACACAGCAGGCCAGAGTAACTTCAAGCACTACAATAAATCTCCAAAGCAGGTTCAGGATCTCTTCTCTTTACCGTAATTCCTCTGCAAACATGGATTCACCAAACAGCAGGTTTCCAGAGTCCAAAAGTGTTCCAAGGTTCCTCAGTAGGGAATAGCTGGAGTACAAGTCCAAGGCTTCCAGGAGTCAGGTCACAGACTGACTGAGGCTTGATTCAGGAGCACTGATTGTTCAGCTGAGGCTGCTTAAGAAGCAAGAGGGAAGAATCAGGGCGGGAACATGAAAACTGGAAACTCCATATTAACTGAGGGCAAGAGCTGCAGAAAGACAGAAAGCAAAATGGCCGACGGAAAACTGAGTTTCAAGGAACATGTCAACAGAGACAAAGAACCTTACATGACCTCATTTTACAAACCACACCTCTCAATTAATTCATATAGGGGTGCAGTGATCATATTGACACCACGGATGTGTCACAGAATGTTATACCATTATGCAGTGAAGAAAAAATAACTACATGTTTACCACTAAAATGTTGTTTTAGCCACAGAGTTTACATTTTCACACAAGTGGGTGAAAATGGCATCATAATATGTCCCCCAATTTCTACTGAATGTGGCAGTACCCCATATGTGGCTGTACAGTACTACTTACCCATACGGAGAGACTCTGGAGGAAAGTAGTGCTATTTGCCTCCTGAAATGCATATTTTACTAGAATAGATTGTGGACTCCATATACAGAGCCCCTATGTGCTAGAAGAGCAGAATCCCCCTTCAAGTGCCGCATTTTGGAAGTTATACCCCTTTGAGAATTTATCTACAGGTCTAGTGATTATTTTGACTCGATGGGTGTTTTCCAGAAACAAGCAGCAATGAATGTTGTGGAGTGAAAATTGCAAACTGCCATTTTAGTGACCAGTACACTGTAGTGACCAGTACATTGTAATGACCAGTACGTTATACCTAGCTCATGCTTCTGGAGACATGCACCCACAAGTTGGAATGGCTCTTATTGCTTCACAAATGCCAAACATGTGGACACTATATGTGGTTTAGGTACACTGATGGGCTCAAAGTATGGGGCATTTGGATTTGAGAGCGCAGAGTTTGCTGAATTTTCTTTGAGCCATTTCGCCTTTCCAGAGCCTTTGAACTACTGAGTGGGGCTTGCTTTTTTGTGGATTGATTTGAAGCTTTTATTGGGAACATTTTGCATAATGTTTGGGATTACATTTATCTGGCACTCTACGATGATCACTTACTTTTAGGGTTTACATCTAAATCTTCGAGTGATGTGACACATGAAACCCATGAGGGATCCATTCACTATAATGAGGAAGCAGAGTTACTCTGGACTCTGTCTGAACTCTGTTCATCGGTGTCCTTCTTTTCAAAAGTGCACAAAACTGTGGCCGACTGCAATTTTATGCAATCCTAAAAAGACGGACACCGCCGGATCACAGGTCCTATGGCGTACACAGTACCTCCATCTGCTTCATTCATTATATGGAATCTTTCGACAGGGCTTCAGTCTGAATCACGTATTTCAGAGATTTACATGGAAACACCGATGTAAGTGCTCAGCGTAGAGCGCAGGATAAATCTAGCCGAGTCTTACTGCGATCTTTGGGAGACAGACTGAACAAAACAGGTGAAGAATTGTTTTTTTTTTTTACTCCGTTCTTCGTGTGGTATAAGTGATTAGACAACTTTATTCTCTGTGTCGGTGCAATTACAGCTATTACAGATTTATATTGGGTTCTTATGTTTGGCTGCTGTCACACACTAAAAACGTTTTTTATTGCACAAACTAGTTTTTGCATTTATATATTGACAGCCATTTTTTCATATTTCGGCCGACAGAGTCATGTGAGGGCTTGTTTTTTGAGGGACGAGTTGACGTTTTTATTGGTACCATTTTCAGACAAGTGACAATTTTTGATTGCTCTTTATACCAATTTTTGAGAGGCAAAATGAACAGAAACCAGCAATTCAGGATTTTTTTTTTTATGTAATTCAGCTTGTGGTAACATTGATATAGCAGTTTTATTCTTCGGGTCAGTACGATTACAGCAATATCAGTTATATTATTCATGTTTTGGCGCTTTTACACAATAAAAACTGTTTTACAGAAAAAATTATTATTTTTGCATTGCTTTACTCTGAGACTTATAACTTTTATATTTTTCAGCTAATGGAGCTTTATTATGTTTTTTTTGCAGGACTAGATGACGTTTTCAGTGGTACCATGTTTATTTATATTCGTCTTTTGATCGCTTTTTATTCCATTTTTTGTTCAGCAGTACGATGATGATGAAGCATTTTTTTGCCCTATTTTTTAATTTCTATCTTTTTGGTGTTCACTAAAGGGATTAACCAATGGCACAGTTTCATCG
This sequence comes from Oophaga sylvatica, assembly GCA_033576555.1. Lineage (NCBI taxonomy): Eukaryota > Metazoa > Chordata > Amphibia > Anura > Dendrobatidae > Oophaga > Oophaga sylvatica. The sequence goes on along the minus strand of JARQOD010000004.1, from coordinate 55,706,411 downwards.
GCTGAGTCGATCCGGACGCGGCAATACCAAATATGTGTACTTTTACTGTTTATTTTTTTCATAAAAATATCCATTCATGTGTACAATATATTTAGATTTTTAATATTATTTTTGAACTTTTTCTATATTTTTACCATTTTCTTTACTTTTTTACTTTGTCTCACTATGAGACTTTCAATTTTTGCAGGCTGATCGCTTGTATAGCATGGGGATGCAGCAGCATCCCTATGCTATGCAAACTGTCAGCGCTGCACCGACAGATAAAGTTGCTGATCATGCACTGTGCATGATCAGCAACTTTCCTAGTTCTGGTGACCCTGATGTCATCATGACATGTCACCATGTCAACGATTTGGACCCCGCGATCCGAAGGCAGAGTGGCTGTCTTCCCTCTGCCTGCTCCCGAAATGCTGCGATCTCATTCGATCGCAGCATTTAGGGGGTTAAATTGCTGGGATCGGTGAGGGACCACTCCTGGCATTGAGTGCCAGGTGTCAGATGTCAGAATCTGCTGACACCCGGAGGCGATAGCGCACGCAGAATCCCAGGTCAATTAGACACAGGTCACAGGGACGTGCATGGGTATGTCCAAGGTTGGAAAGGGGTTAAACTTTCTTTTTTTAATTTTACATTTTTTTTGTTTTAAATTCTTCTGCCTATATCCAAAATGCACTGTAACTTAAAATGCTAAGTAGCGTCATGTAGGTTCACTCTAAGAAAGGAGCATGCAGCAACAGTTTATCGTATTATCATCAGGTGTACGGTTGCCAAAATGGACTATTAATGCGAGTATTCAAAACTAAGATGTGCAATTTTTTCAAGATTGTTTTGAAAAGATTTAAAAAAATAACACTCTCAGGCCTTCACCAGAAAAAAGGACAATACAAGAAAAGCTAGGTGGGATTTTGTCATGAAAGCATGCCCCTGCAACAAGCTGCTGTATTCAAGTACTGTAGTGAGTGTTGGTGTAATAAGTGGGTGATATAAAAAGGAAGTATACAAAGAAATTTACATTTTTTCTTTACAACAAGCATACTTGGGGAAAAATGATGTTGCTGAGGTCACAGGAGTTCAAGTGACAGCGATCACAGACTCAATGACGTCACCACTTGTCACTGAGACTGTGCGCACTCCTTCCCATTCATTCCACAGTGGTTTACAGCCAAGCCAGTCGCATTAGCACTGCTCCCGGTTGTAAACTGATTAAACCCTTGAGGCCGGGGTCACACTGGCGTCAAAATCGGACGACTGCAATGCGATGAAATATTGCATTGCAGTCGGACCAATGTTAATCTATGGAGCAGCTCCCACCATCAGATTTTTTGTGGCCCGTTTTATACGTGCGAGTGCAATCGCAGCATGCTGCGATTGTCACCGATTGTGGGTCGACAATCGCCAATGCAAGTCTATGGGTGCGATGAAAAATCTGATTACAAACGGACCGCACGTGTGACTTGCGATTAAATCGCACCGGTGTCCTTTAGAAAAGTCAGCAATTCATCCCCGCCTATACTGTAAAAGCACACTGACAGCTTTAATAAAGAATGGAAAGAATACATATACACACATAGAATACATATATACAGTGCCTACAAGTAGTATTCAACCCCCTGCAGATTTAGCTGGTTTGATAAGATGCAAATAAGTTAGAGCCTTCAAACTGCAAACGAGAGTAGGATTTATTAACAGAAGCATAAATCTTACAAAACAAAAAGTTATGTTGCTCAGTTGAATTTTAATAAATTTTAAACATAAAAGTGTGGGTCAATTATTATACAACCCCTATGTTTAATATTTCGTGGAATAACCCTTGTTTGCAATTACAGCTAATAATCGTCTTTTATAAGACCTGATCAGGCCGGCACAGGTCTGTGGAGTTATCTTGGCCCACTCCTCCATGCAGATCTTCTCCAAGTTATCTAGGTTCTTTGGGTGTCTCATGTGGACTTTAATCTTGAGCTCCTTCCACAAGTTTTCAATTGGGTTAAGGTCAGGAGACTGACTAGGCCACTCCAACACCTTGACTTTTTCCCTCTTGAACCAGGCCTTGGTTTTCTTGGCTGTGTGCTTTGGGTTGTTGTCTTGTTGGAAGATGAAATTACGACCCATCTTAAGATCCTTGATGGAGGAGCGGAGGTTCTTGGCCAAAATCTCCAGGTAGGCCGTGCTATCCATCCTCCCATGGATGCGGACCAGATGGCCAGGCCCCTTGGCTGAGAAACAGCCCCACAGCATGATGCTGCCACCACCATGCTTGACTGTAGGGATGGTATTCTTGGGGTCGTATGTAGTGCCATCCAGTCTCCAAACGTCACGTGTGTGGTTGGCACCAAAGATCTCGATCTTGGTCTCATCAGACCATAGAACCTTGAACCAGTCTGTCTCAGAGTCCTCCAAGTGATCATGAGCAAACTGTAGACGAGCCTTGACATGACGCTTTGAAAGAAAAGGTACCTTACGGGCTCGTCTGGAACGGAGACCATTGCGGTGGAGTACGTTACTTATGGTATTGACTGAAACCAATGTCCCCACTGCCATGAGATCTTCCCGGAGCTCCTTCCTTGTTGTCCTTGGGTTAGCCTTGACTCTTCGGACATAATAGAAACTGGGCACACTCGTAATAGTGTAGTAACAGACGTTTCGGTCAGTAAACGACCTTCATCAGTGTACGCTTTGGACAGAAACCTCAGGTATGGTTGTAATAGCAAGATGAGACTATGTTACATGTGGGGTCACAGTGACGCGGCATCCACCGCTTGTCTCGTGGTTGCCGCGGTGGATGCCGCGTCACTGTGACCCCACATGTAACATAGTCTCATCTTGCTATTACAACCATACCTGAGGTTTCTGTCCAAAGCGTACACTGATGAAGGTTGTTTACTGACCGAAACGTCTGTTACTAGTGATCAGGTGTGCGCAATAAAATTTATCTTTACTACACTATTACGAGTGTGCCCAGTTTCTATTATATAAGATACGGTGTGGTAACCTACTGGTGCACCTCCCCTTGAATTGTGCCTATATTTGTCTACTATTGACTCTTCGGACAAGCCTGGCCTCGGCACGGGAGGAAACTTTCAAAGGCTGTCCAGGCCGTGGAAGGCTAACAGTAGTTCCATAAGCCTTCCACTTACGGATGATGCTCCCAACAGTGGAGACAGGTAGGGCCAACTCCTTGGAAAGGGTTTTGTACCCCTTGCCAGCCTTGTGACCCTCCATGATCTTGTCTCTGATGGCCTTGGAATGCTCCTTTGTCTTTCCCATGTTGACCATGTATGAGTGCTGTTCACAAGTTTGGGAGGGTCTTAAATAGTCAGAAAAGGCTGGCAAAAGAGATCATTAATCCACACATGTGAAGCTCATTATTCTTGGTGCCTGAACTACTTCTTAATACTTTAGGGGGACCAAACAGAATTCTTGTGGTTTGAGGGGTTGAATAATAAATGACACTCTGAATTAACTTTTAACGTTTTTTTTTTAAAAATAAATAAATAAAAAAAAATTTTTTTGCAGCAGTGCATTTCCCACTTCCAGCTGATCTACAGTACAAATGTCACAATGCCAAGTTAATTCCGCATGTGTCAACCAGCTAAATCTGCAGGGGGTTGAATACTACTTGTAGGCACTGTATATATACATGTCATTGTGACATATATATATATATTTATAGTTCATGCACTTCTACATAGTATAATAGGCGCTAATTCAATTGCCGGCTTTTGTGAAATTACAGACCCGACATGAAATGACACATGGTTTACATACAGTTAACCATGTCATTTCATGTAGTTTGATATATGGTTTTCACTAACAATACATGAGTGTATGTGTGCAAAATTTCACACATGTAGGGGTTAATTAAAGGTGTAAATTTGTTGAAAAAGAATGCGTGGGCTCCCGCTCTATTTTCTCAACCAGACAAAGCCAGCGAGTGGGGGCAGATAATAATAGCCGAGGGAGGGTGCATTTATTTTGTGCCCCCCCCGGCTACTAACATCTGTCCCCCAGCCACTCCAGAAAAGGCAAATCTATAATTAGATGCGCCCTTTCTGGCACTTTGCCCGTCTATTCCCATTGCCCTGTAGCGGTGGCGAATGGGTTAATAATGGGTTAAAGCCACCTTGCTATTGAAAGGTGACTTTAAACCAGGTTAATAATTGAGAGTTGTCACATTAATAATAAATAATTTTAATGAAAAAAACACATTTTTTGACCATCTTTTATTTAACTGGTAATCCGTGCGAAGCCCTTGCTCTCCTGTAATAAAGAAAAATAATAAAACAACATTATTCTTACCTATATGCCGCTCTGTCAGGTCCCACGATGTAATCCTTCACAAAGGGTTAACTGCCTTACAGCCAAACAGTGCAGCTAATGCTGCCTGCTCAGCTGTAAGCCCACGAATGAATGAGCTTATCTTCAGGGCGACAGGAGAGGAAGTGATTACTGTGGGAAGCTTAGTTGATTGCTTCCCACGGTAATCAGGTCACTTCATGTCAGCCGGGACTCCCTCTGACGTCACTGCACTGATGCTGTGTCCCCGGCTGACCTGAAGCGACGTTACCCGCGCAGTGTCACTTGTACTGATCGCTGCCTGAGCTGCCTGTTTGGCAGCTCAGCAGCGATCATGTAGCGACACACCAGCGATTCTAACAAGTTCATATCATTGTCGGGATCGCTGGTGCATCGCTATGTGAGACGGGCCATAATCAGTTCAGGTCAACGAATTTACACTTTTAATTAACCCCTACATGTGAGAAATTTTGCACACATACATTCATGTCACTGTTAGTGAAAACCATATATCAAACTACATGAAATGACATGGTTAACTGTATGTAAACCATGTGTCATTTCATGTCGGGTCTGTAATTTCACAAAAGCCAGCAATTGAATTAGCAGCTATTATACTATGTAGAACTGCATGAACTATAAATATATATATGTATATATATATATATATATATATGTCTCAATGACATATATATATGTATTCTATGTGTATATATCTATTCTTTCTTTTGTGATTTTAAAACTATTCATTTGGATCAATTATATGTCAGGTTTGCTAGCCACCGACAAAATCTTGCAAGTCTGATGTCAATCGGATGTGTAACGAATGCTCAGATGCAACTAAATTGCATCCTCCCCGGAAAATCGGATGACAGACGGATAATTGTTGAAAGTTTTGTGCGATAATCGACTGACTAAAACGGTCTGATTTTTTAGAAGGTGTGTGTGACCCCGGCCTGAGATGGATTGTGCCGTGGGAGTTGACTGTACGGCGGACAGGTATGGGTATATTGTTGCTTTTTTATTTTGTATTTCTTCCAGGAGAACGATGGCTTCGCTGGGAATAGCAGTTTAATAAAGATGGAAAACCTGTGTGTTGTATCATTTCATTAGAAGACTTTATTCTTAATGTGTGGTGTTTAATTAACCCTTTACTTATTACATCTCTTCATTACTAAGCCAGGTTTAATGTCACCTTACAATAGAAAGGTGACATTAACCCCTTATTAACCCCACTTGCCACCGCTACAGGACATGTGCGAAGAACCCGACAAAGCTCCAGAATAGGCGCAGCTAATAGATGCGCCTTTTCTAGGCAGCTGCGGGCTGTTGTTTTTAGGCAGGGGGGCCCATATTCATGGTCCCTTACCTTCCTGAGAATAGCAGCCTGCACCTGTTAGTTTTGCCGGGTCGGTTCAAAAAAAATAAGGGGGATCCCATGTCGGTTTGTTTTTGATTCATTCTCTCTGCTCCTGGTGTTGCCGGCAGAGTAGGAGAGAATAATGACAGCCCCGTTCAGCACCACAGGCAGGGAAACAGTGCTTACTGTAGCGCTTCTTCTCCTGCGGCCGTCCATGTGGTACTGATGCAGCCCACGGGCAGCACGTGTGCCACACGGATGTGACACATGGACACGGATATCTCTGGCACCGATTTTTACGATACCGGAAATATCAGGACATGTGAAACCGGCCTAATACTGACCGATATAATGCATTACAATGCTTTACACCGGTGATCAGAGAAATAGACGTTTAAGTCCCATGAAAGTACTAAGGAAAAAAAAACAAAAACTTATAAATACGTATATTTAATGTAAAAAACAAAATTACATATTGTGGTGTAGTGACCCCTGATGCAGCTAGGGGGCACTGTGTAGGCTCCTCGGGATATGCATGGAGGCATGTGATGGATGGACGTTATGTATCGCAGAGGTGGGTGGCCCTGTGATAGAAGCCTGGATATGTTTTGGTTCAGCAGATCTACTGCTGAGTTGTGCTATACATTGGGAGGCTTCCAGGTGACTTGGAGAGCTGGGCGGGTCCAGTCACCTACAAACCCACCCAAGGGGTATGTGTCTAAATACCTAGGATAAATCTGTATGTAATGGTGTGTTGTGGTAAAGGACCTGTGATGAGGTCATGACCAGGTGACCTAACCATGTGATCCTGACCTCATCTGTGGGTGGGGTTACACCTATGTAACAGAAGTGTGTTTGGCACCTAGGAGAGTGTGTGGGAGTCTGCCAGTGTGGACAGACTTCCATGTGTCCCATGTGAGGACATCACAGAGAGGACTCTGTGTCTGAATAGTGAGGTTCCAGGACCGAGCTGAAGCATTGAAGATTTGTGTTGTATGTTACCATAAGGTTTATGAAGCAATAAACCTGATGAACTTTTGATATAGAAGTGCGTCCTGATTTACCTCTGAAGCAGCCGAGTGAGTGAAAGCTTACAATTGGTGGATGGAATGCTGGCAGCGACCCAAGGAGCACATGTTCCAGGACTGGGAATCAGGAACCAGAGGAGGAACGGACGGTCTGTGAAAACCGTGAGTGTGACCAGTGGTCACGAAAAACTGTGCATTGATGTTTATGTGGTGCCTCTGGAGAGATGAGGTATCTGAAGACCGGGGTCATTGAGAGAAAAAGCATGCTGAGAGGATACCTCAGAGTAGGTGTCCGGAAAAATCTCTCTTGCCGAGAGTGTAACAGACAGGAGTCTGTGTTGTACTGACGGGTCAGTGAAAGACTGTTTTTTCCTTTTGGGATGCCTCTATGAAGAGGAGGTGTCCGGAAATCTCTGGCCGAGAGTGTGTGACAGACAGGAGTCTGTGTTGTGCTGACGGGTCAGTGAGAAACTGTTTTTTTTTTGGTGTTTTTTTTCTCTGGAACACATGTAAGGTGTGTGCTGTGGCTCGTCAGAGTCCAAGAAGGGACAAGCGGCTGGCTGTGACTCGTGGGGTCCACGAAGGGACAAGCGGCAAGATGGCGCAGCGTGCAGAGACTTGTGGTAGCAGGAGCTACAGTGACTGTTGCAGCAAGAGGTTCTGCAGCAGCAAGAGCTGCAGTGGCAGCAGCGGCTTGTGCGTGGCAGCCGGAGGTGACTGGCGGTGGTGGCAGTACCAGCAGGAGCTGGTGTGGTAAAAAAGGACAGTGTGAACCAAGGCACACAAACTCTTAAAGGGCCAGTACAACGCCCTAAGTGAAAAGTCACTGTCTAAGGGTACTGTGTGGACTGGGGCCTGTAAGAGCCGTGATGTGTACCCCAGTGTTGGGTGGTGTCCCTAGAGGGGGAGGAGTCCCAAAAGGGGGGCGACAACCCAAAATTGGGATGGTGGCCCAAAAGGGGGCGGAGTCTCAAAAGGGGGGTGGTAGCCCAAATCAAACCAGTTGCCCAAAAGGGGGTGGTAACCTAAATTGGGATGGTGGCCCGGAAGGGGGCGGAGTCCCAAAAGGGGGCGGCAAATCAAAAAGGGGTGGCACCGGTTTCCTCAGTGGACATATCTGAGGAACAGCGGTGTGGGTGTTATACGTAATTCCGCATGTGGCATAGACTTCCCGTTTGATAACAGCCCACAGGTGTACGGTAATGTTACATAGGGAAGGAGTCTCTGGACAGTTGGACTCAAAGAGTCAGGTGACTCTGAAAGGAACTCCGCTGGGTTCTCGTCGGGACCGAGAAAAGGTCCAGGTGTGTGCATCCACGGGCCCCTTTGGGGGACTATTTGGAAAGACAGGGTGATGTTTAGATGCCCAAAAAAAGGCCCGGGGGATCAAGATGGTATACCCCCGGAAGTATTGTACCCCTATGGGAGGAAAGGGGACTCTTTTTTTTTTAAAAATTTTTCTTGGGAGGTTGTTTGAAGTTTTGGAGTTGCTCAGGGAGAGAGGGGTTGGACCAAAGGGGGGCCCATACAGCAGGGGGCCCTTGTAGGGGTTTTCCTTGGGGGGGGGTTAATTTGGGGAAAAGGGGAAACCCCCTAATAGCGTTAGTCCGAGCCCCAGGTGAAAAGGGTTTAAAAGGGGGATTTGGGGGTCAAAGGTTAGTAAAACTTTTTTAAAGGGGGGGAACCCCATACCTTTTAAATCAAGGGGATTCCCCCATCAGATAAAAATTTGAAAGAACTGAACGATTAACCGTTAAACCCCCCATCGTCCCGGGCCGTGGAAAGGGGGAAAACCCCCCCAAAAAAAAAAAAGGGGGGGGGGGGTTTCCCGGGCCCCCTTTTTAAAAAAAACCCCCCCTTTTTTTAAAAAAAAAACCCCAAAAAATTGGGGGGGTTTTGGGGAAAAAAGGGGTTAAAAAAAAAAAAAAAAAAATTTTTAAAAAATTAAAATTTTTAAAAAAAAAATTTTTTTTAAAAAAAAAAAAAGGGGTTTTTTTAAAAAAAAAAAAACCCCCGGGGGAAAAGGGGGGGAAACCCCCCCGGGAAAAAAAAACCCCCCCCTTTTGGGGGGGGGGGGGGGGGGGGTTTTTTTTTTTTTTTTTAAACCCCCCCAAAAAAAAATTTGGGAAAAAACCCGGGGGGAAAAAAAAAAATTTTTTAAAAAAAAAGGGGGGTTTTTTTTTGGGAAATTTAAAAAAAAAAGGGGGGTTTTTAAAAAAGGGGGGTTTTTTTTTTTTTTTTAAAAAAGGTGGGAAAAAAAAAAAAGGGGTTTTTTTTTGGGGGGGGGTTTAAAAAAACAAAACCTTCGGTTAACCCCAAAATTTAAAAACCCTTTTTTTGGGGGGAAAATCCTTTTAACGGGTTGGGGAATTTTTCCCGGGGAAAAAAAGGGAAAAAAAAAAAATTTTTTTTAAAAAAAAACCCCCGGGCCCCAAAAAAAAAAATTTTTTTAAAAGGGAAAATTTTTTTTCCCCTTTTTTTTTTTTTCCCCCTTTTTCCCTTTTTGGGGGGTGAAAAAAAAAAATTTAAATTTTTTTTAAAAGGGGGGTTTTGTTTTTTTTTGGTTTAAAAATTTTTAAAAAATTTTTTAAATTTTGTTAAAAAAAAAGGGAAATTCGTTTAAAAAAAAAGGGGGTTTTTTTTTAAAAGGGGGAAAAAAAAAAAATTTTTTTGGGGGGGGGGTTTTTTTTTTTCCCCCCCCTTTCCCCCCCAAAAAAAAAAAAAATTTTGGTTCCCCCTTTTAAAAAAAAATTTTTGAAGGGTGGGGGGAAAAAAAAGGGGGGGGGGGGTTTTAAAGGGGCCCCCAAAAAAAAAGAAGGGGAAAACCCCCCAAAAACCCCCCCCAAAAACCCCCCCCCCCCCCCCCCCCCAAAAAAAACCCCCCCCCCCCCCCCCCCCCCCCCTTTTTTTAAAAAATTTTTTTTAAAAACCAAAAAATTTTTTTTAAAAAAATTTTTTTGAAATTTTTCCCCAAAAATTTTTCCAATTTTTTTTTTCAAAATTTTTTTAAAAAAAAAAAAAATTAAAAAAATTTAAAAAAAAAACCGGAAATTTTTAAAAAAAAGGGGGGGAAAAAAAAGGGGGGGGTTTTTTAAATTTTTTCCGGCCCTTTTTGGGGAAAATTTTTTTGGGGGGAAAAGGGGGTTATGGGGGCCCCAATTTTTTTCCCTTTTTTTGGGGGAAATAAAGGGGGGGGGTTTTTAAAAAGGGTTTTTTTGGAAAAAAATTTTTTAAAAGGGGAATTTTTAAAAGGTTTTGGGGAAAAAAAATTTTTTTTTTGGGGGAAAAAATTTAAACCCTTTTGGAAAAAAGGGTTTAAAAAAAAAAAGGTAAGGGAAAAATTTTTTTTTAAAATTTTTTTTTTAAAAAAAAAAAAGGGGGGGAAAAAAAAAAATTTTTTTCCCCAAAAAAAAATTTTTTTAAAAAAAAAATTTTTTTTAAAAAAAAATTTTTTTTTTCCTTTAAAAAAAAAAATTTTTTTAAAAAAAAAAAAAAATTTTTTTAAAAACCCCAAAAAAATTTTTTTTTTTTTTTTTTAAAAAAAAGAAAAAAAAATTAAAGGGGAAAAAACCCCAAAAAAAAAAGGGGGGGGGGGGGGGGAAAAAACCCCCAAAAAAAAAAAAAAATTTTTTTTTTTTTTTCCCCCAAAAATTTTCCCTTTTTTTTTGGGGGGGTTTAAAAGGGGAAAAAATTTTTTTGTAAAAAAAACCCCCCCCAATTTTTAAAAATTTTAAAAAACCCCCAAAAAAAAATTTTTAAAAAAAAAAAAAAAATTTAAAAAATTTTTTAAAAAAAAAAAAAATTTTTTTTTAAAAAAAAAACCCCCCCAAAAAAAAAATTTTTTTTTGGGGGGGAAAAAAAAAAAAAACCTGGCCCTTTTTTTTTTTCCCCAAATTTTTTGGGGGGAAAATTTTTTTTTAAAAATTTTAAATTTTTTTTTTTTTGGGGTTTTTTAAAAAAAATTTTTTTTCCCCCCAAAATTTTTTTTTTTTTTCCCCCTTTTCTTTTGGGGGGCCCCCCCTTTTTGGGGGGGAAAAAATTCCAAATTTTTCCCAAAAAAAAAAAAAAAACCCCCCGGGGGGGAAAAAGGAAAAAACCCCCAATTTTTTTCCCCCCCCCCTTTTTTTTTTTTTTTTTTGGGAAAAAAAAATTAAAAAAAAAAATTTTTTAAAAAATTTTTAAAAATTTTTTTAAAAAAAAAAACCCCAAAAACCCCCCCCCATTGGGGTTTTTTGGGGGCCCCCCCCCCCCCCCAAAAAATTTTGGAAAATTTTTTTCCCCCCCGGGGGGTTTTTTTCCCCCCCCCTTTTTTCCAAACCCCTTTTTTTTTTTTTTGGGGGGGGGGTTTTTTGGGGGGTTTTTTGGGGGGCCCCCTTTTTTGGCCCGGGGCGGCAACCTTTTTTTTTTTCCCCCAAACCCCAAATTTTTTTAAAACCCAAAAAAAAAGGTTTCCCCAACCAAAAAAAAAGGGGGTTTTTTTTAAAAAATTTTGGGGGGTTTTTTTTGGGCCCCCCGGGGGGGGGGGGGGGGGGCCCCCCCTTAAGGGGGGGTTTAAAGGGGGTTTTTTGCCTTTCCCCCGGGGGGGTTTTTAAAAGGGGGGGGGGGGAAAAAAAACTTTTTTCCCCGCCCAAGGCCCCCCCCCTTTTTTAAATTTTGGGGGGGGTTTTTGGCCCCCCTTTGGGGGGTTCCCCAAAAAAAACCCCCTTTTTTTTAAAAAAATTGGTTTTTTCCTTTTGGCCCCGGGGGGGCCCTTTGGGAGCAAAACCTTTAAAAAAAAATTTTTTTAAAAAAGGGGGGGGTTTTTTTTTAAAAAAATTTTTAAAAAGGGGGGGGTTTTTTTTTCCTTTTCCCCAAAAAAAGGGAAAAAACTTTAAAAATTTTTTTTTAAAAAAAATTTTTTTCCAAAAAAATTTTTCCCCCTTTTTTTTAAAAGGGGAGTTTGGGGGGGGGGTTTTTTTTTTTTTTTTTTTTGGGGAAGGCCCCTTTTTTCCCTTTTTTAAAAAGAACCCCAATTTTGGCGGTTAAAAAAAAACCCCCCCAAAAAAATTTTGGGGGGGGAAAAAAAAAAAATTTGGGGGAACCCCCGGGGGGGTTTTTTGCCTTTTGGAAAAAATTGGGCCTTTAAAAAAGGGTTTTTTCCCCTTTTTTTAAAAGGGGGGGGGCCCCAAAATTGGCCCCCCCCTTTTTTAAAGGGGAGGAAAAAAACCCCAAAAAAAATTTTTTTTTCCCCGGGGCCCGAACCCCAAAAAAAGGCCCCCAAAAAAACCAAAACCCCTTAAAAAAGGGGCCCCCGGGAAAAAAAAAAACTTTGGGGGGGCCCCTTTTTTTAAAAAGTAAATGGAAAAGGTGGGGGTTTGGGGGGGGGCCCCCCCTTTTTTTTTCCCCCAAACCCGAAAAACCCAACCCGGGGAAAAAAACCCCCGGGGGGCCCCTTTTGGGGGGGTTTTTTTTTTTTTTGGGGGGGGGGGGTTTAAAAAGGGTTTTGCCTTTTTTTTAAAAACCCCTTTTTTTTAAAATTAAATTTGGCCCCCCCAAAAAATTTTTTTCCAAAAATTTTAAAAAGAAAAAAAAAAAAAAAAGTTTTTTTTTAAAAAAAAAAAAATTTTTTTTAAACCCTTTTTAAGGAAAATTTTTTTTTAAAAAAAAAAAAAAAATTTTTGGCCCCCTTTTTGGAAACCCCCAAAATTTTTAAAAAAAAAAATTTTTTTTTTGGGAAAAAAAAAAAATTTTTCCCCCTTTTTTAAAAAAAAAAAACCCCTTTTTTCCCAAATGGGGAAAAAAAAAATTTCCCCCCAAAAAAAAAGGGGCCCCCCCAAATTTTCCCAAAAAAAAAATTTCTCCTTTAACCTTAAATGGGGCCCCCCCCGGGGGTTGGGGTTTCCCCCAACCCCCCCGGGTTTTTTTAAACCCAAAAAAAACCCCAAATTCCGGGTTTGCCCCCTTTTTGGGCCCCCTTTTTGGAAGGAAATGCCCCAAATTTTGGGAAAAGGGGGCCCCGGTTTTCCCCCTTTTCCCGTTAAGGGGCCCCCCCCAAAATTTTTTTTTCCCTTTTTTCCCCAAAAATTAAAATTTTGGGGGGGGAAAAATTTTTTTTTCCTTTAATTAAAATTTTTCCCCCCCCCGGGGGGGCCCCCCAAAAAGGGGGTTTTAAAACCCCGGGGGGGAAAAAAAAAAATTTCCCAAAAGGGGGTTTTAAAAAAAAAACCCCCCCCGGGGGGGGGGGAAAAAAAAAAAAAAAATTTTTTCCCCAAAAACCCCAAAAATTCCAAAGGGGGGGGGTTTTTTCCCCCCCAAAAAAGGGAAAAAACCCCCAAAAGCCCCAAAAACCCAAAAACCCCCCCTTTTTAAATTTTTAAAAAAAAGGGGGCCCCCCCTTTTTTAAAGGTTAGGGCCCCTTTTCCCGGTTTTAAAAAAACCCAAAAAAAACCCCCCCCCAAGGGGGAAAAAAACCCCATATGTTCCACAGCTTATGCCCCATATGCTCCAGATTATGCCCCCCATATGTTCCACAGCTTATGCCCCATATGCTCCAGATTATGCCCCCCATATGTTCCACAGATTATGCCCCACATGCTCCAGATTATGCCCCATATGTTCCACAGCTTATGCCCCCCATATGTTCCACAGCTTATGCTCCAGATTATGCCCCATATGTTCCACAGCTTATGCCCCCATATGCTCGATTATGCCCCCATATGTTCCACAGCTTATTCCCCCATATGCTCCATATTATGCCCCCATATGCTCCAGATTATGCCCCATATGCTCCATATTAAGCCCCCATATGCTCCAGATTATGCCCCATATGCTCCATATTATGCCCCCAAAAGTTCCATATTATGCCCCCATATGCTGCAAATTATGCCCCATAGTATAGGCCTCATATGCTGCTGCTGCAAAAAAAATGACATACTCACCACTCGTCACTGGGGGCCAGGTGCCGGTGTCCTGAGCAGGCAGGGACACCGGCGTGCTATGGGGGACAGGTGCCGGTGTCACCGCTCGCTCAGGACCCCGGCACCTGAGATATTTACCTGTCCTCTCTGCACCGCAGCGCTGCTCCCTCGGTCTGACTTCTGGCTGTGAATGATCTGGCAGGGGGCGGGGCGCGCACTAACGACGTCATCGCGCCCTCTGCCTGATCATTCACAGCCAGAGGAGTCAGACCGAGGGAGCAGCGCAACGGTGGCACGGGGACAGGTAAATATCGCTATACTCACCCCTCCACCGGCGCGTCCCTGCAGCCTCTCCTCTTCTCCCGGCGCTCTCCGCAGCGCTTCAGTCCTGCAGCGGTCACATGGTACCGCTCATTAAAGTCATGAATATGTGCATATTCATGACTTTAATGAGCGGTGCCATGTGACTGCTGCAGGAAGGAGCCGGAGATCGTGGGAGAAGCAGGGGGGCTGCAGAGACCGCGCCGGAGGAGGGGTGAGTATGATCCGACACCCCTGCTCCCCCTCCCCCGCATATTACCCGCGTATAAGCCGAGAGGGGGACTTTCAGCCCTAAAAAATGGGCTGAAAATCTCGGCTTATACATGGGTATATATGGTACTTCTTAAATGTGGTTTTTAAAATAGTGTCACTTTTGTGGAATTTTATGTCACATAGTCCCCTGAAAGTCATTTCAAATGTGACATTGTTCCTATAAAAATTGGCTTTGTAAATTTTGTTGGAAAAATTGCTGGTTAATTTTTAAGCCTTCTAACAAAAAATATATATATTTCAAAAATCATGGTGATGCAAAGTAGGCATGTAGTAAGTATTATTTATTAACTATTTTGGGTGGCATATCTATCTGATTTAAGGGCATAAGAATTAAAAGTTTGAAAATTATTAAACTTTCAGTTTTTTTTGTAGTGTACAATAATAAATTATATTGTGGTACCGTGTTAGCCAGAAAAATCGATGTGAATACTTCTCCGTCCAATTATGACAAGAGCATTCTTAAAGGTATCACTTTAAGAATGCTCTTGTCATAATTGGACGGAGAAGTATTCACATAGGTTTTTTTGTAAAATTTTTAATATTTTCATAAATAAATGCAAATCATATTGATGTAAACTTACCACTAACATGAAGTGCAATGAACCATGAAAAAAAAAAATCGTAGGACCTCTGGGATATGTTGAAGTGTTCCAGAGTTATTACCTGATACAGTGACGCTAGTCAGAATTGTAAAATTTGGCCTGGTGAGGATGGTGAAAAAAACTTTATGCATAGCTTCTATACAATCCCAGAAATTGTTACATCTGTTCCGAACAATCTGAAAAAGCAAAACTAGGCAGGACTGTATCCAAATGGGTTTCACGTAAAGCATGCCATTTTATCCTAGCACTATCATTGACGGAGGAAACCATTCAACTTCGTGTTTACTTACAGCATGAAACAGTCAAGATCTCAGTGAAAAAACAATATGTAGAAACAACCCATAGGCCAGATAATATGGACAATTTTTTTTTTAGCTTCCATAGTACATTTCTAGAGTGACAAGCATACGTTTGGTTCAGTAGACCCATGGTCTGGATTTCTGAGCTGTAATATAGATTAAAACCAGGAAAGAGGAAATAAATTTGACATTTATTTAGCAAATTCATGATATTTCCAATGCACAGAATATCTACTTTCCCATAGCAATGTCCCTCTAAGTTCAACAGTTGTTTTTATGACTTTTTTTTCATTAACAGATGGCATCATTAACCGCTGGGTCCTTAAACGGTTGCAATAGCTTCCATCGCTCAGTTTACTTGTGCTTGTAAAATATCTCTAATGAGCCAACGGTGCAGAACTGCGGACATTTCTTCATTCATTGGAGGTTATTAAGAAGGCTGATTCAATCAAGCTACCATAAAATAAGCAGAAAGACATCTTTGTGTTCAAATAATGGACTAAGGGACATTGGACACAATGTGAATATCTCTCTTTACAAAGGGGAAAAATAGAACACCACATAGTATACATTAAATGCACCACAACACATTTACAAAATAGTTCTTCCGTGTCATCCACATACAAAATACAATATACTCCCGACTACAATCTGTATAATTTCATACCTCAGTAAAATAAAACTATAAAAATCTTCTAAATTAACGACAATGCCGCAAATATAGTGCATCAAAACAACGTAATGCCAGCTATCAGTGCCACAAGAAAATTTTTTTTTTTTTTGGAAAGGTCACGTGGAATCCTTGGTTTCCCAAACAAGCAGGTTTGTCAAACTGTGGTGTGGTCTTGCAAGAAGGGCTAAATGTTGGGTTTTAGTAAATAGGAGAGTTGGGCGGTTGCTAGATTCAGAGGCTTAGTTGGCATCTAGTTTGGCCATTTCCTGCACATAGATGCCTATGCTTTCACTGTCAAAAAGCACAAAATACACAGTTTTGATTGAAGATGACATTGTAGACACAAAGTAGTTGGCAATCGCTTTCAGGATAAGCTGAGCAGCGGTCTGCTTCGGGAATCCATTTCTGCAAAAAAACAAAGGGTAAAATTACACTGGGAAAAAGTCACATTGGATCTTTAGAATAAAAAAGAAGTACAATAATAGTACATTATTGAAAAATAATATGACTAACACAAAGAATTAACACTTAAAAATAAAGACAGCATTTAATAATAAAAAACAAAATCTAAGAAAAATAAGAAAATTAAACTGTGGAGGTGGGATTACTGGAAAGATGAACAGCAGTAAGCACAGGAACAGGAAAAAATATTTGTGGTTGCTCAGTCTACGGCTGAAGTCAGAATAGAGCAGCATGCTGCCATGTTTTTATATGGAGTCCTCTATGTTAATAGTTATCTGATGACTAGCATACATACAGCATCATCCATAACAATAAAGAGAGTGTCTTTGCACCTCACAATGCTGATAAAACAAGCCATACTCATGTTGGAAATCAGCCTCCTGCTCCACCGGACTGCTCCTGCTCCACCAGACTGCTCCTGCTCCACCAGACTGCTCCTGCTCCAACAGACTGCTCCTGCTCCAACAGACTGCTCCACTTTCTCTGCCTGACTACAAGTGATGACGTCACAACCACCAATCACCTGAACGCTATGGCCTTTGGATGTGGGATGTCATTGCTTTTGGACTGGTGGAGAACATTGGAGTGGCAGCACTTTTGCAAACTATTCGGGTGAGGATAGCTTTTATTTTTCATATCAGCATTCCTCGCTTCTTTAACGTACAGTGACCCTGTAACTCCCCCTGACTAATATTGTCAATGTCCCCTTATTTCTAAAACATGTATGCCAGGATCCAAGGTTTTCCAACAGAAAACTGCCTATGCCTTCTTGACTTATTCTAATAGTGCATCCTCGTGTAGTCTCTTCTCTGGTTAAGCGACATACACTCACCAAACATGATATTTTACACCAGTCCACCAATCAGTCTGCTGTTACAAAGCCCAGTGTTTAAGCTGACGCTAATCTATCACAGCCATGATTAACTTATTCAGTAGTTTGTGCTACGACAGCTCTTCTGTGAACTCAGACCAAATGAGCTAGCCTTGGTTTCTCATATGCATCAATGAACTTCTGGCAGTAATGATTGTCACTGGATCATCAACTCTTCTTCATTGGAAAACTTTGGTTGGTACTAATGACAATAAAATAATTATTAATAATAATAATAGAAAAATATCATGTGGTTGCATGAGTGTGAATGCCTTCTTATAATTGGGGAATGTGTTCAGAAAAATCCAATTACATTTAATCTTATGGTAAATAATATAAAGTACACTGCTGCCATTATTTAAAAGGGAATATATCACCAGGTTTTTGCTATCCCATTTGATAGTAGCACATTGGAGGGGCAGAGATGGATGTTTGCAGTAGTTATTTGAAAGCTGAGCTCTGTATAAACCTAACTGGTCAATTAGTGATGTGGACGGGGTTAAAAAGAGGTCATGAATATGCTTGTCCACCTGGCAGCTGGTTTACTAGTCCTCTAATGATAATCTTCTGCTAAAAAAACAGTGATTTTATCAAAGCTACACTAAGCAGCCTAGTGATACATTGCTGAAATCAGGGTCTCTGTCCCTACATCATGATACTCTCACCTGGTGACAAATTCTCTTCAAAGTGTGTCACGGATGTGTCAGAGGGTGCAGACCGTTGCACTGCATCTGTCTGCAGAAGGTCTCAGTTGTTTGCTTTGCAGACTAGTGGGCACGTCCTCCAATGCTAATGGACATGCCTGGACCTGGGTGTTTATAACTCCCAACTTCCTGTTGGGAGTTGCGGGTGAGATTTCCTATTTGTACTTCTCTGTTGAGGCTTGGAGATGTAGCAATCTGCTAGCGTCCTGTTGGAGTTTGGAGGGCGTTGGCATTTCTCTCATCGTCTACTCAAGCTAAGGGTTCACCTTGTTTCATTTGTCCTTGCTGTCTTTAGTGTTAGTAGGATTGACTAGCACTATCCTGACCTTCCGATGCAGAGCTTATCGCAAGGGTCACACAGGGATTAGGTATCCTGCTCGGCGATCGGTGCGGAACCTATATAGGGATGGTAGGACAGCCAGGGTGACATTAAATCTGTCTAGGGGTCTCCACTTCTCCCTTTCCTAGTGTTTGATTCCCTTTCCCCTCATCCCTTTGTGTTGCACTTAGTCTGTCCTACACTGTGCATGACAAAGTGATTCTAATTAACTCCATATAAAGTTTAGCTATTCTAAAAGGATTTTCCCATTTTATTAATTTCATTTTATATCAAAAGTCATGGTCTATTAATAACTTACAACACAGCAAAAGGATCTGATTGCTGAAAGTTAGCAGTCAGGAGAAGGGTACAAAACATTTCTAAGGCATTAGATATAATATGGAACACTGCGCAGAAGGCAATTAAATAGTACTGAGTATATGTTGCATGTGACAACAATCGCCCGTATTCTTCATAAGTCTAGTGTGTGGGGTAGGGTGGAAAAACGGAAGCATTTTCTTTTAAACATAAACATCGCAGCACGGATGTGTTTTATCAAAACCTTCATCAAGTCTGCCAAAAGATTGTTGGGAAACGTGTTGTGGTCAGATGAGACAAAGGCTTAACCTTAACGTACGTTTGACGCAAAGCCAACAATGCGCATTACCCAAAGAACACCATTCCCACCACTGGGCTGCTTTTCGGCAGTGAGAACTAAGGCTCAAAACCTCAGGCCTCTACTAAAAAACTGAAGATGAAGAGGAATTTCTCCATTCAGCAGGGGAATAACACTAAGCATACCTCCAAATCAATAAAAGAATAGCTTCACCAGAAGATCAAAGTTTTGGCGTGGCCCAGTGGGAACCCAGACCTGAATCCAATTGAAAATCTGTCAGTTGACCTAAAGAGGGCACGGTACCCAGAAATGCCCTCTCTAACACATTTGGAGCACTACTGCAAGGAAGAGTAGGCAAAAATTACCAATTGGAGCTGTAACAGACTACTATCCAAAAAGATTGAATGCTGTCATAAATTGACGCAGTATTCAAATAAGTATTAGTTTGAGTGTGCAGATTTATGTACATTTTTTACATGCCAAAAACCTTGTATTTTAATATTGGTGTATAGACTTCAATTCCATTGTAATTTGTGTTATTTACTTTATTTGACAGTGGATTTACTATGATTGTTATGGTAATGGTTGAACGGCTTCACTCTCCTTTATGACAGAGATTATGTTGAACAGGCAAACTGTGCATTCTATGATGTTGCATGCAGAGGTAGCTTTGCCTCTGCAGCATCAGAGAAGCACAGTTGTATTAAAGCTGGTCAGATTGGGAGCTAAAACTGCAAATTGGCTAAATTCAGAGCAGCGCTTACAAGCTCTATAGAAAAGAACTTGTACGCATGACACATGTTCAGTCACTGCTGAAAAACTGCAGCGGCGGCCGCTGCCCTGGCAAGAAGCAGTGAAAGAATGGACAAGCTACAGTCAACAAATACACAGTAGTTAAAAAAGCGTATGGGGAAAAATGTATCATGTGAAGGAAATGTAATAAATCTCACTTATTTTGCTGCCACTGTAAACCATTTATCAATATTTTTTCCAATGTAATACACAGTACTTCAAAAAATACATGCAAACCAGTTAGACCTGTGATATTGTATATCACAGAAAAAAAGAGATCTATGATATGATAAAAGCTTATAAATATGAGGAATTTTACCTGAACATAAAAGGATGACTGTCACTGTGAGTCTGATTAAGTATAGCAGGTATGATGTGTCCCACTGCACCGACGTGCGTTTCACCTCTCATGCTTCTTTTGGGGGGGTTCTTCTTCACTTGCTTCCAGGAAGTAAACACACATCCTACCTGCTATACTTAATCAGACCCACAGTGACAAGTCATCAATTCATGTTCAGGTACAATTCCTCATATATTTATACATTTTATAGACTAACAAGTTAACTTGTGGTGGATATAATATAGTTTGTAAACCAGGGAAAAACTTTATTAAGTTGGTAGGAAAGCAGATAAGCACTTGCAAGGAACCAGGATATACTTTGGAGATTTATTTGAACTCTGGTCTTACAGGCAATGTTAATATATGTGATGCCCCTTAGAGGCGTTCCTTGTTATATGTAATTTTATTTAGAATTTTTATTATTTTTTTCAATAAACTGTGAAGCTTTTATCATAT
This sequence comes from Oophaga sylvatica, assembly GCA_033576555.1. Lineage (NCBI taxonomy): Eukaryota > Metazoa > Chordata > Amphibia > Anura > Dendrobatidae > Oophaga > Oophaga sylvatica. The sequence continues at coordinate 55,686,106 of JARQOD010000004.1, read as the reverse complement.
TATAGATCTTTTTTTTCTGGGATATACAATAGCACAGATCTAACTGGTTTACTATAAACCATTGTATTTTTTCACCACACAAAATAACGCAGTGTGTGAACATACTGAGACAGTGAGCTAGACTTAGAGGTTAGGAGGAATATCTAGATAGACTCAGGAATCATCGGTCCATGCTCAGGATTGTTAGGATGAGATATAGGGTTGTAGAGCCTTATTTGCTGGGCTTTGGCTGTACAAATATGGAACAAAATCTGTGAAGCTGGCTGAGAAGATGGAAACATCTCTGCCACATGATGCTGTAATGGTCGATTCACTACTGAAATTCAATAAGGGCCTGGATGCCTTTTATGAAAAATATAATATTACACGTTATGGGCACTAGATTCTTGAGATGGGATATTGATCCAGGGAACTTTTCTGATGTATATGGAGTCGGGAAGGAATTTTTCCCCTAATATACAGCTATTAGTGACTGCCCCACTGGGTTTTTCCTTTCCTCTGGATCAATATGTTAGGCTATAGGCTGAACTCAATGGACTTAAGTCTACCTTCAACCTTAAAAAAATGATGAAACTGGGGGAGAGGAAGCTGCAGATATTAACCACTTAATGACCAGAACAGAAAGTTAAAAAAAAGCATTTTTGTATTTAATTTCTTTTACTGTTCTCAAATTAACCTGTTGAACTAATTCTCCAGTTATTATGGTCATGTAATATGTCCAGTTTTGTATATATGTAATAAAATGAAACTTATTTGAATAAAAATTTGATATACAGTACAGACCAAAAGTTTGGACACACCTTCTCATTCAAAGATTTTTCTGTATTTTCATGGCTATGAAAATTGTAGAATCACACTGAAGGCATCAAAACTATGAATTAATACATGTGGAATTATACATTACACTTTACAAAAAAGTATGAAACAACTGAAAATATGTTTTATATTCTAGGTTCTTCAAAGTAGCCACCTTTTGCTTTGATTACTGCTTTGAACGCAGAAAACGTGAACGGATGGATTCTACATGCCTGGTTCCCACCGTGAAGCATGGAGGAGGAGGTGTAATGATGTGGGGGTGCTTTGCTGGTGACACTGTTGGGGATTTATTAAAAATTGAAGGCATACTGAACCAGCATGGCTACCACAGCATCTTGCAGCAGAATGATATTCCATCCGGTTTGCGTTTAGTTGGACCATCATTTATTTTTCAACAGGACAATGACCCCAAACACACCTCAAGGCTGTGTAAGGGCTATTTGACCAAGAAGGAGAGTGTTGGGGTGCTACGCCAGATGACCTGGCCTCCACAGTCATCAGACCTGAACCCAATTGAGATGGTTTGGGGTGAGCTGCACCGCTCTCTGCTTCAATTTTGAATAAATCCCCAACAGTGAACTGTTTGGCTGCCACTAAAGGCCTAAAAGATGAAAGAATAATGACATGGCCCTTTCCTCACCTGACCTAAACCCTAATCAGAAGTTGCGAGAGTTATGATGAAGGAAAACAGTACACCTCTTTAAACAGTGACTGGGAGGCTCCATGGGCTCATGACTGTTAATGAAAAGTGGGTTGGCTATTTTGGTCACTTAGATTTTTTTCTTAACTTTCAGAAATGCATTTTTGTACATTTGAGTTCTTTGGTTACTATTCTCACTCTATCAGATGAAAAACAACTGAGATGGGAAAATGTACGCTCCTTATGTAGTTGCATAATAATTTGGCACACTAATAGTTGCTCAATAATTCTGCACACACAGATATTCTCCTAAGAAAGACAAAACCTCATTTTTATTTTCAAGAATATACAGGTTGATTAACCTTTTGGATAGTCCAACAGCATTATTTAATTTTTCATAAAATTAATCAAGAAAAATACAAATTGCCTAATAATTGTGCACACTGTGTATTTTCTGTAGTATTTTTAAATTTATTAATGTTTTAAATGTATATATTTATTTTACATAATTTGTCCCCCAAGAGAGCATATAGGAAACACTTTTTTTCTTTATTAATCATTTTGCCATTTTTGTTCTGGCTATCTGCAAGAGCCCCAGTTCCAGGGGAAAACAGCACAATACAATGACACAAGTCAAGCTGATCCGGGTCTGCTACCACCCAGGAATTCTGCTATGCCAGCAGACAACCAGTCATTATATGCTTGCCTGTTTCTACAGAAAAATCAACGCTTCCCTAGACTGCATAGAACTGAAATAAAATACAGAAGCGGTGATAAACCACTTCTGTCTTCTCCCCAGGTTTGACAGCTGAGGACAGGACTCGCTCCCGTTATGTTACAAATTTTCTATGGAGCGAAGTTATAGCTCAAAACAAAGCACAGAAATGTTTTCATTATGGAGTTTAATTTCTGAAAGGGTTTCTATAGCGATTTTACTGGCAATACTATACTGGGACTATAAGTCAATATTTTGTAGGAAATATACATCAATGAATTGGGCACTGTATGTATAGCTTAATTATTTAGGGCAGTGACAATCAGATATCCCATACTAAGAAAATCCTGAAAATATAATCTGTTGCTGTGTCTTATAGACTGTAGTGGAGGAACTTTTGTGTAGCACGATTATGTGAGCACTGTATAGCATTATATTACCAAAGCATTGTATGTGTAGTTGGGTACAATATAACATTATAATTGAAGTACCAAATCTCATTCTTATTGGGCCACCCTAGCTAAAATGTTCACGACTACATGTACCCCAAGCTTTATGTACTGGCCCTAATGATAGTGAATTTAAATCTTTGGTAAAATCCTGCAAAAACAACAGAAAATTCACGATTTTGAACAATTAAGCACAATATTCCCCGCTCCCTTATACTCCAGCTTCATAGTTTTTTATGAATAAAAGTAGATAAAAGTTAATTGAGTTCAAACTATAACATAACATGTTGATCCAGAGGAAGGCAAAAAACTCATAATGCAGATGTTAATTTCCCCATATTAGGGGAAACAACCTTACCGAGTTTACATATGGCAAAAAGACTAGTTCTTGGATCAATGTCCCATCACAGAGTCCAGTACCTAAAACCAGTAATATTATAATTTTCAAGGCAGGAATTAAGGCCCTCCTTGAAGTTTTTAGTGAAGCAACCATTACCACATCATGTGGCAGAGAATTCCATAATCTCACTGCTTGCAATGTAAAGAGTCGCCCCCTGTAAGGATGTAGAAACTTTCTTTCCTCTAGACGTAGACGATGCCCTTTTAACATATTTAGAGTTCTTAGTATAAAAAGATCATGAGGCCGGCGTCACACTGGCGAGTGTGATGCGAGTTAGTCGCACGACTAACTCGCATCAACACCCGGCACGGCCGCCCGCTCTCGGACCCGAGCGTGCGGCTGCATAGAAAATACATGTAGCCGCACACTCGGGTCCGAGAGCGGTGCGGCCGTGCCGGGTGTTGATGCGAGTTAGTCGTGCGACTAACTCGCATTACACTCGCCAGTGTGACGCCGGCCTTAGAAAGATTTCTATACTGTCCCTTTATATACATGTACAATGTAGTAAGATCGCCCGTAAGCCTTCATTTTTCTAAACTGAATAACCGCAAGTTTGATAACCTGTCTTGGTAATGCAGCCCACAACTTCCAAAACCTTGGTCACTTTTCACTGTACCACTCATGTTCAGCTTTCTCAGCCCAAATGTTAAACTGTATGCCATCTACAAGGTCATTAATAAATGTTAAAAAGAAGGCCCAATACTGACCCCTGCGATATCACACATTTAATTGTGACCCAATCAGCGTGGGTTCCATTATTAACTTTGTCTCCTATTACTGAGCCAGTTATTAACTCAATTACACGTTTTCCACTAGTACCATTGCTCCCCTTTTTTGTAGCAACTTTTTATGTCACTGCATCAAATGTCTTTGTAGGGTATGTGCACACGTTGCGGATTTTGATGCGGATCCGCCGTGTTTTTGGACGCGTGAAATTGCATCAAATCCGCAGTGTAGTGCAGCACCAATGATAGTCAATGGGAATTTGAGAATTGGTGCGCACATGCTGTGGAAAAATCTGCGTGGATTCGCAGCGTTTTATTTTCCGCAGCATGTCAATTCTTTTTGCGGATCTGCAGCGTTTCGGCACCCATTGACTATTCATTGAGTCAGGCAAATCCGCATACACAAAAATCTGCAACAAATCCGTGCAGATTTTTACCTGCGTCTTCTGCCAAGAGAGGCAGAATCTGAGCAAAAAATTCCACATGCAAATCCGCAACGTGTGCACATATCCGTAAAGTCCAGATAGACAACATCCAAGGGCCTTACCCTGGTCCATTCTGGAACTGCCCTCATTACAGAACAACAGGACCAATCCCAGATAAACCCATGTTGATTCTGGGTTATGAGGTTATTGTTAGTGAAATAGTCCAGGATAGCATTTCTTACAAAACCCTGAAGGATTTTGTTCCCCTTCTAAAAATTGATACCACATTAGCCATACCTTGTTCCTTTGGTAAAGACCTTTATGAAATCCCTGTATATTAGAAATATTTGCATAATTAGAATATTAGCATAATTGTTTTGCTCATGGAAATATAAGTAAATATTTTGGTTGTTTTATATACGTTCAAACAAGAGGTAACAAGATCTACTGTACATTAGTGTCTTCCTTACATATAGAAATATATTTTACTTGTTAACCAACCACAGTGTTACCCCCAACTCACAGGCAGAATGTTGGACTATAATGGTACCTTTAGAGAAGAGGATAAAAAGCAAACCATAATCCATAGGAACACTCAGTACTAACATGCCGGCAAAAACCTGAAGAAGGAGCAAAACGCTTACTCATTAGGTTATTGGATCATTTACGCCACCAAAATGATCATTATTACCAGCAACACATTATTCCATGCAAACAGGAGATGTGCTACTGATAACCTGATACTGCATAGGAAGAGAGAAAGTTAGTATTTCCAAATGTTCATTACCCATCAGTGTTCATCAGCCTGTGTATACAGAGGATGTGCCGATAACATGATGTTGTATGGCGGAAAAGCGAGATGAAGGGTATGAGAGGCACCAAACACACACGTATATATGCATGTATAAATATGAGAAGGACGTCAGAATGATAAAGAGGACAGCAACACAGGATAAAGTGCAACAGACAAAAATATTTATTAATGTAACATACCAACACTAGTAGGAAATATTAAAACCGTTTAAAAACAATGAAAGCAAGATTTTCACTTGATAGTGCAACATAACTACAATCAAATAACAATAAATGGAGCATTGGGCAAAAAAGTGAGTCTCCTCAAAAAAGAGCAAAGAAGGAGGCTGAAAGATCCACAACACGATTATGTGAGTCCAAAGAGAAAGTCTGCAATTTAATGATCCTAGAGAAAAATATAAAGTGGACATGGATGGAACAGACAAATCCTTAATAGGTAATAGCATGTAACGTACAAAGATATAAACTTAACCCCCTCAAAGAAGCTGACGCGAAACGCGCGTCAGGGTTTTGCATCTCATTGCCAGGTAAATGCACTGAGCACTTTGCCTTTATTTGTCTATGTTTACACTCATGTGGTACTTTCTCTGCAGCTTGAGGGATTATTTGGAATACAAATGATGGACTTTTCTCTAATCAACTTAGGGGTTTATTTATGGCATACTATATAATGAACTGTTGGACTATAGGACCACAAGGCTATTACTTTACTTTAGATACTCCCCCAGACTATTAGAGCATTTGGATTGTGGGACTTTATTTTTGCACCCCTGTTATATTATCTCATTTGCTCTGGGGTTTGTTTAGTATTCCATGATTGACTCTATTATTGAATTTTTCTTGTATGTTTTGCCCACGTTATGTAATATAAATACCTTTTGTGCTCCTGGCCATGTGACACCTTTTTGATTCTTCTCCTGTTTTTATGCCTACTATTTGTATAAATAAAATTTATATATATTTTTTACTGTATATAATTGTTCGCTCTTTAACTTCCTTTTTTGGGTTTATAAAGATATAAAATGGCAGGGTGGCGATAAACAGTGTCAGACTGAAGAACATTGGGCCTACCAGAGGATTTGATTCTGAGGGCCCACGTTTCTCCCCTACTCAAGGGCCCCTTAGAAGCTGCAAGGTTTGCACTATGAACTCTCCTGAAGAAGCTTGGGCCCACTGGAGGATTCTCCGGTTCTCTGGTGGGCCAGTCCAACCCTGGCAATTAAGACAATATAAGAATACCGAAAAATCAAATCAATGGAGTAATACAAACCACCATACAATAGAAAGAGGAAAATGGCAGACCCTACGTGTTACGCCATATTCATATGGCTTCTTAAGGCGACAGAAGGATAGGATTACCATTCGTTGTGCCTCTATCATTGTTGGTCAACCGTTAACAGGCCAGCTAACAAGTGCCCAATGACTTGTTACATAGTCGATTATTGCTCATGAAGGTGCGTTGATAGGTGCAAAGCAACAGGTCTAAATGAACCGCTAACTGTAATAACCCGGAAGATGACACTGTGGAGCTGTGAACGTCATCCACTTCAGAGTTAAAAGAAAAACTCTCTGTCTATAACTTCGTCAAACTTGAATTTTCCATTCTTGGAAAGAACATATTTTTCAGCAAATACATACAAGTTTTACCATCCGAAATAGAAAATGATATCTTCATTTAAGTTACCATGAAGAAAATTATACAAAGTGACAGATGTGATATTTATGATGGCTAAAAACGTAAAAAGAAGGTTTTCAAAGTACAAATGTGGGATTTGTACCAACACTACACATATAAAAATACTGTGCAAAAGTTGTGTCTCATTTCAGCTATGTGAACATAAGTCTTTTTTTCTCTCCTTGAAGTAGAACATGATTTATTTGATCCTTCTGCCCAAAGCATAATCCTATTCTGCAGTTATAAAGAGGAATTAAGCTGTTTCTGTTGCTTTCAGAAGTCGTGTCTGCCCGACAGATGTTTTCAGTTCGGCAGCTGCACAACTAGAAGTACTGTATATTGTTTTCCTAATGCAGTTTGACTTTCAGTCCTTTTATAAATAAGCTTATTTTCTGAAATGTATCTTGATCACCAGCGTCTATAATGGGGAAATACTATGGTACTACTCCACTGGTGAAAACAAAAAAAATGTCAGACTTCTTATGTTGTTCAATTTGAGCTATTACAACCAAAAACAATTGTCTACGGCCTGTGTCTGGTTTTGCCCCATTAACTTCAATGTGAACTGCGATACTAGGCATAGGCCATCGACAGACATGATGCCATTTCTCAAGAAAAAATAAACCCATTTTTAATCCTGGACAATCCGTAAATGTTACACCATGTCCCGCGGTTCGACTGAACTAGAAAAGGGTACAATATTTGAAGAAATGAAGCTTTACACAAATGTAGCAAAGGTAATGAACAGATGCAGAATGTGCAGGCTACATTACACAATTCTGGCCCCACCACATGTAATACATGTCTACAGAAGGATAGAGGGCTTGTCATTTTTTCTTACAACATCAAATAAAGTTTCTGCATTAAGTTCAGTTTCGGGCAGAGATGTGCCGCAACGTACACTATAATAATCCTTTTTTGTTGTTGTTTTGCTTCTAGATACCGGATTTTCTGACACTTTGCTCCTATCAATGAAATGAATGAAAACCATAAGGAGAGTAAGTCACATTCTTAGTTACAATAGATCTGTAATGTGGATCTTCTTACTATAATCTTGTCGTGTCTTGATGGCCAACATGGACAACAAGCCAGCCATGGAGTGCAAATAATATTGCTGTAGATATTTATACAGGTGTCCATACTCCGTTACCAAAGAAAACTTTCGAAAATGGCAACAGCTGTGAGCGTTGCAGTAAAAAAAAAAAAAAAAAAAAAAAAAACTTTCTTGCATTAAGTAAAAATCCAGGATATAAAAATACATGGCACACTAATTAAGGTGAAACACATATGAGCACTCTATACTAATTATTTTATAACGTTTTGGTAACTTTTTTGATAAAATCACTGTTTTATTTTGCTACAGGCATACAGTAGCAGTTCTCTGAATGCTGAGCTCTGTTCATTTCCATAAGCACTACTGATGGCTTTCTGTGCACACTGTGCATAGGCAGAAAACTGTCCACCACTTGTGGGGGCAAGGGTATACACAGCTCATGAATATGGAAGATTCTGTGTCTGTAGGTTTACAAGTCCTCTAGTTATATTCACCTGTTAGTAAATTGTAGTTGGTGTTTTTATTAAAACTACAACCTCAGCCCAGTAAATGACAAATCATTGGAATCAGAGTAACTACCCCTACATTATGCCACGCTCACATTGGGAGACAGAATCACTACAAGTAGAATGATGGCAAATATCAGGGGTTCCTATATTTAACATATAACTATAGGCCCCTATATACATTATACTAGCGTAGGCCAAACATGCCGATATCGTCAGATTTAGATTTATGGTTTATGATTCTCCACAAGAAGAGTAGATATGTCCTTCTGCTTCTCCATCATTACAACACAGCATTTTTAGTAAACCTTCTGTGTTCTGTTCACCTTATTAGATTCGTATTTGATAAGAGATTAACAACGATTTAGATTCAATTCCCATAATAAACCATTGCTGAATGCAAGATAGAAGGCGCAAAAACAAAAATGTACCTGTTTTACTGTCAGCAACTGATTCTAACGCAAAGGTAAATAGCTTTCTGTGGCAATTTGGGAGCTCTGTTATTAAATCACTACACTCATAATGTCACTTGAGGGCGCGGTACTGTTCTCTGCACACTCATTCTTACAATGCGCCCTGACAGTGCACTCTTGCCGGCTTGTCACTTTTCATCAGAGTCAGCAAGGGAGCGTACTGTCACTCTGCACTGAGAAAAATAGTGCAACGTTACAAGATCCTATTGGGCATACATTGGAATTGACCACAGACACATGCTCAGTGGAGAAGGGACTAGCCCTGCCCCTGAAACTGGCGTCACTGATGACTCTTCGTTTCAGGGAGGGGATGCCCCCAATGATGACTCGCTTGCTTATTCTACTATGCACTGGGATTCCCAAAAAAAAGCATAATCACATAGGAAGTAGTAAAAAAAAAGAAAAATAAAGCACATAGATACAGTAGTGTGGGAACAGTAGGGACTTTTTAATTAAAGCATATAAGCAAAAACACGGATTTTGGTAAGAACTTACCGGTAAAATCCTTTTCAGCGAAGGAAGGGAGGGAGACACAGGAATTCATTACTGATGGGTAGGGGAGCCCCAGATCAGGATGTCACCTCAGATCAAAAGAGTGCTGACTGGCTGGCCCCTCCAGCTCGGGCTCCTCCTACTCAGCTCCAGTCGTACCAAAGCTTTTAGGAAAAGAGCCAAGATCACCAGCGGAGCAACATAACCCCTTCTGAAGGAACTTCAGAGAAAAAACACAAGGATACAGGTTATGCATGCAAAGAAAGCCAAAAACCACAGAGTTCCAGGTACTACTCACGGAACCTGACTACTGCGATGAGCTGGCGATGCTGGAACAGAGCCTTAGCGCGCTGACCTCAGCCCAGATAATCGCTATCAGATAAGGGTCGCGCTGCATCTGAAAACATCAACACACTTCTGCCTTGGGAGGGTGCTGTGTCTCCCTCCCTTCCTTCGCTGAAAAGGATTTTACCGGTAAGTTCTTACCAAAATCCGTGTTTCAGCTGCAGAATGGAAGGGAGGGAGACACAGGAATTCATTACTGATGGGACGTCCCAAAGCAGTTCAAAAATAAGGGTGGGAAAAAACCAACAAGAGGCAGAAACCCAACAACCTTAACAACAAAGCGCAACCAGCGCTAAACACAAGTTCATCCAGAACTTTAAACTACAGCTGCCTGCAGGACCCTACGTCCGAGGGCTGCATCAGCGGAAGCACTGACGTCCACTTTATAAAACTTCGTAAACGTGTGGACAGAGCGCCAAGTTGCCGCCCGGCAGAGCTGCACTGCCGAAGCACCTTGGTGAAAAGCCACGATGAAGCCACAGCCCTCGTGGAATGAGCTTGAATCTTAATCGGGCAAGATTCACCCTGAAGACGGTAAGCTTCCAATATAGCTGACCGAATCCAACGAGCTATAGAATCCTTGGAAGCTCGTTGACCACGCCGACGACCGACTGGAACCACAAATAGGGAGTCCGTCTTACGAAAACCTTGAGTAATAGATAGATAAAACTTCAAGGCCCGCACTAAATCCAATGTGTGTAAAGCCCGCTCTTTCACATTCTTCGGATCCGGGCAGAATGAAGGCAACACAATATCCTGGTTGACATGAAATTGTGACACCACTTTAGGCAAAAAATCACCCCGAGTGCGAAGCACTACACGATCCGGAAAAAAACTCCAGAAAAGGAGGCGAACAAGAAAGAGCTGCCAACTCAGAAACTCTCCTCAAGGAAGTGACTGCAACAAGGAAAGCCACCTTCCAAGAAAGTAAAGAAAGGATAGCAGAAACCATAGGCTCAAAAGGTTTATGCTGAAGAGCCTCCAAAACAAGGTTGAGCCGCCAAGGAGACACGGGTGCCTTCCGCGGCGGGAACTTACAAGATATACCTCGGAAAAAGGAGAGCACGTCTCTATTTGAAGCAATGGTTCTCCGGAACAATAAGGACAGAGCAGAAATCTGACCTTTCAGGGTGCTGACTGCCAAACCCTTGTCTAGCCCATGCTGCAGAAAAGCCAACAGGTTGGGAATGGAAAATTTTCTCGGGTTCCGAGAGGACCCCAAACACCACGAAAAGAAGGTTTCCCAAATTTTGTGGTAAATCCTAGTAGTAGCCGGACTTCTTGCAGCACGAAGGGTAGCAATGACCTCGGCTGAGAAACCTCTACGGGTCAAGATTTCGGTCTCAAGAGCCACGCCGTCAAACGCAGGGACATCAAGTCCGGATGACAAACGGGCCCCTGAGTCAACAAGTCCGGTTGAAGAGGGAGTGGAAAAGGAGGTGCCGCCAACAGCGACATTATTGTCGAGAACCACACCCTTCTTGGCCAGTCTGGAGCTATCAAAATAGCTGGAATTCTCTCTAGTCTGATCCGACGCAGTACTAGAGGAAGTAAGGATATCGGCGGGAATACATAGATCAGCTCGAACTGATCCCACTGAGCCACTAGAGCATCCACCGCCACAGCCTTCGGGTCCTTGTACCTGGACATGAACGTCGGTAACTTGGCATTGGACCTGGATGCCATCAAATCCACTTGGGGGGTTCCCCAGCGAGAGCACAGTAGTGCAAAAACTTCCGGGTGGAGGCTCCATTCCCCGGGATCCATCCTTCTGCGACTGAGAAAGTCCGCTGTAATATTCTGAACCCCTGGAATGTGAATCGCCGAAATGGCTGGTACACTGGCCTCTGCCCAAATCAGAATTCGGGACACCTCTACCATGAGTCTGGAACTCCTTGACCCACCTTGGTGATTGATATACGCGACAGCGTCGCATTGTCTGTCTGCACTCGGACTGGCAGACCGCTCAAAGGGACCGTCCAATGTTGGAGGCAAAGGAAAATCGCCCTCAATTCCAGGATGTTGATCGGAAGAACAGACTCTTCCGATGACCATACCCCCTGAATCCAGAGATTGTTCCAAACACCCCCCCAGCCCGTCAGGCTGGCATCGGTGGTTATGACTGACCACTTCGGAGGGAGGAAAGACTTCCCCAGGGAGAATGCCCCTGGACGTAACCACCATTCTAGAGAATCCCGCACCGCGCGAGAAATGGTGACACTGCAATCCAGCGATTGCGACTGGTTCCATCGACTCAAGATGAACCTTTGGAGAGTCCTGGAATGGAACTGGGCAAAAGGAATTGCCTCCATGGACGCCACCATCAGTCCCAGAAGACGCATACACTTCCGTAGGGACATTGCCGTTGAGGATTTCATAATCTGTACATGTCGAAGAAGACATGACTGTTTGTCTGGTGGTAGGGAAACTACCGACCGAAACGTGTCGAGATGCATTCCCAAAAAGAGGATTGTCCTCGATGGTACCAGGGACGACTTCTCCCAATTGACCAGCCAACCGAAGTCCTTCAGAAACTGAAGAGACAAATCCCGAGCCGTCAACGCCTCCTCCTCCGAGGAAGCCACGATCAAAAGATCGTCCAGATAAGGGAGAATCGTAATCCCCTGTCTTCGAAGGATTGCCATGAGGGGCGCCAGAATTTTTGTAAAGACCCTTGGCGCTGAGGCTAAGCCGAACGGCAGAGCCACGAACTGGTAATGATTCTGACCTATGGCAAATCGAAGAAAGCGCTGATGAGCCTTTCCGATGGGAATATGCAAATAGGCGTCGCGAATGTCGATTGACACCAGAAAATCGTTCTGTGATAGAGCTGCCACAACGGAGCGAAGCGACTCCATGCGAAATTTCCGGGCATGGACATGCCGGTTTAATCGCTTGAGATCCAGAATCGGGCGAAATTTGTTCTCCTTTTTGGGAACTATAAAAAGGTTGGAATAAAAACCTTTCCCTCGGTCCTCTGACGGAACCGGTATCACTACACCCTTTTGTAGCAGAGATTCGACCTCTCGCTGTAGAGCGACAACAAGCTCGGGTTCCGACGGAACGCGAGATTGACAAAAAACATTTGGGGGTCGAGAAGCAAACTCTATGAAATAGCCTGCCGACACTATCCGCGTTACCCAGGAATCTGGAACGCGAGCCATCCAAGTCGCCTTGAAAAGAAGCAGGCGACCCCCCACTCGAGAATCCTCGAGTGGACCCCTGGCGTCAATCCGACTTTGCGGGCTTCTTGTCAAGTTCCCGCTTGTCCTGGCGGAAACTCTGCTTCCAGGGAGTACGAGTTTTCTGAGAGGATTTCTTTCCTGAGAAGGAAGGACGACCCGATCCCCACGAGGAGTGACTAGATCGTCCTCGGCCCCGAAAGGACCGCCGACCACTATAGACACCAGGCTTACTGGACACCGAGGCCATGGCCCTACGCTGTGGTAATGCTGATTCCTTCGCCTTAGCCTTGGAAATCAGCTCTGTGAGGTCGGATCCAAAAAGATGGATGTAAGGTAAGGCCAACAACCCTTGTTTGGAAACTGCGTCCCCGGCCCACTGTCTGAGCCATAAAGCTCTTCTGACTGTGACCGCTGAAGCTTGCGCTTTGGCCAGCAGAGATGCCGTATCCAGACCGGCATCAAAGATATAACAGGCTGCCGTTTCTAACCATTCACAACTTTCCCGTATCTCAGATAACGGAGATTCATTTTGCAACTCCGTCTTCAGACGTGCCAACCAGCCTAGAGAAGCTCTAGCAGCACACATGGATCCTAGCACTGCTCGGAATCCATGACCCGCAGCCTCATAGCTTGCTTTTGCCGCCAATTCTGTTTTTCTATCCAAAGGCTCCTGTAAGCTCGCTTTCCCCTTAATAGGGAGTAGTGAGGATTTACTAAGCTGAGATAAAGACACATCCACTTCAGGAGCAGAAGTCCAATTAGCCTTTAACTCCGCAGAGCAAGGATAAAGTGTATCAAAGAAATGCGTTCCATGAAAACGCTTATCTGGACACAGACGTTCCTCCTCTATTACACTATTAAGCTCATCCAGAGCTGGCAATGTTGTACGCGAAGCACGGGACTCCTGGAACATGCGTGCTGATTTACCAGGACGACTAGTTACCTCCTCCGGTAACTGTAATATATCTCTCATGGCTTCAATTAATGCCTCCGTACGCTTCGCCATAGAGGAACGCCCCTGCGGCTCGTCCGCATCTGAATCGGATATTTCTCCATCCGAATTTAAAGGGGAACTCTGCCCAATATCAGATACATCTGACTCGCTCCGTGTAGAGGCCGGTAACGGCCTGCGTCGCTTCCTCTGAGAGGAATTAGCAGACACATATTGACCTAAAAGGTCAGACAAGTTGTTGATCGATCGAGCGATATCGTCCAATTTTTCACCGCTGTCGACCGCAGTGCTAGACGCTGTGGAGGTCTGCGTATCTGATTGCCGTAATGGCACTGGGACGTGGTCCGCGGCATCTGAACTCTGTTCAGACATGTCTCACCTGTATGAGCAGGTCAAAGCGGTAATACCAGCAAAAACTATGCGTTTTTTTTTTTTTTTTTTTTTAAACGCTGAAGGGTTAACGCTCCACCAGGCAGGGTTACCCCAGCGGTATTCAGTCAAAAAATTTAGCTGGTAGAAATAACCCTCAGAGGGGTTAATATTGCAAACTCACCACAATATATATATTTGTGAGCCCCAGCCAATTTTATGTCTCTAATGAGACTGCAGCTGCAGGATAGCGATCGCTGCGCTGCGGGGTGAGGAATCAGCACTCACCCAGCTGGCCGTGGTGTCTTATGAGGAGAGGAGCGGTCTGAGGAGCCCAGGAGCCTGTGTAATGGCCGCCACAGTGAGGGAGTCGCAGGAGAAACGCCAGAGCGCGCGTCTTCCTGCTCAGAAGACCGGGAATAGTTAGGCCACGCCCCCCGCCAGCTCGAATATTGAGTGCGAACTCCCCCGCTCCTGCTCCCTCTCTGTCCTGCAGGTATCTGCCTGCGGACAAAAGATCACCACATCTACTTGTAACAGCGCTGTCACCGCAGCGCTGAAGCATACTGACATACAAGTAATAGCGCTGCTCACTCAGACGCTAAAGCACTCACACATAATTATAATAAAAAATTTGTGTGGAGTACTCACCAGCCAAAGCGCCACAGGGACCCTCAGGGGTTTCTGGCGCTGTGCCCATGCTTCCCCCCAGGGCGAGGAACGCAGTGACCGCACGTGTGGTTTGCGTCCCGCCAGGGAAGCTCTCCTCATCCCCCAGGGCCGGCAAGGATTCTGCAGGGACTTTGAGTAAATACAGATCCGCCAAGGGAGAGGTTGGGGTACAGCAGCGCTGGTACCCCTGAGACCTCTAGACCAACTGGTGATCCAAGTCTCCTGTCCGAATATAAAATAATAAAATCTTCTGAGGAGCTGCATTAGCAGCGACCATCCTCTGGACCTCAAATCTTAGACTGGAGCTGAGTAGGAAAAGCCCGAGCTGGAGGGGCCAGCCAGTCAGCACTCTTTTGATCTGAGGTGACATCCTGATCTGGGGCTCCGCCTACCCATCAGTAATGAATTCCTGTGTCTCCCTCCCTTCCATTCTGCAGCTGAAAGATTAGATTTTGACATCAAATATAGATTTAGGATTAAAATACATTTTAGTTTTGGACTATCCCTTAAAACCTAGGCCATTTATTGGAATTGTTTTTTCACCTATGTTGACTATTAACCTGTTATTTATGGCACTTTGTGTCATTTTTTAGGCAAGTGCTTTAAAATAATGGGTATGTGTGGTATCGGTGAAGAAAACGGATACCACATGTATTTTAAAGAAGGACGTGTGAAGGAGGCCTTGCATAGAGATTTAGAACCACACATGCTCACATCCAGACTACGTCTGATTTAGGAAAGGCCTTGCATATTTTAGCAAGACAATGCTAAAACACTTGCTGCATCCATCACAACAGCCTGGTTGTGCAGAAAAAGAGTTTGGGTGATGAATCGGCCACCCGTAGACCAGACCTTTATCCAGAAGAAAATATTTGTTGCATTATGACAATTTTCCTCTAGCAAAACTCCAACAGTTGTCTCCTCACTTCACGGACGTTTACAGACTGTTGTACAAAGAGGGGTTGCTACACAATGATAGATATGGTCCTGTCCCAACTTTTTGAGATGTGTTGCTGCCATTTATTTGTGAAAAAAAATGAAAAATGGCTAAATTATCTTCTCATCTGTGATCTATGTTCTGTTGTGCTTAAAATATGGCTATTAGACATTTCCAAATCATTTCATTCTTGTTTTCTGTTCTTTTTCTCTTAGTGCCCCAACCTTTTGAGCATCAGGAATGAGACTGCCAGAAAAAAGGAAGAGTTCAGCGCTTACTGGAAGGATGACTTCCACAATTAGATATAGTATGGTTTATTGTCAACGCGTTTCAGAGTTACACCGACTCCTTATTCCGGACAAAAGTGTGTGTGTGTGTATACATATTATATATACATACACAGTACAGACCAAAAGTTTGGACACACCTTCTCATTTAAAGATTTTTCTGTATTTTCATGACTATGAAAATTGTACATTCACACTGAAGGCATCAAAACTATGAATTAACACATGTGGAATTATATACTTAACAAAAAAGTGTGAAACAACTGAAATTATGTCTTATATTCTAGGTTCTTCAAAGTAGCCACCTTTTGCTTTGATGACTGCTTTGCACACTCTTGGCATTCTCTTGATGAGCTTCAAGAGGTAGTCACCGGAAATGGTTTTCACTTCACAGGTGTGCCCTGTCAGGTTTAATAAGTGGGATTTCTGGCCTTATAAATGGGGTTGGGACCATCAGTTGTGTTGTGCAGAAGTCTGGTGGATACACAGCTGATAGTCCTACTGAATAGACTGTTACAATTTGTATTATGGCAAGAAAAAAAGCAGCTAAGTAAAGAAAAATGAGTGGCCATCATTACTTTAAGAAATGAAGGTTAGTCAGTTCCAAAATTGGGAAAACTTTGAAAGTGTCCCCAAGAGCAGTTGCAAAAACCATCAAGCGCTACGAAGAAACTGGCTCACATGAGGACCGCCCCAGGAAAGGAAGATCAAGAGTCACCTCTGCTTCTGAGGATAAGTTTATCCAAGTTAACAGCCTCAGAAATCGCAGGTTAACAGCAGCTCAGATTAGAGACCAGGTCAATGCCACACAGAGTTCTAGCAGCTGACACATCTCTACAACAACTGTTAAGAGGAGACTTTGTGCAGCAGGCCTTCATGGTAAAATTGATGCTAGGAAACCACTGCTAAGGACAGGCAACAAGCAGAAGAGACTTGTTTGGGCTAAAGAACACAAAGAATGGACATTAGACCAGTGGAAATCTGTGCTTTGGTCTGATGAGTCCAAATTTGAGATCTTTGGTACCAACCATCGTGTCTTTGTGCGAAGCAGAAAAGGTGAACGGATGGACTTTACATGCCTGGTTCCCACCGAGAAGCATGGAGGAGGTGTGATGGTGTGGGGGTGCTTTTCTGGTGACACTGTTGGGATTTATTCAAAATTGAAGGCATACTGAACGAGCATGGCTACCACAGCATCTTGCAGCGGCATGCTATTCCATCCGGTTTGCGTTTAGTTGGACCATCATTTATTTTTCAACAGGACAATGACCCCAAACACACCTCCAGGCTGTGCAAGGGCTGTTTGACCAAGGAGAGTGATGGGGTGCTACGCCAGATGACTTGGCCTCCACAGTCACCAGACCTGAACCCAATAGAGATGGTTTGGGGTGAGCTGGACGGCAGAGTGAAGGCAAAAGGGCCAAAAAGTGCTAAGCTTCTCTGGGAACTCCTTCAAGATTGTTGGAAGACAATTTCCGGTGACTACCTCTTGAAGCTCATCAAGAGAATGTCAAGAGTGTGCAAAGCACTCATCAAAGCAAAAGGTGGCTACTTTGAAGAACCTAGAATATAAGACATATTTTTAGTTGTTTCACACTTTTTGTTAAGTATATAATTCCACATGTGTTAATTCATAGTTTTGATGCCTTCAGTGTGAATGTACAATTTTCATAGTCATGAAAATACAGAAAAATCTTTAAATGAGAAGGTGTGTCCAAACTTTTGGTCTGTACTGTGTGTATATATATATATATATATATATATATATATATATATATACATACATACATACAGTTGTGCTCAAAAGTTTACATACCCTGGCAGAATTTTTGCTTTCTTGGCCTTTTTTCAGAGAATATGAGTGATAACACTAAAACTGGTTTACATACCATGGTGATTTTGGCCAGATAACATGCACAGAAGTTGACACAGGTGGGTTTGAATGGCTACCAAAGGTGACACCCTCACCTGTGACCTGTTTGCTTGTAATCAGTGGGTGTGCATAAAAGCTGAGTGAGTTTCTAGGATCCAAACAGACTCTTGCATCTTTCATCCAGCCTCTGACATTTCTGGATTGTGAGTCATTGGCAAAGCAAAAGAATGGTCAACGGATCTATGGGAAAAGGTAGTTGAACGGTATAAAACAGGAAAGGGATACAAAAACATATCCAAGGAATTGATAATGCCAGTCAGCAAGCAACATTCAGACTGTGATTAACAAATGGAAAATCGGGGGCTCTGTAAAAACAAAACCACGTTCAGGTAGACCAACAAAAACTTTGCCCACAACCGCCAGGAAAATTGTTTGGGATGCAAAGAACAACTCACAAATAACATCAGCTGAAATACCGGACGCTCTGAAAACTAGCGGTGTGGCTTTTGCAAGATGCACAATAAGGAGGCACTTGAAGAAAAATGTGCTGCATGGTCGAGTCACCAATGCCACAAAGTATCTCACTTACAATACACAAAACAGCACAGAGACAAGTCTCAAAACTTCTGAAACAAGGTAATTTTGAGGGATAAGACCAAAATTGAACTTTTGGGCCACAACCATAAACATTACATTTGGAAAGAGGTCAACAAGGCCTATGATGAAAGGAACACCATTCCTACTGTAAAGCACAGAGGTGGGTTGGCTGATGTTTTGGGGATGTGTGCACATGAAACTAGGTCAAAGTTGAAGGAAAGATGAATGCAGCATGTTATCAGCAAATACTGAGGCAAATTTGCAATTATGGAGGGGCTGTACATGGGACGTACTAGGATGTTCCAACATGACAACGATCCAAAACACAAGGCTAAGTCGACCTGTCATTGGCTACAGCAGAACAAAGTGAAGGTTCTGGAGTGGCCATCTCAGTCTCCTGACCTCAATTTCATTGAGCCACTCTTGGGAGATCTCAAGAGAGCAGTTCATGCTAGACAGACCAGGAATTTACAGGAACTGGAGGATTTTTGCCAAGAAGAGTGGGCAGCTTTACCATCTGAGAAAATAAAGAACCTCATTCACAACTACCACAAAAGACTTTAAGCTGTCATTGATGTTAGAGGGGGCAATAAACGGTATTTTAGAAATGGGGTATGTGAACTTTTGATCAGGGTCATTTGAATGTTTTGTGTTGTCATTATGATTTTAAAAGAGAAAACAGCAGTTAGACAATAAATGACTTCACCCAACCACTAACCATGAGTGGAGAAAAAGGTTTGGTGTTATCATTCATATGCTCTGAAAAAAAAGGCCAAGAAAGCAAAAATTCTGCTAGGGCATGTAAACTTCTGAGCACAACTGTATATTATATATAATATATATATATATATATATATAATATAAAAATATATATATACATACACACACACACACAGCTCTGGCAAAAATTAAGAGACCACTGCAAAATTTTCAGTTTGTCTGATTTTTCTCTTTATAGGTATGTTTTTGAGTAAACTGTAAATTGGTCTTTTATTCTGACATGTCTCCAGATTTCCAAGCAATAAATATTGTATTTATTTTCAGAAAATGAGAAATGGTCAAAATAACAAAAAATGCAGTGCTTGCAGACAACAAATAATGCTAAGAAAACAAGTTCATAATCATTTACAAACAACAACACTATTGTTTTAACTCAGGAAGAGTTCAGAAATCAATATTTTGTGGAATAACCATGATTTTTAATAATAGCTTTCATGCGTTTTGGCATGCTTTCCACCAGTCTTTCACACTGCTTTTGGGTGACCTTATGCCACTCCTGGTACAAAAATTTAAGCAGTTCTTCTTTGTTTGATGGCTTGTGACTATCCATTTTCATCTTGATTACATTCCAGAGGTTTTCAATGAGGTTCAGGTCTGGAGATTGGGCTGGCCATGACAAGGATTTGATGTGGTGGTCCTTCATCAACACATTGATTGACCTAGCTGTGTGGCATGGTGCATTGTCCTGATGGAAAAAACAGTCTCAAGAGTTGGGGAACATTGTCTGAGCAGAAAGAATCAACTGTTTTTCCAGGATAACCTTGTATGCGGCTTGATTCATGCGTCCTTCACAAAGATTAACCTACCCAATTCCAGCCTTGCTGAAGCATCCCCAGATCATCACCGATCCTCCACCAAATTTCACAGTGGGTGCAAGCCACTGTGGCTTGTACACCTCTCCAGGTCTCCGTCTAACCTTTAGAAGACCAGGTGTTGGGCAAAGCTGAAAATTAGACTCATCAGAGAAGATTACCTTACTCCAGTCCTCTATGGTCCAATCCTTATGGTCTTAGGCAAACTTCAGCCTGGCTCTCCTTTGCTTCTCATTGATGAAAGGCTTTTTTCTAGCTTTACATGACTTGAGCCCTGCCTCTAGGAGCCTGTTATGAACTGTTCTTGCCGTGCACTTCACCCCAGCTGCCATTTACCATTCCTTTTGTAGGTCACTTGATGTCATCCTGAGGTTGCTGAGTGACATTCAAATAAGATGACGGTCATCCCAGTCAGTGAAGAGTCATGTTTGTCCTCTGCCAGTCTGTAGCTTTGTTGTCCCCAATGTCTGCTGCTTGACCTTGTTGTAATGGACTGCCGTCTTAGAAATTTTAAGGATGGAGGCAACATGATGCTCACTGTATCCATCTGCTAGTAAAGCCAGAATTGAGCAGTTTTTTTCCTCACTCAAGACTTTTCTTTTCAACTCCTTTGGAATGGTTAAAAGTTATTTTTTCATCCCTATTACTTTTGGGATATTACTAGCACTTGCTTTGCCATCCAGCTTGTCCTATTGCAACAGAATTGTCAGCACCACAGGAGTGTTTTTTATACTTTCTTTTGTTAAATAAAATTTAGTTCAGGTAACCACTTAATCAGAAGCACATTAAGTAGAATGAGGTGAGCTCTGGTTGGAATTCAACTGACACTGGAATGGAAGTCAGACATGTAGAGAAGCTGATTTTTATAAAACTGTGCAGTGGTCTCTTAATTTTTGCCAGAGCTGTGTATATATATATATATATATATATATATATATATATATATATATAATATATATATATATATAAAATACACACACGCACATATATATAGATGTATGGTTATCCTGAGGAAGGAGTCGGTGTAATTCTGAAACACGTTGACAAGCGCAGAACACTTCCATTTCTCTGGCAATCCCATTCCTGATACTTCATATGGAAGCTGCAGCATCTGTTTTTTCAGTGGTTGAGTCTCACACAACCTTCTAAGATGAGCGTATCTTCTCTCTTTTATATTAGGATAAGACCCTATTGCTCTCTTGTATTTTATCTAACCGTTTAGTAATTTGAGTTACATTAAATGACAAAATAAACTTGGCACTCATTCATTTCTTCATTCATTTGTGGTTGGGCTCCTACTTGTGCACCACACACAGCAGTGCCACGCTATATTTTTTATATTTTACATTAAATGACAAGTCTGCTTTTGCATAAATACTAGGAGATGCTATCAAGGTCTTTAAAGCAAAACGTATATTCATTGTATATAAAAGTAAGGATCAGCGTCACTGTCAGATCTTCTTTTCATAGCTTTTTAGAGTGGAAATAAGATTTATGCTGGCTTGAATATATTTACAGTTGCATGCACGTCTGTGATAAGAAAATGACTAGAATACAACGGCTGAAAAATGACCTGACAGGTAGGGACTGATTTTACACCTCTACACAAAGACTGTAGTGTCAGAGTAAGTAAGTGTTTTTTGCCTAATAGCACAGTCATGGCACTTCACCTGTACATTTTACGTATATCCACCAGGTTGAAGTGTGGTTCTCCTGATGAAAAAGTGAGAGAACTTTGAACCACATTGAGAATAAAACAACATAATCTACTCTACTATCTCAAGTGGTGTTCGGAATCTCTACCTGTTGAGACGCCAGCAGCGCAGCACATCCGCTTCTCCACATCTCTAATCCACATCTACCAACCAGGAGAGCACCAGCTGGCCTCCTTATTTCTGGATCTACCAACCAGCGGAGCACCAGCTGGCCTCCTTATTTTTGGATCTACCAACCTGCGAAGCACCATCTGGCCTCCTTATTTCTGGATCTACCAACCTGCGGAGCACCATCTGGCCTCCATATTTCTGGATCTACCAACCTGTGGAGTACCATCTGGTCTCTTTATTTCTGGATCTACCAACCTGCGGAGCACCATCTGGCCTCCTTATTTCTGGATCTACCAACCTGCGGAGCACAAGCTGGCCTCCTTATTTTTGAGCCCTTCTAAGTGTTGTACTTCCTCACAACACCACCAGGTGATCAGTTTCTGCATAGTTAAAAGTCTGTTGTCTGGATAACACCCTATTTTTTCTTCTTTGACCCTCCAGATTTCACTCAATATCCTCATGTTGGCCATGCATGTATTGTAGGCCCCAATGGCTACCAAGAACCTGCTGGGCACCCAAATCTTACTGCTGAAGCCTTTGGTGAATGTACATTTGTGTTTGAAAGTACATGGGCATGGATACTTGATCATCTGGAATCTGTGCATTACATACCTTTCCTGATTGCTGGAAACTCTAAACCCTTTGCCAAACAAGTGGTTCAATAACTGAATCCTGACATCCACAGCTCATTTGTGGTGCATGTTGGGTTCGAATGTATGGAGCGAGTATCGCTGCGATCTATCAAAATACAAAACTATTTAACCCGTACAGTAAACGTTGTAATGCAAAAAAAAAATGTAAACGCCAGAATTGCCATTCTTCGTCTGCCGCATCTTCACAAATAAAAAATAAAATGAAAAGTGGTCAAAACACCATATACAACTCAAAATGGTGTAAATAAAAACAGCTTTTAACAAGCTGAAATAAAACCAATGGTGGAACTGCATGTTTTATTTTTTTCACAGCAACTTGAATTTTTTTATTCTCAGTGCACTGTATAGTAAAATGAATAGGAAAATTCAAAACTAGAACTTGTCCCAGCTCTCATACTGCTCTGTCAAGGAAAAATAAAAAAAGGAGGAAAAAAAACAAAAATCAAAAACTGAAAATTGCCTGGTTAGAGGACTCTACAGTACCATACAACCAGCATCAGAGCAGCACAAACAGTGAACCAGAGAATTCGGAGATATTTCCACTCTGAATTGGAGTACATACTAGAAAACCAGTGATGATACAGTTCCACAGATGACAGCAATGTGTCTACAAGGTAACGGATTTTTATGTACTACCAGTACACAGTAAAACATGACTGTACATTTGAACATCATTGGTACCAGATGTAACATTAACATATCACTCACCTTCCACTGCCAATTGAAGGGAAAGCAATTGACTTGATTTTTTTCTCATCCGCCAAAGCTAAACAATTCTTCACTGTCTTTTCCAGTAGTTCTTCACACTTGTCGGAGCCCCAGCTCGGGCTGTTGCAATGGATTACAAACTTTGCAGGCAATCCATTACCTGAACTTACTGCGGCTGGTCAGACATGGGAGACAAAAAAGGATATAGTAATTGGAACCATTTCACTGTGTGCACCATGTCTCCTGCTGTAGTTGGAGGTCAGAAAAGCTAGAAATTGTCAACTTATTGGCAAAAGAGCCTTTAAAAAATAGAAACTGTTTAAAGTGGACAACAGAAAGTGTATTCTATGACATAACAAAAGCAAGCAGGAATAAGACTTTCACCTGTGTGCAAGACCTATTCACTAGGAGAGGCAGATATTACAGGATTCAGCTATTTAATAGTCCCTGTAATTTGAGACAATTTTATACTTTTACCTAAATTGGATAGATAATGGGATAAATAAGCTAATCCTTTCATTTGAAAATTGTTTTGTCATACCACTGAAATATCACTCCTAAGTTACGGCCATTAGCCTTTCCTTTCTCTCTAAAATGCTGCTCACTGCCTGTTGTTAAGTGTAATCCGTCTCTAGCAGCAGACAGGTTATAGGAAGCGGGGAGGAAAATAATAAAAAAATACACTATACAAACAAGACACATTCAATAATCAAATCAATAGAACAGTAATAAAGTTTATTTAAAGGGAACCGGTCAGACACGAAAACACGGCGCTGCCGCCGACACTCAGACTGGAGCGTGCGGCTGCATGTATTTCTATGCAGCAGCAGAAGGAACAGCCTTTAACTAGTTCTAAGTTTTCTTATGGAAGTCAAATCTCCCCAATCTGCAAAATATGTCATATTTTACAAATATGCTATCACTTATTATTATGAAAATGATTTTGCCATTAAAACACTGTAAAATTACACTCAAGCTTTAAAAGGAATCTGTCAGCAGGTTTTTACTATGTAATCTGAGTACAGCATGAGGTAGCAGCTGAGACACTGAATGTCTTATTTATTAGGCTGTGAGCTCTTGAAGGTTCTATTGCTAGGAAATTATCACTGCCTGGACAACAGTGCACATGAGCACTGGTCCGACCACGCCTCCTCCACTAATAAGCAGCTCGCTGTCAATAGACAATGTACATAGAGCGCTGTGGTGAGGGCGGCTTTAGCTTTCAGTTTCATGCTACATCTAAAAACTTGTGTCACAACTACTGCACCCAGCAAACTAAGTGATACATCGCTGGAATCAGGGTCTGTTTTCCTACATTATGCTGCTCTCAGATGAGGTAACCAGAATCTGGTGACAGATTCCCTTTAAAGAGGTTGCCCTCTACTAAACAAGCCCTTTGACATGCTTCCATTGTGCTGAATAAGAGGAGAGAAAAGTATACAGCGACATGTAAACGTTTGGGCACCTCTGATCAAAATTACTATTATTGTGAACAGTTAAGCAAGTTGAAGATGAAATGATCCCTAAAAGGCCTAAAGTTGCCTAGCACTATAAAAATGAAAAATGTGGAGGTCCACAAAGCAGGAGAAGATTACAAGAATATAGCAAAGTGTTTTTAAGTTGCCCTTTCCTCAGTTCGAAATGTAACTAAAAAATTGCAGTTAACAGGAACAGTGGAGGTCATGATAAAGACCTTATTTCAGAGAGAGATACTTGTAGGATTCCTAGAAAACCCTCACTTGACTGCAATAGACCTTTAGAAAGATTTAACAGACTTTGCAGTTTGTGGTACATTGGTCTACTTTTCAGAGACATCTGCACAAGTATGGACTTCATGGAAGAGTCATCAGAAGAAAACTTCTCCTGCATCCTTACCATAAATTAAGCATCAGAAGTATGCAAAAGAACATGTTCTGTTGGCTGATGAGCTTAAAATAGAACTCTTTGGCCGCCGCAATGATCAAAGGTATGTATGGAGACAAAAGGGCACAGAATTTCAGGAAAAGAACATCTTGCCAACCATTAAACATTTCCCCTGAAGGTTTTACAATGGCCCTTACAGTCCCCTGATCTGAATGTCATTGAAAATCTATGGCTAGACCTCGAAATATCAGTGCATGCAAGAGGACTCAAGAATCTCACAGAACTGGAAGAATTTTCCAAGGAAGAATGGATGAAAATCCCTCAAACAAGAACTGAAAGACTCTTGTCTGGCTACAAAAAGCAATTACAAGCTGTGATGCTTTCAAAAGGGGGTGCTACTAGGTACTAACCATGAAGGGTGTCCAAACTTTGGCATTGACCCATTTTCCTTTTTGTACTAGTTAAAATGTAAAAGGTGAAAATATATATATATATGAATATATATATATATGGCTTTGCCTAAAATACAAAGGAAATGTGTCATCTTTAATTTTAGCCCTTTTTGAGATCATTTCCTCTTCAACTTGCTTAACTATTCACAATAACAGAAATTTTGACCAGGGGTGCACAAACTTTTACATGCCAGTATGTAGATGTAGGCATTCTAAAATTAACACACAAGAAAGACTGCCATTGAATTATTGTTAGGAATGTAGTCACCCTCTTCTGCACTGTGATATCTTTCTGCCTCGTGGTATTTTTTGTCAGTTTAAAAATGGGTACATCTGTCCTTACTTTTCCGCTCCGAGTATTTGGACCCTTAATCTTATGACATATTTATTTCAGATGAGTGATGCTGGTGCAAGAGGCAAGTATGCTTTTATCTTATTCAGTACACAAGGGGTTATACAGCAGTGGACGATTCCGCAAAGAATGATACAGGTAGACCATTTACACTGTCTTCTTTCACTTTCTAGGCAAGTTCTGTAAAACCTACGTTTTATTGGAAGCATACTATTAGTGATATATTTCCCATTGATGAGAACTATCTTAGTCTTTCTACAGTCAGTTGAAATATATTATCCTAATAAAACATTATCCGCAATCTCCCACTGGACTGTTACATCAGGAACACTGTCCGCTACTTCTGACCTACATTTACTAAAGCGCCTCAAGATAGAAGGAAGCTCCAGATTCATGGATGTGTGGCAGATGTTCTCCCAGCTTTCCACAAAATAAGTTGCCATCAAATCATCTGCTCTTGCAACAAAACCAATATGTTCTACAATGTAAGACAAATTATCAGTAATGATCGCATGCCTTTGATGCTCCTCGGGTCTGCACAAATCCATGTTTATCATACATGCCCCACCGTGTAAGTCATAAGCACATGTGTGCTCACCACAGTCTTTCAAAGATCTCAATTATGAAATTTCTTAGCAAACATGGCCATAAAATAATATGGATGCAGTGATTTTCACAGTTACGCTTCGCCGCTCGATGTCATGATACATCTGCAGCTTTAAAGTTAAACAATTCAAGACACTGCAGTGTAATAATACTGCAATATGTGCGCGTAATTGAAAGCCAGTGTTCGTCAGATCAACATCTTTCAGGAGGTGACCAAAAAAAACCCTGATTTTATTTTGTACGAACAAGCTCATTTCTTCGACGTTATTGCTTTTTTTTTCTGCACAGACATAAAAGAGCCATCATCAAGGACGAAAATTAAAGTGATTGCAGGAAAACCTGGG
The DNA here is from genome assembly GCA_033576555.1 of Oophaga sylvatica. Classification (NCBI taxonomy): domain Eukaryota; kingdom Metazoa; phylum Chordata; class Amphibia; order Anura; family Dendrobatidae; genus Oophaga; species Oophaga sylvatica. The sequence continues at coordinate 55,659,310 of JARQOD010000004.1, read as the reverse complement.
TCACCTATAAATTTCACAGAGTGAGGGGAGTACCGGCAACTATTGTGCACTTGGGCGTTGTTCCCTAACATATTGAAGAAGTTGAGCTCTGGACATTTCCAATTTGTTCTAATTTATGTTTCACTGTTTCATTTGGCATATGGAGAATGCTTCATAAATTCAAGAGAAATCTAATAAAACAACCTGACATTCCTGTAATCAGAAGGGGAATTATATGCAAAATGTGGCCAATATGGCAACTTAAGCGTTTCACCTTAACACTACAACTTTCCCTCTAGAATTAGAAGTTATCCGTTGTGTGTGTCTGTAAAGTTTTCTTGTCCTTCAAAGATCACGCACTTGGGGAACTTTGCAGGTTAACAGAAAACAGCCAGCGGTTTATAAACGGTGTAAACCATTATCACGATTGTTGAATATAGGAGGAAAATACCACTGATTGCTTACAAGAAACGGGTCATTGTATAAGTTTCTCCATTTCTGAATTTTATTGCATCGTACGATTACATATACAAATATATACGCTCCTCAACATTGATATTACGAAACCAAGAAGGAAAAGTCATGGACTTATGGAAATTACAGGATGGACAGCCATGGTAATGTATTGTAAAGGGTGTAAAAAAGGAAACAAAATATTCAAAACATCTCAACATATTCAGTATGAAAGTCCTGTGCAGAAATATATACACTTACACGTCTTGCCCATGAAGTTATTAATGGATATCGGTGGAATGTTCTGCCATGCTGAATGCACTTGGGCAAATCATCAAGATCGGCTACTGGCACCTCGCTTGGCAATCACCGACCTATGAATTCCCTAGGCTCTAGGCCATGGTAGTCTGTTTAGGCCACACAGACTGCTCACAGTAGCCCAAGTAACATGCAGCCTGGTGCTGTGTTGAAAAACCACTTCCCTTGTGCAAACCCCTTCATGGAGTTGCCCACGTAGTTTTCCAACTAATTTCTGGCTCCCACTGCATGCAAATAAGAGGTATTTATCGCTGAAGAGGCAAGATCTCCATTCCAGCCTCTGCACCATGATATTCTGGAGAGTGCTGGCATGAGGCTAATGGAAATCTGTAGCTGGACATCTGACTTATAGCCCAATGTTGTGCAAATACCTCCTGATGTTCTGTACAAATACTGTTTTATACCTCATGATTGGAGTGTGATGTCTAATTTCACTTGCCGTAGAGAATGGATCACTACGTGTCATTCTTTGAATCCAACAAAATAATGTGGACAACACCATGGCAAGGAAGGCTTTCATGAGAGAACGTCATACCGGTTCTACTCCTAAGACCATGGTGAGGTATGGCATAATGTACAGCAGCCAGACCCCTCTAATCTTCATTGCATCGACGCTAACAGCTCAGCATTACTTTGATTTGGTTGTGGAACCAGTGGTGTGGCCATGTTCATGAAACCAGTGATCCAGAAGACAATGCCAGCCTGCATGATGATCAAGCTACCACGAGCAGCCTGCTTGGCATTAACATGTTACCATGGCCTGCAGCATCTCGAGACTTCCGTACAGCAAATCTTGGACATCACTTATAAGCAATTGCATATGCAAAGGGAGCTGCCAGCAGTGGACCTTGACAATTTGTGTGCTCAAGTGCATTCAGTGTGGCAGAATATTCCTCAGACATAATAACCTCACAGATTGCAGTCAAGGCATGTAAGTGTGTGTATTTTGTTCATACTCGACACTGAATAAAACAATGTTTTGAAAATTTTGCTTCCATTTTTTAATCATCTGCATAAAATTAACATGTCTGTCAATTGATCCTGTATGCAAACAAAGGAGTGCATCAGCACATTGTATGTGCAAAGATACAGTCAGTCCCCGACTTATGAACATCTAACTATGTACAACTCATAGATACTAACTTAAGATGTTCAAAAAAATAAACATACCTCAATGATCATTTCTCCCGCTGCTCACCGCCCTCTTCTTTCCTCCATCATATGCCGCATGTCCAGGATCTTCACTCTTGGTTACAATATCTAGCCGCATCCAGGCGCCGGAGGTCACTGTGTGCCGCTAGGTCACGATGCCATGACGTCAAGACGTGTAGTGAGCAATGACCTTACGACACTCAGTGACCTCTGATGCCCGGACGCAGCCTTACGTCCTGGCCTACTGTGAAAAGGCCAAAGACGCAGAGCGAGACGGCCTAAAGAACTGGCTTTGACGGCAGGCATTCAGGAGGAAAGATAAAAGATGAGGTGTGTAAGTAATGGTAAAAAACAATAATAATATGTTTCCTTGACTATGGTGAAGAGGCCAGGCATGAGGTATGCTGCGATGGAAAAAAAAAAGAGGACTGGATGGCTTGAAACGAGCAGTGAGCAGCAAGAAAGGTCAGCGATGAGGTATTATTTTTTTTCCCCTAGCCCTGTTCCAACTTACATAAAGATTTGAAACCCAGGAACTTCCGGTACATATAAACATTAAAGTGGACCTTTACACCGGATACCGCCCGCTGCCCTGGAGAGACAGGTCTCATCCTACGTGCACAGTGATGGAATCTGATCAATAGACAGAAGACGGCGTGCAGTACAAGTATCAGAACTGCTCAATGTGAAACAGTAAAGTGAGGGTGCAGGGAAAGGAAAAATTAACGCCAAACTGCTTTTTGAATTTTTGTTTTGCCTATACAGTCCAGCTATGGCAATTATCAAATAATAACTGCTTGCCAGACTGCTCGCGGGACTGCAGATCACATGGCACAGCTGACCATACTGAATGGGTTAACAATGTATTCATGCTACCGAGATGGGAGGAAACAAATTTCCCAGCATCAGAACTGCTCCTGAGTTAACAACAAAACAAATACCAGAGTGAACCTTTAAATCACATTTTAAAGCACCCAAAATTAAAAATTAAGCAAAATTGCAAGTTGGGATAATTTGAAGAATAAAATCACAAATATATCAGAGCCTAGGAGCTAGAGACACAAATCGGGGACATGTATTTTTCAAAACCATTTTCAAAGATGTTTCATTTTATTCCCTTTCCACTAAAGAATTATAATTGCAGTAGACTTTAAAGGGACAGTCTCATCTGAGACAACTATCACCAAGAATGGCTCAGCTAACCCCAATAGTTTAGGGACGAAGCATTACATTGGTGTCACTCAGATTATTGACTGTCCATGAAATACAAGAACTAAATTCTGCAGGAATGGGAGCCACTCAGGGGCGTGCTGGCTTATGAAAAGGGCGGTGGATAGTATAGTCATGAGGGCGCCATGCTCCAACCCATTCTCCGCCCCTTCCCCCGCCTATTCTCTGCCCCAACCAAAGGGGGGGGAATGAAATTACAAAAATTATCAGTAATGTACCCCTTTCTTAACCACCACCCACATCCAGTAGTAATGCACCCCCTTTTAACCCCAACCCAGTAGTAATACACCTTTTTACCGCCACCCCATCCAAAAGTAATGCACCCCCATACACTGACCATATAGTAGAAGATATCAGCATTACATAGGCACTCTTCAGACCTCACAATTTACATGTGCCACACTTATGGAAAAGGAGAAGAGGAGGAGGAGGTGGAAAAGAAAAAGAGGAGGAAGAGGAGGCAGTAATCTCTCCCCCCCTTGCACAGTATCTCTTCCCCCCCCCTTGCACAGTATCTCCATACAATTATACCTAAAACTAAACTGTTGGTAATATGATATAAAAATGTAAAATGAGCGATAAGATTGAATCAAAGGTTTAAAGTTGGGAATGACCCCCACCTCTATAATACACCTGACCTCACACAGACAGCCCCTGACTGTGCTTTACAGGGTTCAGCTCCTCAGAGGTGACTCACAGCCGCCTCACGCTTCCCGCCCTCACACAGGAGAAGTCTCTCCATGGCAACGGGCACAGCGCAGGAGCCCCGCCCACTCCCGTCATGTGACCCTCGCCACTGCTCCCGCAGCCTCTTCCCCGCCCGCCCTCTCGCCGTCTCGCGTCACCGCAGCCGCAGGTCCTTGTCCTCCGCTCCGTCCTGCGGCGGTCATGGAGCGCCCACCCCGGATCGGATTCGGAGGCGCCGGCCGACTCCGAGGGCGCACAGGGACACGTCCCGGTGGGCCAGCACGCCTCTGGAGCCACTTGTACACTCTGTATTGGCTCAGAAGAGCGGCCCCAGGCACTGCTAAGGTGCACTATGCTCCCTCTAGAATTGTGCAGCAGTAAGAGGCAGTTTACCTTTTATTATGTTACACTAGCTATTTCCCATTCCCATTCGCTGGAACATCATGAAGTTACTTACATGGCCACTGGTTTCACTAAGTAATATTTGATCCATAGAACTGGACCATCAGAGAAGTTATTGGGATAATGTCTACAGGTACTGGTATTCATGGATGAGCAACTACAACATAGAATGCGATACAAACATTCTAACATAAGGCATGTGAAGCTTACCCTTAAAGGGGTTATCCAGGACTATTTTTTCTTACTATGGGCCTAAAAATTATCAGGCAGGTAGTTGCTAAATAGCTGCCTGTTCTACCTAGCATCGGCACACAGCAATCAATGACCGTTCCTGCCGGTGATTCAGCTGCTCAACATCAACAAAGCAGCTCTTTCTCTTCCAGGCTGCTTTGTTGACGGGGCATGCCTGCTGACGCCATGCTGATTGACAGTCACACTCCGTGAACGGAGCAAAGAGGAAGAGAAGCCACTGCTCTGTCAAAGTGACGTCGGTGGAAGCCATCGAACTGCCGTCAGGAGAGATCTGTGATAGGGAAATAGGTAGCAACTACCCGTCTGTAAATACTTAGGCCCATAGTAAAAGAAAATGAATAGTCCCACATAACTCCTTTAATGCCTGTTTATTAAGCAGAATAGGCCGATGATTTGCTGCAGCAGTCGCAAGAATAGTCAACTATGCCATTGCTGAAGCCCAGTAAAAGATGACCGACTTCCTGATGTAACTGCTGCCACCAGTCACTGACCTCAGCAATGTACACCAATAACAGTGATTGGCCACAGTGGTGATAGAGAGGAAGGAGCGGCTGGGCTGGAATGGCAGCAGATTATTAGGAAAGCAAAGTCCTTTAACTTTTTATAGAATTTACCTACTTTATCCAATTTTTGATTCAGTCGTAAAACATCCTTAAAAGCTTGCTTCATTATAGTACATCTAAAAAGCATAACATTAGGTGCAATCATTACCTCCGGCTATATCTAAAGGCCCATTCTTTTTCTTCAGTTCAGTGACAGCTTCCGTGAACTCTTTCCCTCCTTTCTTCTCTAAGGCACTGCCTAAGTGCAAACATGTATGAGTTACATACAATTCCATTTATCATATCACAGTCAGCAAGCATTTGTTCCACTTGTATAACCTCGTTTGTCATAATGCATAAATGAGGTATTAAAGACCAAGCAATAAATGATAACGATGACTAGAAACACCACTCAGTTTGCAGGTCTGAATATGTGTAGCATGGATTATAGTAAACCTTCCACTGGATTGCACAGACTTCTCTATAGAAAATGTTCTGGGTTTTTTGCCAACAAAAGACCATACACATAATTAATATATAAAGATCTTCCTCTCTACTTATACAGTTGTGATCAACACTACTGGCTCCATTCATTGCTTTCGTTATGAAAATTCTGAATTTTCAGAAATACGTGGCTATGTACCTACTGCGTGTCAACAGAATACTTTCATAGCATGTCTAAAAACCTTCAAGAAAAAGTCTCCCAGTCAGGAGACATGCAGCCGGTTCCAAAATTAAATGAGGAGGAACCTGGTTGAACAACTTTGGCAACAATTACAGCCTCCAAACATTTGTGTTGTAGCCATCTGTAGGCTTCTAGCACCTGTCTACTGGTAGTTTCTTCCATGCAAATCTCTCAAGCTCTGGAATTTCTTAAATGTTACTATTCCCAAAAGCAGATTTCTGGTCTCCCCAAAGATTTTCAATTTCATTGAGATGAGGACTTCTTGTTGGCAGTCTATTAGGCCTCTTTCACACATCAGTTTTTTTTTACGTCAGGCACATTCCGGCAGAGAGAGAGAGAGAGACCTTGAATTGGCTTCCAGGCATGCGTAGATGAAGAATACGGAGTCTGGTGGCCGGATCAGTCCTATGCCTGTGACGTTTCGGTCAGTAAAGACCTTTATCAAACATACACGTGTGCTCCTGTGATAAAACAGGCAGGGTAATGTGTTACCTCATGGGGAGCAACAGATGCAAGCCTCTGCTATGTCATCCTCAGAGATGTGGCATGTACCAATTTGAACCTGTGTGTAATCACTTGCTTCACGTACTGCAATACTGGACTTTATAGGAGGATTAAGTTGGCAGCAATTCAGGTCTTTTGCGAGTCTTCGGAAGCCATTGCAACCCTTTTTCACCCTAGATCATGTCAGCTCAGATCCTGAGCCCACTAAAATGTACTAATTAATCAAAACTTAACTGCCACATTTCCACATTGACTGTGATAATAGAAGACTATACAGCACTTTTCCATTGAGTTGGAGTAATAGAAGACATAATCAAGAAGTTTACCCATGGCACTGTAGCCAATCTCCCTGGACGTGGACGGCATAGAAAAATTGATGAAAGGTTGCAACGCAGGATAGTCCGAATGGTGGATAAGCAGCCCCAATCAAGTTCCAAAGAAATTCAAGCTGTCCCACAGACTCAAGGTGCATCAGTGTCTGCATCCGTCGACTTTTACATGAAATGAAATGCTATGACAATTGAACAAGGAGGATCTCACTGCTGACACAGAGACATAAAAAAGCTAGACAGCAGTTGCCACCATGTACGTGAGTAAGCCAAAATCCTTGTGGGAAAGCGTCTTGTGGACAGATAAGACCAAGATAGAGCTTTCTGGTAAAGCACATCATTCTACCGTTTACAGAAAACTGAATGAGGCCTAGGAAGAAATGAACACAGTACCTACAGTCATCACGAAATCTGAAGATTACCAAAGGATTTTTGGGTCGCAATGTAGTGCCTAGAGTCAGAAAGCTGGGTTATGGGACCCCAAACATATTTCAAGAAGCACCCAGAAATGGATGGAAACAAAGAACTGGATAATTCTGAAGTGGCCCGCAATGATTCCAGATCTAAATCCCATTGAACTCATGTGGAGAGATTTTAAAATTGCTGTTGGGAGAAGGCGCCCTTCAAATATGAGCGACATGGAGCAGTTTGCAAAAGAAGATTGGTCCAAAATTCCAGTTGAAAGGTGTGAGAAGCTTGTTGATAGCTATAGGAAGCCATTGATTACAGTTATTTATTCCAAAGGTTGTACAACCAAAAATTAAGTTGAGGGTGCCAACAATTTTGTCCGGACCATTTTTGGGGTCTTGTGTTAACTTTTGTCCAATTTAACTTTTTTCTCCTTTTTTTTTTAGATGTTCCAATACACACAAAGGAAATACACATGTGTATAACAAAACATGTGTAATTACAATAATTTTCTGGGAGAATTGCTTCATTTTCCTGAAGAATTTCAAGGGTACGAACACTTTCGGCCATGCCTTCTAACATTCGTTAATTAATGTATCCAGCTCAAATTACAGCAAGTGTAAAATGAGCAGGAGCAGACCCCAACGTGCTGGGTGAGAAGGGCCATTCAGGAATGTTTAGATAAAGAATGAATGGACGTGGAGCTCCTAGGTATTTTATTAGCAGATGATGTGCTGACGTATTTGCCTTATATAACAGCTGCAAGGATTTGTATATATTGTTCTCTTCTGGGAATACCCATATTATCACACCATTTAAGAAACAGCTCTTAGAGGTCACCATGACATTGAAAGGTAGTGGAAGAAATTTTTCTGTGTATATATTGGGAAAGGTAGACACCTGCTCTTTTCCAGTTCTCAGCATTTCTATTTTTAGGGCTGCAAAATAACTACCGTAATTTTTAATTAAAGCAACCCTTAAATCTTATATATTAGAAATCTTAAATAAATGGTAATGACTAGGAGTAAAAATGCACCAAAAGTGAGACTAAGTAGGGATACAACAACCATTGACCACTTTAGGATGGGCCTATTTTGGGTTTTCAGGATGAACAAATTTTTTCTTGTGCAATTATCTTTGTGCAATAAATACCTTAAGAAAAAAATAATTTTGTGTTGTGTTATCATATTCAAAGAGCCATAAACTTTGGTTTTAGGGCTTACTTTTTTTTAGGTGACATGACTTTTTGAGAGGTGTTATTAGCAAAAAGAAAAAAAAAACATGCAATTCTGAAAAAAAAAATTTCCAACAAAAGTCTATCTTTTTTTAGTAGACAAAGCTTTGCGAGGGCCGGCTTTTGGGAAGCAAGCTGTTTTAAATAGTACTATTTTGGGGAACACTTTAAATTTGCAGCATGTAGATGAGATTTTGAAAACCTTATGTACATAGCTAGTATTGTATTGCACCTACTGCAAACCCATCTCTTCTATAGATATAATATGGGGTAGACAAAAAAAAAATATGAAAAATAGAAATTATTTGCTTTAAACATACAGGTGCTTTTCAAAAAAGTAGAATAACATCAACAAGTTAATACATTTCAGTTCTTCAATGCAAAAAGTAAAACTAATATATTATACAGAGTCATTACAGAGTGATCTATTGCACGTGTTTATTTCTGTTGATGATTATGGCTTACAGCCAATGAAAACCCAAAAGTCATTATCTCAGTAAATTACAATAATTAACAAAAAACACCTGCGAAGGCTTCCTAAGCATTTAAAAATTTCCCATAGTCTGATTCAGTAGGCTCCACAATCATGGGGAAGACTGCTGACTTGACAGATGTCCAGAAGGCAGTCATTAACACACTACAAAAGGAGGGTAAGCCACAAAAGGTCATTGCTAAAGAAGCTGGCTGTTCATAGAGTGCTTTATCCAAACATATTAATGGAAAGTTGAGTGGAAGGAAAAAGTGTGGTAGAAAAAGGTGAACAAGCAATCGAGATAACCGCAGCCTTGAAAGGTTTGTTAAGAAAAGCCCATTCAAAAATTTGGGGAGATTCACAAGGAGTGGACTGCTGCTGGAATCATTGGTTCAAGAGCCACCACACACAGACTTATCCAGACATGGGCCACAAGTGTCGCATTCCTTGTGTCAAGTCACTCATGACGAATAGACAACGCCAGAAGCGTCTCAGCTGGGCCAAGGAGAAAAAGAACTGGACTGTTGCTCAGTGGTCCAAGGTCTTGTTTTCAGATGAAAGTAAATTTTGCATTTCATTTGGAAATCAAGGTCCCAGAGTCTGGAGGAAGAGTGGAGAGGCCACAATCCAAGCTGCTTGAGGTCTAGTGTGAAGTTTCCACAATCAGTGATGGTTTGGGGAGCCATGTCATCTGCTGGAGTAGGTCCACTGTGTTTAATCAAGACCAACGTCAGTGCAGCCGTCTACTAGGAAATTTTAGATCACTTTATGCTTCCCTCTGCCAACAAGCTTTTTGGAGATGGAAATTTAATTCTCTAGCAGGACTTGGCACCTGTCCACACTGCCACAAGTACCAATACCTCGTTGAAAAACAACAGTATCACTGTGATTGATTGGCCAGCAAACTCGTCTGACCTTAATCCCATAGAGAATCTATGAGGTATTGTCAAGAGGAAGATGAGAGACACCAGACCCAACAATGCAGATGAGTTGAAAGCTGTTATGAAAGGAACCTGGGCTTCCATAACATCTCAGCAGTGCCACAGGCTGATCGCCTCCATGCCACGCAGCATTGATACATTAATTGATGCAAAAGGAGTCCCGACCAAGTAATGAGTACATTTACTGAACATACATTTCAGTAGGCCAACATTTCAGATTTTAAAATCATTTTTCAAGCTGGTGTTATAAAGTATTCTAATTTACTGAGATAATGACTTTTGGGTTTTCATTGGCTGTAAGCCATAATCATCAACATTAACAGAAATAAACGCTTGAAATACATCACTCTGTAATGACTCTATATAATATACGAGTTTCACTTTTCGTATTGAAGAACTGAAATAAATTAACTTTATGATATAATTTTGTGAGAAGCACCTGTACATGCAAATAGACCAACAGGCTATAAACATAGGAGTCGCTCAGCAAAGAATATGCTAAATCAAGCAGGAGGAGACATAAATTATGTCAAAATATATCAAATAGTAAAAATCACATATTAGTAATGATGAAACACGAAATACTTGTGTGGGCTAAGGAGGGATCACAAAGTATATATAGCAAAGTATAATAAGTGTAGAAATATATACGAAATAGTAACTGTATACTCCTGCTGAACTGGCGCCAACCCGGACCGCGTATTGGTTAATGCCCTCGCCACACATTGTGGCTAATGTATTACTGTTACTATTTGATATATTTTGTAGATTGTGTCTGGCCAACTCTTACATTTTTACACTCGCTCATGGCATTTTTGTAGCATTTTAGTGGTTTAGTAGTTTAGATTTGTGTACAGACGAATTTTATACCTACCATCCTACATATATCGTTCTGTCTCCTCCTGTTTGGTTTGGCACCTCTTCCTCTGTGCGATTCCAGTTTTTAACCTGTTTGCCTATTTTACATACAGTAAACACCGTAACTTAAAATTTTTCATGCTTTTTTGCAGTCTATCCCTTATTTATCTATAGAAATTAGCAAGTACTGTATTATGCTGCAGAACTTCTGCATAAAAAAATAAAAATAAATAAAAACATTTGCACCATGTACACTCATCCTAAGGTGGTGTGGTGTGCTACCTGAAAAAATTTGGAGGAAGAACAACTGCCACACTGAAATCAAGTGCAAATTGTTCATCTTTACGACAGTCCCAAAAAGGAAAATAAACTCATCAGCTATACATATGTCCTTGAAGAGGTCATTCATGATCATAATCAATATTCCTGAGAATGTCAGGGAAAACCATACAATCACGTCACAGTTTGGTTATGATGGAAAGCTCAATTCCTAGGAGTATTGGTTCAGATGATGAAGGCCGGTCTCCAATAGGTGACATGCATTTTGTAATGTCATTTCTCCTTTGTTAGGTGACATTATGGAATACAGATTTGGTTAGCAGGAAAAATTAGTAAGCTTTAGATCCTATGTTACCATGCATAAATATATGAAACTCCGCATCACTAAACTTTTCATTACCTACTTCACCACCGGTGTAGATGTCAGAGCCTGTCGGGTGAACGACAGCATCACTTTCGAGGGTGGCAATGTCAGCCTTTACAACTTGCAACTATAATAGGCAAACATAGTACATCAACCATTTTGGGTAAGGAACACAAAGGACATTTAGTATGATTTTACCTTGTGCCTGGTCGTCCTACCTTATAAGCTCAGGAGAAAGGAAGCAGCTGTCCAGCCATTGTTATATATAACCAAGAACAGATACAGGGCCATGGCAGCCATTCAAGTCTCCTACTATTGTCCATGTAGCATGTACAGAGCAGTCCGTGGACTCCCCTTTATGCAGACACTACCTGCTATATTAGTCCCGAGGAGTGGAAGCTGGGTGTAGGCAGTTATATTATTACACACACCTCCCTTGCCTTTTACATTTTTATAGAGGGCCAGCCGCTCATCAATGAACTGGTCAAATAACATTTATGAAGGACTGGATCATTTAGATCTAGATACAGTAGCTTTACTATATAGATTGTCTTGGTAACTAAAAAGGCGTATATATCAGTGAACAAAGGACCCGATCTGTCCGTTTTACTAACATAACAATTCAGGTGTATCTTGCACTGCACCATTCCTCTGAAAATCTAGAAATAACTTGAGAAATCAGGTGGAAGTGATCCCCCTCAAGCTCCAACAATGGCTAACCAGTACTCCCAGTGTTAGAAAGCAGCCTTTTAGCAATGGGAAAGATAATACCCAGTGTTCAATGTATGTATTATTTAGAATGGGTATTTCACAGGGGAATTCAAGGGAATCTTCAGGCAAAAAAAAAATCCCAAACCCCCCAAAATCTCACTTAATATGGAGTCCTGTAATTCAGAGCTCTCAATTCTTCTCCTGGTCATCTTTTTCTGACACCTCAATGGAAAACCATAGGCAACAAGTGATCTCATGATGTGGAAAATAAAGAGTGAGGGCGAGGATGAAGACTACCAAAGCACTGGATCCATTTTTTTCTACTTTCTGGGGAGAGGATGCCTGTGAGATCGCTTTGCGGAGCGTTTTTTGTATTGGAGAGGTGAAACTTTTTCATTTTTTACTGATGAGCTTTGGAGAAACTCTGCTGCTGTTCATATATACTTAGAAATATGAACATTCTACATACTGATTCAATCTGGGAATTTCTTGAATATGCTTTTATAATCAGATTATTTCTCCTTGAAGAGTAATCAGCATGTTATCTCTTTCATAAATTAATAATACACGTTAAAAAAAGAAACCATGTAAAATAACTTAATAGAGACATCCACTTCTTTCTCCTCAGGACGGATGATTCAATCTCAAAATTCTCAATTCACAGGTAATATCTGTTTTCCGTGAATACAGACTTTCCCATTACGGAGATAGGAGATGGCAGTTGGTGCTGATAAAGTTCTATGGTCTAAGCAGTAATGTATCTCCTTGTGGAGAGTGACATGCCTGCCCTGTCAGAATGAAGAGACTTATAAGCCGTGCTATGCTCCTCTGGGAAATTAATATGTAATTTGCCTCTTCAGAGATGGATAGGACATAAACCCTAGAGCCACCTATTGGGAAGTAGCCATCCTAAAAGTCACTATCGACCCTTTATCCGGGACTTTATAAAAACAAAAAATGTACCTAAGAACTAACAGGCAGGTAATTGCAATTTACCTGCCTGTTGTAGCTGGCGCTGTTCTTCCCCGACACAGAGCAGTCACAGATCACTCCTCCCAGGGATTCAGAAGCCTCTGCTGACGTCACGTCTACAGAGTGGAGGCTTCTGTTCCCCTCCGCTCTGTCAACGGGGCGGGACTTCCGACGTCATTCTGATTGACAGCCGGATCCCCACTACCTAACTGGGCGAGCTGGCTGTCAGTAAGAATGACGTCAGAAGTCCCGCCCCTTCGAGTAAGCAAGAGATCTGATTTGGCAATAGGAGAGGCCTCTGACTAAGGTCTCGCAGAAGCATTGCATGGCCTATAAGGTTCCTTACACTGGAATGTCAGGCAGGTCATCCTCCACAAGAAGAAGCTTCACTAGTTAGAACCTAGTCAAAGGCATTTCATAAAGTCAAAGCACACCTCTTGCTTTGCATTGAGGAGGCGTAACACACCTATACACGTCTGCTTATAGAGATTCTGGTTTGGCCTTTATACCAAGTCATATGGCAAGGCTTAGTAAAGGGTTAATATTGACTTTTAGGATTGCTACTTCCAATAGTTGGTAGTAGAGTTCAGATCCTCTTCCTCTCTGAAGAAGAAATTTTATATGAAAGTTCTACAGAGAACTGTAACTTTTTAGGTGAACTTGCAGCAGAACGTCTGTGTCTGTTTCTAGCGCCTCCCTCTCTATAGAATTTTAAAAGCACCAACTGCCATCTATCTTAGTATTATGAAAATCTGTCTTCACTGAACACAGACTTTACCGATTTTATACATGAATTGAGTAGTGAAAGATCAATGCAGGTGGAAAAATAATCAAATTTCTCTGACAAGATAAACGAAAAAGTCGCTGACTTCCATGTGTGGTGTTGATTTATCAAAAGAAATTGAAACAACGGTTACTGTTTAGGCGCAATCTAAGGGTATGTTCACACTGAATTTTTTTTCACAAGGATTTTGGAGTGAATGCTTCAAAGTTCGCATCGAAAACCACGTCAAATACTATTTGAATACTCTGATGTGGATTTTAAAGCAGATCTGATTTAACCCCTTCGTGACCAATCTAATTTTGACCTTAATGACAGCAAAATTTTTTATATCGGAGCAGTGTCACTTTATGAGGTAAAAACTATGGAACGCTTCAATGGATCCCACTGATTCTGAGAATGTTTTTTCGTCACATATGGTACTTCTCGATAGTGGTAAAATTTGTTTGATATGACTTGCCTCTATTTGTGAAAATATCGGATATTTGCCAAAAATGTTGAAAAAAAAAAAAAAAAAAATCGCAATTTTAACATTTTCAATCTTTAAATTCTTAAACCTGGTAGTCATGCTGTACAAAATCATTAATATATAATATTTCTGATATGTCTACTTTACATCTGCATCATTTCTCAAATGTCATTTTATTTTGTTAGGATGTTAGAGGGGTTAAAAGTTTAGCAGCAATTTCTCATTTTTTCAACAAATTTCCAAAACCTGCTTCTTTAGGGACCTATTCAGATTTAAATAGACTTTGAGGGGCCTATATACTGGAAACTTCCCAAATGAGATACTATTTTAAAAACCATACCCCTCAAATACCTTAAAACTGTTGTCAGGAAACTTTAACCTTTCATGTGCTAAACAGGAATTAAAGTAAAAAAGTGGAATGAAAATAAGAAAAATTAAATTTCACCTCTAAAATTTTGCTTTAGTCCCAATTTGTTCACTTTTGAAAAAGGTAACACCAAAAAGTTGACCCCACCATTTGTTACCCACTTTCTTTTGAGAGCAACAATACCCCACATGTAGTCAAAAGGTTCCGTTTGGACAAATGGGAGGGCTCGGAACAGAAGGAGCATCATTTGAATTTTGGAACACAAATTAGCTCATATAGATTATGGGCGAGATGTTACATTTGCAGGGCCCCCAATGTGCATAAAATGCAGAAACCCCCCACAAATGACCACATTTTGGAAACTACAGCCCTCAAGAATTTTATCCAGGGTATAGTGAGGATTCTGAATGCAAATGAAGTACACAGAATTTGATAACATTAGCTTGTCATATTGAATATGTTGTCATTAGTGTTGAGCACAAGTGCTCATTACTCGAGTTTGCATCGAGTGGTCGGGTATGTACCGAATATTACAGGTGCTCGAGTACCTGTCCTGCATGTTTTGTGAAGACTCAAGCATGTCACTCGAGCACCCGCGATATTTGGTGCATACCCGAGCACTCTATGCAAACTCGAGTAGTGAGCACTTGCACTCAACACTAGTCGTCATATCGTTATTTTTTTTTAACTTTTGAAAAAACTCTATTTCCAACCCCAACTATAACCCCAAGCCCCACCCTAACCTATTCTGCAAAGAATGAAAGAAATAAAAATTCTAAAATAAAAAAAAATTAAGTAGACTAAGGGGATGATTTACTAACTATTGGGCTTTTCATCACTGTGATATGGTCTATCAAAGTAATCAAAAATCTGGAACCAAAAATTCCCTGCTGTTGCCGGGTACCGAATGGCAGATCTCAGCGGGCGCACTGCGCATGCGCAAGCCACTTTTTTCATGAAGAGGGGGCGGAGGGTTAGGGACAGAACAGTATGATCCGGAGGATGGCGGAGGTACAGAGGGGGGGTTGGGGACATAAAACATGTCAAAAGAGAGAGAAATTATTTTTTCTAGTGAACACAATTTGTTTTTTTTGTGTGATAACTTTTATTCAATGAATAACAGTGATCACATGATGGGGATCAAAAAAGACTTGGCCTTGCCTGGAGATTTTCGAACTCTTGGGGGGGGGCGCTTTAGACTTATTCCAGATCGCTGTTTTAAGGGAATAAGGCCCCTTAGTGACTACTGTTTTAATGCGCATTGGCGGTTGTTAAGGAGTTAAAATTCACGTAACAAAAACTCTGTGTGAACATACCTTAATGCATGTGGGCAGACTAAATTCCCCAGCAGTGATCAGTAAACCTATAGTAAAATTGTAAGCTGTCATTTACAGCCTATGGCCTAGGAGACAAAGGCCTTCATCAGACAACCTGTAAATGCCAATAGCTATTCCAAGCTCCTGTTTAATAACCAGATATTTTCTAGCTTCTGTTTCACATCAGCAATCTGAATAATAGAAGGATATGAAGAAATTGCTCTATTTGCAATCCTCAACTATGAATATCAAATGTAAATTAAGGTTTCAGAGCTGTAGAAATGCTCCTTGTGGTATGGTGGACATATTGGCATTTTAATGCCTGCTCGGCTGCTAGTTATGAATAGGTGGTTGTTTCACAGATAGCTGATCCTTTGTGGGTCTGCAGGCGTGATCCACGGTTATTCACACTTGTTCTTATAAATGATACGGCTGTGAAGAAACACCAAAGGTGTTTGGTGTCTTCGTTCCTGCAGGTCTGTGCTGGATAAGAATTGGTGAAATGTCGATTGTGACTATATACTTTGTGACAACCAGCAGTATTGATTGGGACTGGCCCCTATAAAATAGAGTAATGTGGTAAAATATACATTTACTACAACTAGCTCCATTACATTCATTCAATACTAAGTACAAGAGGAAATGAGTTTTCAGTCCCGTCAAAGGATATTTCTCAATTTTACTCATGACAAGCCAAAAATATGTTACATAATTAATGATATTTATAAAGTTGCCACATCACTTTAAATGGTTGTCCCATAAACAACATAGGTTAGGTGATACATGTATGATTGCTGGGGGGTCAACCACTGTCTGGGACCATTGCAGATCACAAAAATAGGGCACAAAAGACAATGTGTGAATAGATGTGTAGTGAGCATGTGCGACCTCTGCCAGTGTCGACAGGCTTGGTAGTCACACACTCACTTGTACTTCATTTACACAGATGACTTTGTGCCAACCACTGTTGGGATCTTCGGGGGTCAAATAGCTATACCCAGTGATTATACATTTCTCTTCTATCCTGTGTAAAGGTGACAAAAACGTTCAAAATAAACTAACAAAAGAAGTGTGATATAACTGTTTTCAAAAAACCTGGTATTCTCTAGGATTTTATTTTACCTGAATTAATTAAAAGTAGATTTCTTTGAGAGAAAATAATTCCTGGGAGCGGTCATATTAAAAATACACATTTTCTCCCCATATTGTCTGTATAAAACATGCAATGAACTGGAGTTAAAGGGAACATGTCACCAGAAAAAATGCTACTAACCTGCAGATATGGGCTTAATCTACAGGTTAATAGCGCTACTAACCTGTCCGGCACCTGCACTTAGCTGAACACTGCGGGGAGAAAATTAACTTTACTCCCCACACAGCGTTCAGTTATGGATGCGCCTACGCGGGTTCACTCACCATTCTAAATCACTGCTGAAAATACAGAGCAGTGTCTGTAACCATGCCCCAGCCCTGACAGCTGGCCCCAATGCAGAGCGAGTGTCAGTCACTGCCAGGTGCATGGTTACAATCGGCAGCTCTGTATTCTCAGAGGTGACTCAGAGCAGTAGCTGAGCCTGCGCAGGCGCCGACCCTATGATTGACACCGGAATGCTGCTTGGGAATAAAGTTCATTTTCTTCCCGTAGTAATCGGCTAAATGTCTATCTTAGGAACCAGAGATGGGCGAACCCGAACAGTAAAGTTCAGCGTCCATACCGAAAACTTACTGTTCGGGCACGGACATCAAACACGGACTTCACCAGGAAGTACGTGTTACTGTTCGGGTTCGGCCCCCCAAATAGAGGTGTGTTTGTCGATGCAGTACTGTGCATAAGAGGTGGGAAACACTGCTTCTGATCGGCATTAAAATCATTACCACCAGTCAGACAGCCATGGTTCCCACGCTGTTAAATTACAATGTTAGTCCGCAGCTCTGATCGGAGGTATAAAGTTTACCTCTGATCAGCGATGCAGCATCAATGAGCAATGATGACCTCATCGAAGTTACGGCTGGTCACTGAGGCTGCGTTCCCAGCTGGGCCAATGAACAGCAGTGACCTCCCTCCGGTGAGATCACCACTAGCACAGTGAGAAAAAGTCTCACAGTGCAGAGGTGAGTTCACCGCAGTTCACCAGAAGAATTTCACTGTAGTGAATTTCAAGTGCGGTGAACTAGCCTTTGCACCGTGAGACTATTTCACTGCAGTTCATAGGCCCAGCTGGGAACGCAGCCTCAGTGATCGGCGATAACCTAAATTGAGGTCAGGTTGAAAAGTATTAATCCCTAGCAATAGATTACAGCATGGGACAGAAAGACTGAGAGGTGAGGGACATTGTTGTTTTTTATTTTTGTTTTATTAAAGGATACGAGGGATTCAATGGAATAGGCGTTAAGTATAACTGTGTTTGTTATTTTTAAATAAAAAAGAAAAAGTTTTGTTTTTATTTAAAAAAAACAAAAAAAAACTTTATTCTGGCTGTGTATTTATTTACCATACAACTATAGGATTAGTAACGGATAGATATATTATAGACACCTCTCCATTAATAATCCATGGGCTTAATGTCACCGGACAAAGGTGACATCAACCCCACAAATATGAACCCCACTTGCCACCACTACATGGCAAGTGGGAAGAGGCAGGCAAAGCACCAGAATTGACGCATCTAATAGATGTGCCTTTTCTGGGTGGTTGTGGACTGCTATTTTTAGGCTGGGAGGGCCAATATCCATGGCCCCTTACCAGCCTCAAAATACCAGCTACCAGCTGTCTGCTTTAACAAGGCTGGTTGTCAAAAATGGGGAGGGACACCACACCGTTTTTTTACATTATTTGTTTAAATAGTTAAAAAAAAACAAAAAAACGTGGAGACCTCTCTATTCTTGATAAACAACCTTGCTAATGCTGACAGCTGAGGGTTGCAGCCCCCAGCTGTCAGTTTTGCCTGGCTGGTTATTAAAAATACAGGGGAACCCACAGCGGTTTTTTTGTAATTAATTATTGATTTAGGCTGGAGTCATTGATTTAGGCTGGAGTCATACTTGTGAGTGTGATGTGAGAAACTCGTGCGAGTCTCTTGCATCAATACTCCAGCACTCGGGACTGGAGTGTGCAGCCGCCCACTCCGGTCCTGAATGCCAAAGGCAGTTCCGGGTATTGATGAGCGAGTTTCTCACATCACACTCGCACGTGTGAACCCGGCCTTAGAGCACAGTCATCGGCTGATGAATACTCCCATCAGCTGCTCCTGCTCTCACTGTTATTGGCAGCAGCAGGTGGCTGATGGGAGCAGTAGTCTCATTAGCTGATGCCAGTGACCGGAGGTAAACTTTTTACCTCATATCACAGCTGAGGGTTCACACTGTCATTTCACAGCATGGGAACCGCAGCTGTTTGACAGGCGGTATGATTTTACCGCCGATAAGAAGCAGTGTTTGCCGCGCTGTCATGTATATGACAGCAAGGCAAACACTGAATGTTCAGGCCCCCAATTCAAGTGAATAGGGTTTAGGTTCAGGTACTGTTCTGGTACCAAAACTTTTTTAATTGTTTGGCTGAACCCACCGGACCCGAACATCCAGGATTCCGCCCATCTCTATTAGTAACGCTATTAACATGCAGCTTAATAATGCTTTTTCTTGTCACATGTTCCCTTTAATTGTGAGAAGAGTCCATAGACTAATGCAGTCTCCAAGAACATGTGGGTTTTAGCACTCGTCTATTTTCAGAATTTGTGTTTACTATAAATGAATGAGAACACTCTAGATCACATTCAGAAGCAGTAATCTTTAATGTCTAGTCCTGTTGAGAGCAGGTCTAGGTATATAGAGATGTATATAGGGATGTGCAGTATACAATAGTATTCATATTCATTCACAGCAAGCTGTGAAAATGGCCTGAAAAGACAATACTAATTAGAAAGTTGGATTTGTTGTCAAATAAAAATTCCTTAAAAGCTGCAGACTGTCAGGCGGCTATTAAGCAATGCTGGGAGATGTAGTTTCCCAACTGCAGGAGTGCTGCAGGTTTCCGGTCCCTGGTCCAGACAGTGCAATAAGCAATAGCCACAATTATGGCAATCCAGGCTGTGGTGACTTGGAATTCTCCATTACTCACGTACAATATAAGGTGGCAGCGTCATATTCTCTGGTAGAAATTGACAATACAGATGACTTCAATGTAGAAGACTACAGCTCATTTGTGAAGGTTGTGTGTGTACGGAAACCTATGCTGGCAACATTGACTGGTTTTCCTTTAACTAAAGTTAAAATTGAGAAATGATCTTTTGGGAGAGAAACAAAAACAAACACCATAAGTGAAAAGAGAGAATGAAGCAGCCGACAGTGGGAGATAATTTTGGAACAAGATACCAAATCTTGTTAAGTATTACAGTAAATATGATTCCTCAATTGTAGATTTAATAACTGCCCCATGAGCCATTCCCATCATAAGGATATTTGGAAGTGTTCCCTTTAGATGTGCAGGTGATTCTAGCAGGAACTCTAATAATGCCATCCTACTGATGACAAGGTGCCATCTTTGGCAGGCTGTATTCTGACTACCAACTTAAGAGGTTGTTACTTACAAGAAATCAGCACACTATGGGAGAGTTATCAAAACTGCGACAAGGAAAAGTTGCATAAAATATATAGCCGGATTGTAGAGCTACTTTTACCTCATGCCTTTAAAGGTGACCTGTCACTGGATTCACACTGCCCAAACCGTGGGCAGAATCACAACCTGGTTGCAAGATACTTCAAAGAGAATCTGTCATTAAGATCAGCCCTCATGAGCCATCTATATGCGTGTGTTCACACCTGTTTTCTGTTTGGATGTGCAGGTTAGTATTTTGATATTTATATGGGTGTGTAGGTCATAGGAAGCTGAATATAATGTTACCATGATATCTACGATCCATGTTTTTCTTACTGTATATGTAAATGAACTCTTCCTGGCTATGGGCCGGATACTCCTCTGCCCCCGGAGATTCATTTTAAATAAAAGGGGGCGATCCTACTGACAGTTTCCCTTTAAAGAACTTCTCCCCACACTGCTCTAGGTGATTGACGGGTCTCTCCCTATGTATGTACACACATGAATGAGGCGTCAATCTTTTGGACCAAAGGGGGGAGGAGCAGGGTAGCTGAGAACACAAGCCGGCCAATGGCAGACCCGGACTAGTCTCGTCTCTGCCTATGGTCTCTTAAATTATAGACTTTACTTATGAGCTCTTTAACTACACTCTCTGAAACACCGCGGTTTGGGCAGCAAGAATCAAGTGACAGATTCCCTTTAACTGAAAGGGAATCAGTAAGTAGTTTCACCTCTGAGCTAGCAAGGCCTAGCAACCTATTTAAACGGACTTTTGGGAATTTTCTTAATATCAGCAAGACGAAACATTTTAATCCTCATCACTCATAGAAAATGCGAATCCGTCAGAAGATGGCTTCTTCATATGCAGTGCCCTAGGCCCTCTGCGCTGAATGCTCCCTGACCACTTTCCTTTGCATTTCTCAGGCAAGCCAATGAGCTGTCTTTTTCAGATATTTAGATTCGCAAATAGTTGAATGATTCTCAGTATCTTCCATTCTTGCGCCTCTTGTTCTCATGAATGTCCTCCTGCAGATGTTTATAAGCCTGGTCTGATCCATCCTTTAGTGCCGGTACTCTCCGCTCCACTGCATCAAGCCTTTGTCTGTCCGGACGAGTGTCTCCTGTACGTTGCGGTAATTTCTAGTCGACCTGAAAATCACTGTGGCTGTTTTTCTGAGCACGCTTAGGAGAGCGGTCTTCATCTGTCTTAGATACCTACAAGATTGTCTTGTAGGTTAAGACAATTCGCAGTTTGGACTGCGTTATCCGAAATGAAGACCCTTGATCCAATAATATAAAGAAGTGTTTTTATTCCACAACGCTATTCAACGCCGGACTGGATCTTTTTCAAGTGTAATAAACGATTGTACAGTGCACACAGTAGCAAAAGGGTTTAAATAGCCTGAAATGGCTCTCACCAAAACCTCCATTACCCTTGCCGCACTGTTTTCTCATTCCTCACTTACATGCAATCTCTATGCTCTCTCTTCACCCGTTCTTCAACTAGTCATGAGGTGTTTTTTTTGTTGTCTTTTATTGTTCCCCTCAGATAAAACATCAGTCTTCTGGGCCTCCCCTACAATGAATTTCACTTTCACCTACTTATTCTTTATCATTTTTCAAAGCACCACTTAGCTCACAATACTCCTTCCCACACTATTTTTTTCGGATTCCATTTAACTCATTATCTACCCACTTTTAATAGCTTTGCTTTCTTCATTTTTACACAATTTTATTTTCTCAGCACTCTACTCACTTCTTCTACATAAAACATCACTTTTCCCGTATTTTGCATTTTTTCTGTCCAGTATTGAACCTGTCAACTGCAGCGCTCATGCACTTGTTCCTTCCTTCACACTATAGGTCGGATACAATTCTTTACCACTTTTCCTTATCTTCACCTCCTCACCCTCTGCCTTCTCAGCTATCTCCCTTACCGAACTGAAACTTTCCTAACTATCCTGTGGTTCTACAATATTCCTCTTTTTTTTTCCTGGTCTTTCGTTTTCTTCATTTCTACAACAGTGGTCTAGTCCCACTTCCATATTTGTTTTTTTTTCATTTTTTCTGTCCTGATTTCACCACTCATTCATCATTTTACATACCTGAATTTTTCTATACTCGTTTTTTTACATTTTGGCTGTACCTCTGACCGCACCTAAGCTTATTATTCATGACCTTTTCCCTTCTTTTTGATCGTACCTTTTTCTCCCACATCTTCAAATCCTTTGCGGGTGTTTCTTCTGTATTGTTTTTTCGTTGGTGCCCATTCCAGGCTATGTGAACCCATCTTGATCCTATATTTACTGTACAGATGTTTTTTACACTTAATGCCAGTCTGGTGTGGAAACGTGTTGTGGAATAAAAACTGCTTCTTTATATCATTGGATCAAGGATCTTAATTTCAGTTAGCGCAGCTGAAACCGGTGGAGTTCATCCCCACCTAAGGGGCAGCAGCGACCGTTATTGAGCATTCACAGTAGTTGTGCCTTCACAAGCCGCTCATGTGGGCAATTTACCAGGATCTACTATATCTTTTATCAAGGTATCAACCTATGGTCTGAGGAACTCTCTTTCCCTGCCGTATTTATCTAGAAGACTGACTTGGTAGTCTTTCCAAGCAATTTTGTTCTTTCTTTTAATAAACAAGTCCATGCACAGGATTTTGCCTGGTGACATTCGGTACTGTGAAAACAGGCTGTCTGGGGTCTGAGATTGAGGACACAGGGTATGCCAAGGCATTCAGTGCAGTGAGACCAGGGCACAGCGCATGAAGGATCCCCCCTCAGGCAGACCTCTGAAAGAAGAGCAAAGGGGATAACATTTTTTTGTTCTTGGTCTTGCTGAAACAGTTGTTTAAAGCAGCTCTCAGACCTCCTAATAAGCAATGCTAGCAATTTGGTAAGGTCAGAAAAGCGGACAGATAACCTCAAGAGCAGAGATCTGATTTCTGTAGTCAGCTCCACCAAGTTTTTTTTTTAGCACCAGTTGCATTCAGATGTTACGTTCATTCAGAAAACATAGACTTCAAGGTATTCTGCTGACAAATCTCTGCCTTCTAAAGGGAGCAATAGAAAAAACTCATATTGAGAATCATTCTATAACAAATGAATTGACTTCATAGAGGCCACTTATGTTCAGGAAAATAGATCTTATTGAGTCTTTCACATCTGATTCTCCCAACTTTGGAATCCAAAATTATCTCTCATCTATTAGCTTTTATAAAACCCATGTCCCATTTACCTATATCGTCTTTAAGGTCAATGTCAGCATTGGTAGGGTTGATAACAGCCTCCACCTCAAATCCGGCTAAATTACTGATTTCACTGTGAATAAGGTTGAGCTGCAAAGAAAAGCATGAGCGGGGAAGTAGTAGAGCAGCGGGAAGATACCAGGAGAGCAGCAAAGTAGCAAGCAACAGAGCCAGATGCAGAACATAAAAATGCCAGTACAAGTGAAAAACAGGTTATAGGAGGAAGGCTGCTGTGGTTAGCATGCTGACTGCTTCTAAAAAATTACTTAACCCATGCATAATTACATCTCACACATTTACAGTCAGCAGATAACTCCAATACTTTCATAAAATCATCTCATGATTCAATATTGGTGAGGGGTCAGAGAGAAACTGGGTGTCATGAGCATGAGGTTTGCAATGCAAAGACCCAACCAGTTGTGTGCTTTATGTATTGCACTGCCATTACGCACACATTTATGTATTTCTCGTGGGTCCAAGTAGTCTATGCAGCTATTTCTATGCAATATATATGCAAGGCGAGACAAACATCAGATTGGTGTGATAATAACTGTACGACCATCATTTATTAGGTCAGTGGCGATATTAATGACATTGTCTGTGTGTCTCTTTAATTTACAGCCATTTAGAAAATCCCAAATTAAATTCCATGGACCAGGAGTAAAAGTAGCTCTCTAAGATGAGACATTCATATCTAAAACCGTAAAAAAAAAAAAAAAAAACAATCCCAGTATAAAAGTCGGTGGAATGGTCGAGGTCGAAGTGTGGTTTGATTAAGATTTATTAAAGGAATCTGTGTTATTCTTTCAATTAAAGGACTTATTTATGGGTGTCTGTTTTTATACGATATGACTATGGGGTTAGTAATGGGGGAATCTCATTGCCGCCTCTCCATTACTAACCTTGGGGCTTGATGTCACCCAATACAAAAGAGACATCAACCCCCCCCCAACTATCACCCCACTTGCCACCGCTACAGGGCAAGTGGGAAGAGCGAGGCTAAGTGCCAGAATTGGCACATCCTAGAGATGCGCCTTTTCTGGGGTGGCTGAGAGCTGATGTTTTAGCCTGGGGGCAGTATACATTGCCCCTTCCTAAGCTATTAATTTCAGCCAGCAGTTGTCTTCTGCATAGCCTTTGCTGGTTATTAATTATAGGGGGACCCTATGTTATTTTTTTAAGGGCTCCCATTTTAATAGCCAATAAAGGCTAAGTATACAGTTGTTAGCTGATATTAATAGCCTGGGAAGCTCCATTGGTATTACCCCCTTCACAGGCTATCAACGACGGCCCCCAGTCGTCAGCTTTCCTTCTGCTGGTTAAGAAAATGATGTGGGAGCCCACGCCATTTTTTTCAGAAAAATAATCTTTTATTAATTAAATAAATATACTCTAAGCTGCACACACACTGCACTAATTGTATTTGTCACTGACATCTGTATATCTATCTATTCTATGTGTATTTACTGAATGTAATCCATCTCTTCTATCCTGTCGGCTCCTGCTGTGATTATACAGTACACGGTTGCTGAATTGTAGTGCTCTTCTTCTATCTATGATTATATATACATATATACAGTGCCTACAAGTAGTATTCAACCCCCTGCAGATTTAGCTGGTTGACACATGGGAATTAACTTGGCATTGTGACATTTGTACTGTAGATCAGCCTGGAAGTGGGAAATGCACTGCAGCAAAAATTTTTGTTTTAATTTTTTTTTTTAAAAAAAAAAAACGTTAAAAGTTAATTCAGAGTGTCATTTATTATTCAACCCCTCAAACCACAAGAATTCTGTTTGGTCCCCCTAAAGTATTAAGAAGTAGTTCAGGCACCAAGAATAATGAGCTTCACATGTGTGGATTAATGATCTCTTTTGCCAGCCTTTTCTGACTATTTAAGACCCTCCCCAAACTTGTGAACAGCACTCATACATGGTCAACATGGGAAAGACAAAGGAGCATTCCAAGGCCATCAGAGACAAGATCGTGGAGGGTCACAAGGCTGGCAAGGGGTACAAAATCCTTTCCAAGGAGTTGGCCCTACCTGTCTCCACTGTTGGGAGCATCATCCGTAAGTGGAAGGCTTATGGAACTACTGTTAGCCTTCCACGGCCTGGACAGCCTTTGAAAGTTTCCTCCCGTGCCGAGGCCAGGCTTGTCCGAAGAGTCAAGGCTAACCCAAGGACAACAAGGAAGGAGCTCCGGGAAGATCTCATGGCAGTGGGGACATTGGTTTCAGTCAATACCATAAGTAACGTACTCCACCGCAATAGTCTCCGTTCCAGACGAGCCCGTAAGGTACCTTTACTTTCAAAGCGTCATGTCAAGGCTCGTCTACAGTTTGCTCATGATCACTTGGACGACTCTGAGACAGACTGGTTCAAGGTTCTATGGTCTGATGAGACCAAGATCGAGATCTTTGGTGCCAACCACACACGTGACGTTTGGAGACTGGATGGCACTGCATACGACCCCAAGAATACCATCCCTACAGTCAAGCATGGTGGTGGCAGCATCATGCTGTGGGGCTGTTTCTCAGCCAAGGGGCCTGGCCATCTGGTCCGCATCCATGGGAGGATGGATAGCACGGCCTACATGGAGATTTTGGCCAAGAACCTCCGCTCCTCCATCAAGGATCTTAAGATGGGTCGTAATTTCATCTTCCAACAAGACAACGACCCAAAGCACACAGCCAAGAAAACCAAGGCCTGGTTCAAGAGGGAAAAAGTCAAGGTGTTGGAGTGGCCTAGTCAGTCTCCTGACCTTAACCCAATTGAAAACTTGTGGAAGGAGCTCAAGATTAAAGTCCACATGAGACACCCAAAGAACCTAGATAACTTGGAGAAGATCTGCATGGAGGAGTGGGCCACGATAACTCCACAGACCTGTGCCGGCCTGATCAGGTCTTATAAAAGACGATTATTAGCTGTAATTGCAAACAAGGGTTATTCCACGAAATATTAAACATAGGGGTTTTATAATAATTGACCCACACTTTTATGTTTAAAATTTATTAAAATTCAACTGAGCAACATAACTTTTTGTTTTGTAAGATTTATGCTTCTGTTAATAAATCCTACTCTCGTTTGCAGTTTGAAGGCTCTAACTTATTTGCATCTTATCAAACCAGCTAAATCTGCAGGGGGTTGAATACTACTTGTAGGCACTGTTTATATATATATATATATATATATATATATATATATATATATATATATATATATACACATACAGTACAGACCAAAAGTTTGGACACACCTTCTCATTCAAAGATTTTTCTGTATTTTCAGGACTATGAAAATTGTACATTCACACTGAAGGCATCAAAACTATGAATTAACCCCTCTCTGACATTAGACGTACTATCCCGTCCATAAAACCCGTGCCATTCTGACCATGGACGGGATAGTACGTCATAGGCGATTAGCTGCGCTCCTGAGGGGAGCGCAGCTAATCGCCGCCGGGTGTCAGCTGATTATCACAGCTGACACCCGTGACTGTGTGTCAGGAGCGGTCACGGACCACTCCCGGCACATTAACCCCTTGCACACCGCGATCAAACATGATCGCGGTGTACTGGGGGCACAGGGGAGGATCGCGCAGGGTGGGGGCTCCCTGTGCGCCCCCCTGAGACCCTCAGACCAGCGCGATGTGATCGCGCTGTTCTGAGGGCTTCCTCCCTCCCAGGACCCGGATCCAAGATGGCGCTGGGGTCCTGGAGGGAGGCGGCTTCCTCAGTGCCTGCCGAGAGCAGGCATGAGGAAGCGTCCTGCACTGCCTGTCACATCGCTGGTGTGACAGAGTGCTGTGCACACTGTCACACCAGCGATCTGATGAAATACAGTGATGTCCCACCCTGGGACAAAGTAAAAAAGTAAAAAAAAGTAAAAATAAACATGTGTAAAAAAAAATCCAAAAAAAATATTCCCCAATAAATTCATTACTTATAGTAAATAAAAAAAATAAAACAATAAAAGTACACATATATGGTATCGCCGCGTCCGTAACGACCCCCCCTATAAAACTGTCCCACTAGTTAACCCCTTTTGTGAACCCCTTAAAAAATAAAAAATAAAAAACGAAGCAAAAAATCAGTGCTTTATCATCATACCGCTGAACAAAAAGTGGAATAACACGCGATCAAAAAGACGGATATAAATAAACATGGTACCGCTGAAAACGTCATCTTGTCCCGCAAAAAACGAGCCGTCACACAGCATCATCAGCAAAAAAATAAAAACGTTATAGCTCGCAGAATAAAGCGATGCAAAAATAATTATTTTTTATATAAAATTGTTTTTATTCTATAAAAGCGCCAAAACATAAAAAAATTATATAAATGAGGTATCGCCATAATCGTACTGACCCGAAGAATAAAACTGCTTTATCGATTTTACCACACGCGGAACAATAAAAACGCCTCACCCAAAAGAAATTCATGAATTGCTGATTTTTGTTCATTCTAACCTCCCAAAAATCGAAATAAAAAGCGATCAAAAAATGTCACGTGCTCAAAAATGGTACCAATAAAAGCGTCACCTCGTCCCGCAAAAATTAAGACCTCACATGACATTGTGAGCCAAAATATGCAAAAATTATAGCTCTCAAAATGTGGCGATGCAAAAAACTACTTTTTGCAATAAAAAGCGTCTTTTAGCGTGACAGCTGCCAATCATAAAAACCACTATAAATAGTAAATCAAACCCCCCTTTATCACCCCCTTAGTTAGGGAAAAATAATAAAATAAAAAAAATGTATTTATTTCCATTTTCCCATTAGGGTTAGGGTTAGGGTTTCGGCTAAAGTTAGGGTTAGGGTTGGCGCTAAAGTTAGGATTAGGGTTAGAGTTAGGATTAGGGTTAGGGTTGGGATTAGGGTTGGGACTAGGGTTAGGGGTGTGTTGGGGTTAGGGTTGGAGTTAGAATTGGGGGGTTTCCGCTGTTTAGGCACATCAGGGCTCTCCAAATGTGACATGGCGTCTGATCTCCATTCCAGCCAATTCTGCGTTGAAAAAGTCAAACGGTGCTCCTTCACTTCTCAGCTCTGCCATGCGTCCAAACAGTAGTTTATCCCCACATATGGGGTATCAGCGTACTCTGGACCCCAAGAGTTATTGTGAAATTTGTCCTATTTCTTCTGTTACCCTTGGGAAAATAAAAAACTGGGGGCGAAAATATTATTTTTGTAAAAAAAATAAGATTTTTTTGTTTTTACGGCTGTACATTATAAACTTCTGTGAAGCACTTGGGGCTTCATAGCGCTCACCACACATCTAAATAAGTTCCTTGTGGGGTCTATTTTCCAAAATGGGGTCACTTGTTGGGGATTTCCACTGTTTAGGCGCATCAGGGGCTCTCCAAATGCGACATGACGCCCCCAGACCATTCCATCAAAGTCTGCAATCCAAAACGTCACTACTTCCCTTTCCGAGCCCTGACATGCGCCCATACAGTAGTTTTCTCCCACATATTGGGTATCAGCGTACTCAGGACAAATTGGACAACAACTTTTGGGGTCCAATTTCTCCTGTTGCCCTTGTGAAAATAAAATATTGGGGGCGAAAAAATCATTTTTGTAAAAAAAAAAAGGATTTTTTATTTTTACGGCTGTGCGTTATAAACTTCTGTGAAGCACTTCGGGGTTCAAAGTGCTCACCACACATCTAGGTAAGTTCCTTGTGAGGTCTATTTTCCAAAATGGGGTCACTTGTGGGGGGTTTCCACTGTTTAGGCGCATCAGGGGCTCTCCAAATGCGACATGACGCCCCCAGACCATTCCATCAAAGTCTGCAATCCAAAACGTCACTACTTCCCTTTCCGAGCCCTGACATGCGCCCATACAGTAGTTTTCTCCCACATATTGGGTATCAGCGTACTCAGGACAAATTGGACAACAACTTTTGGGGTCCAATTTCTCCTGTTACCCTTGTGAAAATAAAATATTGGGGGCGAAAAAATCATTTTTGTAAAAAAAAAAAGGATTTTTTATTTTTACGGCTGTGCGTTATAAACTTCTGTGAAGCACTTCGGGGTTCAAAGTGCTCACCACACATCTAGATAAGTTCCTTGTGGGGTCTATTTTCCAAAATGGGGTCACTTGTGGGGGGTTTCCACTGTTTAGGCGTATCAGGGGCTCTCCAAATGCGACATGACGCCCCCAGACCATTCCATCAAAGTCTGCAATCCAAAACGTCACTACTTCCCTTCCGAGCCCTGACGTGCACCCATACAGTAGTTTTCTCCTACATATTGGGTATCAGCGTACTCAGGACAAATTGGACAACAACTTTTGGGTTCCAATTTCTTCTGTTACCCTTGTGAAAATAAAATATTGGGGGCGAAAAAATCATTTTTGTAAAAAAAAAAAAGGATTTTTTATTTTAAGGCTGTACGTTATAAACTTTAGTGAAACACCTGGGGTTCAAAGTTCTCACCACACATCTAGATAAGTTCCTTGAGGGGTCTAGTTTCCAAAATGGTGTCATTTGTGGGGGGTTTCCACTGTTTAGGCAGATCAGGAGCTCTCCAAACACGACATGGCGTCCAGCCAATTCTGCGTTGAAAAAGTGAGACGGCGCTCCTTCCCTTCCAAACTCTGCCATGCACCCAAACAGTGGTATACCCCCACATATGGGGTATCAGTGTACTCAGGACAAATTGCACAATAACTTTTGGAGTCTTGTTACCCTTGGAAAAATAAAAATTCGGGTGAAAAGATCATTTTTGTGGAAAAAATATGATTTTTAAATTTTACGGCTCTACGTTATAAACTTGTGTGAAGCACTTGAGGGTTCAAATTGCTCACCAAAGATCTAGATAAGTTCCTTAGGGGGTCTAGTTTCCCAAATGGGGTCATTTGTGGGGGGTTTCCACTGTTTAGGCACATCAGGGGCTCTCCAAATGCAACATGGCATCCAATCTCAATTCCAGCCAATTTTGGTTGGAAAAAGTCAAATGGTGCTCCTTCCCTTCCGAGCTCTGCCGTGCGCCCAAACAGTGGTTCCCCCCCACATATGGGGCATCAGCGTACTCAGGACAAATTGGACAACAACTTATGTGGTCCAATTTCTCCTGATACCCTTGGGAAAATAAAAAATTAGTGACTAAAAGATAATTTTTGTGGGAAAAAAATAGGATTTTTTATTTTCATGCCCGGGCATTATAAACTTGTGTGAAGCACTTGGGGTTCAAAGTGCTCACCAAAGATCTAGATAAGTTCCTTAGGGGGTCTAGTTTCCAAAATGGGGTCACTTGTGGGGGATTTCCACTGTTTAGGCTCATCTGGGGCACTGCAAACGGAACATGACCCCCATCAACGTCTGCATTCCAAAACGTTACTACTTCCTTTCCAAGCCCTGCCGTGCGCCCAAACAGTTTTCCACCCCCACATATGGGGTATCAGCGTACTCAGGACAAATTGGACAACAACTTTTGGGGTCCAATTTCCTTGGGAAAATTCAAAAATTTAGGACTAAAAAATCATTTTTGTGGAATTTTTTTTTTTTTTTTCACACCCAGGCATTATAAACTTTTGTGAAACACTTGGGGGTTCAAAGTGCTCACAACAGATCTAGATAAGTACCTTAGGGGGTCTAGTTTCCAAAATGGTGTCACTTGTGGGGGTTTCCACTGTTTAGGCGCATCAGAGGTTCTCCAAGCGCGACATGGCGTCCAATCTCAACTCCAGCCAATTTTAGTTTGAAAAAGTCAAACGGCGCTCCTTCCCTTACGAGCTCTGCCGTGTGCCCAAACAGTGGTTTTCCCCCACATATTGGGTATTGGCGTACTCAGGAGAAATTGCATAACAACCTTATCTGTCCATTTTCTCCTTTTACCCTTGTGAAAATAAAAAAAAAGTTTGTAAAAGATCATTTTTGTGGCTAAAAAGTTAAATATTCATTTTTTCCTTCCACGTTGCTTTAGTTCCTGTGAAGCACCTGAAGGGTTAATAAACTTCTTGAATGTGGTTTTGAGTACCTTGAGGGGTGCAGTTTTTAGAATGGTGTCACTTTTGGGTATTTTCTGTCATGTAGACCCCTCAAAGTGACTTCAAATGTGAGGTGGTCCCTAAAAAAAATGGCTTTGTAAATTTTGTTGTAAAAATGAGAAATCGCTGGTCAACTTTTAACCCTTATAACTTCCTAACAAAAAAAAATTTTGATTCCAAAATTGTGCTGATGTAAAGTAGACATGTGGGAAATGTTATTTCTTAACTATTTTGTGTTACATATTTCTCTGTTTTAAGGGAATAAAAATTCAAAGTTTGAAAATTGCTAAATTTTCAAAATTTTCGCCATATTTGCGTATTTTTCAAAAATAAACGCAAGTTATATGGAAGAAATTTTACCACTAACATGAAGTACAATATGTCACGAGAAAACAATCTCAGAATCGCGAAGATCCGTTGAAGCGTTCCGGAGTTATAACCTCATAAAGAGACAGTGGTCAGAATTGTAAAAATTGTCCCGGTCATTAACGTGCAAACCACCCTTGGGGGTGAAGGGGTTAACACATGTGGAATTACGTACTTAACAAAAAGTGTGAAACAACTGAAAATATGTCTTATATTCCAGGTTCTTCAAAGTAGCCACCTTTTGCTTTGATGACTGCTTTGCACACTCTTGGCATTCTCTTGATGAGCTTCAAGAGGTAGTCACCGGAAATGTTTTCACTTCACAGGTGTGCCCTGTCAGGTTTAAGAAGTGTGATTTCTTGCCTTATAAATGCGGTTGGGACCATCAGTTGTATTGTGCAGAAGTCTGGTGGATACACAGCTGATAGTCCTACTGAACAGACTGTTAGAATTTGTATTATGGCAAAAAAAAGCAGCTAAGTAAAGAAAAACGAGTGGCCATCATTACTTTAAGAAATGAAGGTCAGTCAGTCCGAAAAATTGGGGAAACTTTGAAAGTGTCGCCAAGTGCAGTTGCACAAACCATCAAGCACTACAAAGAAACTGGCTCACATGAGTACCGCCCCAGGAAAGGAAGACCAAGAGTCACCTCTGCTTCTGAGGATAAGTTTATCCGAGTCACCAGCCTCAGAAATTGCAGGTTAACAGCAGCTCAGATTAGAGACCAGGTCAATGCCAGAGTTCTAGCAGCAGATACATCTCTACAATTACTGTTAAGAGGAGACTTTGTTCAGTAGGCCTTCATGGTAAAATAGCTGCTAGGAAACCACTGCTAAGGACAGGCAACAAGCAGAAGAGACATGTTTCGGCTAAAGAACACAAGGAATGGACATTAGACCAGTGGAAATCTGTGCTTTGGTCTGATGAGTCCAAATTTGAGATCTTTGGTTCCAACCACCGTGTCTTTGTGCGACGCAGAAAAGGTGAACGGATGGACTCTACATGCCTGGTTCCCACCGTGAAGCATGGAGGAGGAGGTGTGATGGTGTGGAGGTGCTTTGCTTGTGACACTGTTGGGGATTTATTCAAAATTGAAGGCTTACTGAACCAGCATGGCTACCACAGCATCTTGCAGCGGCATGCTATTCCATCCGGTTTGCGTTTAGTTGGACCATCATTTATTTTTCAACAGGACAATGACCCCAAACACACCTCCACGCTGTGTAAGGGCTATTTGACCAAGAAGGAAAGTGATGGGGTGCTACGCCAGATGACCTGGCCTCCACAGTCACCAGACCTGAACCCAATCGAGATGGTTTGGGGTGAGCTGGACCGCAGAGTGAAGGCAAAAGGGCCAACAAGTGCTAAGCATCTCTGGGAACTCCTTAAAGACTGTTGGAAGACCATTTCCGGTGACTACCTCTTGAAGCTCATCAAGAGAATGCCAAGAGTGTGCAAATCAGTAATCAAAGCAAAAGGTGGCTACTTTGAAGAACCTAGAATATAAGACATATTTTCAGTTGTTTCACACTTTTTTGTTAAGTATATAATACCACATGTGTTAATTCATAGTTTTGATGTCTTCAGTGTGAATTTACAATTTTCAAAGTCATGAAAATACAGAAAAATCTTTGAACGAGGTGTGTCCAAACTTTTGGTCTGTACTGTATATATATATATATATATATATATATATATATATATATATATATATATACACATACATATATATATGTATATATGTGTGTCAATGACATTATATGTCTATGTACTATATGTGTATATATCTATTCTATTGTAACCTGTTACTTTGTGATTTTACTGTATGCAGCACATGAATTGCCAGCATGCGGCACATGAATTGCTGGCTTTTCAAAGGACATCAGTGCGTAAAAATCGGACAGCACTCGCATGGTCCAAGTGCTGTGCGATTTTTTTTTCACACCCATAGGCTTGTATTGGCGAATCTCGGTGCCAATCGCAGTATGCTGCGATTTTACACACACGTCGAATGCACCTAAGAAAAATAACGCTGATATGAGCTGCACCATAGATTAACACTGGGCCGAGTGCTATGCGATGTTTTATCACATAGCACTCGTCCGTATTCTACGGTAGTGTGACTCCGGTCTTACTGATACTATTTTGAGATACATGCAAAGCTCTGATAGCTTTCTATTGCACTTTTGCAGGGACGTGCAGCGACTAAAAAAACAACAGTACTTGAGTTTAGATTATTTTTTTTTGTTTACACCGCTTACAGTATTGGTTAAATCATTTAATATTTTGGTAGGTCAGACTTTTACAGACACGATGATACCAAACATTATTTTATTATTATTATTTCATTTTAAATGAAGAGAATTTCAATCTTTATATTTTTTAATATCTTTAAAAGTATTTGGTTTTACTTTTATTCTACAGGCCACTTAGGAGACTTGAACCTGTAATCATTTGATGAGGAAATGATGGTCTCTTATGAAGACCAACCAGTACGAAGATGGCAGTACATGCACAGCACCGAAAATTGCATGAAAACATTCATTAATGTAAAGAGCTGGATGATCTGTATGGGAAATGTATGGATATGGATATGGGGCGATAATATATATTTTTTTATGTTTTATTTGTGTTTGTTAAAAGTGTGAACATTTTGCGCTCAGCAGTCATTCGTGTACCAGCTCCTGGTTGTGTTGGTAGGTTTCTAGTGATCGTAATCCTGATGTTTGACTCGCCTTGTTTTATTATTTCCTGTTTGTTGGAGTTAATGTATTTAACTGTACTGTATCATATAGTGTTATTTAGTGCTCATGACCACCATATGCTCTATTTAATGGTTAAGTAGCGCAGAATACCATACTCCTGGTTACTTATAATTTAGTTATCATTTATAGTTGTATATATAGAGCATACCTTTTGTCCAAGAAAAAGACTTTTTGTGGAGAGGATTGTGAAGCCATCTGCTTGAGTACCATCGGTCGTGCTGTCTGCACTGCCCACTTCTCCTGGTTTCTTCTGAACACACACAAAACATAATGGCTATATTAGTTACACATTAGAGACACGATCACAGGAGTGAGGAGCCTGCAATTAATACGCCGTGAGCAGTATAAGAACAGCGAGTAATTCCAGTGTATAATTATCAAGATTCCATTCTTCATTTGTGAGTACAAGTATAACCCGTCCTATCATTGATACAGATCCGCCATAAATGTGAAGCCACAAGCATGGGGCTGATTTACTGCTCAACCTGAGCCACAATTCTGGCATGCATGCCGTGTGCTACCTTTACACATGATAATGAGATGGAACTAGTGTCACTGGTAATGGCATAGTCCTGGTGCCAATTTGCATCCACCTTTCTAGGAAGAATAGGAAAAAATGCTCCGCACTGAGAAATGATGGGCCAGAATTGTAATTTAATGAGGAATGCAAACATTTCCTAAAACAGAGGTAACTGTTC
Source organism: Oophaga sylvatica (assembly GCA_033576555.1). Taxonomy (NCBI): domain Eukaryota; kingdom Metazoa; phylum Chordata; class Amphibia; order Anura; family Dendrobatidae; genus Oophaga; species Oophaga sylvatica. Next base: position 55,623,943 of record JARQOD010000004.1, on the reverse strand, counting down.
ATCTTTAGGAAGTCTACAATGCAACGATCAGGCTTGTGGTTCAGCCCACATGTGACTGCAGGAGTCAGGATTCCTTGGCGTTGGTGCCGGGAGCAGGCTGGCGTGTGACCAAAAGTACATATGCGATTTGCATACACGAGGGCACGATTACACGTGTTTAGCCTCGCTCAATGCAAATGAATGGGACGAGGCCATGCGTAGTCAGAATGTGGCCAGAAGCACGCAAATCGTATTCTTGAGGTCACATAACTGCCGTGCCGGCACTGGAGAATCCTGACAGCTTGCCTGACAGTGAGCTCCAAGCCTGAACTCAACACCGAAATTGCAACACCAAGAAGAAAAAGTCGTGGAGTTGTCGAAATTACAGGATTGATAGACATTATAATGATGTGCAAAGGATGAAAAAATTAAAACACCATTTTCAAAACAACTCAATGTATTCGATATTGAGAGCAGTACACTAAATACACATCTTGGCTTCTGTTAATGAGGTTGTTAATGATTGTCTGAGGAATGTTCTGCCACGCTGATTGCACTTGGGCAAATTATCAATTCACCTTGGAAGCACAATTTACAACTGACGACTAATGACGTCCCATATGTGCTCAATGGAAGCCAAGTATAAAGATGCTACAGGCCATGGTAGCATGTTTAGGCCACACAAGCTGATCACAGTTGCATGAGAAACATGATCTGGTGTTGTCATGATGAAAACTTTGGAGAAATGGCTGTGCTAATGGTTCCATGATTGATCCTATCTGCATTGTAAATGAAACTAGATGTCACATACCAAGCCTAACGCATCAAACAATTCCTACACAAACCATCAGAAGATAGCAGGACATTGAGCTATAAGCTTACCGTCCAGCTACAGGTGTACACTGACCTCACGCCACCGTTCCCAGAGGCTATCATGGTGCAGAATAAGACAGAAATGGAGGCTAGAATGGAAATCTATCCTCTTCAGCGATGAGTGCTGTTTTTTGCCTTGAACAAGAAAGCCAGGTATTGGTCTGGAGACTATGGGGGCAACGCCATGAAAAGGCCTCCTCGAGAGAACAAAACAGTTCTACTAGTAAAACTAAATTGTGGGGTGGCATAATGTACGATAGCTGAATCCCACTAGTCTTCATTCCAGGTACACTAGGTACACTAACAGTTTGGCATTACATTGATTTGGCTGAGGAACCAGGAGCCATTTTTCAACACAAAAATGCCAGGCTACATGTTGCTGGTTTTAATGTGAGCAGGATGTGTGGGGTCTAAACGTGCTACCATAAATTTGCAGTGTCTTTGGATTTGTCTAGCATTGGGCACATCTGGGACGTCACTAGTTGACAATTGCAAAAGTGAGCTGCCAGCAGCGGATCTTGATGATTTGCATACCCAAGTGCATTCCGAATGGCAGAACATTCCTGCTTGATAGCAGCCCTGGTACTTAAGTTCATACATTTCTACATATGGCACTCATACTCGGTACTGCATAAATTGTAATGTTTTGATAATTTTTGGTTCCGTTTTTTTCATCATTAATAGGTCTGTTGATTCTGTGATTTCCATAACTCTACATCTTTTCCTTCTTGGTGTTGCAATTTCAATATTGAAGAGTGTAATTTATTGATTGAGTTTTACTCTTTTTAGGGGCAAGATGCTAAAAGCGTATCGTTGTTTTACGGTTTAGTAGCTCTGCACTATAAAAACATATTTTATGGAAAAAAAAAGTCATGTTTGGTCGCTCCATTTTTCCTGCCTTATGTTTCTATGTAGTAGTATGAAAACATGTTGTAGTTTATATTAGGGCATATACTTTTATTTTTTGGGGAGTGGAGAAGATGGCAGAAAGAAACAAAATCTGTTATTTATTATGTCAAGAACGTAATTAATACGATATCTTTATTCTATGTGCTATGAGTGGGCTGATAAAAAATATTTTTATGAACTATTTTTCAAAAGGGTTATATTAATCCCTTCATAATGTATGACAAACTTACGTCATTTTTTGTTTCCCTGCCTTGCTCCAATGTTATACTATCGCATGTGAGAGAATCGGAGCACAGTAAAATGACTCTCTGTTCACGCTCGCAGCAGAGTTTGAGCGGAGTGTCAGTTGCACATAGAATCATTGGTGCTACTCGCCAGTGTGAGTGAGCCCTAAACCTAATAAATCTCGCTGTCAATCTCTTGACAGCGGAATTTAAAACGCGCGGGCAGGGCGGGGGACGCATTGTTTCAATTTTCCGTTGGTGCGCCAGTGACGTGATCGCGGGGCTAAGATGGATGGTCATGACAGCCAGCCAAATTTCTCCTTCGTCTCATTGGGGGACACAGGACTGTGGGACGTCCCAAAGCAGTCCCTTGGGTGGGAAACCGACTCCACAGTATAAGCCGTAACCAGGCATTGCCTATAGGTGCGCTACCGCTGCCTGGAGAATCCTTCTACCCAGACTTGCATCCGCTGAAGCCTGAGTATGGATATTATAATGCTTAGAAAAAGTATGTAGACTGGACCAGGTTGCCGCTTTACAAACCTGTTCCGCCGAAGCCTGATGCCGAAGAGCCCAGGAGGCACCCACCGCTCTCGTGGAGTGAGCCCTAATTCCTGCCGGAACAACCGCGCCTCTGATGCGGTAGGCCTCCTGAATGGTTAACCGTGTCCATCTGGCCAAAGTTGATCTTGAGGCAGCGAGTCCCTTCCTGCGACCCTCGGGGAGGATGAACAGCGTGTATGTCTGCCGAAAGGATGCCGTCTGAGATATATACCACTTGAGTGCTCTCACCAGATCCAGTGTATGGAGAGCTTTCTCCACCCGGTGCGTCGGCGCTGGTCAAAATGAGGGCAAAACCATGTCCTCACTGATATGGAATGAGGACACAACCTTTGGCAAAAAAAGGTGGTGTTGGCTTGAGCACCACCTTATCGTGATGAAAAAGTAAGTACGGAGCTCGGCAAGATAGTGCCGCCAGCTCCGAGACCCGCCTTATGGATGTTATGGCTACCAGAAACACAACCTTCCAAGAAAGGTATGTCAAAGAAAACTCCTGAAGAGGTTTAAATGGAGATTCCTGCAGCACTCCCAGAACCAGGTTGAGATCCCAGACCTCTAAGGGAGCCCTATAGGGGGGTACTACATGGACAACCCCCTGAATAAAGGATTTTACTTGTAAATTGGTGGCAATTCTACGCTGAAAAAGAACAGACAAGGCTGATATCTGTCTTCTAAGAATACTTGCGCTAGGCCTGAATCTAAGCCAGCCTGGAGAAATGCCAGAATGTTGGGAATCGAAAACTTGAGCAGGGAACAACCGTGTTCCCTGCACCATGTAAAGAAGACTTTCCAAGTATGGTGGTAGATACGTGCCGAGGCGGGTTTTCGGGCGCTAGCCATTGTGGCAGCGACCTTCTGGGAGAATCCGGCCCTGGTCAGGATCCAAGACTCAACGGCCAGACCGTCAAACACAGGACCCTGAGTTCTGGTGGTAAACTGGGCCCTGGGACAGATGGTCCGCGCGTTCTGGCAGACGCCAGGGTGCGTCGGTGAGCAGCTGTACCAGATCTGCGTACCACGAGCGACGAGGCCAATCTGGAGTGACTAATATCGCTGAGACTCCCTCTGTCTTGACCTTTCTGATCACCTTTGGGAGCAGAGCTAACGGAGGAAACAAGTACGGGAGGTGAAACTGATTCCACGGTAGAACCAGGGCGTCCACCGCAATTGCCTGTGGATCCAGGTATCGGGAGACGAAGTTGGGTACCTTGGCGTTTATCCTGGAGGCCATCAGGTCCACGTCCGGAGTTCCCCAGCGTAGGCAAATCTGCTGAAATATGTTGGGATGGAGCGACCATTCCCCAGACGCTAGACCCTGACGGCTGAGTAAGTCCACCGCCCAGTTCTCCTCGCCCGGAATGTTGACTGCCGATATCACAGAGTGATTTTTCTCTGCCCAGGCAAGAATATATTTTACCCGTGCATGGCCGCCCTGCTGCAGGTAACCCCGATGATTTATGTATGCCACGACCGTGGCGTTATTCGACTGTATCCAGACAGGGCGGCCAGCCAGATGGTGATGAAAATGCCTCAAAGCCAGCCGAACAGCCCGAATCTCTAGTATGTTGATCAGGAGGGTTGATTCCTGCAGAGACCAAGATCCCTGGGCTGTGTAGTGGCGAAACACTGCTCCCCATCCCAGAAGGCTGGCGTCCGTTGTGACTATCAGCCAATGGACTGGGGGAAAACATTTCCCCTGCTGAAGAGAGAGGTGCTCACTGTCCACCATGTAAGTGTCTGTCTGACCCGAGTGGACAGACGGCACCGGAGATTGAGAGAGCAAGGGTGACTGTCCCAAGCTGCCAAGAGGGCATGCTGAAGGGGGCGAAGATGAAATTGTGCAAAAGGGCTCGATTGCTGCCACCATCCTTCCTAAGACCTTCATACAAAACCGGATGGTGTGAGGAACCAGCTGGCGAAGGACCCGTACCTCCTGACGGAGAACTAGGGCCTTGTCCCGAGGGAGGATTGTCAAACCTCGAGCGGTGTCGAAAATCATCCCCAGAAAGGTGATCTTCCGAGATGGCACAGGAGATGATTTTTTCAAATTCATCAGCCACCCCAGGTGAACCAGAGTGTCTAGCGTGATGCTGACACTTTCTTCGCAGGCCTGAAAAGACAGACCCTTGATGAGGAGGTCGTCTAAATATGGCAAGACGACTATCCCCCGGGAGTGCAGAATGGACACAACGGCAGCCATGACCTTTGTGAACACCCTGGGAGCTGTGGTTAGCCCGAAGGGCAAGGCTGCAAACTGAAAGTGAAGGTTGCTGATGGCAAACCGCAAAAACCTCTGATGAGAGGGGAATATGGGGATGTAAAGATAGGCATCCTGGATGTCTATTGACGCCAAAAATTCCCCCCTTTCCATGGCCGCAATGACCGAGAACAGAGACTCCATTCGGAAATGCCGAACTCTGACAAAACTGTTCAGACGCTTTAGGTCCAGAATGGGCCTTACAGCGCCATCCTTCTTGGGTACTATTAACAGGTTGGAATAGAACCCCTGACCTCTCTCGACCTCCGGTACTGGGACGATAACCCCGCTGCGCTGAAGTGATTCGACAGCCTTGAATAAGGAGCGAACCCGAGTTTCTGCTCTGGGAAGACGAGAGGGAAAGAATCGATTTGGGGGACGGCTGATGAACTCGATCTTGTACTCCGAGGAGACTAACTCCCTAACCCACTTGTCGTGAGTGACCGTGAGCCAGGTGGGGCGAAACCAGAGTAGGCGGCCGCCCACTCTGGACGAATTGACCGGATCCTGCCTCCAGTCATTTGGCCGAAAACTTGTGGGACTGGATCCTCTAGATTTTGGCTGATGGGATTGCATCCTTCCCAAAGGGTTGGTCTTGTAAGAGGCCTGACGATCTCTGGCCTGATTGGGTCGACCTGAGCCGCCGGAGCTTGCTGCCGTGGCCCAACCAGGGCTGCGAAAGGCCCTAAACCATGGCTGAAGCTGGTGACAAAAGGGCTTCTTACTTTTTCGCTGAGGAAGAAAACCGCTCTTCCCTCCTGTGGAATCAGATATCAGCTGATCCAGCTTCTCGTCGAATAATCGGCCACTCTGATAGGCTAAGGACGTAAGGGACTTCTTTGAGGTTGAGTCCGCACGCCATGTTCTCAACCATAAGGCTCTCCTGATAGCAATCGCATTTGCGGCAGCTAGTGCTGCACAATTTGCCGCATCCAGGGAAGCATTAATCAAAAAATCTCCTGCAAAAGCGATCTGATTAGAGATCTCAACTACCTCTGATGGCACATCTCTACCGTGGAGGGCTCTATTCAGAGACTCCGACCAGGATATCATGGCCTTAGCCACCCAAGTTGCTGCAAAAGAGGGAGAGAGAGCAGAGCCTGATGCCTCAAACACTCAGCGAGCAAAGCTTTCAATGACACGGTCAGTCGGATCTCTAATCGAGGAACCGCTGGGAAGGGAAAGTAGCGTTTTAGATGCCAACCGTGATACCGGAGGATCGACTGCAGGAGATTCCGCCCATTTCCTAAGGCGTTCAGGAGAAAAAGGATATCTGGTATTGAGAGCCTTTTGTCCTGAAAAGCGCCTGTCTGGCCTCTCTCGGTGGCGCTGCACCAGGTCCTCAAATTCAGGGTGAGCGCAAAATACCTTATGAGGTTGTTTGGCCCGCTTGAAGGACACCTTGTGACCAGAGGTCAAGGTGGATTCATCGTCTACCCCAAGGGTTTGATTGACGGCCTCGATGAGACTGTCGATTGTCTCCTGACAATTAGGTGCCTCTAGGTTGAGGGACCCTTCGGAATCAGAGTCCGAACCCTGCTCACTCACCTCCGCCGGTGAGGGAGAACAAGAGACGGAACTGATAGATGCCGAGGCCCCGGACAGCCCAGGCGACGCTGTGTGGGTTCACTTCCCCGCGTCTGCCTGGTGAGAGAGCGGCCCCTGCAAGCCGGAGGTTCCTGTAAAATGGAGGACCCTTCCAAGACGGGTGAACCACTGTCCCTGCCCCTATCGGGAGCCTGAAGGGACTCGATTGCTCTCGTTAGTGATGCCATGGACTGTGACAGAGACAGGGCCCACTCAGGGGGACCTGGCGCACTGGGCTCAGTTATAGGGGAGGGCTCCTGGGCATGTTCGGAGTCACAGGTTTCGCAGACCCGATTACTCTGGGCGTGCGGAAAAGGGGACCTACAGGCAATGCATGAGGTATACAGCACAGTGTGAGTCTTGGCCCTTCTGGACATGTTGGACCTGTGCCGCTGTTTTCGGGCAGCAAAAAATAGGGTGCAGCGGAGTGTAGTGGCGTGGAGCTACCAGGCTGGAGGGAGTAGCACTTACCCCAGTCCTGTGACCCCGGACGTCCTTGAATGGCGTGAGTGGGCGCAGAAGAGGCCACGTAGGCAGCTGCTGTATGCTGCAGTTTCCTTGCTTCAAAAAGTGCACCCAGTCCAGGGTGGGCGTGCCTGAAATAGGGCTTGTGGGCGGATCCATGCCCAGTCTGACATGCTGGGGGCGGTTATGCTGCAGTTTCCTTGCCAGCTTTGGGGGAGGGGTTTCGGGAGGCGGCCTAGCGCCGGCCGAAGCCGGAGGCTAAATTTGCTGCTACTAGGGCCGGAGACCAAGGCCGGGGATTAGATTTTTGGCGGTACCCGCCGGAAGAGCAAGCTGCTGGGGGAGGATATCAGGCCGCGGCCTAGTTTCCGGCTGAAGCCGGGGACTAATTATTGGCGGAGTCCGCCCGAGGGCCCGCCGGAAGACGCGGGCCTCCGGAGGCGGAACTTCCGCCGCAGCCCAGCACCGGCAGAAGCCAGGCCCGGTCACAGAGCCCCAGTAAAAACGCCCAACTGAGCGTGCGGAGGGATGACGCCCAGGCCGGACTCACCGCCTGCTCCCTCCATGCCTCCGCTCCGCATCTAAAGACTGCCGCAGGAGCCTCCCAGCCCCCCCCATTCACCAGGTTAGAGAGGGGCTTTGTGGAAAAGGTAAAAAGGGACGGTGCAGGCACCCTAACTCCGTCATCCCTTCAGGGGATGAGGAGAGGGACCGTCCGCCTCCTTGCACCACCGCAGTCCAGCACTGTGGTGTAGTGGGGGCCACACGGACTGCCTTTTGCCTCTGTACAGCCTAGGGTTTCACTACCCTAGGGTGGTCAGGGCAGAGTCCGGCATATTGTCCCACGTTGCGGGAGAGGATACGTGGAGGCGACACTCGACGTGCTCGCCCGTTGTTGGTTTGGGGAGATTGGACCCCTTCAAAAGGGACATCTTATATATTTATATTATACGTTTTATATTGACTGCAATTTCTGTAGTTATAATTTTTGCACTATATGCACTGTCACTTTAAATTGCTTTTTTGCACATTTATCTTTATATATTGTTAAAAAAGGAGGGATATGTATCTTGGCATTATACTTACCTTCATGTATCATATATATGCCCTTATATATTATTAATATAATTCTTGCACTTTATTTCAGCTGTGCACTTATCTATGTTGATATACTTGTTATGATCTTCTACAAAATGTCCGCCGCTATGGTCTCCATGATGATGGCTGTGGTGGTGCGCGCATGCGCCCTGCTCCACGCTCTTTCCGCCCTCTTTCACGGCCGTCTCTGACGCCTCGCGCGCATGTTGATGACGTCACTGGGCAATTTTCGCCTGCATGTCGGCGACGCATTGACGGCCGTGGGAGGGGGGCGGCACCTTCAGCTGCGCGTGATGTCGGGAACATATGCGCCCTGTTACATAGACATTATCTGGGATCTTACCACATATAAAAGCCCTGGGGTTATGACACTGTGAGTCCCCTTTTGAGAAAGCACTGCCGTGAAACGCGCGTCAGGGGGTCTGTTTTGGGAGACACACAGACTTGGCCAAATTAATATGGGTAAGCGTCATTCTTAAGATATACTATGCACTTTATTTCTGCTGATATATTGCACAAAGAAACTTTTCTTGTTATTTCTTATTTGTATTGATGCAGATGTTTTATATTTACATTGACCTACCCTGGCTACTTTTTAGTCTGTTGCTGTCTCTCATATACTGACAGTTCATCCTCGCTCCACCTCTATTTCTTTGGGGCGATATTGTTGGCATTATATATTGTTAAAATAAAGATTGAATATTTTTTTAAGATGTGGTATATACTCCTTTCCTTTTCGTATGTGTAGTGCCTTTTGCCTCTGTATGGCCTAGGGTTTCACTACCGTAGTGTGGTCAGGGCTGAGTCCGACATATTGTCCCACGTTGCGGGAGAGGATACGTGGAGGCGACACTCCACGTGCTCGCCCGTTGATGGTTTGGGGAGATTGGACCTCTTCAAAAGGGTCCGTCGCCCCTATCTCGTTTTCATGGAAAAAAAAAAAAGTAGTCTGAAGAAAACCAGGCGTGTGCCTCCATCAGACACTAAGCATGAACTGGGTTCGCCTACGGCCAGTGTCAAGGTGTATACGGCTGAGGAGGAGCTAACCTTTTTTTATATCTACTTAGTGTCAGCCGCCTCCTAGCGGCAGTAGCATACACCCCACAGTCTTGTGTCCCCCAATGAGACAAAGGAGAAATAGGAAAAAAGGGAAAAAAAGAGAAGGAAAAAACTAAAATCAAAAATCACCATGTCATGAAGGGGTTAATTATTTTTTGCCTGAGGATTTTTATTAACCTCCTATTGACATACAGTAGAAGGCACCATTACATTCTATGCTGGCTGCAGGTGCATGGATGCCTGCTCAATACCAGGGATATGCTGGCTGATTTACATCTCCAGCATCGCCCTCAAACAACAGAAACGTGAGCAGGCTCCGATCCCTGCTGTTTAACCATTTAGATGCTCCTGTCCACCATTGATCTGCTGTGTGTGTTAATAATGCACAAAAGCTATAATCAAATATAAGTCAGAATGCTTTCAGAAATAGAAATGTTAATCGTTTATTTTTATCAATTAACAAAATGTAAACTGAATGAACGAAATAAATCCACACCTGGCCTTCAAAACAGCTTGAAAGCCTCAATTATTCTAGGTAAACTTGCACACCGTTTTTGAAGGAACTTGGCAGGGAGGTTGTTTCAAGCGTCTTGGAGAACCACAGATCTATAAGCTTGTGCAAATCCTACTGTCCGACATTTTCCTGATGGTACTGCATCATGGGTAAGATTCCGCCTGTATTTCTCAACATTGAGGGCATCAATACTGTTGATCATATTCCTAACTTCAATTGTTGATATTGAGCCCCAAACATATAAGGAACCTCCACCATGCTTCACTTTTGCCTACAGACACTCTGCCTATAGACACTCATTACTGCACCACTCTCCAGTCATTTTTACTTACGTCCAGAGCACTTGCTGTTATTTTTCTGCACCCCAGTTCCTATGTTTTCGTGTATAGTTGAATTACTTGTCTTTGTTTCCGTATTCCACTGGTTGCCCATTTCTTGGAGTCCTCAATGTTGAGAAATACAGGCAGATACTAATCCAATACAATAAAAGAAGCATCTGATTAGCTTCAAATGTATTCTGCAGCAGAAAAATGACCCCAAACATACAGTCAAAGACATTAAGCACTATCTTCAGCGTAAAGAAAAACAAGGAGTCACGGAAGTGATGATATGGCCTCCATAGAGCCCAGATGTCAACCTCGTAGAGTACGTTTGGCATTACATGAAGAGACAGAAGGATTTGTGCATGTCTATATCTGCAGAAGATCTGTGGTTAGGTCTCCAAGATGTCTGCAACACCCTCCATGCCAAGTTTCTTCCAAACCTGTGGATAAGTAAACCAAGAAGAATTGCTGCTGTTTTGATCGTAAAGGGCAATCACCAAATATTAATTTGATTCACATTTCTCTTTTGTTCATTCATTTTGCATTTCGCTAATTTATACAAATAATCTATTACGGCTTCTATTTTTGAAGACATTCGTGCTTTGCAGCATGACTTACACACCTGCCTAAAACTTTTGCGCAGCACTGTATAATTAAAAAGTTAATGGCTTGGAATGGTTAATTAATAGTTAATATGATAGAAATATGGTGAGTTCCATACCTTGGATTTCCTCACCCCCTTTTTGGCACCGGGCTTTTTTGCGGCTGATTTTTTTGGTGATGTGGTTTTGGCCTTCTTTGCTTGAGGAGGTGTGATAATAGCTTCCAGTTTTCCTTTCGATCCCCGTTTCTTTGCCAGCAGTTCGGGGTGAATATTTGGTAACACGCCACCACTTGCAATTGTGACACCTTTTAGCAACTAAAAACACATTGAAAGTAAATTAGTATCCAATTAATTCTTACTAAGTAAAAACATATATAAAAAATACATGACATTTAGAAGAAATATTTTTCATTACACTTGAATTCGTTATTGCTTTTTAAAAAACAATTTTGAAAACATCAAATTTTGGAGCTTACGGATGGCTACGTGACAAGACCCCCACCCATAGCAGCCACCCCTGGAATGCTCTGTGCCGCAGCCCCTCCATTACCAGTCACTTGCTGGATCGGACTGGTGGGTGAATCCAAGAAAAATACTTGAATGGCAATGGGACATGGCTTCTGGAATAAAGAGCATGGTGTAGGACCTCTAAAGACCAAAATAGTAAATTGCTAATATTCCTAGTATATTATAGTATATTACCCACCCTTCTGTACTGATTATTTGGTAAAGGACCAACTCTTTCACAGGCAAAATAAGGTTGTCTTAGAGGACCATAAAAATTGGCCACATAGCTTATTAGGGTGTATGGATGTTATAAAGGAGTTCCCCTTAGAAGGCAGACTGAATAAGTAACCCGCATGTAAAGCTGCCAATGTATACAGCCATCTCCGCCGGCTCTCCCACACACAGGAGCGTTCGCTTGACCGAGAACTCCTGTGTTCTCTATGAGAAAGGCGCTATCAGATTCCTCGATTTAGTTATTATGCTTTCCTTATACAGCGCTATCTTATTCCCCAGTGTTTACAGGCATTATCATCGCTGTCCCCATTGGGGCTCACAATCTGCATTCCCTATTAGTATGTCTTTGGAGTGTGGGAGGAAACCAGAGAACCTGGAGGAAATCCACACAAATACAAGAACATACATCCTTGAATATGTTGTCCTTGGTGGGATTTGACCCCAGAACTGAAAGGCTGCAGTGCTAACCACTGAGCCACCGTGATTCCTCTGAGACAGCAAAAGGATCAGCAGACTGAAATCAGACATGATGGATCCTTATCTCTTCCAACATCACCTGCCAGGGCCCCTATTCACATTGGATGGTTTGTTAGACCTGCAGATATCAGTGGGAGCAGCCGACGTTATCTTAAGGGTATTTTAACATTGCATTCAGGCACACACTCAGTGGCGCTGTCAGGGCTTATGTTCGAGTCCACCCCCCTGCAAAACGGGATTTGGGCGCATAAGACGACGGGGCCATGGTCTATAATGATACCGGCAGAGCGCTCTGACATGCATAATTTTCGTGAGTGTACATACTCAGAAGTAGTAGACTGCGTCTGGGTTTACACCTGCATTAGACGTATACTCCTGAAAATGATGCACAGCAGAGCGCACGTTCGTTCTGCCGGTACCATTATGATCCATGGCCCTGTCGGCGTATTGTCCAAATCCCTTTTGCGGTGGGGAGTGGAGGGCTCAGATGTAAGACCCAACAGGGTCACTAAGCGGGTCCTTGAATGCAATGCGAAAGCACCCCAATGTGTATGGGGTTTCAACTATATCCATCACCCTTATCTAAGCTTTGGGAGTCTGAGGCCTTAGAATCTCTATTGCACAAAGCTCCTGCACTGTCCAGCAGAGATATCAGGACATTGGCCTAGATCAGAAACAGTGTTATGATCGTTCTTAACTATCAAAACAAAATCACCCTTTTAAAACAGCTTTACACCTACACAACTAGTCCAATTTGTGCGTCAGTTACGCCATTATATGCCACAGATGACGTCTTAAATGTTAGTCTTGATATAACAATATGTGTGACTGCTGTGAACACAGGGACTGCCCAAAGACCTGTGGATGCCATCATTTAATATCAGATCACTACTCACAGTCCTCCGGAAGATTTCACTCCGCTAAAAAAATAAATTCTAACTACGGTATATCATGGAGAGCTAATACCACAGCGCCATCTAGTGGCAGTAATACTGAGTACTGACAAAAGTAAACCTTCACCAGGAAGAAAAAACTGGATATTGTTATAGAAAGCAATCAACTAAATAATGACATGTACTGAAGAAAGAAAGGCAAACGTATAAAAAAGACATACCATGGTGTATATCAGAAAAGAAAAGACGGAATACAGAAAAACAGTCATCATTATAGGTGACTGGTACCTAAGTGTTGTCTTATATAATGTTCACGGTCTATGAGGTCTGTAGTGCAGCGGGGTTGGTGCAGTGTGACAGATCAGGCAGTGACCCAGGAAAGTTCAAAATAAAGTCTCTTTTAGGCTAAGTGCACACGTTCAGGAATATTTGCGGTTTTTTCGCGTTTTTTCCGCTATTTTCCGCTGTAAAAACGCGAAAAAAACTCAAGCATTAAGCATCCTATACATGTTAATTGATTCCGCATGTTTTGGCCACATGTTGCGTTTTTTTCCGCGAAAAAAACGCTTCGCGGAAAAAATAGCAACATGTTCATTAATTTTGCGGAATGTAAGCGGTTCATGTGCGGTGGTACCCAGGGTCTGGAGGAGAGGAGACTCTCCTCCAGGCCCTGGGTACCATATCCCTGGTAAAACAATAATTAAAATAATAAATAATGACATTCTCACCTTCCGGCGGCCCCCGCAGCCTTCCCGCGGCCCCCGTAGCCTTCCCGCCTTCAGCGACGCTCCCGGCAACTCCCGGTCCCAAGAGTCCTTTGCGAGAATCACCCAGATGGCGTAGCGGTCTCGCGAGATGCTACGTCATCGGTGTGATTTGTCGCAATGCATCCTTGGGACCGCGAGTTGCCGGGAGCGTCGCTGAAGGCGGGAAAGCTGCGGGGGCCGCCGGAAGGTGAGAATATCATTATTTATTATTTTTTTTATTATTTTTACATTAGATCTCTTTACTATTGATGCGACATAGGCGGCATCAATAGTAAAAAGTTGGTCACACGTGTCAAACACTATGTTTGACTCGTGTGACCAACCTGTCAATCAGTTTTCCAAGCGATGCTACAGATCGCTAGGAAAACGCTAGCATTCTGCAAGCTAATTACGCTTGCAAAACGCTATTATTCTGGCGGGAATACGCTTACAAAAAACGTGCGTATTTCCCGCGGAAGAAGTGCGGGATTGCCGCGGAAATTTCCGCGGCAATTCCGCAACGTCTGAACTTAGCCTTAATGATCAGCGTACTCACAAACAGAGAGTAAATAGGATCCTGGGGAAGCAAAGACAGTCCGTGACTGAGACCTGTTGCCATGGGCGACTGCACCGCTATGTACTTTGAGGGGTGGCAGGCAATTTGGCTCCGCTTGGCCCTGTGTTGCCTAACACAGGTAGAGCGCTGCAGAGCCTTCTGCGCTGCACGCTTGCATAAACAAACCGACACACCAAACCCTCTGCTTCAGGGGTTTTTACAAGTAACCTGTGGCCGTAGGCTGCATGGAAAACCCGACCGGGAAGGAAACAGACCACCCCACTACCATCCTGTAGTCCGCTTCAAAAATACGGATTTTTGTGTTACTCACCGTAAAATCCTTTTCTCCGAGACACTCATTGGGGGACACAGGACTGTGGGGTGTATGCTTCTGCCGCTAGGAGGCTGACACTAAGTAACATAAAAAAGGTTAGCTCCTCCTCCGCCGTATACACCTCAGCACTGGCCGCAGGCAAACCCAGTTTAGTGCAAAAAGCAGTAGGAGGCTAAAAAATAAATCAAGAGTTAACACAGATACAGTATATTCAGAAGAAAAAAACTGCTGATACCAATTTAAGGAGAATAGAGTTAACTCAATATAAAGCCAGCCGGCTCTTAGGGAGGGTGCTGTGTCCCCCAATGAGTGTCTCGGAGAAAAGGATTTTACGGTGAGTAACACAAAAATCCGTATTTCTCCTTCGTCTCATTGGGGGGCACAGGACTGTGGGACGTCCCAAAGCAGTCCCTTGGGTGGGAAACCGACTCCACAGTGTAATTTATAACCAAGCATTGCTTATAGGTGCGCAACCGCGCCCTGAAGAATCCTTCTACCCAGACTGGCATCCGCAGAAGTCTGGGTATGGACATTATAATGCTTGGAAAAAGTATGCAGACTGGACCAGGTTGCTGCTTTACAAACCTGTTCCACCGAAGCCTGATGCCGAAGGGCCCAGGAGGCACCCACCGCTCTGGTGGAGTGAGCCTTGATCCCTGCGGGAACCACCGTGCCTCTGATACGGTAAGCCTCCTGAATGGCTAACCGAATCCACCTAGCCAAGGTTGACTTAGAGGCAGCAAGTCCCTTCCTGCGACCTTCAGGGAGGACAAACAGCGTGTCCGTCTGTCGAAAGGACGCCGTCCGAGATACATATCTCCTGAGTGCTCTCACCAGATCCAGCGTATGGAGAGCCTTCTCCACTCGGTGCGTCGGAGCTGGGCAAAATGAGGGCAACACAATGTCCTCATTAATATGAAATGAGGACACAACCTTAGGCAAAAAAGGTGGTGTTGGTCTGAGCACCACCTTATCCTGATGGAAAAGTAAGTACGGAGCTCGACAAGACAGTGCAGCCAGCTCCGAAACCCGCCTTATGGATGTAATGGCTACCAAAAACACCACTTTCCAGGAAAGAAATGATAGAGAAACTTCCTGAAAAGGTTCAAAAGGAGACTCCTGTAGGACTCCCAGGACTAGATTGAGGTCCCAAACCTCTAAGGGAGTCTTGTAGGGAGGAACTATATGGACAACCCCCTGAATAAAGGTCCTAACCTGAAAATTAGATGCGATCTTTCGCTGAAAAAGAACCGACAAAGCTGATATCTGTCGTCTAAGAGTACTAGGCGCTAGACCTGAATCTAGGCCTGCCTGGAGAAAAGATAGAATTTTCGGAATTGAAAAGAGGAGCGGGGAACAACCATGTTCCCTGCACCAAGTAAAAAAGACCTTCCAAGTACCGTGGTAGATGCGAGCCGAAACGGGCTTTCGGGCGTTAGCCATCGTTGCGGCGACCTTTTTAGAGAATCCAGCCCTGGTCAGGATCCAAGATTCAACGGCCAGGCCGTCAAACACAGGACCGCTGAGTTCTGGTGGTAAATTGGGCCCTGGGAGAGAAGGTCCACGCGTCCTGGCAGTCGCCAGGGTGTGTCGGTGAGCAATTGTACCAGCTCCGCGTACCATGAGCGACGCGGCCAATCCGGAGCGATTAATATCGCTGGAACCCCTCTATCCTGATCTTTCTGATCACCCTTGGGAGAAGGGCTATTGGTGGAAACAAGTATGGAAGATGAAACTGATTCCATGGTAGGACCAGAGCGTCTACTGCAAATGCCTGCGGATCCCGGTACCGGGAGACGAAGTTGGGCACCTTGGCATTTATCTTGGAAGCCATCAGGTCCACATCTGGGGTTCCCCAGCGTCGGCATATCTGCTGAAAAACCTCGGGATGAAGCGACCATTCCCCTGACGCTATGCCGTGACGGCTGAGAAAATCCGCAGCCCAGTTTTCCTCGCCCGGAATGTGGACCGCTGAAATCACAGAGTGATTTACCTCTGCCCAAGTCAGAATCTGTTTTACCTCGTGCATGGCCGCCCTGCTGCGGGTACCTCCCTGATGGTTTATGTATGCCACTGCCGTGGCATTGTCCGATTGTATTCTGACTGGGTGGCCCGCCAGATGCTGGTGAAAATGTCTCAGAGCTAGCCGAATAGCTCGGATCTCTAAAAATTGATCGGGAGGGTCGATTCCTGCTGAGACCAAGTTCCCTGGGCTGTATGGTGACGAAACACTGCTCCCCATCCGAGCAGGCTGGCGTCCGTTGTGACAACCAACCAAAAATTTGGAGGAAACAACCGACCCTGTCGAAGAGTGGTGCTCTTCGTCCACCACATTAGAGTCTGTCTGACCTGCAGGGACAGACGACACCGAAGATTGAGGGAGTAAGGGCTCCCGTCCCATACTGCCAAGAGTGCATGTTGAAGGGGGCGAAGATGAAATTGGGCAAATGGAATAGCCTCTATTGCTGCCACCATCCTTCCCAGGACCCTCATGCAAAACCGGATGGTGTGAGGAATTGGTTGGCGAAGGATCCGTACCTCTTGACGGAGAACCAAGGCCTTGTCCTGAGGAAGAATTATCAACCCCTGAGCGGTGTCGAAATTCATCCCTAAAAAGGTGATCTTCCGAGATGGCACAGGAGATGATTTCTTCGTATTCACCAGCCACCCCAGGCGAGCAAGGGTGTCTAACGTAATGCTGACACTTTCCTCGCAGATTTGAAAAGACGGACCCTTGATGAGGAGATCGTCTAAGTAAGGCAGGATGACTACCCCCCTGGAGTGCAGAATGGACACAACAGCAGCCATGACCTTTGTGAACACCCTGGGGGCTGTGGCTAGCCCAAATGGCAAGGCTGCGAACTGAAGATGAAGTTTGCCGACGGCAAACCGAAGAAATCTCTGGTGAGGAGGAAATATGGGGATGTGAAGATAGGCATCCTGAATGTCTATTCATGCTAGAAATTCCCCTTTTTCCATGGCTGCAATGACCGAACGGAGAGATTCCATTCGGAAATGCCGAATTCTGACAAACCGGTTCAGTCGCTTTAGATCCAGAATGGGCCTTACGGTACCGTCCTTTTTGGGTACAATGAACAGGTTGGAATAAAACCCCTGACCCTTTTCGATCTCCGGTACAGGCACGACAACCCCGCTGTGCCGAAGAGACTCGACCGCCCTGAATAAGGCGCGAACCCGAGATTCCTCCTTGGGAAGGCGCGAGGGAAAAAAACGATTTGAGGGAAGGCTGGAAAATTCTATTTTGTACCCCGAGGAGACTAACTCCCTGACCCACTCGTCGTGAGTAATCGATAGCCAAATGGGGCGAAACCAGAGTAAGCGGCCGCCTACTCTGGATAAATTGACCGGATTCTGCCTCCAGTCATTTGTCCAAATATCTCTGGGGTTTGGACCCTCTAGATCTTGGTTGTTGAGATCGTCCTCTTCCCAGAGGGTTGGTCCTGTAGGAGACCTGACGATCTCTGGCCTGACTAGGCCGACCTGAACCGCTGGAGGTAGCTGGCGCGGCCCAACCTGGGTTACGAAAGGCCCTAAAGCGAGGCTGAAGCTGTCGGCGAAAAGGCTGCTTAATCTTTTGCTGAGGAAGGAAACTGCTCTTCCCTCCCGTCGCATCAGATATGAGCTGATCCAACCTTTCGCCAAATAACCGACCATTCTGATATGGTAAGGATGTAAGCGATTTCTTTGAGATTGAATCTGCTCGCCAGGTTCTAAGCCACAAAGATCTTCTGATGGCAATTGCATTAGCAGCAGCTAGGGCTGCGCAATTTGCCGCATCCATGGACGCATTAATTAAGAAGTCTCCCGCAAGTGCTATCTGATTAGAAATCTCAGTTACTTCAGATGGTACCTCAATACCATGAAGCGCTCTATTTAGAGACTCCGACCAGGATATCATGGCCTTAGCAACCCAAGTCGCTGCAAAAGAAGGAGAGAGAGCAGAACCCGATGCTTCAAACACCGAGCGGGCCAAACCTTCAATCAGACGATCCGTTGGTTCCTTGATCGAGGAACCGTTAGGAAGGGAGAGGAGCGTTTTAGACGCCAAACGCGACACAGGAGGATCAACCGCAGGAGATTCCGCCCATTTCTTAAGAAGCTCGGGAGCAAAAGGATATCTAGTATTGAGAGCCTTTTGTCCTGCGAAGCGCTTGTCCGGTTTCTCCCGGTGGCGCTGCACTAGTTCCTCAAACTCAGGATGAGATCCAAAAACTTTATGAGCTTGCCTGGCTCTTTTGAAGGACACCTTATGACCGGAGGTCAAGGTGGACTCATCGTCTATCCCCAAGGTTTGATTGACAGCTTCAATCAAACTGTCAATTGTGTCCTGACAATTTGGTGCCTCCAAATTAAGGGACCCTTCTGAATCAGAATCCGAATACTGATCACTTGTCAGAGGTGAGGGAGAGCGGGAGACGGAACTGAAAGATGCCGAGGCTCCGGACGGCAAAGGCGATGCAGTGTGGGTTCGCTTCCCCTGCGTCTGCCTAGTGAGAGCGCGGCCCCTGCAGGCCGGAGGTTCATGAGACGTCGCCAAGACGGGTGAACCACTGTCCCTGCTCCTATCGGGAGCTTGAAGGGACTCGATTGCTCTAGTCAATGATGCCACAGATTGAGTCAGGGACAGAGCCCATTCAGGGGGACCTGACGCACTGGGTTCCGTAATAGGAGCGGGTTCCTGAGCCCGTTCGGAGTCACAGGCTTCGCAAACCCGAGTAATCTGGGCGCGCGGAAAAGGGGACCTACAGGCAATGCATGCGGTATACAGCACCGTATGAGCTTTAGTTCTTCTGGACATACTGAGTCTATCACAGAGTCCGCAATGAACTGGATGTGCGACGGTCAGTGAAACGGAGTGCAGAAGTACTTAGTGAAGCGGAACAACCAGGCTGGAGGTAGAAGCACTTACCCCAGTCCTGTACCCCCTGCGTCCTTAAACCGCGTAGCAGTGGCGTCTGGCTCCAAATTTTTCAAAAAGAGCGCCCCCCTGTTAGGAAGGCGAGCTCAAGTAGCCGAGCCTTTAGGGGGAGGATCGAGAGGCGCGGCCTAGCTGTCAGAGGCCCGCCTCCAGCCGCGGCCTAGTCTCCAGCAAAAGCCGGGGACTAAATTTACAGCCGCGGCCTAGCATCAGCCGAAGCCGCGGCCTAGATTTCCGGCGGAGGCGGCCCCAAAACCAGAGGGCGGGCCCGCCGGAAGGAGACAATGCCGAGGGCGGATCCCCGCGACCGCGGCCCGCCCTCCGGCCGACACCGGACGCTACATCTTGGGCCGCGGCCTAGTCCCCGGCAGAAGCCGGGGACTAAATTTGCAGCCGCGGCCCAGCACCGCCCGAAGCCGCGGCCTAGATTTCCGGCGGAGCCGCCCCAAAATCAGAGGGCGGGCCCGCCGGAAGGAGACAATGCCGAGGGCGGATCCCCGCGACCGCGGCCCGCCCTCCGGCCGACACCGGACGTTACATCTTGGGCCGCGGCCTAGTCCCCGGCAGAAGCCGGGGACTAAATTTGCAGCCGCGGCCCAGCACCGCCCGAAGCCGCGGCCTAGATTTCCGGCGGCCGGCGCCGGACGCCACACCTCGGGCCCCAGTCCCCGGTCCTTGCCCGAGGCCTAACACCGCCGAAGCCAGGGACCTGACTCCCCCGGGGGGGAACACGGGCCAGGAGTGTACCTGGCTGGAATCCAGACGCTTGAAACCTGCGGTGCTCCATGCGTGCGGCGTTTCCAGTATCTTCTCCGTTTTCAAAAAGGTGAGCCATAGAGGGGGGCTTTGTAGTAAAAAAGGTGGGACGGTGCAGGAACCCTAACTCCATCACCCCTTCAGGGGGCGAGGAGAGGGACCGTCCGCCTCCTTGCAGCACCGCAGTCTAGCATTGGTGGCGCAGTGGGGGCTGCACGGACAAACTCCTGCCTCTGTGCAACCTAGGGTTTCAATACCTCAGGGTGGACAGGGCTAAGTCCGGCATTCGTGTCCCACGTTGCGGGAGAGGATACGCTGGAGGCTTTACTCCACGTGCTCGCCCGTTGATGGTTTGGGGAGATCGGACCCTTTCAATAGGATCCGTCGCCCCTATCTCATCTTCGTGGGGAAGAAAAAAAAAAAATGGTCTGGAAAAAGAACCAGACGTGTGCCTCCATCAGACACTAAGCAATAACTGGATTTGCCTGCGGCCAGTGCTGAGGTGTATACGGCGGAGGAGGAGCTAACCTTTTTTATGTTACTTAGTGTCAGCCTCCTAGCGGCAGAAGCATACACCCCACAGTCCTGTGTCCCCCAATGAGACGAAGGAGAAATAAAAGCCCAGAGCAGGCTTTCTTAAATCTGCCTTGGACAAATAGCTTGCCCAAGACCAACACTTACTTTAATTTTGCATTGCAATCACAGCTATGTCTCAGACTGCAATGCACTCCCGTTGCCTCAATACACCTCTGAGCGCATCCTGGGGGACACATAGCGACCCTAGCATATAACACCGGTCACTGCCTCACAGGTCATACATCAGCTCTGCTGCTCCCATGGTGAATGAGCCGTTGGTCAAGCATTGCATTTACATGGAAGACATAGTAGGGTCGGACAATCATCATATCACTAATCGGGAACGCTGGGTGATCGATAAGGTGAACATTGCTGCTTTTATACTTTTAGCCATTTCTGTGCATTTTCATAAAAATATTTAAAAGTAAAAGTTTTGATGGAGGGACACAGAAGACCATGTCTCTCCTTATGTCGCTGAAGTTTCACATTTAGGCTTTGTGGACTAAGTGTTTCCCGCTCCCTCATGGTCGCAATCCAAGAAACAGAGTTTTTAATTTTCATATCGTAGTTATAACATAGCAGCTCTTTATGTCAGACAAGTGGTTTTAGCTTTAGATACAGGTAATGGTTGTTTTGGATACAGGTAGCTTTAGATACAGGTAATGGTTGTTTTGGATACAGGTAGCTTTAGATACAGGTGGTGATTGCTTTGGATACAGGTGGTAGTAGCTTTACATACAGGTGTTGGTAGCTTTGGATACAGGTGGTGGTAGATTTGGATACAGGTGGTGGTAGCTTTGGATACAGGTGGTGACTGTTTTGGATACAGGTAGTAACTGTTTTGGATACAGGTAGTGGTAGCTTTACATATAGGTGGTGGTAGCTTTGTATACAAGGCGTGGTAGCTTTAGATACAAGAGGTTGTAGTTTTGGAAACAGGTGTTGGTAGCTTTGGCTATAAGTGGTGGTAGTTTTTGATGCAGGTGGTGGTGGTTTTGGATACAGGTGGAGGTACCTAGCTGTGGATACAAGTGGTGGTTGTTTTGGATACAGATGGCGTTAATTTTGTATACAGGTGGTGGAAGTTTTGGATACGAGCACTGGCAATTTTTGAAACAGGTGGTGGTAGTTTTAGATACAGGTGGTGGTAGTTTTGGCTACAGATGGTGGTAGCTTTCAATATAGGTGGCGGTAGTTTTGGATTCAGGTGGTGATTGTTTTAGATGCAAGTGGAGGTAGCTGTGGATACAGGTGGCGGTAGATGTGGATACAGGTGGCGGTAGCTGTGGATACAGGTGGCGGTAGCTGTGGATACAGGTGGCGGTAGCTGTGGATACAGGTGGCGGTAGCTGTGGATACAGGTGGCGGTAGCTGTGGATATAGGCAGTGGTTGTTTTGAATATAGGTGGTGGTATCTTTGGATACAGGTGGTGGAAGTTGGACACGTGGTGGTAGTTTTGGATACAGTTAGTGGCAGGTTTGGATACAGATGATGGTAGTTTTGGATACAGGAGATGGTAGTTTTGTATACAGGAGATGGTAGTTTTGGATACAGGTGGTGGTAGTTTTGGATACAGGTGATGGTAGTTTTGACTGAGGGCATTTTTTAGGTGATGTGGTTGCTGTTAAAATACGGATTTTGGTAAGACCTTACCTGTAAAATCCTTTTCAGCGAAGGAAGGAAGGGAGACACATTCATTACCAGTGGGTAGGCGGAGCCCACATAGGATAGAACACCTCAGATTAAAAAAAGAGTGTTGACCGGCCCCTCCAGCTTGGGCTCCTCCTACTCCAGCTCTCCAGTCCGTACACAAGCTAAGGAAGAGCAAAAATCACCAGCGGAGCAACATAACCCCTTCTGAATAACTTCAGAGAAAAAAACAAGAAGACAGGTTATGCATATAACAGAAAAAACCACACAGTCCCAGGTACTACTCACTGAACCTGACCACTGCGATGAGCTGGCAATGCTGGAACAGAGCCTTAGCGCGCCGACCTCAGCCCAGATAATCGCTATCAGAGAAGGGTCACGCCGCATCTGAAAACACAACAACACACTTCTGCCATGGGAGGGATCTGTGTCTCCCTTCCTTCCTTCGCTGAAAAGGATTTTACAGGTAAGGTCTTACCAAAATCCGTATTTCAGCAGCAGATGGAAGGAAGGGAGACACATTCATTACCAGTGGGACGTCCCAAAGCAGTGCAGAAATTAAGGGTGGGCAAAAAACCAACAGAGGCAGATTCCCAACAACTTAAATAAATGCGCAACTAGCGCTAAATACAAGTTCACCAGAACTTTAAACTACAGCCGCCTGCAGGACCCTACGTCCTAAGGCCGCATCAGCGGAAGCACTGACGTCCACCTTATAAAATTTCGGAAATGTGTGGACGGAACGCCAGGTCGCCGCCCGGCAGAGCTGAGCTGCCGAGGCCCCTTGATGAAAAGCCCACGATGAACCCACAGCCCTCGTGGAGTGAGCTCGAATCTTAATCGGGCAAGGTTCGCCCTTAAGTCGGTAAGCTTCTAAAATGGCCGACCGAATCCAACGAGCTATAGAATCCTTGGAAGCTCGTTGCCCACGTCGACGACCTGCTGGAATCACAAACAGAGAATCCGACTTCCGAAAACATTGAGTAATAGACAAATAGAACTTTAAAGCCCGCACTAAATCCAATGTGTGCAAGGCCCGTTCCTTCGCATTCCTCGGCTCCGGACAAAGCGAGGGCAACACAATATCCTGGTTAACATGAAATTGTGACCACCACCTTAGGTAGAAAGTCGCCCCGTGTGCGAAGCACTACGCGAGAGCCGCCAACTCAGAAACCTTCTCAAAGAAGTGACCGCCACTAGGAAGGCAACCTTCCAAGAGAGCAAAGAAAGGCTAACAGAGTCCATAGGCTCAAAAGGCCCATGTTGAAGAGCCTCCAAGACAAGATTGAGCCGCCAAGGAGACACAAGCGCCTTCCGCGGCGGAAACTGACGGGTTACCCCGCGAAAAAAGGAACGTACGTCCCTACGCGAGGCAATAGCCTTCCGAAACAGTAAGGACAGAGCAGAAACCTGCCCCTTCAGAGTGCTAACTGCCAAACCCTTGTCCAGCCCGTACTGCAAAAAGGCCAACAAATTGGGAATGGAAAAAATCCTCGGGTTCCTAGAAGAACCCGAACACCACGAAAAGAAGGCTTCCCAAGTCTTGTGATAAATCCTAGTAGTGGCCGGACCTCTGGCAGCTCGCAGAGTGGCAATGACTTCGGCTGAAAAACCTTGACGGATCAAGATTTCGGTCTCAAGAGCCACGCCGTCAAACGCGGAGACTTCAGGTCCGGGTGACGAACGGGCCCTTGGGTTAACAGGTCCGGGCGAAGAGGGAGTGGAAGTGGAGGCGCTGCCAGAAGCGACACCAGCGTTGAGAACCACGTCCTCCTTGGCCAATCTGGGGCTATCAACATAGCCGGGACTCTCTCCAGTCTGATCCGACGCAACACCAGAGGAAGTAAGGATATCGGCGGAAACACATAGATTAGCTCGAATTGGTCCCACGGAGCCACCAGAGCATCCACCGCCACAGCCTTCGGGTCCTTGTACCTGGATATGAATGTCGGTAACTTGGCATTGAACCTGGATGCCATCAAATCCACTTGGGGAGTCCCCCAACGGGAGCACAGCAGTGCAAAAATTTCCGGATGAAGACTCCATTCTCCGGGATCCATCTTTTCGCGACTGAGGAAGTCCGCTGTGATATTCTGAACTCCTGGGATGTGAGTCGCAGAAATGGCTGGCACCCTGGCATCGGCCCATACCAGGATCCGAGACACCTCCATCATGAGCCTGAAGCTCCTCGTCCCACCTTGATGGTTGATATACCCGACCGCCGTCGCGTTGTCTGTCTGCACTCGGACTGGTAGACCGCTTAAAGGGACCGTCCAGTGTTGGAGGCAAAGGAAAATTACCCTCAATTCCAGGATGTTGATCGGCAGGACAGACTCTTCCGACGACCATACTCCCTGAATCCAGAGATCGTTCCAGACACCCCCAGCCCGTCAGGCTGGCCTCGGTGGTTATGACCGACCACCTCGGAGGGAGGAAGGACTTCCCCAGGGATAACACTTCCGGACGTAACCACCATCCTAGAGACTCTCGCACCCTGTGGGAGATGATGACACTGCGATCCAGTGAAAACTGCGATCGATCCCAACGGTTCAAAATGAGCATTTGGAGAGCCCTGGAATGAAATTGGGCAAACGGAATTGCCTCCATCGACGCCACCAACAAACCCAGAAGGCGCATACACCTTCGAAGGGACATTGCTGTCGAAGACTTCATAACCTGTACATGTCGAAGAAGACTCGCTTGCTTGTCTGGAGGCAGAGACACCACTGCTCGTACCGTGTCGAAATGCATTCCCAAAAACAGGATTGACTGCGACGGTTCCAGAGATGACTTCTCCCAATTGACCAGCCACCCGAAGTCCTCCAGGAGCTGAAGGGATAGATTGCGAGCCGTCACCGCCTCCTCCTTTGAGGACGCCACAATCAAAAGGTCGTCCAGGTAGGGAAGAATCATAACCCCCTGTCTTCGAAGAATCGCCATGAGAGGTGCCAGAATTTTCGTAAAAACTCTGGGTGCTTAGGCCAACCCGAATGGCAGGGCCACAAACTGGTAATGGTCCTGACCTATGGCAAAACGAAGGAAGCGTTGGTGGGCCCTTCCGACGGGAACATGCAAATAAGCGTCGCGAATGTCGATTGACACCAAAAAGTCGTTCTGCGACAGGGCCGCCACAACGGAGCGAAGTGACTCCATGCGGAATTTCCGGGTGTGGACATGCCGATTCAATCTTTTGAGATCCAGAATGGGGCGAAATTTGTCCTCCTTTTTGGGGACCACAAAGAGGTTGGAATAAAACCCTCTTCCCCGGTCCTCCGGCGGAACCGGTACCACCACACCCTTCTGCAAAAGGGAATCGACCTCCCGCAGTAGAGCGGCAAATAGCTCGGGCTCTGACGGAATGCGAGATTGGCAAAAACTGTCTGGGGGTGGAGAAAGAAACTCTATGAAGTAGCCTGCCGACACAACCCGCGTCACCCAGGCGTCCGACACGCGGGAAGCCCAAGTCGGTTCGAATTGGAGCAGACGACCTCCCACTCGAGAGCCCTCGAGTGAGACCCTGGCGTCAGTCCGCCTTAGCGGGCTTTTTGTCAGCTTCCCGCTTGTCTTGGCGGAAGCTCTGTTTCCAGGGGGTGTGGGATTTCTGAGAGTTCTTTTTTCCTGAAAAAGAGGGACGACCCGATCCCCAAGAGGACCGCCGACTACTACCGGCACTAGGCCTGCCAGACGCAGAAGTCACAGCTCTTCGCTGCGGTAAAGCCGTTTCTTTTGCCTTTGCCTTGGCAATCAGCTCCGTGAGGTCAGATCCAAATAGCTGACCACCCTTGTAAGCTAAAGATAGCAAACCTTGCTTGGAAACCGCGTCCCCGGTCCACTGTCTAAGCCACAGTGCTCTCCTGACTGTGACCGCCGAGGATTGCGCCCTGGACAGCAGTGACGCAGTATCCAAACCTGCATCACTGCCATATCGGGCTGCATCCTCCAACAACTTGAAAAGCCTATCTACCTCGGATAGTGGGGATCCATCTTGCCACGCCGTCCGTAGACGGTCTAACCAGCTCAGGGAAGCTTTACAAGCACACATGGACCCTAGTACTGCTCTGAATCCATGACCCGCGGCCTCGTAGATGGATTTCGCCGCCATCTCCGTTTTTCTGTCCAGCGGATCCTGCAGACTCGCCTTCCCTTTAACAGGAAGTAATGAGGATTTGCTAAGCTGGGATAAAGGGACATCCACTTCAGGAGAAGGAATCCAATTATCAATCAACTCCGTCGTACACGGATACAGCGTCTCAAAAAACCGTGTCCCCTTAAAACGTTTATCTGGACACAGGCGTTCCTTCTCCACTGCCCCATTAAGCTCATCCAGAGATGGTAATGCTGATCGCGACCTATGCGACTCCTGAAACATCCGGGCCGGCTTACCAGGACGTCTAGTTACCTCCTCCGGTAACTGTAACGCCTCCCTCATGGCTCCAATAAAAGCCTCTGTACGGCCCAAAAGAGAGGCAGAGTGTCCCTGCCGATCCTCCTTATCCGAATCGGACATCTCCCCATCCGAGCTTGAAGGGGAACCCTCCATGCCCGAGATCTCCGAGTCGCTACGCGGGAAGGATGGCACCGGCCTGTGTCGCTTCCTGCCATGAGAGGATCTAGCTGACACCCAATAACCTAGAAGGTCAGACAGGCCATCAATAGAACGAGCGAGGGCCTCCATTTTGACATCACTGAAACCTCCGACCGCTGCGCTTGACGCCGTCGAGGTCTGCGTGTCAGATACGCGAGACTGATCCTGTAGCGGATCTGGGAGACGGTCCGCATCTCCTGGACCCTGATCTGACATGCCCTCACACAGTATATGGCAGGTCAAACCTGTCAGCAACTAGAACAGTGTGGTTTCTTAAAGGAAAAAACGAACGCTGAAGGGTTAAAGCTCTTAAAGAGAGAGCTACCCCAGCTGTTCCCCAATTAAGGGTTAACCGCCTAAGAAGGGGTTAATGTCACAGACTCCCCACAACCTCTGTTAATGAAAAGGGTGTGCGAGCCCCAGACAAAAAAAAAAGGTGCCTCTTATGAGGTAACAGCTGCAGGACAGCGCAGACTGCCACCTAATTGTGCCTCAGAAAGGTGCCCTGCGCTGTGGGGGTGAGGGGGTTAAGCTTCTGCCCTGACAGGCAGAAGCGACTCACCCAGCTGGCCACGGTGCAGTGTCCTATTGTTCCTTCGGTCGGTAGGGGAGAGCGGAGAGTGAGGAGCCCGAAGAGGCCGTCAGTAATGGCCGCCGTGCTGAAGGAGAGAAGCCGGAAGAGGAGAGCAGGGTAAAGCGCGCGCTCAGAGCGCTTCCTGCCCGCGAAAGAACGGGAAAGCAGGAAGCCACGCCCCCCGCCGGCTTCAAAAAAGCGCGCGACTCCTCCGCTCTCCGCTCCTGCCCCGCTCCCATGTCCTGCAGGCTGGAGAGCTGGAGTAGGAGGAGCCCAAGCTGGAGGGGCCGGTCAACACTCTTTTTTAATCTGAGGTGTTCTATCCTATGTGGGCTCCGCCTACCCACTGGTAATGAATGTGTCTCCCTTCCTTCCATCTGCTGCTGAAATAGCCATCTAAGGGCCTAAAGAGCCAGCAATGGCTTTCCTTTTACACTGGTGTAACATTGAGGGGGTACCTGTGCTCCGACAAGGAAACCTGCACATCTCTCAGCCCCGTCTACAGAAATCTGTGAGCATACTTGTACATCTATATGCATTAGGACATACATGTATGTACAATGTGCACAGGAGTTACCTTGGTCGGTACTCACCTGATTCAATTCTTCATCGTTTGCTATTGCCAGGAGAATGTGTCTGGGTGTGACTCTTCCCTTTTTATTATCTCTAGCAGCATTTCCAGCCAATTCCAGTATCTCCGCTGAAACAAAAGGATACATATAAGAGCCATCAGGAGAGCGCCTGTCCACATGCCCCATTAGGACATATGGCAGTCATTACTGTCACCATCCTATCTAGGAAAACTAGGGAGCTAGAGAAACTGTCAGGGTTAGGGTCACCAAACTAATTATACTAATGGAGGGGTGATTTTCCAATAAGTGCACCAATGGAGGGGCGATTCCCAATAAGTGCACCAATGGAGGGACGATTCCCAATAACTGCACCAATGGAGGGGCGATTCCCAATAAGTGCACCAATGGAGGGCGATTCCCAATAAGTGCACCAATGGAGGGCAATAAGTGCACCAATGGAGGGGTTACATCTAGTGATGAGCAAGCATGCTCATTGCTCGGTGGTCTCCAAGCATTTGGAAGTGCTCGGAGATTTAGTTTATGTCGCCGCAGCTGCATGATTTGCAAATGCTAGACAGCCTGAACACATGTGGGGATTCCCTCTCAAACAGGCAATCCCCACAAGTATTCAGGCTGTCTAGTAGCCGCAAATCATGCAGCTACGGCGACAGAAACTAAATCTCCGAGCACTTCCAAATACTCAAGAGACCACCCGAGCGAGCTCGGGAAAACCCGAGCAACGAGCATACTCGCTCATCACAAGTTACATCCAATAAGTGCACCAATGGAGGGGTGATTCCCAATACCGTAAGTGCACCAATTTTTTTAAATTATTACCTGTCTAAAGCTACACGCATGGCTAGATTGACATCTGTTCAGTATGATCCTGTTAATAGCAGGCAATAACAGATGTCTATATCCACTTCAGAATATTAAAGAGAATGATGTGCACTTTGTATATAGCGGGAGGTGCTGGCTGAACAATAGCAGTCCAAAAATTTTTGAGAAAACAGCCGCACTCAATTAATGCAAAAAACGAGAATTGCTTTATTTGAATGAAATATATTTCAATTGCAGGCGATGAGGTGGAGTAGCCAGACGTGCAGACATCTGTTAACCCCTCAGTGCACATTGGGGACTTACCCCTTACGGAGTCTAAATGCGATCCCATTCTTCTCTATAAAGTGAGGTTTTGAGAAAGACCATTACTGGTTGAAACGTTAACCCTCTTCGCCTGCAACTGAAATATATTTCATACCTTTATGCACCTGGTGATATCTGTACGTTCTGGTTTTTGGCATTAATTGAGTGCGGCTGTTTTCTCAAAAATTTATATCCATTTCAGGCCAGGAAGGAATATTTAAATTTTTCTTATAATAATCTATCGAGTAATGTTAATAATTTGGTGATCTTAAGGGTATGTGCACAAAGAATCTTTCAGACACTAGTGTACCTGCTGCACTTTTACTGTACGTATCAGGAAAACACAGGTGGAAATGTCCCTTAAATTCCTTTTCTGACATCTTTTTGGACGTTTTTGCAGCAACTTTGCCATTCGTGGGTTTTTTTGCAGCGGTGAGCTGAGTCCCCTTCCTTTTGGTTTTCCTGTGGTTGGCTTCAGGAAAATGGTAGACAAAGGCCGGGATCACACTTGCGAGAAACTCGCATGAGTCTCATGCGAGTCTCTCGCATCAACACCCGGCATGTATTTCGATGCAGCCGCACGATCCGGTCCGAGTGCCGGCGGCAGTGCCGGGTGTTGATGCGAGAGACTTGCACAAGAATCGTGCGAGTTTCTCGCAAGTGTGATCCCTGCCAAAAGCAGCGCATGCGCAGATTGAGCTCTCGAGAGACAAAATCTCGGTTCCTAAGATATCACTCTTCACGTGCTCCGCCTTCAGCAGCCATTTTCATGAAGTCAACTACAGGGAAATCAATGGGAAGGGAACTCCGCTCACATTTTATGAAAGCCCAGGGCCCACAGCCTCGTACTGCTGGTACAACCCCTCCTACCAACACGGGGCCCGCCGCATCGCCCCACTCCTACCGCTGTTGGCCTCTTCCAGCACCGACCCTGCCTCCTGTGTCCCTGCCCCACCGCAACCGCTTCCTACAGTAAGCTACCGTAAAATCGGACTATAAAACGCACCACAATTTTATTTGAAAATTTGTTTTCCTATTTTCGTCTCCAACATTTGGTGTGCATCTTATAGTCCGCAAAAATATGGGATACAACAAATAGTTTTACATTGCTGTGCATATGTTCATGCTTTTAAGCATTTTTTGGGAACTTGTGTCAGACAGGTTCCGCCTAGAAAAGACGTCACGTGCTTATATCATGAGGCTCCTCAGTTTCCCTTTTATGAAACAGATCAGACGAAGACATGACCTTCTCAACTGCTTCATCTCTAGATACATAGGCGTAGCATATAATAGATCACACAAAATTATGCTCACCAGTCAGATACTCCAGCACAGCAGCCATATAAACAGGTGCTCCAACTCCAATTCGGTATTTGGGATGTCCTCTCTTAATGTAACGCAACATTCTCCCCACTGGAAATATGACGCCTGCCTTTGAAGACCTTGAGGTCTTCGTGGTCTTCTTTTTTCCACCTCTGCTTGACATCTTGATTGCGTGCGATATAACTGTAAACAGATAGAAGGGTTGAAAGCAAATCAGCAATTTTTCCATATGACTGAAAATATCCCAAAATAACACCATTTTAAAAATTAACACAGGAGGGCAAGTTACCGTATATACTCGTGTATAAGCCGAGATTTTCAGCACCTTTTTTCGTGCTGAAAATGCCCCCGGCTTATACACGAGTCATAGGGCAGAAACCAGCGGGGGAGGGGATGCCGCGGCAGGAGCCGGTGGCTGGGATCATACTCACCCCTCCCCGTGCCATCGCTGAGCGTCCCTGCAATCCTGAGTTCTCCCCGTCTTCCTGCAGCTCTTCAGCACTGAGCGGTGACGTAATACCCGCTCATTAAGGTCATGTAATATGGACGCGACGCCACTCCCATAGGCGTCGCCTCCATATTCATGCCCTTAATGAGCGGTATTACATCACCGCTCAGTGATGAAGAGCTGCAGGAAGACGGGGAGAACGCAGGATTGCAGGGACGCTCAGCGATGGCACGGGGAGGGGTGAGTATGATGGAGGAGAGGACAAGGAGCACGGAACAGGATGGGGGGGGGGAGAACGGTGGACGGGGGAAGCATAGAGGAGGACGGGGGAAGCATAGAGGACGGGGGAGAATGGAGGACGGGGAAGCATGGAGCTGGACGGGGGGGAGATCGGTGGACGGGGGAAGCGTGGAGCAGGACGGGGGGGAGATCGGTGGACGGGGAAGCGTGGAGCGGGGGGGGGGAGATCGGTGGACGGGGGAAGCGTGGAGCAGGACGGGGGGAGATCGGTGGACGGGGGAAGGAAGCATAGAGGAGGACGGGGGCAGCACAGAGCAGGAGGGCAGTTTATACACCCGGCTTATACATGATCGGTGGACGGGGAAGCGTGGAGCAGGACGGGGGGAGATCGGGGAAGCATAGAGGAGGACGGGGGAAAGCACAGAGCAGGAGGGCAGTTTATACACCCGGCTTATACATGAGTCAATAATTTTTCCCAGTTTTTTGTAGCAAAATTAGGGGGGTCGTCTTATACACGGGTCGGCTTATACACGAGTATATACGGTAAATTTAAGAGCTGCTCGTAGGATTGCTAGAAAGGCAAATCAGAACCCCCACTTGACTGCAAAAAGACCTTCAGAAATATTTAGCATTGTTCTACTGTTCAGAAACACCTGCAAATATTGCCTTCATGGAAGAGTCATCAGAAGAAAACCTCTCCTTTGTCCGCACCATAAAATTAGTGTCAGAATTATGCAAAAAAACATCTAAACAAGCCTGTTGTATTTGTGGAACAAGTCCTGTGGACCGATGAGGTTAAAATAGAACACTTTGGCCACAATGATCAAAAGGTATGTGTTGAAAAAAAGTGCACATAACTTCAGAAAATTTCATCTCACCAACCATTAACCATGGGGGTAGAGCAATCATGCTTTGGGGTTGCATTGCAGCCAATGGCACAGGGTATATTTCACTGGTAGACAGAAGAATGGATTCAATGAAATTTCAACAAATTCTTCATGCAAAAATAACACCATGTGTAAAGAAGCTGATGTTGAAAAGAGGATGGCTTCTACAAATGGATAATGATCCTAAACACACGTCAAAATCCACAACAGACTACCTCAAAAGACGCAAGCTGAAGGTTTTACAATGGCCCTCACAGTCCCCTCATCTGAATATCACTGAAAATCAGTGGTTAGACCTCAAAATAGCAGTGCATGCAAGACGACCCAGGAATCTCACAGAAATTGAAGAATTTTCCAAGGAAGAAGGATGAAAATCCCTCAGACAAGAATTAAAAAGACTCTTGGCTGGCAATAAAAAGCGTTTACAAGCTGTGATAAAGTTCAAAAGGGGGTGCTACTAGGTACTAACCATGCAGGGTGCCAAAAAATTTTGCTCAACCCATTTCCGTTTTTTAATTTTTAAAATGTAAAACATGAAAAAATGTTTTTTTTTTGCATAAAATACAAAGGAAATGTGTAATTTTTAGAGGCATTTAGGGATCATTTCATCTCAACCTAACTGTTCACAATAACAGTAATTTGACTAGGGGTGCCCAAACTTTTACATGTCACTGTATATATACATCCAAGAAATGTATACACACACGTCTACATGAAAAATGCTATTACTAGATTTATATAGACAACAAAGGATAGCTGTAAGTCATCTTTGACTCCTGCAGTCATATTGGGTGCTCAAAGTGGTCACCATTAGTATCCAGTCACTTCAAAATTTGGCAAACTACTGCACAAAGAATTTTAGTTACCGTGTCCACAGGGATGGCTCTGCAGGACACTGTTTCATCCCATACTGCAGACAGTGCCATAGGCTGCACGCTT